>OY728153.1:663954878-665154878 GCA_963277665.1 Viscum album | reverse complement strand
TTCTAACAATTTATGTTCTATTTTCTAATATAAATTGTTTAAATTTAGAGCACATAGAACTGATAATGTTTATAATTTAGACCACAGTTCCTTGTGTGAATAGAAAGTGAATTGTTTAAATACTAAAATAAATGAATATTTAATATGAAATAGGAGGCATGAACATTGAAATATATTTTCCCTATATAATTTATATAAGAAAAATTTAGTTTCGGATCTTGTTGGCCTTAAATTTGATCAGAATATACTATGTGGTGCATGCCAAATATGCAAGCAGCATAAGTCATACATTGAATCTATTAAAAATATTTATACATACAAACCCTTAGAGATTATCTATATGGATTCATTTAGACCATCAAGAGTAAATATATTGTCTAAAATATTCTATATTTTTGTTTTATTGATTTTTTTTAGAGTTACCTGGGTTTATTTCTTAAAATTAAGAAGTGAATCCTTTCTAGTTTTTGTGAGAATTTCTAAATTTGTTCAAAATAAAAAAAAATCTTTCAAAATAATTTCATTAATAATTGATCATGGAAAAGGGTTTTAGAATTGATAATTTAATTATTTATTCCCAAAATTTGGAATTAAACATACTTTCTCTACTTCAATAACACTACAAAAAAATAAATTGTAGAAAGAATAAATAAAACTATTAAATAAATGGAAAAAACTTTGTTAAATGAATATAGTCTTACTACTTATTTTTTGGTATAAGTTGTAAGTACATCTTTACATATCATGATTAGAGTTTTAATAAAACCCTTTGATAAGGAGACACCCTATGTGTTATAGAATAACAGAAAAACTAAATATAGATACTTTAAATTTTTTAAATTTAAGGTGTTCATATTTAATACTAAGAAAATCCTTAGTAATTTTAATCTAAAGGAATATGAAGGAATATTTCTAGGACATTTTGTTACTTCTAAATCTTAAGAGTGTATAATAAAAAGTTAGGGATAGCTAAAGAATATGTTCTTGTGAATTTTGATGAAAGTGATCCTTTTTATCACAAAAAAAGTAAAAAAAATGAAATTACTAATTATTTGAATAACCTGAGACTTTAATATTCTAAATATGTTTTTAAAAATAAATTATAATATGATGAGATTCAATCCATTAAAAGAACATGAAAATAAGGAAACTAAAAGTTCCCTACCTAGACATCCTAGAACCTTAAAGGAACACCCTATATAAACTATTATAAGAGACCTAGATGAATTTTTTATGACTATAAGGAATGTAGGAAACCTATCTAAGTTCTCTTCCTTTCTATCCTAGTTTGAACCAAAATCTATAGAAGAATCCTTAATGTTGGTTTCAGGGTGTGCAGCGGAAGCTGGTGGACCTGTAATTTAAAATTTTCTATCACTGGAGTGATGAAAATTTATCTTTTCTAATTATATAATCCCTGATATAGTTTTGAGGATCTCGTTTGAATTTAACAAGCATGAAATTAAATAGATGAGTACCTCATTCTATTCAACAGCGTGTTCAACTGAAGCTAGTCACCAGCAATTATTTCTTGAAAGATCTAAATTTGAACCCATATATATTATACAAACATGCTCCAAGAATCCCCAAAGACATTGATCATTATATTATAGGTACTATCATGGATTTCTGATGATTCCTTTAATGTCACAAAAATTACCTAGATCTCATCCCTTTGATCCTTCGAAGTCATTTTTAGATCAATCGCTCAAAGAGAGACTTTGTCACTTTAAGATGGAGAAGGAGAGATAATATATCATTTTTTGGCATGAATAGTCATTCGGATGAGATTATCCTCATGCTTATATATTTTGAGGCTCAAATACCCCAAAAGTGTTCCCCATCCCCCGAAAATTCAACGTCCACTAAATGATAAATAAATTTCACGTTATGATAAACTAATTATGTTATAAACATAATTTATATTTTATCACATACTTATAATATATAATAAATATTTTATGTAATAAAACTAAGTCATTTAACTTGACTCAAAATCCCCTCATTATTAAAGAAACCATGGATATTAAAATAATATTCATTCGTAAAATATTTTTTCATGTATTCACATGAAAACTTATAAATACTTTTAATAAAAAATCAACCTAGATATTCTATAATTTAATAATAATGAATTTATTTATTCATCATTGATCAATTACTTGGAAAAATATAAAACCCCCATGGTGGGTCCCACCATGTTCAATATTCTTATTGACCAAAATAGGGAAGACTCTTGAATATGTTATTGTGTGTGACCCTATAGGGCCTTATCTTGATAGAAGTGAATATTATTTACAGACCAAGAGTGAATTATAGCATCCCATTAAGGCCCCTAAAGAGATGAGGAATTTTCATATCAATGACAACCATCCTATGAATAGGCACTATGTAATATAATCTCTTTGTCTTATGATATCTCATAAAGAAGGATGTACAACTTATGTCATCATCCATTATTGATTTATTAATTGTTGATCTAACTGGAAAGACTTGCCTTTGACTACCTTGACTAAGGATTTATTAAGGTTTTACCATTATAATCAACTAGGTTTAATATATCACTTCCTCAACATGGAAGCAACAAATTCTATCTTAACCATTCAACCTATGTCATGCTACTAATGATGCATCCAACACAATCTACCTTACCATGACTTTCATGTCATGGTTTTTTCCTTTCATCAAAGTACACTATCAAATAGTACATATTCATAATGATATCAATTTAGGATACCAATACACATGTTCATAGATATAAACAACCAATGACACCTGGAACTTGTGGTGTTCCTATTGAAAGGTCTTTCCTCGTGATCTTAGCTACTAAAGGTCACTAAGAATGAACTTCATGAGAATAAGTCTCAGTGCTTATGATTCCCTAGCACCTAATAATCAAACATCAGCTGTGTAAAGTCAATATGATGTATTTAGACCATAGAACATATGTTTAAGATTAATTTCATAGTATCTCGATTTTATCATTATATCCTGGGAACTGCTATAATATTTTGATACACTAATTAATCAATGGAAATTACTATTTAAATAGTGGATGTGGAAATATTAATACTATAATGGTAAGTGTAAATCATGCATAACTCACTGTATACTTGGTATGGTAATCAAAAATTACTATTTAGTCAGGTCTAGGGAACCCACTATTACAACACTCCCACTTACACTAGATCCAACTTGACATTATCCTTGTTAACTCTTAAATGATAAGATCATATTTCTGCTAAGTTATGGAATTATTCATGGGGCTACCACATTTACACAACATGGTTATTATTCTATCTATGACTTTACCTCCTTCTGTAAGACTTCTAGATAGATGATATCCATGAGTATATCCATTTTTTACACTATCTAAACTTGACATCTTGGATAGTTCCTAAAAAGAATTATCATCATGATAAAACTTTACTTACTAGGTGAGATTCCAAGAAATAGAACAAAAACATTGTGTTTTTTTTACATTTCTTCTTATCTACCTCAGAAGCTACAATGTACTCATTATTTTTAGGTATGGCTACCACTAGCTTGAATAAGTTTGTATTTATCATTACCTTAGCATAACTATGATATAATATCATCTTTATCTAAAGGAATACTAGTTTTTCCCTTATAACTAGTATCCTTTCCTCTCTGTATATTAGGTATATATCCTTTATACTTACTCTCTACCCCAAATTCAGATTTTAACAGTGGTTTGTTAGTGGTTGTTTACTAAATAAACCCAAAGAATTGCATTATTCTTGCAATGGTTTTTTAAAAACCACCACTAAATATTAAGAATTTATTAAAAAATGAATTTTTCTCCTAACCCTCCCCTGTGATTCTCCCTCAAGCACCCCTTCCCCCCCCACCCACACCTAATCACCCCTACCCCAAACCCTAGCCACCTCCCCCTCGTCGGCGGTCTGGTGTTCCACCCCTTTTCGGCACTCTACTTTCCCCTGAGCCACCCCCCCCCCCCCCCTCCCCCCCACACACACACACACACGTGCACTTGAAACCCAGTATACCTCACCCTTTCCAGTGCTCGAGTCTCATTCCCTTGATAGGGATCGATCCCCCCTAGACCCTCTCCCTCACCAGCACTCAAGCCCCTCCCTCTACTAGATATACAGTTTCCCTTTATCCCCACTCACCCTCAACCTTACCCTCACTTCTAGTAGCTACTTTTTCTCTATGCAGTGTAATTATTTATATTTTTTCCACTATAAATTTTTACTATTACTACAAGATGAAGTTATGGTTGGATTTTTTATTGTAGACCATGAGGTCTTGGTGAATTACACATTTTTTCCTTAATTTTTTATTTTTATTCTCATTATGATGTTCTTAATTTCAATTAATGTCAATTTTGTCCTATTCTACTGGGTTTTTTTTTAATGTGGTTTATTTTTATTTGTATCAAATTAGTTTATTTTTGTTCATTTTGGTCAAACTTTATTTTTTCATTTAGTTCTTGTTAGTAGGGATTGGTGGGTTTCAATTCATTTTCATTCAACCGAGTTTGATTTAGTTTAGTATAATATGATTTTATTCAATTTAGATAGGTTTTGATTGGTGAAATTTCATTTATTTTTTTGGTGTGATTCAAGTGGAGTAGTGTTGGCCTAGGTCTTTTCAAATTTGGTTAAATTTTTTTGATTCAATTAAATTTAGCAAGCTTTTGATATTTCTAGTACATGGTAGTGTAGTTCATTTTTTTTTATTATTATATCTAGTATCTTACCATTTAATTTATGATTTTATTGATTTTATTCTTCTCAACTTATTATAATTAAATTAGGTTTACATTGGTTCATCTCACATCATACTACATATATTAGAATAATATTTTTTTATGGGGTTTAGTGAATTTTATATATGGCAAGATGCATTCAATTCTGTAAAATTAAATTATGTATTTATATATTTTGTATTTTAAAAACAAATAATATGTGTTTAACCCAGTATAGGGGTCTATAACATTTGATAACATTAATTTAATAACTTGAAGAGATTAAATAGATACCTAAAAACAAAGGTATGTATATGTAAAGTTCAATTTACATTTTAAAATTATTTTTAAGGTGCCTCACTTAACTAGGCTTCCAATTAGTCTTTATGAGAGATTTTTTTATCTGGGGTATTTTATAAAATAAATAAATAAGTTACAGCATTTGAAAACCATACACCCAACCATGAAAAGTTACTACCCCATTCTTCTAAACAAATAGTTAGTATGATTAGTTTTACTACCCCATTCTATTTACTTATGTTATTGTAATTTAAAACAAGTTTATTAGATAAATAAATGTAATATAATGTATCTATTATTATTTTATTGATATAATTAAATATTTTCCATGATTTTCCTTTTTACATAAAAGGGGGATTTCTTAATTTAACTACATTTGTACTTCAAAAATAAATTGGTACACATAAGATGTTTTATAAAATTTAGAGAGGGGTTTTCTCTAAAAGAAATGAATTTTAAAAAAATTGACTAAACATGATTTATAAAGTTGGGTTTCCTATATTTTATCAATTTTCCTTCTATATATAAGGGTTTTTTAGGTGTATACCATTATAATAGATATTTTATTTCTTGATTATGATTACTATTTTGAGTCATTGGAATGTTCATTAGATTTTATATTATTTTAAAGATTGATTTCAGTGATTTTATAGTTCTATACATATCTAGAAAAAAATTATTTATGAATTCAACTTGTTTTATAAATCCAAAATCCCATTTTATAAAAAAAATATATGGTGTTTTCATCATATAAATCAATTACCATGAGGTGGTTTCCCATTTGGTTTTGATTTTTTAATTTTCTATGTTATGTTATACAAATTATTCATTATTGAATATCATTAATTAAATGGGATGTATTGTAATAGGTGAATGGAAGTGAGAAGTGTGTTTTACATGGTATGTTTATTAGATACCACATCATGATTTTGTGATTTTTTTCTACATCTTCTTTAGAAATTTTCATTTGAACTCTTGGGTGACATAGTGTGAAATTAAAATATGGATGTGATACCATTTAAGATTATTCATTAGCTATTATCCCCTACAATCTCAAGGATAAATTAAAATAATACAATAAGTGCGGGATGAATTGTTCTAAAGTTAATTTAATTGATTAAATGATAGTAATGTCAAGGAGGAATAATTTAACTGATCTTAGTTGACTCTTAGATGATGTTCCCATGATCACAACGAGAAATAATGATCCATCAGTCCCCCTCCCTATATCATCTAAGAAACCCTCTATCTGCCTTGCTTTATTGTCTCTCACACCCTCTATTCTGTCATCATCTATCACACCCTTCGTCAGCATCCCATCCACATCTGATACAGTGGTTTCCCATTCATCTACATTACTAGTGAGGTAATAGGTTGTCTCATGAGGAAATTGGAGGGTGATATTTATAGTTAAAAAATATAATGTGAATAAATTTATTACACTTTTTTATACTACTAACTACTTTTTTATAAAAGATAAAAACAATGTTAATATAGAGAGAAATATGAATATTTCATATGACTAAAATTTGAACAGATTGAACATAGATGTCCCATTTGACTATTATAGGGTCCCCAATGGTGATGTCGTGGGATTACTTGGCCAGATTCTAGGACATATGGCGGTGGATCCATTTACCCTTCTAATTACCTATTAAAATTGTAGGCATGTGCCTTAGACTTGGAAAATGAGGTTTTTTATTCATATATAAAGGTAATTTTAATAAATTATGGTCTAATTGAATGTCATTATGTTATTAAATTCTAATATTTTAAAAATGAACCTCTTTTTAAAGATGTTTTTTCACTTTACTGTTGCTAATCTGATCGCATGAAAGTGGAAATTGAAGATTTTGGGTAAGAAATGGATGGATTTTAAATGGAGGTTATGGAATGAATTCAATGATACTTTGTTGAGCAGTCAGCAGCTGTATGATAAGGTACCTGAAGGGGTACCTAGAGAGTAATGAAAGTTTTTTTTATAACCATCATCATGAGAAGCACGTGGTATCGAAATATATATTATTATATTAATAAAATTTTACATATATATATGCATATGATAAAGAGATGAAATTTCATAAATTACTATTAAATTAAAATTTATTTATTTTAGTTTGTTTCAAGGAAAAATGCATCAATTTGAGCTAATCAAATCATCCCTCACACTGTCAGTTCAAAGAGTTTTTCCAGAAATAGATCTACTCTGGTAATATTTTCATTATTTTAAACATTTATAAGAAAAATTATCTATTTCATATATTAAATTTTTTATTTATCTTTGTTTAATGTAATAAAATAATTTTGGGAACCAAGTCTCTCAAAAAGAACTATGGTTGTATGTTCATACAAAATTTGATGGGAGTTATGTTAATGAGTCTCCCAAAGAAGTCGTGGCATGAATTACTTTTTCATTAAATATAAATTATTTTAAATTGTCACTATGTTAATATGTATTTCTTAAAATATGACTAGTATTTGATTTATAGTTAAAATTAAAATAACTATGGGATTCCAATCCCACACGATCTTTCTCGATATTCCAAGATGACCTGGTTGATCAAATCCTTGGGAAGGAGAATCCTGGTCGAGTGTCTAGGATGGGTTTGGGTACTTTACCATCTGAGGTATTTGAGAAGCCCTCAAGGATTATAGTACCATATATTCTTGGTTATAGGGACTCCCTACCTTGAGATAAATAGAGGTAATTTTTTCAAGAAAAACACAATTCAGGAACATGGGGCTCATATAAAGATGCAAGATGAAAAGTTCAATGCTCTACAGAAAGATTTGATTGAATTATATTAGAAGATGATTGGATCTATCCCATATGATATTTCATTGATGAATGGTAGTGAGGGGGAAAATCACAAAACTTCAAAATCATTTAGTACGCATACTTTTATTGGTTTCTAGTTTAAGTTAAAATATACAACATTTTTTAATTTTCAACATAATTGCCATGTAGGTGCCGATAATAGGAAGAGGAGATAGAGATGGAGAGGATTTCAATGAAAGTTCATATGGTAGTGATTAGGGTTCACTATGGATTTGGGGATGATGTCTAACTAAACATATGATGGTTTCATGACACATTTACTTAATAAGCCTAATTTTTTTTAACTTAAACACTTAATTTATTTTTTACAACCACCCAAAGTCCCCCATGAGAATCCACAGTATTTCACATCTTCTGTATATCCCAATGTTATCCCTCAAGCTTCTTAATCCTTTAGTTATGCTATTTTATTAGTCATATTTTCCATCTTATTTAAAATATATCCATTTTTTCCATGTTTCTGAGTTTTATAAGTATGATCCTAAATCCTATCATGTTTAAAAATTGGAAGACCTAGTTTTTTAACTGGATATATTAGTAATCAAGTGACCAGTTTAGGTTTTTTATTCTTAGGAAATGATTCAGTGTAAGGAATCTCTTCAACTGGTCTATGTGTTGTGTTGAAAAGGAATAGACTCTCATAAGATGTGGGAATGAGAATAGATGATGAGGGAGTAATGGGATCATATTTTCTTTTATATATCTTATTGGGTTGGAATATTTTAGTTAAAATGTGATATGGTTAGGGGGATTAACAAATAATGATGTCACATTGAGGTACTTATATTTTTTTACCATGTTTTTTTACAGATATCTTTTTTATGGTTAATTTTGGTACATTTTATACTTTTCTATGCATGTTCATGGTTATTGAATGGTTAGGACAACCCATATGGCATTCCAAGATAACAAGTATCTAGTGATGTTTTGGGGATGTGGCATTTCACATGGTTTGTACATAGTTAGAAAAACTATTTGACTAAACCATGAAACTTCTCATGTAGATAGAAATATGAACACAGTTGGTCAATAGCTTTCCAAAATGTGCATCCAAACCATGATATGGAAATTAAGTGATCAAAAAATTATTATTTTTTTGAACCCGATTTACCTCTCACTAGCCAAATTCTTCCTCTGAATGATTATTTGATTGACCCTATGTATTCCTCTAGGAAATACTAGAGATCCTAACCCTTTTAGATAGTGATTCAAATGGTTATTGAGGTGTTAGATCTTAGAAATATAGGTAATAGATCAATCATTATTGTTCTTCATAATTTTTCTAGACCTCTTTTATTCTTATTAATATGAATGATAGATTGGGGATGTTATTTATAGATCGATGCGGTTTTTCAATATCTAATGGGATTTTATATATATCCATTTTGAGAAAGGAATGAAGAGACCAAAAAAAGGGGGTTTTATGTGGATTCTGAATGTTTAATCAGTGTTTTGGGTTTTAAATTCTCTCATGTGATAGTGTTAAGGTCTTGAGTTTTTTTTTGATTTGGTTTGCTAATTCTTATATCCTTTTGCTGATTTATTTTATTGAATCTATTAGTTTTAACTAGTGTCTTAATACATATTCTAGATTTATTCTTTTGTCACTTAAAATGAATGTTGATATATATATACATGTAAATTTTCTAGAATTTGGTTTGGTTTAGATATTTCCAACTGGTTTGTTTTTTGTTTGGCTATTTTGGGGAATTAGATTCTATAAATGTATTTTTTTAAGTGATATATAGTATCAATTTAAACCACCACTATATATGTCAAATTAATGTTTAGAGGTGGTTTAAAACATCACTATATTTGGTTGAAATTTTCTTAGTAGTGGTTTTTAGAAACCACTGTTAAACAAAGTTTCCATGACGGCTTCCAAAAACTATCGCTAAATGGATGGAAGTGAAGTGATTTGGATATCAACACTGAATTTTGTGGTGGTTTTTGGAAACCATCATGAAAACATATAGCAGAGGTTTAAATTTATGCTAGCATTCGATTTTATTGTAGTGACTTAAGTACAATTGGATAGTCCTTATTGCTTCTCATATAGTTCTCTTAGATGTAACTAATATTTTCTTACCATATAATATTTACTAAAAATAAAAATTTTATCATATAACAGGGCATATGTTATTGATCCATCATAGAAGTGTATAGAATTCAACTCACCACTTTAATCTCCTCCTTTTTATATGCGTGTATTATTTTAGATATTTATGCCATTTGACATTGGGAATGATTATCTTTGAAACTATTCCAAATTGTATTTTATTAATACCATGCCAGTATATGCACTATTGACTTATTCTAAAAAACTATTAGATATACCTTAGTAGATCCCATTCCCTATAACTAAGGTTGTGTAATGACCCAAACTTTTGTTAATAAAAATTCCTCTTGATCTAATTAAATGTCGTATTATGTAAAATTGTTATATAACATATTCACTTCCTTAGTTTTATGTTTTTGTATTTCAAAATAACATTAATAATTGTTACCTTTTTTAATATAGTTGTTGAATGGTGATCATATGATTAGTATAAATATAGGGCTTTAACAAATCCAATTTACTCAGAAAAATGAAGCGATGTCCTCATCCAGTAGAATTTCTCCATACAAGGCCCATTTTTTGGAGCTCAAAAATGAGGTGGCATCACTGGGCTTTGATCATGACTAATCCCAAGCTAAGCTTCAATACATTAATCTCGAACAGAACCGCCTACGAGAGAAGTGGAAGTTTATAGAGATTACCACCCGAACAATGTTATCTGAGCCACCCCAAGAGTCTTTCACCATCACGCGCCTTACCCTTAGGTATTATGTGGGTGTTTTAATGGTTTATGTAACCAGACCCTAGAAATATTATTATTTACATTATTTTTTTATAAATAATATACATTCATTTTATTATTGTTACTTTGTAAATATTTTTTAAAGCACAAATAGTATTTTTTTAGTTAATATTCAATTAAGAAATCTATTTTGTTGAATTAATGGATTTTTTAATTAAATATTATTTTAATAAAATATTATTATTAAATTACTTTTTATTAAATATAAATTATCATACAATTTTTATGAATACAATTATAATTTTTATTAACTTTTGAAATCTGTTTTTATCAAAACCCATGAATTTTCGATAAATGTCAGTTTTTATTTTAAAAGTAAAAATTCACATATTTAAAAAATTATTTAAATAAAAGGTATATTATATTTGGAATCATGATGTTCAAATTATCCAATGGTGAATTTTTCATAATTTTCTGAGATAATTGAATTTTTGGGTAAAAATTAAATACTGTTTAATTATATAATGTGTTTTATGACATCATAATGACCCAATAGTGATGTAATAAAATACTATAAATGTGTTGTTCATAAAATATATGTTTTAACATTAAAATAATTTGATGTTAGGTTTGTTTTATTTATTTTAAAAAGATTTAGTGGACCCTCCAAGACTAATAAAATATTTTAACTTTTTATAATGATTTCCTTGAGAGTGTGACTCACCTCCACATAAGCAAGCCTAATTTTTAAAGAATTTCGGCCATTGGAAATATAAACTATTTTTTCCACTCCCCTTTGAAAAAATCGATGGTTAAAACCCATGGTATGGTTTGTGGCTTTGGTTAGTTTAATGTGTAGGGTCCAAAACCTAAATAATAAAAAATTCCCTCCCTTTTCCTATATAAACCCACCCAAACTCCCACTTCCTCTTCAATAAAAGCCTTTGGATCTCAACCAACCTCGGATATACTCTCTATATAATCCTCCTAAGGTTCCCAAATCTCTCAATAATCCTCTATCAAGCCTCTCCCAAGCCTTTGGTATCACACTTCCAAGTAAGGGATTCCTTCCTTTCTCATTTTTTTCCAAATTTATTTATGTTGTTATACCCTATTATTTTCAATTAAAAATGATGGGGTATAATTTCTCACCTCCCACATACTTTACTCCTTGTGTTTTAATGATTATAGGCCTATTTAAATCTCATTAATTCCTCCCATGTACACCTGTTACCATGCCGAAATTCCGTAAGGAATTTCTCTCTCCACATTTACATTCAAGCAATTATTTTGTATTAGGAATCTATATTCCATTAAATATTTTGGGAAATGTTTATATATGAAACCCTTACTATCCATTTTATGTACATATTATGATACACCCCTTTATCTCTCATCAACAATTTTTATGAATTCCTATGTGAGGCTGTTATGCTGCCGAAATTGCACCTCGATTTTCCCAGCCAATGTTATTGTGTAGTGAATACCGTGCTCATTTCTCTATCAAGGTTATTCAGCTTTAGGAACATTTACTTATTGATTATAGTGTTTCATGTATTAATTCTACATTCCTTTATCATGGAATAAATTATTGTGTTTAATGAATCCATATTATATGATCCATGTGGTACACTTATGCATGAAATGAAATGATTAAGAAGGGTGCGCCCTGATTGTGCCACAATGCATTGGGTAAAGATTAGTATCATGATACATCAAGTGAAATGAGGTTCTTCTCATGATACTTCAAGTTCAATTAGGTTTATCTAATTATCCATTTTCAATGAGCCTAGGCTCATGCTAATACCATGTTAAGTGTTGTTTCCACATTTTCATGTTATAATAATCATGATATATCATGACTTCATATTCATGTTTCTATTATGCTTAATTGATATGATTATTGCCTTAAATGTACTGTATTCTTCATGTTATTCCTTGTTTACTCCCTTACTGGGCTTTATAGCTCACCTTTTTTACATGTATGTCCTCAGGTTATCCCATGCAATGCTAAGTATGAGGGAATGTTGTGGTCATGTAAAAGAAGTTTTCAATAAAGATGTTGTGTTTTATGTTATAAGTTGTTATGAAATGTTATTAATCCCCAAAGACACTAGAACCATTGATCCTCAGAGTTTTCATAAGTGAAAATTTATGTAATAAATCATGTTTAAGTGTAAAATAAAGATCAGGGTTTTTATAGTTGGTATCAGAGGATAGGTTTAGTTATTTTTGGGATTAGGATTAGAAAACCCTGGTGAAATCCATATGGATAAGACTAAGTATAATAAAAACATCCCTAAATTTTTGTGAGTATTGATTAAATGTTTTATCAAGAAAATACATCCCTATATGGAAACAAGAAGGTAGAGACATCTCTTGAATAGGTGTATCTAGGGGTAAAACCCAAAAACATTGCTTTGAGATAGACTCAAACGGGAACTGGTGCACAACAATGGGTCTTGCTACACTCTTGGTTACGACACTCCCAAGGGACATGCTTTGATAAATTCATAATCTTATTGTGAACCATTATTAAGGGAATTAAAAAAAATCCCCTAAGAATATATGTTGGGGATTAGATCATGGATAACATATATTGAAGCCTATAAATTCATAAGTTGAAGAAATAAATATAATTTATAAGTTATCACTTTTTTTCCTTGGATTACCCTTTATGTTTTACCTCTAACTTTCCTTTTATTTCAACCAATGACCGCTAATAGGAGGACTTGGGCTAAAAATTGATGTGAAGATAAATCTGATGATTGTTCTAATGAGATGCCCAATCCGATGGGAGCGGGAATCAAAAACTTTATCATGATACTCTCTCGGTTTACTCAAGTTTTGAATAGAAACATGGATTAAGAGGAACACTCAACCCCCCCCCCCCCTCCAAGAAATAACAAGTCACAATCGAGAGCTTCATGAGACAAAGGCCTCCTACTTTTAATGGATCATCTGATCCCTCAATTTCCGAACAATGGATCAAATCCATTGAGAGGATCTCCTCCATCCTTAAATGTTATGAACAAGATAAGGTACTTTTGGATGCTTATAATATGGAGGGTGAAGCCAATCAATGGTGGACATTGATCAATAATATGAATCCTAAGGAATTTATCGAGGCGTTGGAATGGAAGGATTTATAGAAAATGTTTCTCGATAAATATTTTTTTCACACCCTCTGACTTAAGATGGAAGGGTAATTCTTTTCCCTCAAGAAAAAAAGACTATGAATCCATCAGAGAATACGAGGAAAACTTCACAAGGATTGCACAATATGCCTCCAGTTTTTTCATTACCCCCGAATACAAGGTCAACCACTTCTTTGGTGGGATAAAACCTAGCCTATGGAAATCCCTAACAATTTGTGACTTCGTGAGATATGAGGAAATTGTCCGATGTGACCTCGAGGTCGAAATGGAGATCAGCGAATCTCAGGGGTATCATGGGGATAAGAAGCGTAAGGTGGACTTTAATTCTGGTAGTCTGATAGATAAATCCAATGGTGCTAAGAAAATCCAACACCCCACTATCCAAAGATGCGGAAAGAATCGCCCCAAAAATTTCCTGAAGGGGATGAGGAAATGCTTTAGGTATGGAAGAGAAGGGAACCTAGCCATTAAGTTCCATTAAGAGAAACCCGCAGCTGCGACAGAGGATAGGAACAATCTGTTTGACCCTCAACGTGTTGTTCATTGCTTCAACTGCAAAAAATTAGGTCAATTCGCAAACTATTTCCCTAATCCAAGGGTTTTCAAAGGCAACCAACAACCTCCAAGGCAGCAAGGGAGAGATTTTTCCATCACTACCACTAAAGTGAACCCTGAAAACAAAGTGGTGATAGGTACGCTAGTTATTCATTCAAGAATAGCGAACTTACTTTTTGATTCTGTATCTATGAATTCTTTTATATCCCAAAAGTTTAGTAGAAAAATTCCAACACCACCACAAATCATGGAACTAAAGATGTTGGTGAGTATGGAAAATGGAATAATCCTTACATCCCATGAATATAAAACCTCCCATATCATAATTTTTGGATTTGACTTCCTAGAAAACCTCATCATACTTCCTTTGGTGATATTTGATGCAATTATTAGCATGTATTGGATTTCTTTTTATAGATCCAACATAAATTTCTGTGAGAGGGAAATCACTCTCCATATAGAGAATCGACCCCCGACTCTGTACAAGTGGAAGGAGGATGATGAATCTTCCTTATCACCATCATCTCAATGAAGAATATTAATACACTATAAGAATGAAAATCTTTCTTAGATGATTGATTTTAAGGATTTAACCATCCTTGAAGCCATGCCTATGGTGAGGGAATACATTGATGTGTTTCCCGAGGAATTGTCTGGTCTTCCTCCTAAAAGAGATGTTTAATTCTCAATTGATCATATACCTGGGGCATTTCCAATATCCAAGAATCCGTATAGAATGGATTTTTTAGAGCTTGAGGAGTTGAAGAAACAACTATAAGAGAATATGGATAAAGGGTTTATACGGACAAGTGCTTCACCATGGGGTGCACTAGTCCTCTTCATCAAGAAGAAGGATGGTTCAATGTGCCTTTGCATTGATTATCATAAGTTCAACAAAATCATGATAAAGAAAAAGTATCATCTTCCACGAATTGATGAATTGTTTGATTAGCTATGTGGAGAACAATACATCGCCAAGGTATATTTGTGGTTGGGATATTATCAAGTAAGGGTGAAGAAAGAGGATATACCCAAGACTACTTTTCATACAAGATATGGGAACTATGAATTTATAGAAATGCCTTTTGGACCCACTAATGCTCCAGAAATCTTCATGGACTTGATTAATAGAGCCTTTAGATATTACCTCGACAAATTTGAGGTAGTATTTATAGATGATATTATAATATACTCCAAAACCAATGAGTACCATGAGGAGAATCTAAGCATTGTACTAGAGACCTTTTAAAAGAAGAATCTATATGAAAAGTACAGAAAGTGTGAGTTCTGGTTGAAGGAGGTCTCATTATTGAGTCATATCATCACAATCAATGGTATATCTATGGATCTCTCCAAGATAGCTACAATTGAGGGATGGACAAGGACAACATCAGTAATGGATATCCGTAGCTTCTTGGTTTTATCTAGATATTATCAATGATTTGTGAGAAACTTCTCAAAATTTTCAAACCCTCTTACCAAGCTAACTCGGAAGGGAGTCAAGTTTTCTTAGAGTGATGAATGCGAAGAGAGATTCAAGGAGTTGAATAGGAGGATTATCACTGTGCTTGTTCTCACACTACCCACAAGTGGAGAACCTTTTGTGGAATTTATTGATGCTTCGAAGAAGGGCATGGGTTGTGTGTTGATACAAAATGAAAAATTCATTGCCTATACTTCAAGTCAATTAAAAGTTCATGAGAAAAACTATCCAACACAAGATCTGGAGTTGGTTGCAGTGATATTCACTTAAAAAATTTGTAAGCATTACTTCATTAGGGAGAAGTTTGAAATATATACGGACCACAAAATCTCCAAGTATATATTCACACAGAAAGAGTTGAATATGCACCAACAAAGATGGTTAGAGCTGATCAAATATTATGACTGCTCAATCCATTACCACCCTGGGAAAGATAAAAAGGTGGAAGATACTCTAAGTATAAAGGACCCATCAATTCTATCATTGATGATAATTTAAAAGGATCCAATTTTCTTATATTTGATGAATATGGACATGGTAATCATAAAGAATGGAATACCATTAATCCTTTCACAAATAATTTCTCAACTGTCTCTTTTGGAAAGATTAAAGGATGCTCAAAAGGATGATGTGGTAATTCAAAAGAAAGTGGAAACTATTGAGAAAGGGAAATCCTTAGAGTTAAATGTTAATGAAAAAGGAATTAGGATATTTGGGTCAAGACTATGTGTTCTATCAAATCTGGAGTTAAATAAGGATCTTTTGGATGATGCACATAGTTCGAATTTATCTATTTTCCCAGAAAACAAAAAAATGTATCGAGATATCTGAGAGAATTATTGGTGGGATAACATGAAGAAGGATATATCTAACTATACATCAAAGTGTCTGGTATGTCAACAAGTGAAGGATAAGAGGAAGAATTCTAACGGGATGATGTAGCCATTACCCATACCATTATGGAAATGGGAGAAAATCATCATGGACTTTGTCACTGGACTTTGGAAGACATCCAAAGGAAACAATGATATCTAGGTTTTTGTGTATCTTCCTACAAAGATTGCACACTTCATTGAAATTCAGGAGGATTTCTCATTGAATCAACTAGCATAGATATACATCAGAGATGTGGTAAGGTTACATGGAGTACCACTATATATTGTATCTGATCGAGATCCAAGAATTACCTCTATGTTTTGTAAGAGTCTTCATCATACTCTGAATATTGAAATAAATTGAACTTTATTATAGCTTATCATCCTCAAACTGATGGATAATATGATCGGACTATCAAAACACTATAGGAAATGTTGAGAGCATGATCAATAGACCTCAAAGTAGGATGGGATCAATATATTCCTCTAGTTGAGTTCTCTTACAACAATAGTTTCCACTCAAGAATCCAAATGGATCTTTATGAAGCCCTTTATGGGAGGAGGTGCAGAACACCGGCATGTTGGGATGAAGTTGGGGAGAAAAAACTCCTAGGTCCAGAGATGGTCAAAGAAATGGTGGAGAAGGTTAAGACCATCTAGTATCACATTAAATCTACTCAAAGTCGAAAAAAAAGAGATATGTTGATAATAATCGACGAGACCTAGAGTTTGATTTCGGAGACATGGTATTCCTCTATATATCAACTTGTAAGAGAGTTATAAGATTTGGGAAGAAGGGAAATCTTAGTACAAGTTACATCGGCCATTTTGAGATCCTTGATCGCATTAGAGCAGTGGACTATCGACTAGCACTCCCACCGAACCTATCTCAAGTGCATGATGCATTCCATGTATCACTCTTGAGGAAGTACATACCTAACCTATCACATATAATCAATCCATAGGTGGTTCCGTTTTAGAATGACCTCTCCTATGCAGAGAATCTGGTGAAGATCTTAGATCATAGGGAAAAAAGTTCTACAAAATAATACAATACCCTTCGTGAAAGTGTTGTGGAGAAACCACAAGTTTGAAAAATCAACATGGGAACTGGAGGAAGTGATGAGGCAGAGTTACCCACATCCATTTTAGTGTGGTAAAAAAAATTGAAGGTGAAATTTCTTAAGGGGGGAAGATTGTAATGACCCAAACTTTTGTTAATAAAAATATCTCTTGGACTAATTAAGTGTATTATTATGTAAAATGGTTATATAACATATGAACTTCCTTAGTTTTATGTTTTTGAATTTTAAAATACTGTTAAGAATTATTACTATTGCTAATATGGTTGTTGAACAGTGATCACATGATTAGTATAAATATAGGGCTTTAACAAATCCAATTTACTCAGACAAAGGAAGTGATGGCCTCATCCACTAGAATTTCTCTGTATGAGGCCCATTTTTCAGAGCTCAGAAAGGAGGTGGAATCACTAGGCTTTGCTCTTGACCAAGCCCAATTTGAGCTTCAACACGTTAATCTCGAATGGAACCGCCTATGGGAAAAGTGGAAGTTGATAGAGATTATCACTCGAGCGATGTTATCTGAGCCACCCCAAGATTCTATCACCATCGTGCACCTTACCCTTAGGTATTATACAGGTGTTTTAAATGATTATGTAACAAAACACTATCACTATGATTATGTACATTATTTTTTTATAAATAATATACATTCATTTTATTATTGTTACTTTGTAAATAGCTTTTAAAGCACAAATAGTATTTTTTTAGTTAATATTCAATTAAGAAATATATTTTGATGAATTAACGGATTTTTGAATTAAATAATATTTGAATTCAATATTATTACTAAATTAATTTTTATTAAATATAAATGATCATATAATTTTTATGAATATAATTATAATTTTTATTAACGTTTGAAAGCTGTTTTTATCAAAACCCATGAATTTTCGATAAATGTTGGTTTTTATTTTAAAAGTAAAAATTCGTATATTTAGAAAGTTATTTAGATAAAAGGAATATTATTTTTGGAATCATGATGTTGAAATTATCCAATGTTAAATTTTTCATAATTTTCTGAGACAGTTGAATTTTTGAGTAAAAATTAAATATTGTTTAATTATATAATGTGTTTTATGACATCATAATGACCCAATAGTGATGTAATAAAATGATATAAATGATATTTTTGGACAATATATATTTTACCATTAAAATAATGTGATTTTAGGTTTGTTTTATTTATTTTTCAAAGCTTTAGTGGACCCTCAAAGACTTATAAAACATTTTAACATTTTAAAATGATTTCCTTGAGAGTGTGACTCACATCCACATAATAAAGCCTAATATTTTAATAATTTAGTCCATTTTATATATAAAATATTGTTTTCCAATACCCTTTGGGAAAAAACCATTGGAAAAAAACATGGTATGGTTTGTGTTTTTGGTTAGTTTAAGGTGTAGGGTCCAAAACCTAAATAATAAAGAATTCCATCCCTTTTCCTATATAAAACCACCCAAGCTCCCACTTCCTCTTCACTAAAATCCTTTGAAGCTCAACCAACCTATATACTCATCACTCTATAATCCTCCAAAGTTTTCCCAAGCTCCTTAGAATCCTCTCTCAAGCTTCTCCCAAGCCTTTGGGATTACACTTCCAAGTAAGGGATTTCTTCCTTTATCATTTTTATCCAAATTTCATTATATTGTTATACCCTTTTGTTTTCAATTAAAAATGTTGGGGTATAATTTATCACCTCCCACATACTTCCATACTTATTTTTTAATGATGATATACATCATTATTTCTCTTTAATTCCTCTCATGAACACTCATTACCATCACAAAATTTCGTAAGGAATTTATCTCTCCTTATGTACATTCAAGAAATTATTTTGTATTATGAATCTAGATTCCATTAAATATATTGGGACATGTTTATATATGACCCAATTACTATAAATTTCATGTAAATGTGATTATTAACCCCTTTACCTTTCATCAAACATTTTTATGAATTCCTATGTCACGTTGTTATGCTGCCGAAATTGCGCTGCGATTTTCCAAGCCAAAGTCATTGTGTAGTGAATACCATGCCCATTTCTCTATCAAGGGTATTCACATTTATGCACATTTACATATTTATTATATATTTTCACGTATTAATTCCACATTAATTTATCTTGGAATAAATGAGTGTGTTTAATGAATCCAAGTTATATGATCCATGTGGCACACTTATGTATGAAATGAAATGATTAAAAAGGGTGTGCCCTAATAGCACTCCAATGCATTGGGTAAAGATTAGTATCATGATATGTTAAGTACAACGAGGTTTTACTCATGATAATTCAATTGTAATGAGGGTTTACGCATGATCCATGTGCAATGAGCCTAGGCTCATGCTAATATCATGTTAAGTGTTTTTTCCACATTTCAATGTTATGATAATCAGGATATATCATACCTTTATGTTCATGTTTCTATTATTCTCCATTGATATTCTTATTTCCTAACATGTACTGTCACGACCCATCCCCCGAGGGCCCATGCTGTGACTACCTCAATCCTGCCTTCCATAGGCCAAGGGCTGGTGACAAGCACCGAAAGGCATATTCCCTAAAACGGGAAGGCATTGGCTTTATAAACTGTAAACTCACACAAACCTAGTACACAGCAAGATACAAGAAAAAAGTAAACTATATAGTAAACAGTGTGTGTACAAAAAGTAAAGGGGTTGGAATATAATCCCAACAAGAAAGTACAAGTAAAATTAGAAAGTACAAGTAAAACTGGAAAGTACAAATAAAACTGGAAAGTACAAGTAAAATTGGAAAGTGAAAGTAAAACTATAAAGTATAAGTAAAAATGAAAACAACTCTTATGAACACCCACAAAGTATCCTACCTGAAGGGTAGGTACAGCTCTCAAATGGTCGTCTCTGCGGTATGCCTCATCTAAGGTCCACCTCTAAGCATTCTCTAGTCTTGGTACCCTCGTCTTCAGTCATCGATGTCTGTTGTCTGCACAAGACACAATAAGGACGTAGCCCGTGCAGGGGTGAGTATAACAATACTTAGTAGGGACCCTGAGACCCTCGAAGGTCTCCCAAATTCACAAAGGATAAACCAAAAAACATGGAAAAAACATCCAACCCTACTTAGGTATATACCCATACATATACCTAAGTTATCAAGATATACTCATCTCATACAGGAGGAAAGAATACCACAAAGGTAACACCACAAAGGTAGAAGTACCACACAGGTAACACCATGAAGGTAGGAGTACCACACAAGTAAAACCATGAATGTATAGTACCACACAGGTACACCATGAAGATATAAGACCCAACACACACAGGTATAAGTGAAGTATAGAAGTACAGATGATTAGTCGCGAAGCTAGATCATCTTATTCTGTCAAGAGGAAATATTGCTGATTATACGGAGTCTGAACCACACAGGATCCATTAGTACTAACCCCTGCAATGACCCACATACAATCTGACCCACACAGGATCGGTATGCGCTGACCCACATAGGATCGCTGAGTACTGACCCACACAGGATTTGACCCACATAGAATCGGTATGTAACTAACCTCCGTATTATCCATATTCAACCTCCTCCTCACTGCCAGCCACTGGATTCTTCACACCTGGTGTGCTCGAGTTTTGTATAATCTGTCCCTAGAGATATTGGTTTTACCTAGACCACCAAGAAGACCCAAGTAAAAATATCCCAAAGGTCCATCATGTCATAAGGAACCCAATGCAACAGACGGCGCGTCAATCGGATACTTGGTCTGTAAGTTATTAGCATTTCCACTCTGAGGGCCCAGTTGGATTCGGGATTCGATCCAACCCATCCATACTCCAACTTTATCCAAAACACAAGTGGAGTATACCAAAAGTATCATCTTGATCCCGGTATTTTGGTGTTGTAGACGGTTCGTCAAACGAACGCATGGTTCTCATGATATGGCCACAAAGGCGTATCTAGGTCTAGAGGGGCCTCGGTCTGGTCTGACTTGGTCGGATCCACATAGCCCAACCTAGTTAGGGTTGACTTGGTTGGGATGGGCCGCGGAAGCCTGACCAACTGGGCCATGTTCTGGCCAGGCCCGCGAAGGAGGCGACCCGTCCCGGCCCGCACTGGGCGTGGCCCGCGGTCGGGTGGACCATCATGGCGGGGTCTGCCCTAGCCAACTCCCGGGAGGGAGGTGCCTCCGAGGTCACCCAAACGGCCAAAGGTTCATTCAGTTTTTGGAATCTGGACCCATTGGAGTGGGTCCTTCTCAGTGTGCCACAGCCGGCAGGTTCGTTGGCCAGTCCTCCACTTCCCAGCAGTGAGACGGCGCCACTGTCCTCAACGGTCGGCAAGGTATCGACCACCCTTCGGCCTCTGCCGCAACCAAGCGGGCGTGGCCTCCTGCTCCACCGGCGTCATAGATGCATGCTGATGCTCCGCCCTGTGGTTAGCCGGATGCCAGCTTCCACCCTGCTCTGCCATGACTGACGGGCCACAGCCCCCTGCTCAACCGGTGGCACGAACACACGATGCCCCCCCTTTCTTGTGGTCGGCTGAGTGTCGGTCACCGCCTTCTTCTGCGAGCCATCACAGCTTCGTTCAAAGCCCAAAAAATATCACAACTGTATATTCGCGATCCTCGAGTCTAGGGCTCCACGTTTATATGTCGCACTCAACAAAACTTTGTGTTTCCAGCATCATTAATTATTTGGCGTTGATGAACACATGAAGAATGTGCGAAGAACAAAAGATAAAGGGGAAAGTTATATTTGTGGGATGATGTCCATGTTAGTTTGGCCATCGTCATTGTGAATCTATAATATGAAGAATTATCAAATAAATTCAATCATATTTCAAATTAAATCCCCTACATGTACGTTCGTTGAAGATGTCGCGAGGAAGAAGATGAAGTCAATGAAGGGGACGTCGGCATTCGTCGCTCCTGCAAGACGCTTCCAAAGTCAGTTCCTCATTCTTCGTTCGGAGTTCATTCTTCATCAGAGGATATTTCTCCAAAGGTTCTCCCAAGCTCCCCTTTCCTTTTCCAATGATTTCTCCCACGAAAGGTGTGGTGCCAAATTAATAAGATTAATTTATAAATTGTACAAATAGAGTAGTCACATTAATTGAATTTAATTTGGCACATTAACTAGGGGGAATTCCAAGGGTTAACTTCATATTAAGAAGGGTTCAGTTGGTCCCACCATCAAATTCGAAATGGGAGGTTTCAATTTCAAAAATAAAATAAAGCATGTTTATTTTAATTTATCCCATGAAAAGTTTGAAAACTAAATTCCACCCTTGACCTACTATGGTCAAGGTGAAGGTCTACTTAAGCAAATATTGTTGTTGCGAGTTCAACGGTGTCCTCATATTTCAACTCTGAGCAATGGTTCATAATTTACAAAATTTCGCTCGCACGTTTACTGAACGTACTTGAAAAAAAGTTCAGAAATTCATTCCGGTCACACCGAGCCTTGGAATCACACGTTGTCAATTTTTGTGTACTAGTAATATTCCCATATAATTAAAAAAATTATGTGGAAAAATTCGGGTCTTTACATTCTCCCCACCTCAGGTATTTGCATCCCCGAAAGCCACAACACCAACCAGGGAAACAAGTGGGGGCACTGAGCAGGAATCTGAGCCTCCCGCTCCCATGTGCTCTCTTGGAGGTTCCTATGCAGCCAATGAATGCGCATCAGAGGTATCGACCACCCATGAATAACTCTCCTATTGATCATCAATCTCTACTGGAACCTTTGAAAACGTCGCCCCATCATCGATGTCCAGCTCGCTATGGTCGATGATGTGAGATGGGTCATGCATGTATCTCCTCAGTTGGGATGTGTGGAAGACATCGTGCACCTTCTCCATCTGTGGTGGAAGGGATAATTGGTATGCCACCTCTCCAACTCTGCTAAGGACCTGAAAGGGTCTGATGAACCTTGGAGATAACTTGCCGCCCTGGCCAAATCTCCATAAACCTCATCGAGGTGAGACCCATAGAAAGACATGGTCACCATCCTCGAACTCCAGAGATCTCTGTCTCCTGTCAGCATAAGATTTATGTCTACTTTGTATAGTATTCATCTGCTTCTGGATGATTTTAACCTTCTCTGTGGTAGCCTATACCATCTCTAGTTCCATGAGTGCTGACTCCCCTAGGTTAGTCCAGCAAAGAGGTGATCTGCAAGGTCGATCGTACAATGCCTCCAATGGTGCCATACCGATAGTGGAGTGATAACTGTTGTTGTATGCGAACTCCACTAAGGGAAATTGATCCTCCTAGATGCGGCCAAAATAAAGGACACAAGCACGTAGCATGTCCTAGAGGGTCTGAATGGTCTGCTCTGTCTGACCATCCGTCTGAGGATGGAAGGTGGTTCTCAACCAAAGTTGTGTCCCTAACACCTCCTACAACCCCTTACATAGCCGGGAAGTGAAACGTGCATCATGATGGGAGAAAATCATATATTTCACTCTATGAAACCGTACAATCTCATACACATAGAGTCATCCCAAGATCTATATTGTTCTCTGCTCTCTGATAGGTAGTAATTGGGCTGACTTGGTGAGTTGGTCAACAATCACCCAGATAGAATCATGACCCCTGGCCATGTGTGGAATTCCTGTCATGAAGTCCATGGAAATTCCATCCCACTTACACTTTGGAACCTCTAATTTCTGAACTAATCATGTTGGAACCTGATGCTCTACCTTCACTTGCTGACAAGTGAGGCACTGAGAGACAAACTCTTCCACTTCTTTCTTCATTCTCAGCCACCAGAGCCGATGCCGAAGGTCCTGGTACATCTTCTCCACTCTTGGATGTACTTCTAGAGGCTATGTATCGAACTCCCTCAACACTTCCTCCCTAAGATCCATTGTTACCATAGTATGCCCTCTAAAGAGGATGACATGCTCCCCACCTTCAAAAAATCCATCAGGTACCTATCCTGTGGATATCTGAGTTTTTTGAGCCTCGCAGTCAGTGTCCCCAAGCTGCACCTCCCGGACTCGCTGAAGGAGTGGGGGAGTGACTATCAGAGACCAAAGATAAGCTGCTCTATCTCGATCCATGTAGGATATCTGCAAAGTGGGTAGTTTCTCCATTGCTTCACTCAGCAACTGTATACCAGATCTCCTGCTGAGTGCATCTGCTACTACGTTCCCCTTCCCAGGAGTATAGACTATCTCAAAGTCATAGTCCTGGAGGAACTCAAGAAAACGCCACTATCTCAGGTTCAGGTCCTTCTGAGAGAAGATATACCTGATACTCTTGTGATCAGAGTAGACTGTAAAACTTTTTCGCATAAAGTAATGTCGCCACATCTTCAAGGAGAAGATCACTACTACTAACTCTAGGTCATGGGTATCATAGTTCTTCTCGTGATGCCTCAGCTATCGAGAACCATACACGATAATTTCTCGCTCCTGCATCAGGACACATCTGAGTCCTGTCCCTGATGCATCGTAGTAGACTACGTACCCAACGCCCTCCTCTTGTAGCCTCAAGATGGGGGCACTCTTCAGTCTCTGCCTCAGCTCCTGGAAACTCCTCTGGAATCTCTCCGACCACATGAAGGGATAACCCTTCTTCATCAATGCTGATAAGGGTGCCACAACTTTTGAAAAGTCAGACACAAACCTTTGGTAGTAAACGGCCAAACCCAGTGAACTTTGTACCTCCATCACACTCCTAGGTGGCTCCCAAGAAAGTGTAGCCTCTATCTTCACTGGATCCACCACAACTCTAGCCTTTGAGATGATGTGTCCCAGAAAGTGGACCTCTTGTATCTAGAACTGGAACTTCGAGAGTTTTCCATAAATATAGTGCTCTCATAGTGTGTTCAGAACTATCTACAGATGATAGGCATGCTCCTCCTATGTTGCTGAGTATATCAGGATGTTGTCGATGAAGACTACAACAAAGAAATTGAGGTATGGCTGGAAGATCCTGTTCATGAGTCCCATGAACACTGTTGGGGCATTGGTTATGCCGAAAGGCATAACCAAGAACTCATAATGGTTATACCAACATCTGAAGGTCATCTTCTGCACATCCTCATCTCGTACCCTGAGCTGGTGATAGCCGGATCTGATGTCTATCTTTGAAAACCATCGTGCTCCCTTTAGCTGATCAAAGATATTGTCAATCTTCGAGAGTGGGTACTTGTTCTTCATGGTCACCTGGTTTAGGTGCCGATAGTCCACACAGAGTCTTAAACTCCCATATGCCTTCTTGGAAAACAAAATTGGGGCTACCCAAGGAGAAACACTAGTCCTAATGAATCCCTTGCTCTGAAAGTCCTCCAACTGTACTCGCAGCTCTCGAAGCTCCACGAGATCTATCCGATATGCTGGTGTAGATATCGGTGATGTCCAGAATACAAGTCGATGAAGAAGTCCACCTATCTGCAAGGGGGTATACCCAGAACATCATCAAGGAAAACATCAGCGTACTGGTCCACTACTACAGTATAGCTCGGACTCTCAACATCGACCACTCTAAGGGTAAGGTTAGCCAACTGATGTGTGATTGGTTTCACCCTCCTTTGGGTAAGTCCATACTGTGCTTAAAAGGTTTCCTTCTCATCGGTGAAGGAAAAAATGGTCCCGTCCATGCGGAAACACCGCACTTTGCACCTAATACAGTCAATCTGAGCATGGACTATGGATAACCAGTCCATACCCAAGATGACGTCATAAGCCCTCAACGCCGCTACTAAAAGATCCCAGCTGAAGCTCTCACCTCCTAGAGTAAGCTTACACTGTCGGCACCAGTGTGTAATCATCGAATCTGCTCCCGTAAGAGTCTCTATCCATAAGGATCGATCCAACGGCTCCACTGGTATCTCTGAGCTCCGAACGAGGATCATGGAAATAAAATAATGACTGGAACCTGTGTCTATAAGTACTGCAACTAAGGTGTAGTAGACACAGATCATACCTCGAATCATCTCTGGAGCATCGTGGTCGTAGGCATCAGCTACCTAAAGCTGAGCTTATTGCTTTCCACCTACTCCTTGTGGTCGGGGTGGACCACCTAGTGGTGGTGATGGTAGAACCTCGAATCATCACCCACCACCTGTTGCATGGTCTACTCCTCTTCCATGTCTGCCTCCTACCTACGGACCTCCTCGATAGAATCTTCACCTCTACCCAAGCGGTCCTTCAACCATCTGTTGGTCGTCTGTACGGAGGGTTGGGCAGTCGCGAGCCATGTGACCCTGTGTAATGCCCCGACCCCAGTTACCTAGAGTCGGTGGACTATTACGTAACATTGGCATGATCACAAAAGATCAAGTCTCGATGACTGATTAGTTTAGTGGCCTTGGAAACACTAGATACATTCATAAATGTTACATTACATCATAAAGTGAAAAACTACAATAACATGGTCTCCATAGTCCACACTCATATCCCCTTCAGACTATCCCTGCAGGTCAGTCATAAAATATTTCTTCACATCCTGGGAAAAATAAAACATAGAAAAAGGTGAGCTCAGATGCTCAGTAAGGATAACAATATAGTGGAAACTTTCATAAATAAACATAAATATTTAAGTAAATGTATAACTAAAACAAACTCCTTTTAAACTTGAACTTCAGTATAATATAGAAAAAATAAAATGAAATAATGTCATTTACTTATTCACATGGATATTCTACTAGTCGAATAATCACATGCAATATCAATAACCACTTTCATAATGATGGAATGCATAATACCAGACTATCATAACCACATATTCAAAGCCTTGTGCCAAGACTACAAATAAGATTTTTTTCAAGGTCATGTGCCAAGACACTAGTTTGTCTCATGAGACCTACCGATGCATTGAGGAGCTATAGAGGGCTCCACCCATCACTTATTAAGTCTAATTCATTCCTCATATGAATAGGTTTAAACATATCATAAACCATAACATAATTGTATCACATAAAACATGCATAAAGGAAACATAAAATTTCCACATTTCAATCACAAGATATCAATACAACACATTGATATAATAAAAACATTATCAAAACCATTTTCAATACCAAAATAAAATAAAATTAAAACTTGGTATTTATTTTTCATTTAAAAAAAATTTATGGCTTGTAGAGGAAGCCGAAACTCAAATAATGGTCACGGTGGCGGAGAAGTCATTGTCACCACATACGTACGACAAAAAAACATTCATTTTTTTCATTTAGTAAAATGCTTCATATAAAAATATTCCTTTTGAATAAACGTAAAATTCAAAGGGGTTTATACACCGTATAAAATAAAGTTGTGTATAAAACAAAATATGCCTCAATGAAAGGAGATTGAGATGAAGTCCCTTACAAAGACCATTTTGTAAATAAAATAGATCGCTCATGTGTATTCACTATAAGATCACATAAAGAAAGTATAAATACATGATAAGATATAAAAAATCATTTCTCACATAATCAAATAACAACATAAATAAGAAAGATAAGTTCAACCCAAAGTATGGGAATTGGGTTAAGAAGTTCCCTTACCTCGTGTCCGACTAGACTCGATCATTCATTAACTTCCTGAATAATAAAGTAGAGTTAATTTCTACTTGCTTAAGAACCTTTTTCAAGTTCATTATTCCATTTATATCACTTATTTCCATGTTATGAACATTATGTAATTATTTAAGTTAATAACGGTCGTTTTGTCGATTTTTGGTACTTTAGTCAAAAATAAACTTCTTATAATTACAAGTTGTTCATGTGGTAAAATATGCATTATATCTAGAATTATATTCATGATGTAGATATTATATATATCATATATATCAAGTATATATATTCATTTATAATATTACATAACATCTAGAGGTAAGAAATGAAATGCACCGTTCATTGAGACGGTAAGTCGTACGTACGCATGAACGCTACTTTCATTTCTATTTCATATTTAATGGAATGAAATCATAATGATATAAAGGTGTATTATAATTCCATTATAATATCATATATAATATCATTTAATCCATCCTTTATACGTCCCACATATGGCATTAACGATTCAAATCACTTGGAGGGGGCGGTAGTCCGCACTTCCTAAAATGAAATTATCGCGTTTACCCATAATGGAAATCATAAAGGTATGACATAAATGAAAAATACAGAAGCATAAGGAAAACATAAACATAATATATATCATATATAAATATAGTGACATCTTAATGTCCACCATGATATGTGTTAAAATAAGATTTAACAATCATTGTTTCTTGAGGCAGTAATTCACCACCCACAGAAACAGTATGTTCTTTAACCATTAGCCGAAGGTGTGTGCAAGTGTAAATAAAAAAATTCTCATAAAAACATCCTAGTATATTTAAGATACTGGTTTTGTTACAAAAATAAAGGAATAAAAAGAGTTTAAGGGTTTGGAGAAGCAAAATAAAACAAAAGAACATAAGAGAAGACATTACCTTAAAATCGGGTAACTCTTTTTGATTTGGGCCAAAGGATTCCTTGGGAAGACTTCTGCCCAAATTGAGGCTTCTAGGAGTAAGATAGGGAAGTTGAGAGAGTATTTGGTCAGAGTTTGGCCAAGTCAAATGGCTTTGAAGGTGTGAATAAGGTGGTAGTGGTGGGGGCCTTTTATAAGAGGAGAGGAGGGGCACTCTTGGAAAGTCATGAAATGTTACATTATTATGAAATGATTTTCTAATTTTAAAGGTCCCACAATGATATATTTCAAGGATAAGGTGATAAGGGTTATAAATCCACCCATACAATAGTCTTTAGACAAGTGTAAGTCTTAGATTTTATCTTACATTTTCATTTAATTTAAATCGTTCATTAATGAGGTAATCGCTGCATCATCATGGTGTCATAAATAAATTTATTTATTTAATGTCTAAAAATTATAAAAAAATTACCATGATTTATGAAATCTTTTTAGATTTACAATGAATATTTATAGTCTAAAATATGACTTCTATAACCCCTTATAAAAATTGTTTTAGTAAAACAATACATGTTTGTGACATTTTTATTTTTACTTTAAATAAAAGATATTAATGTCATTATCTTACACAATTGGATCCATGGGGTCCCAAAAATTGTCCCATGGTTTGTCTTGGTCTTTAATGACTCATAAAATAAGATTAGGACATGTTTCAATATATTTTTATATTCTTATAATATCATTTTTACCTTAAATTACCCTAATTACCTCTAATTGCGGTTAATAAAACTAATAAGTTACTATTCACCAAAAATTATTTTCATCTCATTGAACAAAATTTTACTTACTAATGAAAACCATGTATATTGGTTTTTTGAAATTCAATTCACAGAAGTGGTAAAGTACCATTTAAATGAAAAATAAGTTTTTTAACTACCACTTAGTGGTTTCACTATTCATCAAAAATTGAAGTTTTTCAGAAAAATACCAAAAATTAACCCTAAGAAATATTTGATATTCCTAATTAAAAAATGATTTCTATTTTACAAAATTCAAAACATATAAGTTGAATTAATTAATTTAATAATTAATTCCCGTTGTCACAACAAATAGCGTGTTTTTAGGAAACAATATGTATCAAAAGATTGACAATTGTTTATGTCCAATTTCAAAGTGAAATTAATTCTAATGACCACCATTGGATAAAATGGTTAAAATATATTCTAATTATATTTTAAAACCACTCAATTTTACAATTTATCACTATAAAATATTTTTATTTAAAAAGTTGTTTTTAAGTATTTTTCACTATTCATCGAAAATTGGAAGTTCTCAGAAAAATACCAAAAATTCAACATAGGCTAATTTCGATATTCCTAATCCAAAAATGAAGTCCATTTTGAAATATAAAATTTATATAATTTTAAAAGTGTTTATTACTATTCATAACGGCTATTTTTATTGGTCGCAATGTGTTAGAATCTCGAACTTTCGTACAATGCAAGCTATTGCATTATTGAAAGAGAAGTGTATCTTGGAAGCATGGGGTGTTACATTATACCCTCCTTCAATAAATTGAATCCTCGAAATTTTAAATTGTTCTTTGAAAATAAAAGATTTAAAGTAGAAAATACCTTTGTGGAAAACCCACATCGGAAATAAGGTTAATAAAAGTATAACTTTAAAAGAAAGAAAGAGAAGTACAAAGGTCACCCGAGATAGCCCATACTATGATTCTATGAAAACATGGATATGGAGGAGAAAAAAACCATCAAGGTCTGATGGAGAGTTGTAGAAAATAGTATTAGGAGGAAGTTAACTACAATAAAATTACAAACTTGTGATTGGTTAAACGGTCTTTGATTCCCCGATAGGAAAAGTTAACTGACAACATTTTTGTTTTAAATTACCTTTCATAAAGTTGAGGAATTAATTTTGGAGATTTACTAAGAATATAAGGAAATATACTTACTTGTCATTTAGACTTTCATTCTTCAATAAATTTTTACCACAAACCTATCTTTCACTCCAAAAGGAAATAGAATTCAAAAATATTATATTTATCCTAATCGTACAAGGTTACAAATATTAACACATACCATTTAGATTAGGAAAACTATTTTGTAATAACCAGGGACTTCTTGTAGGCTAGTGGTAGGTAATAAAGGTCTGTCACACTGTGGTTGTGGGTTCGATTCCTGTAGCTTTGTCCGACACGACAGGTTATCCCCCGACCTGCAGGTTGTCCTTTTCCTAAAACTATAGTATTATAATATTCCAAAAATAATCTTCAAAAATGTTTTAACCTTAAACAATACTATCCAAAGTTCAACTTAATCTATTCCAACCTTTATAGTTATCCAAAATACATGTGTCCAGACTCCCTCTAAAAAGTCTCTAAATTCCAAAATAAATTCATCAGATTCCCCAAACAAAGTAAAGTTTATCTTATTGTCACATACTAAAAATATGATTACCTTCATCATATTAAAACCTTAATGAAAAAAACAAGTACTGCAGTACAATCCCTATATATATCACATTATTCTTATAATCAGAATATAATCCTTGAGTCCAAAAGCACCAATACATTAATTATTCCACTTCAACTGTAGTAACAGTATAAGATTGGCCTTGATCCCTTGGCCTTTTTTGAGGTAAGTTTCCCTAATGCTTAGGAAATTCATTTTCATAATGCCCCATTTCACTACAATTGTAGCATTCAACATTGATAGCCTCTTTCTTTCCCTTGCAATCACGATCCTAGTGACCTTTTTCCCCACATTTATAACAAACTCACATTCCTTTTAGGCAAGTACCAGGGTGATTCTTCCCACAATTATCGCATAATGGAAAATCCTTCTTTACCTTTTTCCCTTTATCTTTCTCTTGTTCCATCGTTTTCTTATTCTCTTTCTTTACTTTATTTTCATAAGATTTAGAGAATTCATTTTCTATCTTGATAGCACACAAGAAAATATCTTCGTACGATGAGAAGGATTGTGATACTAAAGCTTGATGGAGAAATGGTTTTAACCCATCAAATAAATGATCAATATTACTTCTTGGGTTACGTATATAATATGCAGTATACCTCATTAACCTTGTAAAGTTGGCCACATACTTTGCGACATTCTCATCCTCCTTTTTTCTCAGACTCAGAAATTTCCTTTCCATATCTGCTCGACGGTCATGAGGATAGTATTTTTCTAAGAAAAGCTCTTTGAACTCCCTCCATTCCATATTTGATACTTCATCATCTTCCTTTGTGTTTTGAATCAATGACCACCATTGATCAGCATCTCCAGTGAGGCGGTAAACTTCCTTGATAACCGTTTCCCTTTCACTACTCCCTAAAGCCTGAAATATTTTCTCTAGGGAATTTATCCATTGCTCAGCTACTAAGGGATTTGTACTCCCATTGAATGTTGGTGGTTTCTGCCTCATGAAGTGATCTAACAATGATCCTCCACGTTGCGGATCAGGGTGCTCCATACGAGTAAGGTTATTATTCATAACCTGAGTGAGTTGTCCCAGTATGGTGATAAGCTGACCAGCACCAGTTGTATCACCAACTCCATTATAATTATCTTGAGCAGGAGTGCAATCCCTACATGGAGTGCGTGCATTGATACGGTTTCCATTCCTTCCACTAGATGCCATTTCTAAACAATGTCATAAACTAGATTAGTTTATGAATCGAAATACATAATTCCATACTTGTAAAACACTTAACATAAATTGAACTATTTATGGATATAATCCATAAAAAAATGTTTTCTTTGAGGAATTATATACTCATAAACCCTTCATAATGGTTTGTAAAGAAATCGTGAATTATCCTAAGCAAATCCCTCGAGAGTGTTCTAACCAAGAGTGCAGCAAGGCCCGTTGTCGTGCACCAGTTCCCGTTCGAGTCTAGCTCAAAGTGGTGTCTTCAGGTTTTACCCCTAGGTACATCTGTGCCAAAGCCACCTCTACCTTCTCGTATCCAGACAAGGATGTATTGCTCAGAAAATACACAAAATCTATACCTGACCAAAATTCTAGGAAGTTCTTCTATACTAATCATCAAAGTCTATCATAGGGCTATGTGCTCTAATCAGATCTTATCTAAATCTAGCTTCCAAGGTTAGTACTAAACTGCCTCTGATACCAACTATAATGCCTCAAACCCAATTACCCAGAGTCGGTGCACTATTACGTAACATTGACATGATCACAAAAGATCAAGTCTCTAAAGACCGATTAGTTTATTAGCCTTGGAAACACTAGATACATTCATAAATGTTACATTACATCATAAAGTGAAAAACTACAATAACATGGTCTCCATAGTCCACACTCATATCCCCTTCAGACTATCCCTGCAGGTCAGTCATAAAATATTTCTTTATATACTGGGAAAAATAAAACATATAAAGGGGTGAGCTCAGATGCTCGGTAAGGATAACAATATAGCGGAAACTTTAATAAATAAATATAAACATTTAAGGCAATGTATAACTAAAACAAAAGCCTTTTAAACTTGAAATTCAGCATAATATGGAAAAAATAAAATGAAATAATTCCATTTACTTATTCACAAGGATATTATACTAGTTGAATAATCACATGCAATATCAATAACCACTTTCATAATGATGGAATGCATAATGCCAGAATATCATAACCACATAGTCAAGGCCTTGTGCCAAGACTACAAATAAGATTTTGTCAAGGCCTTGTGCCAAGACACTAGTTTGTCTCATGAGACCTACAGATGCATCCGGGAGCTATAGCGGACTCCACCCATCACTTATTAAGTCCAATTCATTCCTCATATGAACAGGTTTAAACATATCATAAACCATAACATAATCGTATCACATAAAAATGCATAAAGGAAACATAACATTTCCACATTTCAATCACAAGATATCAATACAACAGATTGATATAATAAAAACATTATCAAAACCATTTTCAATCCCAAAATAAAATAAAATTAAAACTTGGTATTTATTTTTCATTTAAAAAAAGTTATGGCTTGTAGAGGAAGCTGAAACTCAAATAATGGTCACAACGGCGGAGAAGTCATTATCGCCGCATACGTACGACAAAAAAACATTCTGTTTTGTCGTTTAGTAAAACGCTTCGTATAAAAATATTCATTTTGAATAAACATAAAATTCAAAGGGTTTTATACACCGTATAAAAGAGAGTTGTGTATAAAACAAAATATGCCTCAATGAAAGGATATTGAGACGAAATCCCTTACAAAGAACATTTTGTAAATAAAATAGATCGCTCATGTGTATTAACTATAAGATCACATAAAGAAAGTATAAATACATGATAAGATATAAAAATTCATTTCTCACATAATCAAATAACAACATAAATAATAAAGATAAGTTCAACCCAAAGAATGGGAATTGGGTTAAGAAGTTCCCTTACCTCATGTCCGACTTGACTCGGTCATTCTTTAACCTCGTGAATAATAAACTAGAGTTAATTTATACTTTCTTAAAAACCTTTTTCAAGTTAATTATTCCTTTTATATCACTTATTACCATGTTATGAACATTATGTAATTATTTAAGTTAATAACGGTCGTTTTGTCGATCTTTGATACTTGAGTCAAAAATAAACTTCTTATAATTACAAGTAGTTCATGTGGTAAAATATCCATTATATCCAGAATTATATTAATGATGTAGATATCATATATATCATATATATCCAGTATATAAATTCATTTATAATATTACATAACATCTAGAGGTGAGAAATGAAATGCCCCATTCATGGAGACGGTAAGCCGTACGTACGCAAAAATGCTACTTTCATTTCTATTTCATATTTAATGGAATGAAATCATAATTATATAAAGGTATATTTTAATTCTTGTATAATATCATATATAATATCATTTACTCCATCCTTTATGCGTCCCACATATGGCATTAACGATTCAAATCACTTTGAGGGGGCGGTAGTCTGCACTTCCTAAAATGAAATTATCATGTTTACCCATAATGGAAATCATAAAGGTATGCCATAAATGAAAAATACAGAATCATAAGGAAAACATAAACATAATATATATTATATATAAATATAGTTACATCTTAATGGCCACCATTATAGGTGTTAAAAGAAGATTGAACAATCATCGTTTCGTGAGGTAGTAATTCACCACCCACAGAAATAGTATGTTCTTTAACAATTAGCCGAAGGTGTGTGTAATTGTAAATAAAATAATTATCATAAAAACATACTAGTATATTGAAGATACTGTTGTTTTTACAAAATAAAGGAATAAAAAGATTTTAAGGGGTTGGAGAAGCAAAATAAAACAAAAGAACATAAGAGAAGACATTACCTTAAAATCGGGTAACTCTTTTTTATTTGAGTCAAAGGCTTCCTTCGGAAGACTTCTGCCCAAATTGAGACTTCTAGGAGTAAGAGAGGGAATTTTAGAGATTATTTGGGCAGATGTTGGCTGATCCAAATGGATTTGAAGGTGTGAATAAGGTGGTAGTGGTGGGGGCCTTTTATAAAAGGAGAGGAGGGGCACTCTTGGAAATTCATGAAATGTTACATTATTATGAAATTATTTTCGGATTTTAAAGGTCCCAAAATGATATATTTAGAGGATAAGGTGATAAGGGTTTGAAATACACCCATCCAATAGGCTTTAGACAAGTTTAAGTCTTAGATTTTACCTTATCTTTTCATTTTTTTTAAATCGTTCATTAATGAGGTAATCGCTGCATCATCATAGTGTCATAAATAAATTTATTTATTTAATGTCTAAAAATTATAAAAAAATTACCATAATGTAGGAAATCCTTTTAAATTTCTAATTAATATTTATAGTTGAAAATATAACTTCTATAAACCCTTATAATAAAAATTTAGTAAAATAATACATGTTTGTGACATTTTTATTTTTACTTTAAATAAAAGATATTAAAGTCATTATCTTACACAAGTGGATCCATGGGGTCCCAAAAATCATCTCATGGTTTTGTCTTGGTCGGCCATGACTCATCCAATAAAAGTAGGACATGTGTAAATATATTTTTATATTCTTATAATATCATTTTTACCTTAAATTACCCTAATTACCTCTAATCGCGGTTAATAAAACTCAAAAGTTACTATTCACCAAAAATTATTTTCATCTCATTGAACCTCATTTTACTTACTAATTAAAACCATGTATGTAGGATTTTTTAAATTCAATTCACAGAAGTGGTAAAGTTTCATTTAAACGAAAAATTAGTTTTTTAACTACCACTTAGTGGTTTCACTATTCATCAAAAATTGAAGTTTTTCAGAAAAATACCAAAAATTAAACCTAAGATATATTTGATATTCCTAATTCAAAAATGATATCTATTTTACAAAATTCAAAACATATAAGTTGAATTAATTAATTCAATAATTAATTCCCGCTGTCACAACAAATAGCGTGTTTTTAAGAAACAATATATATCAAAAGATTGACAATTGTTTATGTCAAATTTCAAAGTGAAATTAATTATAATGACCACCATTGGATAAAACTATTAAAATATATTCTAATTATACTTTAAAACCACTCAATCAAATAATTTATCACTATAAATTATTTTGATTAAAAAAGTTGTTTTTAAGTATTTTTCACTATTCATCGAAAATTGGAAGTTCTCTGAAAAATACCAAAAAGTCAACATAGGCTAATTTCGATATTCTAAATCCAAAAATGAAGTCCATTTTGAAATATAAAATTTATATAATTTCAAAAGGTGGGTATTACTATTCATAACATCTATTTTGATTGGTCGCGGTGTGTTAGAATCTCGAACTTGCGTACAATTCAAGCTATTGCATTATTGAAAAAGAAGCGTATCGTGGAAGATTGGGGTGTTACACCTTGCCCGCTGCATGAATAACACTACTTGTTCCTCACCTGTCCTGCTCTATCTTGAGAGCCACGCACCACCGACCCTGTATCCTGCAGTCGTCCACCAGTAGGTCTGGTCCTCTTGGACCTCTATGTTATCTGTCTACTGCCAGCTACTGATGACTATACTACGTGTCATCCGGTGGTGGTTCTTGCTACTGGTGACTTCTCAGCAAGGAATATCTCCACTAAGAGTGCTCGCTCTAACACCCTTGCCTATATCGGCATGCTGAGAGAAACCATCTAATCTATAATCTCCCGTATGAGCCCCTGCTCGAAGGTCTGGGCCCTGAATAAAGGGTCTCTCACCATGTTAGTGGAGTAGCATGGCAGGTCGGTGAACCTCATTGAATACTTATTCACAGTCATGCTATCCTGCTGCAAGTGGAGAAGCTCCTGTAAACACACTGGTCATAGGGTCTCTGGGATGAACACTACCCTGAAAAGGCTCTCGAATTCTACCTAGATGAGATTCACCTCTTCATGAACCTAGAGCATCAATCTTCACCATCTGCCTGCTGCTGCCTGAAGAAGACTGGTAGTAAGGATCACCATGAGATCGGCTAATGTCCCTACCAGTCAAAAAACTCTAACCATGGCCTCCATCCAGTCCTCAGCTGCATGTGGATTTGTCTCACCTTGAAACCTTGGTGGCCTCTAGAGCTGGAACTCGTGCAATGCACTCAAGTGGTGTGCAACATCTACTACTGGGGTTGGTGGCATCGGCTGCCCAACGGGTAGTGGTGTTATCGGTACACCACCCAATGGTACAACTTCCATAAGGGGGCCCTGCACCGAAGCCTCTTCGCTCAGTGGACTGTCGTCACATACTCTACCTAGAACCCTGGTTGGTTGTCTGCATAGAGGCATCCTAAAAAGAAACAAGTGTGCCATGGTCATTAAGTTTATACTTGGTGAGCTTACTCAAAAATATCACAAATAAAACTTTTCAAAAACACATAAACAATCTGTGTTTTCATGCACTGAGTCAGAAATCAGAGGTCAGGGTCCTAGTGTATGGATACGTTGGTCATCGCACCAATACTAGATTCCCTAAACTGAAATCCTCCCTCATCACACTTAACACTATTGCCACATAAAAAAGATCAGAGTCCTAGTTCTTCGGTAGAACCGACTCCTCTGATACCAATTTGTCACGACCCATCCCCTAGGACCCGTGCTATGACTACCCCAATCTCACCTTCCATAGGCCAGGGGCTGGAAACAAGCACCTAAAGGCGTATTCCCTAAAACGGGAAGTCATTTTCTTTATAAACTGTAAACTCACACAAACCAAGCATACAACAAGATACAAGTACAAAGTAAACTATATAGTGAACAGTGTGTGTACAGAAAGTAAAGGGGATGGAATATAAGCCCAACTGGAAAGTACAAGTAAAACTGGAAATACAAGTAAAACTGGAAAGTACAAGTAAAACTAGAAAGTACAAGTAAAACTATAAATTACAAGTAAAACTCGAAAGTACAAGTAAAACCGAAAACAGCTTCTGTGAATACCCACCAAGGATCCTACCTGAAGGGTAGGTACAGCTCTCAAATGGTCGTCTCTATGGTACGTATCGTTTAAGGTCCACCTATGAGTAGTCTTTGGTCCTGGTACCCTCATCCTCGGTCAGCGTTGTCCATCGTCCGCACAAGACACAACAAGGTGCGGGCGTAGCCCATGCAGGGGTGAGTATAACAATACTCAGTAGAGACCCCGAGACCCCCGAAGGTCTCTCAAATCCACAAATGATAAACCAAAAAACGTGGAAATAACATTCAACCCTACTTAGGTATATACCCATACATATACCTAAGTTATCAAGATATACTCATCTCACACAGGAAGAAAGAATACCTCAAAGGTAACACTACGAAGGTAGAAGTACCACACAGGTAACACCATGAAGGTAGGAGTACCACACAGGTAACACCACAAAGATATAGTACCACACAGGTACACCAAGAAGATATAAGACTCATATCACATAGGTATAAGTGAAGTATAGAAGTACAGATGATTAGTCTCAAAGCTAGATCATCTTATTCTGTCAAGAGGCACTGCTGCTGATTATATGGAGTTTTACCCACATAAGATCGATTGGTACTAACCCCCACAATGACCCACACAGGATCAGTATGTGCTGACCCACATAGGATCATTGAGCGCTGACCCACGCAGGATCAGACCCACAAAGGATCGGTATGTAACTAACCTCTGTATTATCCGTCTCCAACCTCCGCCTCACTGCCAGCCACTGGATTCTTCACACCCGGTGCGATTGAGTTCCGTAGAATTTGTCCCTCGAGATAGAAGTAATACCTTGACCACCACAAAGACCCATAAATAAGTATCCCAAAGGTTTGTCACATCATAAGGGACCCAACGCAACAGACGGCGCGCCAATCGGACGCTCGGTCTGTCAGTTATTAGTGTTTTTGCTCCGAGGGCCCGGTTGGATTCGGGGTTCAATCCAACCCATCTGTAGTCCAACTTTATCCAAAACTCAATTGGATTATTCCAAAAGGACCATCTCGGTCCTAGGATTCTGGTGCTGCAGATAGTTTTTCAAACAGACACCTTGTTCTCAAGATATGGCTACAGAGGCGTATATGGGTCTAGAGGGGCCTGGGTCTGGTCCGACCTAGTCGGCCTGACCCGGCCGGAGCCAACCCAACATGGTTCGGTTTGACTCATTTGGCCTAGTCCATAGCAGGAACGGCCTGCTGGACCATGGTCTAGCCAGTCACGCGAAGGGGGCGGCCTGGCCCGGCCCGCGCTGGGCATGGCCCGCGGTCGGGTGGACCACCGTGGCGGGGTCTGCCCTAGCCGACTCTCGGGAGGGAGGTGCCTCCCAGGTCACCTGAACGGCCAAAGGGACATTTGGTTTTTGGATGTAGGACCCACCAGAGCGGTTCCTTCTTAGTGCGCCACAGCTGGCCGGTTCGTCGGCCGGTCCTCCTCCTCCCAGCAGCGCGACGGCATCGCTGTCCTCAACGGCCAGCCGGGTGTCGGCCTCCCTTCAGCCTCCGCCCCAACCAAGCGGCCGCGGCCCCCTACTCAACTGGTGGAACGGACACGCCCCCCCCCCCCCCCCCTTCTTGTGGTCGGCTGAGTTTCGGCCACCACCTTCTTCCGCGATCCATCGCGGCTTCGTTCAAAGCCCAAAAAATATGATGACTGCATATTCGTGATACTCGGGTTGAGGGATCTACATCCATATGTCCCGCTCAACAAAACTTTTTGTTTCCAGCATCATTAATTATTTGGAATTTATGAACGCACGAAGAACACATGAAGAACAAAAGATAAAGGGGAAAGGTATATGTGCGGGATGATGGCCATGTTAGTTTGGCCATCATCGTTGTGAATCTAGAATATGAAGAATTATCAAATAAATTCAATCATATTTCAAATTAAATCCCCTACCTTGATGTTCGTTGGAGATTTCATGAGGAAGAAGTTGAAGTCGATGAAGGGGACATCGGCATTCGTCGCTCCCGCAAGATGCTTCCGAAGTTGGTTCCTCGTTCTTCGTTCGGAGGTCGTTCTTCGTCGGAGGATATTTCTCCAAAGGTTCTCCCAAGCTCTCCTTTCCTTTTCCAACGATTTCTCCCATGAAAGGTGTGGTGCCAAATTCATAAGATTAATTTATTAATTAAACAAATAGAATTTGAACATTAATTGAATTGATGTTGGCACATTAACTAAGAATAATTCAAAGGGTTAACTTCATATTAAGAGGGGTTCAGTTGGTCACACCATCAAATTCAAAATGGGAGGTTTCAATTTCAAAAATAAAATAAAGCATGTTGATTTTATTTTCTCCTGTGAAAATTCTGAAAACTAAATTCCACCCTCAACCTACTATGGTCAAGGTGAAGGTCTCCTTAAATGAATATTGGCACTGCGAGTTCGACGGTGTCCTTGGATTTCAATTCCGAGCACCGGTTTAAAAGTTACAAAACGCCGCTCGCACGTTTACTGAACGTACCTGAAAAAAAAAGTTTAGAAATTCATTCTGGGAACACTGGGTCTCGGAATCACACGTCATCAATTTTTGTGGACTCATAATATTCCCATATAATTAAAAAACAATACATGAAAAAATTTGGGTCTTTACATGTACTGTATTATTCATTTTATGCCTTGTTTACTCCCTTTTTGGGATTTATATCTCACCCTTTTCACATGTATGTCCTCAGGTTATCCCATGCAATTCTAAGTACGAGGGAATGTTGTGGTCATGTAAAATAATTTTTCAATAATGATATAGTGTTTTATGTTCTAATTTGTTATGTAATGTTCCTAAGCATCAAAAAACTAGACCTATCGATCCTCAGAGTTGTCTTAAGTGCAAGTTTATGTAATAAATTATGTTTAAGTGTGAAATAAAGAGAAGGGTTGTTATAGGTTTCTACTTTAATTCAATACCTATAGAGTTACTTTAATTCTAGACTTAACTAATTATAAGAAAAATAGTTTTTTCCCATATGTTACCAAACATATTTTACTTGTAAAATAGTGTCACTCACACTAAACTCTTATAGAAACATGGAAAAAATTTATTCCAAATGAATATTCTATGATCTTGTTGCTTAATTCAATCCTAAAGTGGATTTATGTAACTCCCACCCCTTATTGGAATTGTATGGTGTCATAATCCCTTTCTAGTTTCATTTTATAAACAACTTCCATGATTGGTGGTCTTGACATCCAATAAAAAATAAAATGATCATAAAAAAGAAGTTATGATAAGTAAAATTTTAATTTATTTAGGAATAATGACTTGGTATTAACAATCGTTCCTTATTTTTTCCATTCTTGTATCATCCATATATCCTCACACTTGAATACCAACCATGGTATTCAAAATAATAAGCCCCTGATATTGTTATACATGGATTCCATTATTGGATTTTAATTGATCTTTTCAGTCTTATCTTGTTTCCATATACTACTTACTTATAGGATCCATTATTCTTAATGAGTAATGTATCCCCACCAATAGTGAATGAAAACCCATTATAATGGTTTTATTCTTCCTATGCAGTACATGTCTCTGGAGCATTTCTTTTTCCACATGCTCGTGTGGAAATTATTCTTTTGTAAACTATTTTTGAATATCTAGCATTAACAAAACCCAAGTGAATAATTCTCCCACTATCCCAAATATATATATGTACCATTTTATAGACATATAGTTTATTATTTGAATATAACTTTTCTATCATAGGTATTTCTATAATATCCTTAGAAACTTTAGGATAATTACTATAGATGCACTTCGTTTTTTTCTTTATGCAAGTTTGTTTATATTCATAACAAAAAATTTGCATCTAAACACATGTTATTAGGACATGATGGATTTAAAGCATACTGTAACTCATATGATATCTATTTTTCATAATAGTTATCATTTTTTTATGGGATTATGCTGATATTTTCGAAGCATGTATCGAAAATAATGGAAGTATCTACAATGAATTTTAGTTTTAAAATTGATTCTCCTTTTACTCACACCATGATTTGGATGTGTATAAGAAAATATGGATTTAGTAATTTCTCCACACTAAATTTTATTAATCCATGTTAACATGTAATACTCCTCATCGATTCTCTTTATTAGCATTAGGCTCTAATGTGGATAAGGTAATATTAATTTAGTAATTAATCTATACTATATTATATTTTATTGATTAATGTTTATTCATGATATTCTTTGACACACCATCCTAGAGTAACTCATATCCTCTAACCATGAATATACTATAATTCAATTTCTCATTACTTAAAAAAACTTAAGGTAATATTATAAAGTATATATTGACAACTAGTTTATCCTTATAATAGTTCATACTCACTATTTGAACTAACTCCAAAATCTTGGTGGATTACCTTTATTTCTAAAGTTTTCCTTCTCCAAAACTATGTGTCAAAAATACCTAAGGTCATTAACTCCAAAGAGTCTGAAACCATACAGAGTATATCCTTAAAAATTGCTTAGTTTTTATTGTAAAAGAATTATCTTTCCATAACTAGGTATATACGTCTTAAAATTTATATTCATCATGTATTTACCAAGATTCATGTATTACTTAACTATTGGTCATGTATGTAATGCCATAAAAAATTCAATCATAAATGTTCTAGTAGTATTCAACACACAATTATAGTTTTACAAGAACCATTCACTTGGAAATGAAATTTTTTGCTTCTCACTGATGATTTAGGTATCACTCTTCCTCGGTTTCTTGGAGAACACACCCTAACTTCTAGTAATGTTTATTGACTTCATTGGTTCATGTATTTAGAAAAAATTATGTAACGAAATATTGTATCTAATACCCAAGGATCAAAAATGAAATATTAAATTTAATGATAAATATAAATAAAGTAAAAGGTCATGTTTTCTTCTCCTTTAATTTATTTCAGTTCATATTCTAGTGACCTATCTTACCACATGCAAAAAATGTCTTATGTTCAACGCTCTCCCTCTTTATCTATAGTTTCTTAAAAATTTGTTTTAAAGGTTCCTTTGGTAGTAAACTTGTAGTTAGCCTTTTCACCTTATATTTATGTTTATTTACATCAATAATTAAAGAGTTCAATTTATATAAACTCTCATCTTCTTGGAGAACTTGTCCAAAAAGATATTAAAGTGGTTTTTCCAAACTATTTGTTTGATAATTCTAAATTAAACTAGAAAAATTGGGTGGTAAATATGATGTAATGAGATGGAATGAAACATATTTATTTGACTTGAAACCTAGTTCTTCTAGTTGTTCAATGTACTTTATCATCCTGAGTACTTGAGGACTATCTTGAGTTCCATCTGTCAATCGATACATGATCAGTTTGATCATTATCTCATTGATTTCTCACTTGACTTTCACCTCAAAAACTTCTCAGAGATAAGGAAACATGGTATATACATATATGTCCTTATGTTTCACCTACAACTCTTTGTAAATTAATGTTATAATTATGATATAAACATAGAATGTGTCATCCATGACTCTCTTGTAGGCATCTTTATCATACTCACTAGCTTCTGATAGGGGTTGATCAGGTTGTGGAGACTCCATCGCATATAATCTCTTTTCATGTTGTAGTAATATGCGCAAATTCCTATACCACTCTTGGAAATTTGTTCCAGTAAGAACATGATCTTTTTCCATTATATATCAAAGAGTATATTTGGTTTTAATTTCCATTTTTTACAAAATAAACACTAGAAGATAAGTAATTTTATATTAATTACTGATTAGACATTATTTGTTAATTAATTAAATCATTAAATGTATCCTTCTATTTTATCAAACTCTAGAAACTCCCTGTACTAGAATTGGAATACTCTGTCACTTGGGTATTCTAGTGGAAAAAAATCCTTGAAACCTCTCCTCATAGTTTACAAGTTATGGTTATGCCACTACTCGGAGAGTTTCATGGTAGGTGTTTGACTTGCCAACTGCATTAAATCATGCCTCCTTGATCTGTTGAGTGATGTCCTAGATTCTAAAATCAAAACTTGAATTACTCAATGTTTACCTCTAATTGTGAAAAAATATAACTATAGATACTTATTTTCTGTCACATTTAGTTAACTCAACCCATCGCTCTCATAAGAACTCTATAGTAGTATAAGGAACCCTCAATTATAGATGACGAACACCCCATACAGATGGTTTTCTTCAAATTCAAATGATGGAATGTTTTTTTTACTTAATATTTCTTTGAGTAATTTTTAATATTTTTCATTAATGTGGCACGTTTCTATTAATATATTTGTACTATGTTATCGTACACACAAATAAACATTAATAAAGTACATTCATTGATTCTTTGTGCATTTTTCTGCTTATTATTTTATGTGTTTTTTCTATACATGAAAATGAATGAAATAATAAAAAATGAATAAAGGAAATAAAATTTCCTAATTGGTCTTGAGCATCTAATATTGGTTGATCCATTTAAACTTAATAGATCAACTATGACCTAATAAAATCATACCTGAGTTAGCTCATGACTCATAAGGCGGATCACCCCTAATCAAGAGTTTTCATTTCTCATCTAGTATATTACCTTGTCTTAGCATGGTCCATGTCTTATAGCATCTTCGTCATAATATAAATGAACTCACATGCAAGAGATGGGGTCTCAGGAAGCACAATGTGTATACAGTAAAAAAATATATGTACATGTAATCCCTTAAACATATTTAAATGAAGAATATGATGCATATACCATCGATAAATAACTAATTCTTACATTCATCACACACAATTGAAATAAATATCTAAATAAAATATACATGCATGATCGATGTTCCAGACTAGTCTACAGGTAAATTAAATGCACAATAAAAAATAAAATGAAATAAATTTAAGTACGGGGGCATTTAATAAATTAAATAAATTATTTAAAATCAAATAATTTATTTTTGATCAGTCCTGAGATTAATTTAAATTTATTCCAAAAATGAAACAAATCAATTGATTTGATTTTTATGCTAAAATTAAATTAATTTTCATGATATTAAATTATTATTTTTTAAATAAAAAATTAAATTAAATATATTTTTCATTAAATTAAAAAATTACCCAGGCCACAAAACCTCACCCAGACCCATTTTGGGTCGGTCAGAACTCACACAGGTCTATTCCAGCTCAAGCTGAACCATGCGGGGCTCTATTGGATCGAGAAAACCCACCCTGACTAGTACCGGGTTGGGAATATCCACCCCTATCCCATTCTGGGTTGGGTAGACCCATAAGAGACTGATAAGAATCTAGATCAGTTAGGGGGTTTGTGGAAAGGGTTTACCTGGGGTTCAATCAGTGTGGCATTGGCTGAGCCGGACGAGGCTGAGCCAACGGAGGTGGTTGTGTGTTGGCCTAGTGAGGGTGGGCAGCTCACTAGTGGGACTAGTGTAGAAGGGATAACCTTGAATGAGGGACCCATCTGAGAAGTGCCTTGGTGTGGAGAAGGCAATCAGCATGGTGGAGGTGGCTCGTTGAGGGGTGACATTTGCAGGTGGTTGTTTTGTAGTTGGTGATGTACGTGCCAGGTGGCAGAGGTTGGCATCCTGACAGGGGTACGACAAGTGAAGTCTGGGAAAAAGGTGGATAGTGGGCCATTGTAGTAGGATGGTGACCTCATGGTGGTGGTTCCTCTAGAGGTGGTGACAATGGTTGTACATATGAATTAGGGCACTTAGTGACAGTTGTCAGCTCTGGTGAGTGGCATGGTAGAAATATTGAATAAGGGTTGGACAACCCCGTTGCTTCCTCAGAAGCTTAGATTAGAATTTTTTCCTTGTTTTGAATTTTTGGATTCCACTACACCATGTCCTTCCATGGTTTTTTCATAAAATCCTAAAAATAGTATTTTGAAAAACTGAGGGGTATTTTTTTAGGTTGATCGGTGAGCCAAAATTTAAAGCCTAAAAATTTAAGCTGATTTATCATAGAAACTACACAATCATTGGGAAACACTACCACTGGTAGAAAATACTGTTTCAACCGGAACCTTGGCCAAATTAATTTTCCCATCATAAAAAATGGAAATCAAAAATGGTATTTGGTATATAAAATTTTACTATAAAAATTATACACCCATAAAAACAAATCACTTTATATCCATAAAAAATCAAATAGTTGTAACTTGACCATCTAAAATAGAATCAATGCATGATTTGTTCTATTGGTACTGAATTAATGTCCACTACTTAATTTAATTCAAACTAATTTTTTGGATTAGAGAATTCAGGTGATCACTTTGATACAAATTACTATTTTTGAGGTGCACAGTAGAAGCCGGTGGGCTAGGGATTTAAAATGTTCCATCACCATAGTGATGAATATTTTTTTTTCTAAAAAACTGATCCCTGATAGAGGTTTGAGGATATCATGTGAATTTATTAAGTACAAAATTAAATATACAGGTACCTCATATGATTCGATGATGCATTTGACTACAGATAGTCATCGGAAATCATTTCTCAGTGGATCTGAATCCAAACCCCTCTAGATCTTTCACACACAATCCAAGAATCCATACAGATGCCAATTATTGTATTCTAGGTGCTATCATAGAGTATCGATGGTCCCTTCTATGTCATGATGATCACCTCGGTCCTATCCCTTTGATCTTTCGAATGTGTTCTTGGATCGGTCTCTCGGAGAGAGAATTTCTCTCTCTATATTGGAATGAATAGTCAATGGAATGAGCTTATCCTCCTTCTTATATAGTGGTAGGCTAAAATACCCAAAAAGGGTTCCCCATCCCCTATAAATTCAACACCCACTAAATAATCAATAAATGTAATTCTATGAAAAACTAACTACATAATAAACATCATTTATATGTTATCACATACTTTTAATATATAATAAATATATTACATGATAAAACCAAGTCATTTAACATGGCTCAAAATTCCCATAATATTAAACGAACCTTGAATATTAAAATAATATTCATTCATATAATATTTTTCCACATATTAACATAATACCTTATGAACACTTTTAATAAATATATTCAACCCAATTGTTCTATACTTGAATAATAATGAATTTATTTATTCATCGATGATTGATTAGTTGGAAAACTCTTAGACCTTATGGTGGGGCCCATCATGTCCAATATTCCTATTCACCGGAATAGGGAAGAATCTTGAATATACTATTGTGCGTGAGCCTCTAAGACCTTATATTGATAGTAGTATATATTATTCACGGACCAAGAGCATAGTCTAGAAACTCATCAAGACCCCTGAAGAGATAAGGAATAGTTTTAGAGACCCAAGCTTGACGTACATGGACATTACATTACTTTTACAGAATACTTAATACATAACAAAAATAGACACCCGAGGACCGTAATAGTTTAGTGTCTTTGTAAACATGGAACATAATCTTCTAATCATGGTGAAAGATCTTTAACATCTCCCATAAAGATCTTCCCCTTTTTTTTCTTACCTAAAACCTTTCTTTATGTCCTAGGGAAAAGAAAACATATAAAGGGTGAGCTCGAATGCTCAGTAAGGGAAAACATGGAGAACATAAAACAATCCATAAACATTTTAAAGTAAAAACATGAACATAAAGTTTAAACATCAAAATCTTGAGCAATGACATAAAACATGGTAGAACATAAGGCATGGATCATAAAAAAACATTAACTATAAAATAATATCATTGGAATAAAACGTGTAATTTTGGAAAAATAATAAGAGCATATTATGATTTCCATAGTAGCCAAGGAATTTCTACCACGACCATCATAGTGGACTAAGTCCATTACTAAACCGGGTTTCCTTGTCATTCCATCCCTCTATTACTGAACCGGATTTACTTGTCATTCCATCCATGTTTATCTCATGAGATATAAATCTTTACCCAATGCATTGGAGGTAGATATAGGTCCCACTCATCTCATAATAAATTCATTCTTTCATATTCCACAAAATAAATCATTCATCATAACCCAATGAATAAAATGGGTTTCATATACATCATCCCATCATAACATAATCCATATAAAAAAATGGATATAATTTCATCATAAAAAAATAAAACCATGTAAATAATAGGGACATTATACATGAAACATATCCATATTAAAGAATATCATCTTATATGGAAAATATTTTTGATAAAACACTTGAAATGAATTATTGAGGAAAATATCCTTTCTTCTTCAAAATCATTTTCTTTTCTCAACATTTCACGCAATTTTAAATTAAAAGAAGTCAGTTCAAAATAACCATGAAATCATGTAGAGGAATCTTCATGGAAATAAGGTGTTGTGAAATCATAAAAATCTGTTCATGCTGAATAAGTAAAAAAACATTATCCTTGTACTTTTTTTGGAAAAATCAAAAAGTACCTCGTATGGTAAAAAAAGAAATATTCCTTCCATACCACATAGTAAAAGTCAAAACGAGGTAAACATGACTTTAAACATACAGGGAAGGATAGTAAAAACTTTATAAAAATCATTTTTTATAAAACATGGACATGGTTGGTAAATATAACCCTAGTAAATTCTTACGAATAAACAATCTTGGATAAGAACGATATTGGAATAATTATCCCTTACCTTAGGTCTGATTTCTTTATACGTATCTGAACCTTCTGTGTAATGATTTAAATAATTTCATCGACTTATTCCAGAATCATATTTATTTTTATGATATCATATATGGTCATATTCTTTTCGGTTTATTAGTAACATTTCGTTGTTACTCATTATTAGGGTGTTAACTACTTTACGTTATTATGCATGTTTTGACGAATAAATTATTATTCCTATTTTTAGGTTATAGTTATATAATTTACATAATTTTATTAGTATAATATATATCATATTAATTCATTCAATTCATTTATATATTCATTATTCAATTAATATCTTGTAGAACGAATCACATCACATCATGGAGATGGTATATCGTACGTACGCATGAGCGATGATATCATTCCCATGATTGTGGAATTGTATTGAAGTGTATGGTGTATAATATTTCAGAATCAATATAACTTTAAAATAATCATATATATTAATTTCTTCCATCATTATATCCATCCAAGTATGTTGGTGATGAAAAAAAAAGATTACACCACGGTGTGGAGACGGTATTCTGTACGTACGCACGCACGGTGATTTCATTTTTCGTAGGATGGGTAGAAGGTGAAATATGGTTGTTTCATATTTATAATAAAATATTATTATATTATTTATACTGATGTTATTACTTTATATTGAAACAACTAAATAATAGGAAGTATAAGAAGAAATAAATTTGAAAGAATCGGTAGAAGATATTACCTCTTCCCCGAAGTGCCTCCTTTAAACTTCCTCTTAGGGTATTAGAGATGGACTTTTGAGAAGACCAGAACCTCTATAATGTAACTAGAGATGTTAACAAGATTATTTTTTAGGGATTTTCTGAGATTGAAGGCTCAAAATGGAGTGAAGAGAAGAGGGAGGAGACTTTAGAAGTTTTTAAGTGGGTTTTGAGTTTATTATAAATTAATATTTTGGAGGTTTCCAAAAGTGCCCCTCTACTCTCTTATTTTTTAGGGATTTTCTGAGATTGAAGGCTCAAAATGGAGTGAAGAGAGGAGGGAGGAGGTTCCCTTTTATAAGATAGTAGAGGGGCACTTTTGGAAACCTCCAAAATATTAATTTATAATAAACTCAAAACCCACTTAAAAACTTCTAAAGTGAATAAAATTAGAATATGAGATAATATAGGGTTGTAATATAATCAAAAAATAAAATTTATACATGTTTTGATTTTATTTTAAACCTTATCATTTTGATTTATCCTTATTTAATCTATTTAATTTTATTTGTGGTAATAATATTTTAAATTTTAAATGGTTGTAAATACTTACTTATGTGTTGTTAATTGTCCATAATTGGATACTTTATGACATTTTAGACCTTATAAATTTCAATTTTTAATTTTTAATATTTTTGTGATTTTTTAAACAATTTAATAATATGTTATTTTTATAAAATATCAATAGTGTCAATTTTGACACTATTCACTTATTTGAATTTAAATAAAATCCACACAGAAGATATATTCAAACCAAAATATTTAATAGATTTCTAAAATTTTATATTCATATAGAAAATTACTGTATCAAATTAATTATTTCATATAATTTTTATTTTAATATTTTTAAAATCTTTTATTTTATATTTCTCTTAATAAAATAATTACTACAACATTTTTGTATAATTATTTAATATACTTATTTGTTGCATAAAAATTAAAAATAAAATACTATGATGAATATAAATATAACATATTTCATAATAATACTTTTAGTCGAATTTATATTCTAAAAAACCTAACTTTTAAAACATTATGTTTATTAAATTATGAAGGTGACAACTTTGACATCATTTAAAATAAAATAATATAAATGTCATAATCTGTTTTATAAGGCTCAAAATGGTTCAGAAGTCTACACATGGATGATTATGGTGTATATATACTCGACCAATAAGTTTTGGTCAAGTTTTTGTGTCTTTTGATGGGTATTATTATTTTAATAAAAACTATATTATTGATTTTTTCACTAAATAAATTATTTCTGCATCATTAATGTATAAGCTATTAAGGTAATTATATATTTGTTAAAAATTAAAAATAAATTACCGTGATAAATAAAAACATTTTAGCTTTAAAATGAGTATTTATAATCGAATTTATATTCAGTATAACCTTAAATTAAAAATAATTTATTTATTATAGTTTGAGTGAGACATATTTAACTTTTCTTTAAATAAAATAAAATAAATGTATTAATCACATAAAAGTGGGTTCCAATAGATAACATTTAGACCCAAGTATATTTTATGAAGAAATATAATCATCAAATTATATTAAGACAAGTCTTAGGGTAAGTTTATAATATTATTTTTACCCTTAATTACCTAATTTACATTTAACTATGGTAAATAAAATTTACCGTAGTTACTATTCATAATGCCCAAAAATAAAAAAAATCCTATTAACATCATTTAGACCTACTTATTTTCAATATGGAATCCATTTTTTTAAATTCAAAACACATAAGTAGCAGTAATTAATTTAAAATTAATCCCGTTGTCAAAAAAATGGGTTTTTATTTAAAACATTGCAAAAGATTGAAATGATTTTACCTATGAATTCAATGTAAAATTAATGATAATGACATACATTATATTAAATGGTCAAAATATATTATATTTATACTTTAAACCCATTCAATATTATAATTTAACCATATAAATTATCTAAATGAAAAAAGTTTCTTTTAAGTAAAATTTAGTGTATTTTTACTATTCATCAAAATATGAAAGTTATCATAAAAATATGAAAATTTTCTCCAAAGTAAATTTGTATATCCTGATTCAAAATAATTAGTTTATTTTGTAAAATTTAACTTATAAAATTGTCAAAAATTATATTTAAAATGGGTGCTCCATCAAAAGGCAGCAAAACTGCATTTTTTTGAAAAATACTTCCTTTATATAAAAAATTGATTTTGTTCTCATACCATATTCTATAAAATGTGTAAGATGAATTATAATGTTATAATATTCAAAATTTGGTAAATAATATTCATAACAGCTAGTTCATAATAATATTATAATAAATCATTGTTTAGTGAAACTCGATATTGCGTACCACGCAAGCTATCGAGGAAGGTTGCTCTTGCGTGTAACACAAGCCAAGTATATTGTTGCGTATACTGCAAGATAATCTTGGTTTAGAGTACAACAGAAGATATCAAATAAATTAAAAATAATATATCTCATAAAATCTCGGGGTGTTACAATAGTCATAACAATGAAAACCATCCTACGAACACGTACTGTGTGATATAACCTCTTTATCTTGAAATATCTCATAAAGAAGGATGCACAGCTTATGTCATCATCCATTATTATTTTATTATTTTTTGATCTAACTGGATATAATTACCTTTGACTACCTAGTACAGAGATTTATAAATATATTACCACCCTAATCAACTAGGCACGAGATATCACTTCCTCAACTCAGAAGAAAAAAATCTATCTTAACCATTCAACCAATGTCACACCACTAATGGCACACCCAACATAAGTTATCTCACCATGAATTCAATGTCATGATTGTTTCCTTGCATCAAAGTATGTGATCAATTGGTACACATTGATAATGATATCAAGTCAAAATATCAATACACATGTTCATAGATAGGAACAATAAATGACAATTGAAACATGTAGTATTTCTATTGGTGGGTCTATCCTCAGGATATCATATACCATAGATCACTAAGTGTGAACTTCATGGTAAGAATTTTCAATTCTTATGATCCCCCAACACCTGATAGTAAAAAATCGACCATGTCTAGTCAATATGATGTATCTAGACCTTAGAACATTTATTTAAGATTAATGCCATAGTATCTCGAGGTCCTAATTATAGCCTAGAAATTTCTATAACCTTTTGATATGATAATTAATCTATGGAAATTATCATTTAAATAGTGTATACAGAAATATCAACACTATAATGGTAAGTTTACATCATGTATAACTCACTATATACATGGTATGGTAATTAAAAAGTACTATTTATTTGAGTCTAGTTCACCCACATCTACCAAATTCTTTGTTTAATTTTAATAAATAACTTTATGGCCTTAAAAAAGAACCAAAATATTGGTATTAAATATTAATCTCTTTTATTTTGAAAAAAAAGTTCAGTAATGTTGGAATATCCTACTCTTTTTAAGAAAATTTTTTTTAGATACTTAATTAATATAAATCTATATAGATGATGTTATTTTTGGATCATCTAATAAAAATATTTATAATTATTTCTCAAAACTTATGCAAAAATAATTTGAAATGAGTATGGTTGGAGAATTTAATTTCTTTATTTGTTTTTAAATTTATCATAAATATTTTAGAAATATTTTTAATCAAATAGAATATTTTATTTATTTATTGAAAAGGTTTGGACTTGAAAATAGTAATACTTATGAAACTCTAATGTTTACTAATATAAAAATTTATTTGGATGAAACTAGAAAACAATTTGACAGTAAGTTATAGAGAGTTATGATTGGTAGTTTGCTATATCTTACTTCTAGTAGACCTGACATTATTTTTTTAGTTTGTATTTGTGTAATATTTCAATCAAACCCAAAATAATATAATATTACTATTAGTAAAATAATTTTTATATATTTAAAAAGAACTTTTTTTCTATCTCTACTTTATCTAAAAACTTATAATTTAAATTTAACTTCATATTCATATAATGATTTTATAGGGTGTGTATTTGATAGAAAAAAGTACAACAAGTACTTGTCGCTTTTTAGAAAACTCCCTAGTTTCACAGTCTTGTAAAAGGAAACATTTAGTCTCATTTTCAATAGCTAAATATATTTCTGTTGTCAGTTGTTGTGCACGATCTTTGTTGATGAAACACACTCTTTTGTAATTTGGACTAAACTTTAATCATATTCCAATTTTATGTGATAACACTTGTGCTATTAATATTTCAAAAAATCTTGTGAGTCACTATAGGACTAAGAATATTGATATAAGACATCATTTTCTAAGGATTCATATATAAAAGGGTGATATATCTTCAAAATTTGTAAATATTTATTATTAACATGAAGATATTTTCACTAAACCACTTCCCACTACAAGTTTTGATTTTATTAAGGGAGAGTTAAGTTCATTTAATTTAAATAATTTTTTAAATTCTCTTGTTTAATATATTTTTAGAACTTTTTTGTTTTTATTTTTTGATATTTTAATTTATTTATTTATATTCAGTTATTTAAAATCTCAATTAAATTTTTTAAATTTGTCTTTTCAATTTTAAAATCCCAAATGATTAATCGGAAATTTTGGATCGAGAATTTGAACCGTCATTTAGAAACTTTTAGAATTACCCTTCACTCTCCTAAATTTGATCTTGATCCCTTTCGGCCTTCTAAGATTTAAAAATATCTCAAACCCTAACATATAAAACCTCAACCTTCCAATTATTGAAATCGCCAATATCAAGATAACTATTGAAGCTAGTCTGAGTGGATCTAAGAGGAAGAGTCCTTATAGCTTATAAAGATGAGTTTTGTAAGAAAATAAGTAGATTTTAAATGGTTGTTCTAGATGAATATTCTTCTGAATAAATCCCTAATATTCCAAGCTCTAGGGTAAATTTTTAATGTATAAAATAGAGTATATTTTTTAAAAGTAAGTGAAGTAATTTTATAAAATTGCCCAGTTTATTTTTAGAGATTCAAATGATGTTATTTATTTCAAGGTAAACAATAAGTAATTTTTAATTTCTTCAGTTAATTTGGTTCAGATTTTATAATTTCACTAGAAAGGTGAGTTTCATTTCATTATAAGTACAATTAGGGATAATGTTCATAAATTGGAAGACATAATTTATTTTCTTCTTGGGAATTCCCAAATCTGAAATATGTTTGTGAAGGATCTAGTGGAAGATCAACAAGTTTTGTTGAAGTTAATTGAAACAGAAGTGGTTCCAAGAATAGTAGAGTTGGATAAAATTATTTTTCCTGATATTTATGTGATGTTCTTTATGTTGAGTTACATAAAATTAAATTTCAATATATTTATGTTGAGATATATGGATCATTGTTGTCAAAGATATGCAAGGATGTATTTATACCCTTATGGAAGACTTGTCTCTCTTTTTCATTATAAGAAATATATGATCTGTGACATTCAAAAAAAGTATCATATGTCCCCATATAAACATTATCATAGTAGGGATGATGGGAAAATTTGGAATTTTTTAAAGCATAGCCAAAGGTAAGTTGATACTTGTTAGAGATGTGGGATAAGAACAATATAGTGTTCATGCTCTGGGGGATAAAATAAGTCCAAAATATACTATTTCTATAAGACATGGTGGAGAAGAAGTTGGTGAATCTTGATTTAAAGGATAAAGAGGTTTGTAAGCTACTTCTATTAGCACTAAAAATATTCCAAACACTGTAGGAAGAAGGAAATTTATGGATGAGAATATCCCTTCTAGGATAGGGGAGTTCATCAATTCCTTGTATATTTTGAAGAGCCTTATAGTAAATATAGTGAAGATGTTCTTGTTCATAAACCAAGAAGAAGGGAATAACCTATTAAAAATTTTGTAGTCCATGTAGTTGAAGAATTGATTCAACCAATTCCAATTGTTGTATAAATAATGGAGGAAGTTAGTGTTGAAGTTACTATTTAAGAAATAATTGAGGAAGAAGTTATAGAACATTAAGAGAATGTTTCTCATGTTAAGAATAAATATGTTGGGGATGCACATTCTGATGAGCATTTTAGTACCCCTTTAGCTGAAATAGCTAATATGATTAGGGATCGGATAGTATCTCTTATTGATTACTTATAAAGGAATATTTATGTTGAAGGATGTTAATAGAATGAAGTTATTTGAGATCTTTTATCTCTATCCGATGAAGAAATGGAAATTCAATCACTTTAATTAGTTGAAGTTGGTGGGACTTCGATCAAACTAGAGGACGTTTGTTCATATTTTGATGAATATTTTGAACATAAGACTCGCTATTTTGTTGTGAACATGGTTCATAAGTTTAATCATATGATAGATTAGGTTGTTAGATTGAAAAGAGAAATTGAAATTTCTAAAAATTTTATTAAATATTTGAGAAATACTTCTGTACCCAGAGTTGAATTCTAATATCTTCAGGATGAAATTCAAAGTTTGAAATAAAATTCAATTTCAAAAAAAAGATTTTGATTCTTTTCATAGAGAAATGGATGATCAATTTAGGAAAACCATAAGTGAATTTTTTTTCAAAATATGACTTTGGTGATATTAAGAAGTTTTTGGGAAGTCAATTTGAATCGATCATAGCTGGTTCAATCCAAGCCAAAGTTTCAACTTCTAATGAGACAAAATCTCCATATTTGATAAAAATATTGGACTCTATTACTGCAATTTTTTATATCATGAATGATAGAATTCAAATTTTATAGAGTGACAATATTTCACTTCACACTCTTTTAGACAATCAATAAGAGCCTGTTGAAAATTAACTTCTGCAAAACCTGGTGTTCAAAGTTTGGTCAATCAGCTTGGTGGAATGATGGAAAAGTATGTCCATACAACAGAATATATTTAGAATTTTCTAAAATTAAATCTCATAAAAGTTCTCAATATGTGTCAGGAATCAAATTTGTTGATGCAGCAATGGTCAGGGCTGATGAACATAAATTTTGAGCTATTTATGGAGGAGTTTAAAGCAAGGAAATATATGTTCATAGATTCCTTGACCACTGAATCCTCATCCTCAAAAAATCTTGAGCCTACCCCCTCTTCCCATTCTATATCTTATCCTTTTACCCTTTAGCTAAAAATTTATTGTAATTAAAATTTTTTAATGAAAATATATTCTTTTTTATATTATGTATCATCTTTTTTTATTTAATGTTCGTTATAGTCTTATGTATAAGACTATCATTTTTTCAAGATGTGTTTATATTTTCCCAAAAATAAAATTAACTAAAATTTTAGTGATACATTAAATGTGTTTAAATCAATATATATACTTTCTTTTTTATAGAACAAAAATGGGGTAAAATTTGGATAAACAAAAGAATTATATTAACCTTTTAGTTAGAAAAAAATTTGGATTCCATAAGTGTTTTTAATTCTAAGAGAAATTTGGATGATTTAAATTTTATTCTTTTCAATTTTATAAATCTCTATTTGTATACTTAATTATTTAAAACATTTATTTCTATGTTTATGTTTATATGGGTTTTCTAATCATAAAAAAGTGGAGATTTTTTTGAATATGTTGATACAAAAATATTCTTTAATCTCTCGTTGATTTTGATACTCAAAAATATCCTTATATGTTTTACTAATGAAGTTACTTTAAGTGAATTTCAGCATTATAGTTCTTGAAATATTTATTTTATTCTAAAATTATTTGGGTTTAATTTTTTCTAAGTGTTCTTGACATTTTTCTAAGGAGTCTGAACTCTCTATTCAAAAACCTACATTTTCATAGAATTCTAGGTTTGGGAACCTAACATTCAATAAGGAATTCTACTTTTTAAACCTAAATTTTAGATAGATTTTTGGATTGGGAACTAACCTTCTATGAAGAACCCTATGTTCAAGTATGTAACATATGGTTAGTTATACCAATGTTTGGAATCAATGGTATGTTTTGAACCATATTTTTGAAGTAATCTCTATACATAGCAACCCAACATTTGAAGTAGTCATCTATAGAATTTTCATTCAATATATTTTTTGAGATTTCAGTAATGGTTTAGCTGGAATAAATATCTCATTAAATGTTGTTCAAAGACCAATTCAAAGGCCATTAATAAATTGGATTAAATCATTATTATTTATAATGGAATTTATGATTTTCAATGGTGATTTAAATTTAAATTTCAAACGTGCTAATCATTTTGAATATCACAATTTATCTGGCAATATTTCCAGATATTTTTTACCAATATCAAATTGGAGTTCTTATTTATTTTCATCATATTTATTATATGAGATAATGTGATATTGAAAATTGATAATTGATGTTTAAGTTTTGAGATATAGTTAATTAGAATGAGATTATTTTTCAAGAAGCTTGATAGCCGAATCTCCTACTCTATTTTTCATTAGATTTATCTTTTATAGAGGAGAAAACATCCTAACTTTTGAATTTTTTGTGATATTTTGTTAATTATAGAAATTCATTCATCAAATTTTTTAGGACTACACTTTGGAGACATACGTGTTGTAATATGTTTTTGTGTGTTCATCCTACTACTATTCAAATTTATTCTTCCATTACTTTATTTCTTTAAATATCATCTACAAACAAGGATAGATTTGGAGCTATAATTACTTGAATATTATATTATATAAATAAGAAGATCAATTATCTATTATTTGTTCCTATAATTGTGAGTTGGACCAGTTATTTAGTAAAAAACTCATCTTATTTTGTTGGAGTTTCAACTGATTACACTAATCCATGGTGGAGTTTCATCTTCTCACTCTAAGTTGTGGATATCAAGGTTCCTTGTAAAAGAACATGTGTCATGACCCCCTCCTTCCAAAGATACCACAATTAGTAGAGAGTGATGATGACCATCGAGTCATGCCTCTAGAAGGCCCTGAGTTAGAGACTAGCATAAAGGGTATAAAAATATCATAGTATGGGAGACATTACCCTCTATAAATGAAACAGGATTGGGATATAGGATAAACAATCACCAAAAAACTCCAATAGAATATATAAAGGTAAACCAAAAACTATCCCACAATGCATAAATAAAGTATAAATTATACATATAAAAGTATCCAAAGTAAATACCAAGAAGACAATTTGATGACATCAAATCAAAATTAACTCCAAACCATTTAGTAATGTACATCTTGGTCCCTAAAATCATCATGGAAACTTGAAAATAGTATATAAGCATAGAGTGAGAATAATAGGTATACTTAGTAAGGGCATAACCAAGGCCTCAAGTGTATAAATAAAAAGAGAAAACTAATGCGCTAATGAACAAACAACAGAACCAACAAGCACCTATAAAATTTATCTAACCAAACTCGACCTCATCATGGATTTCTCACCAAATAATGCATTTGATATAATAATATAGCATCAAGATCATAAAAAATCAAGAAACCACATTGTCGCTTCCCTGTTGATTTTCTACGCTCATTCCCCAATGTCAAACATCATATGCTCTCATCCCATCCACGCATTCCACATCAAATTACATCACACTTGTAGACACCTAAGCCACAATCACATCACATAATATCATATATTTCCCATATACACTTGGACCACACAACACATCACATCACATCCCACCCACAGAAACCTTGGACACACATCACATCATATCACATCACATCTTGCCCGTAAACACCTAGCCTACACCTCACATCACAACCATAATTAGAGTAGTAGGGTATCATGAATGTGAAGGACATCAACCATGTTCCCTCCTCCTACCACAAATAACCCCCAAAACATATCACATCACACCACATCACGTATCACCCATATACACCTGGTCCAACACATAGAATCTCTCCCAAAGACACCTAGTCCATCACATCACTACTGGGTAATCTCTAACACCAACCCATATCACTGTTGTTGAAGGAAGATAGAGAAGAGGGGGTATCCATCCATCTGTATCACTACCATCCTAGATGTTGGGGAAAAATCTCAAAACTCAGCACCTCTGAGCATTGTTAAGGTTATCTAACTCAGGTGGAACATGTATAAAATAACATAAACATACATGTTATATAGATATTACACAACACCCAACCTATGGATTCACATAAATAACACTAGTGTACACCACATCACCACCACATACCACACATCAATTGTCTCAGACACTTCCACCACTATATAAAACACCATGAAACCACCACACAAGCCACACAATATTCCACTTTCCAATTACTAGTTTCTCTACTTTTATTCGTTGGCAATTTCATTTCAAATTACACTACTCATTTATTCATTCAATTCAATTTAATCCATTTATAACATATCTATTTATAGTCCACCTTATTTATTTACCATCCTATTTTGTTTCATTTATCATCATAGTTCACCACATGTATAACTGGGAAACTATCTCAACCATGCCATGCTACAACTAGCCTAACTCACACAACCGCCACCATAGAACCACACATCCACCATCATTATCACATCACATCTCCCAGGCCATCTATCAACACATATTTCATATAACATTATCACCACATACCACAAAAAAGTCATTATGCCACAACCACTACGCCAAAACTATTATGGCTAAAACACTATGCCACAACCACTGCCCCACAACTACTAGGCTATAACCACTATACCATAACCATTGTTCCACAATCTCATTGCACCAAATCACACAACTTCCCACATCACACAACTTCCCACATCGCATCCATGTTAACCAACTACCACATCATTGCCCCATATACTACACAACCCATATAGTCACTAACATCATCACACAATAGTCCAATCCACATAGTTTAAACATAATAATCACTAATTTATGCTCAAATTTACCCAAGATATTAAGGTAGAACGGTCCTTGTATTTTAGCTTGGGTTGTCGAATCCTGAGAGACCTAAGAAGTATCCTACAGACATGTACATTATATGGATTGTTTTTGGATATGAAGTGGCCAACTTGGATTGATTTTATATGGGTTTAAGGTATCAATAATAGATGTAAGTTAATTCAAATTAAGATAATTATTTGATTCTAGTTTATCGCTTGGGGTGGATTGGATGAATTCCTTTTTTAATGATTTCAATTTATTATATTTGAGATGGGTTCATTTAAGAAGATCAAACAACATAATCACTTACTAGTTTAATACCTACACCTTTAAATACTAATAACCTATACACTTTAAGGATAAAAGTTTTTAGCACGTCAAGGTAAAGCTTTGTATTATCACTTGAAGTGTGTGGCCTTAAATTCAACAAGGATAAAGGAGTTTAAATATCTTCAAACAAAAATCTCAATTAAAATAAATGATTAGAAATTAATGGTGTGAGAAATAACATCCAAACCAGCCCCTTACTACTCCCTTGGATCAAACCATAAAATATTTCTCCCTCCATTGATTCTATGGTTTCAATGGAAAGGAAAGTAGACTCATGAGGGAGGAATTGGAGAAGTAAAAAAACAATAAAAAGAAAGCAATCACTCCACCATTGTGTGAGGAATATCACAAGTTATGGTGTGAATAAATTCAAATCTTAAGGCAAAGATATCAAAGTGATAAGAAGAAAAACAGAATAAGAGTAAAGGAAGAAATTTTATTAAGAACTAAGGTGATTCGAACAACTTACATGAGAAAGAAGAACGTTACAAATCCAAATCGACATAATAACATTACAATGAAAACAAAGCTCCAAGGATGATCAACTCCTTCACCAACACTACCTTAAATAGTCATATCAAGAGGCATGGGTCTAAATCCAAACTTTAAAAAGCATCCTACTTGATTATGGTAGGCCTAGGGTGGTGGAAAGTAAGGGAGAGTGGACTTCTTTATCCTTGACCCGAGGTGGCAGCAAGCTTTCACACACTGAACAGAAGCATCTGAATGTCCTTCTAGATAGACGAATTGGAGTAGTACATATAAAACAAAAATTAATCTATGGATGTATCCTAGATCTCTATAAAATTTCATCCCAAATGGATATGTGTTTTATGAGATATGATTAAATTGGTGGGCTGTTTTTCTAGACCGCAGAATCTAGACCAAAATTTTATCTCTAAATTGGGCCACCTTAATAGCCACCATGGAGGCCTAATTAGCACTGTATCATGAATAATTATTTTTTACTATATATTTCTTATATAATCCCATGAAATTTGGGCTTCATTAGGCCTGTATGTTGGGCCCAACATTCTCATCAGTGGGATGGTGTCCAATCTGCCTTCTTCAGAATTGTTTGCATGAAATCCCAATTTGGTGGTCTTCCAATATGAATATTCCAACACTCCACAAGTATGAATTGTTCCCAATATAATTATAAACCTGAAAATTAAATATTAAAATAAAATTAAGATCATTTTTTACTTTAAATTATGTTAAAAAATGTACCACATAATAGTTCATTTTAAGATGGAATTACAATCATAATGTGAAATGATGTTCAAAGTGTAAAATGCACTAAAATGGTGTTTATGAATAATAAAGCACATGAATATTATATATATTAAAAATTAATATTATCTTCATTTAGTGGATAATCACACCTCCCAACTTGAGTTTTTCTAGTCCTGAGCAAAATATATCTCATCAAAATGAAATTTGAATTCCCTTTTCCAAAAACATTTTAATACACAATGATCTCCAAAACCCTTATACCAAACAATCATGAAACCCATCAAAATATTTTAATACGTGATATTTTCATAAGTAGATCCCAATCCCAATCCCGTTCCTTTGTTCAAATTCATCGCGATATTTCATCCAATATCAATTAAGAGTGATGATGTGTTGTGTGTCGCATTAGACATGGGGGTTCATCTTTATTCAAGAGGGAAATGATGGAAGCGCTAGGTGGAATCACATTTTAATATTAAGATTAGTATTCAATTTGTTTTTTTTTTTGAAATTTTTCTATGGTAATTGAAATTGCACTCAAAAGAGTAAACCCCTATAGTGAGACTTTGCCGATGACTCCCAGGCTCAAACACCTTAGGGAACCAAGTGAATCCCACATACTCGGGCATCATCTCAAGTTAACTCAGTCAAAAACAAATTCAAATTACCAAAAATAGAGATAAAATTACTAACTTTGGGCTAGACAACTATGGAGTCACGATCCCCAAGTTCTGAAATCCATGCATTAGGTCATTTCATTGCTCTATGCGCAAATTTATTGTTTTTTTTTAATTTTTTTTATTGAATACTCATATTAAAACTAAAATTATCACCAAACCTATGTTATTTATTTGGGGGACCCCATTAACTCAAACTAATACCCCACTATCCAAATGATGTGTGTTGTGATTTTTTTTTATTTGGATGAAAATATAAACCATGAAATATCACATTAGACATCCACACTTTCCAAAATCTATGCTCATGAAATTATACATGGATTAAAATCAAAATCAGGTCATGCTAAATTATTTGGTATTCAGTTTCAAAGTGTAAAATTTATATTGTCATGTTCAAGTTTAAATAAATTTTTCCTTCCATTAAGGAACACTTTTTTTCAAATAATTTTTTTACACAAAAGCAATTTTATTTTATATCCCCCCCCAACTTTAATTAACATTATCCCCGGTGTTTAAAGAAAAGAAAATTTAGAAGGAGGTAGAGGCAGATAATTGGAGTTCAAAAAAGAAATTAAAAATGAGGATCATGGAATGAAGTCACCTGGTGGTTGAAGTTGAAATTCTTATTGCTCCCTTTTAATCCCTTGATCTCGATGTCACTCTGAGAATTCCCTAGTGGAAAAAGAAGAAAAACAAACAAAAAAATAAAAAATACTATATATATATAATAAATAAATTAAAATATAATTATATATATATAAATTATAGAATAAATAAGTATAATAAGTCATAGGTTAGTGGTAAGTGCGCTCCCATGTCTCCCTTAGGTCCCAAGTTCATGTCCCCACGGCTTCACTGGTTGTGAAGGGGTTTGCCCCATGACCTACGATGTGGCCTTTTAATTTTATTATTATTATTATATTTTTTTATTTTAACCTACAAACACATAAAAATAAAATGAACTGATGATACATTGTCTTCTTTTTAAATTTCTGGGTAAGGTATTACTCAAGGATCACACCACGTGACACAGATGAATATAGAGCTCCTCTTTCATACCTATCCGTACTCATAATAGAATAATAGGTCAACAGTCTATTTTTTATTATTTTTAAATATAAAAATGATTCATTAATCTTATTTAAAATATAAAGTTTATTAAAATAAAAAAATTATTGGAAACTTGAAAACCATGGGTTTCCTCCCATGCAGCGCTTTGTTTAATGTCGTTATCCTGACATGGATCCTAAATCTATCAATTCTTTCCTGGTTCATAGTTTGGCTCAGTTAACTCATCCTTGGTTTCTTGTTTATTGAATTATTCAATGAATGGTTTTAAACTTTGACCATTGACCTTGAAAATGTAACCACTTATGGGATCTTGAACATTTACTGCCCCATGGGGGTACACATGATGCACTATGAAAGGACCTAACCATCTAGACCTTAAATTTCCTAGGTGTAAATGAAGTTTGGAACTATACAAGAGCATGAATTTTCTCGGTTCAAAATGTTTGACTTTGATATTCCTATATTGGTAGGCTTGAACTATAGCTTTATTGATCCTTGAATTTTCATAAGCCTCCATCCTTGGTTCCTCAAGTTCATTAAGATCTAATTTCCTTTTTGTTCCAGCCAATGAGAGGTCATAATTTATTTTCTTAATTGCCCAAAAAGCCTTATTCTCAATTTCAATAGGTAAATGGCATGATTTTCCATAAACCAACCTATATGGTGACATTACTAGGATGGTTTTGTATGCTGTATGATATGCCCAAAGAGCATCCAAGAGTTTCTGGGACCAATCTTTTCTAGTAGGATTGAAAGTTTTTTCAAGAATATTCTTAATCTCCCTATTTTCTAACTAATCTTGACCATTGGTTTTAGGATGGTACGCAGTGGAAAATTTATGAGAAATCCCACACTTAGAAATGAGTGAAGATAATGGATGGTTGCAGAAATGGGTTCCTCAATCACTGATTATAGCCCTCAGAATTCCAAATCGAGAAAATATGTTCTCTTTTTGAAGTTTAATCACAACATGATGGTCATTAGACTTGGTGGGAATGGATTCAACCCATTTTGAGACATAATCAATAGCTAAGAGGATGTAGAGGTATCCCCTATAGTTTTTGAAGGGACCCATGAAATCGATTCCCAAGCAGTGAAATATTTCAATCACTAAGATGGGAGTGAGTAGCATTTGATTCATTTTTGTGATTGACCCTACTTGTTGACACTTAGGAAAGCTTTGAAAAAATGTGTAAAAGTCCCTTGAGAGGTTGGTCCAGAAAAGACCACATTGAAGAACCTTAGCAGAATTTTTCTTAGAGGAAAAGTGACCTCCACATGCCTCACTATGACAGAATTTAAGGATGGACTCTTGTTCAGATTCTGGGACACACCTCCTAATGACTTGGTCAGGGTAGATATTATAGAGGTATGGATCATCAAACACATAGTTCATAACATTATAAAGGAATTTCCTTTGATCTTGAGTCCCTAAGAATTTTGTAATTACTCCTGTAACTAATAAGTTGGCTATGTCATCATACCAAGGGCAGTCACTCACAGAGTATAGTTGTTCATCGGGAAATGAATCAGACACAGAAAGGTGATTTGAGTTGTCTTTAAATTCCATCCTATAGAGGTGATCAGCTAAAACATTTTCAACACCCTTTTTCTCCATGATTGTGAGGTCAAATTCTTGTAAGATAAGGACCCACCTAATTAGTATATCCTTGGAATCTTATTTTTGGAAAAGGTATTTTAGGGTTGAATGGTCAGTGAAGACAATGATGGGTGATCCTAAGACATAGGACCTAAATTTCTCTAAGGAAAATACAATAGAAAGCAACTCTTTTTCAGTGGTGGTGTAGTTTATTTGGGCATCATTTAAGGATTTGCTTTCATAAGTAATGACATAAGGAGTTTTATTGAAACGTTTTCCTAACACATATCCTACATCAAATTCACTGGCATCACACATAAGTTCAAAATGGAGGATCCAATTTGGAGATTTCATAATGGGAGGAGACGTGAGAGAGGATTTGAGGGTTGAGAATTAACCCTCACAGCTTTTTGTCCAAATAAATGGAGCATCCTTTACTAAGAGAGCACAAAGGGGATGAGATATTGAACTAAGTCCTTGATGAATCTTCTATAGAAACCAGCATTTCCTAAGAAATACCTCACTTCCTTGATAGTTTTGGGTGATGGAATGTGATGAATGATGTCAACCTTCGCTTTATCAACTTTAATCCCCCTACCTGAGACCAGATATCCTAGAACTAGTCCCTCTTTAACCATGAAATGGCATTTTTCCCAGTTTAGGACCAGATTATTTTCTTCACATCTTGACAATACTCTCTCCACATTTCTAATACATCCCTCAAATGTATCCCCAAACACGGAGAAGTCATCCATGAAGACCTCAAGAAAATACCCTACCATGTCTGAGAATATTCCCATCATGCACCACTAGAAGGTTCCAGGGGCATTGCATAACCTGAAGTGCATGCTTTTGAAGGTAAAGGTTCTGAACAGACATGTGAATGTAGTCTTCCCTTGATCCTCTAGGGAAACCTCAATTTTATTATACCCTGAGTACCCATCTAAGAAATAGTAGAAGTCATGACCTTCCACTATCTCAAGGACTTGGTCAATGAATGTTAAGGGGAAATGGTCTTTCTTGGTGAATGAGTTTAGCTTCCTATAGTCAATCTAGACCCTACATCCACTACTCACCCTAGATGGAAGAATCTCTCCATCCTTTTTCGTTATCATTGTGATTCCTGCCTTCTTGGGAACCACTTGGATTGGGATGACCCACTCACTCTCAGTTATGGGATATATGATAACATTTTTAAAAATTTCAGAAGTTCTTTTCTCACTACTTCCATGAGATTAGGATTCAGTCACCGTTGAGGTTGAAGACATGGATTTGAATCATATTCTAGAACAATCCTATGAGTCTCAATATATAAGGCCCCAGCCTTAAACCTTACTTAATCTTGAGTTATTACAAGATTAAACATTGATGATCTTTTCAGGTTTAGAGTTTTAAAGAATTAGATCATAAAACTTACATTACATTCCACATTTAAACAAAGTTGTTACATAAAAGATAGTATTAATTTTTCCCATCAACGGAAACATATTTAAAATAAAACATGGACTCTTTCTTGAAACTTCCTTGACACTATCATCATATCATGTACCCTTCCCTTGACCTGTGAAAAACATTTCAATAACTTGGGATGAGCATAAAAAGCTAAGTAAGGGATATGAAAATATCTAAAAGAAACATGAGTTCATATATACATAAGAATAAAATCATACTTTACCCATAAAACATAGGCACTTTAACATACCTCATCAAATCATGAATAAATCATAGAAATCATAAGACATAAAAGGTAACTTGAGACATTCATAACATTCTTACGTAGGGAGTAACCCTCTTGGTTAGGTTTGGAATACCCACCACAGTATATTCCCTAAATCTCTTCGGAGATACCTTAACGTTTCACTCCTTCACGTTACCCAATGCATTGGAGAGCTATATCGGGCTCACCCGCCCTTAGTTTATCACGGAACCACCCGTCTTCATAACAATGCCCAAGAACCATAACATAATCATAGCACATAAATTAAGCATAAAGGAAATATAACATTGCCACATAGCACTAACAATATAACATTTTAATATATTGAAATAATTAATCCATTCTAAAAACCATTTTCAAAACCATTTAAAACTTTTAATAAATATATTTTTGAATCAAAGTGTCCCATACCACTTTGAAGCTTTTAACATTTTAAACCATTAATATACATATAAATAAATCCTTAAAACCATTTTGAAAACACGGATATTAATGATAAATATTTATAATATTAAATCATTAAAACATTTAAAACGATATTTTAATTAAATAGTTTTTAACAAAATGAGAGACACTTGAATACAATAATTGAGGAATAACATTTAATAAAAACTTTATAATATCATGAGAATAAATGGATTCATGATATAATATTCCAAATGATAGTATATACACCATATAAGAGTGAACTGGTGTATAACAACAATGAAGTCTCAATGGAAATGGAAATTGAGATGAAATCCATTATAAAGATGGTATCCTTAAATTAAGGATAAATCAATCTCATAATTATGTGCGAAAAATATAAATACACCCAATATAAGTGGATATTAAGTGTAAAATAATCAAGGGTCATTCACACATATTCAAAGGATGACATATTCAAGGTGTACAAGTTTATCCCAAAGAATCAAAATTGGGTTAAGAAGTTCCCTTGCAAAAATTCGACAGCCTAACGGCGTCACTTCAAAATTCAGAAAAAGAGTTTATGAGAGATAAAAAGGGTATCTCATCACATGGACATAAAATTTAAATCAACAAGGATATAGAAAAACATATCCCAACATAATAGTATGTGAATTAAAAGACATAACAAGTCTTTTAAAAAGAGTAGGGTGAAAGGTTCCCTTACCGACATGGGTATCTTTCGAAACATACACCCCGTGAAAGAAGGACAATACAACATTGATGTAAATACTCATAAATGAAAGTATATTACACAATGAGTAAAATAATGGGCAGTACATACACCACTCAAAGGAAATTGTGGAAAATGTAGCATAAATCTCATGGGAATAAAAGTGAGATGAAAAATCTCTTACGAAAACTCGGCAGCCTAACGGCGCCACTTAAAACTTCCAAAATGGATTGATGAGAGAGAATAGGGTCTCTCATCATATGAACATAAAAATTAAAGTAAGATTAATCTAAAATAACATCCCAATAACAAGAAATATGAGCTTAAAAGGAATGACATAAAAGAGTGTACTTAAAAAGAAAGAGAGGGGTAGGATCCCTTACGAAAATTCAGCAGCCTAACGGCACCACTCAAAACATCCAAAATGGATTGATGAGAGAGAATAGGGTCTATCATCATATAAACATAAAAATTACAGTAGGATTAATATAAAAGAACATCCCAATCATAAGAAAGATGAGCTTAAAAGGAATTACATAAAAGAGTGTACTTAAAAAGAAAGAGAGAAGTTGGATCCCTTACCTCAAGTCCGACTTGTCTTGTTCGTTTCTTTATATTCCTGAATAATAAACTTTGGTCAATTTATAATTTCCTAATGACCTCCTTTAAAGATTATTATTCAGTTCATATCACATATTATAATGTTATAATAATTTTTTAATAATGTTAGTTCATATCAGACGTTTTTGCCGATGTTTGGTACATGAGTCAAAAATGAACTTGTTTGAAAAATGATTGCTCATGTAGTTATAAGTAAATAATTTCCAGAATATTATTAATGATTAAAATATCATATATATCCAGTAAATATTCATTTTATACTATTCCATATCATTTGGAGATAAAAAATGAAAAGCACCATTCATGGAGACGGTAGATCGTACGTACGCATGAATGCTACTTTCATTTTTTTTGTCATATTAATGGAATTAAAAAAATTATATACATATATATATATATATATTATAATTCCAGTATATGTTATATAGGTCACATATGTTCATTAATTTCATTCTTTATACATTCCATGTATTGCATGTACGAGTCACATCACTTGAGGGGGCGGTAGTCCACACTTGTTCATATGAAATTATCGCATTTACACAACATGAAAAGAATAAAGGTATGTTTTAAATATAAAATATAGAAGAATATAGTAAACATAAATACCATATATATCATATATAAAATACAGTGACCTCATAATGGTCACCTTTAAAGGTGTTAAAAGAATATTGAACAATCATCGTTTCGTGAGGCAGAAAATCCCCAACCACAGAAACAGTATGTTCTTTAACCATTAGATGAAGGTTTGTGTAAGTGTAGCTCGAATAATTCTTATAAAAACATCCTAGTATATTGAAGATACTGGATTTGTTACAAAATAAATGAATAAAAAGAGTTTAGGGGGTTGGAGAAGCAAAATAAAACAAAAGGACTCAAGTGAAGACATTACCTTAAAATCGGGTAACTCCCTTTGGTTTGAGCTCAAAGGATTCATTGGGAATACTTATACCCAAAGTGAGGCTTCAAAGGGTTATAGAGGGATTTGGAGATACAAAATGGGTAGGGTTTGGCCGAGCCAAAGGCTTTGGAAGTGTGGGTAAGGAGGTAGAGGTAGGGGCCTTTTATAAGAGGAGAGGAGGGGCACTCTTGGAAAGTAAAGAAATGTTCCTTTATTTTAAAATGAGTTTAGGATTTCAAAGGTCCCACATTGATATAATTCTAGGATAAGGTTATAATGGTTCTAAATATACCCATCCAATAAGTTTTGGACATGTGTAGGTTATAGATTTTTCATTATCCTTTCATTTTATTTATATCCTTTATTAACGAGGTAATCGCTGCATCATCATGATGTCATAAATAATTTAATATATTTAATGTCTAAAAATTATAAAAAAAAATATCTTGATGTAGGAAATAGTTTTATATTTCTAATGAATATTTATAGTCAAAAATCTGACTTGTATAACACCATGTAAAAATTGTTTTAGTAAAACATCTCATGTTTGTGTCATTTTTACTTTAACATTAAATAAAAAGTTATTTATGTCATTTCCCAACCAAAGTGGCTCCATGGGGTCCCCAAGTTGACCCATGGATTTTATTGGTCTGCCATGACACATCCAATGAGGGTAGGACATTTTTCAAGCTCATCTCATATTATTAAAACATTATTTTTACCTTAAACTACACTAATTACCTCTAATCGCGATTAAAAACATAATAAGTTACTATACACCAAAAAATTATTTTAATCCCATTGAACCACATTTTACTTCTTAATGACAACCATGTATTTCGTATTTTTTAAATTCAAAACATAGAGGTGGCAAAATTTCATTTAAACAGAAAATCTGTTTTTATAAGTACCACTTAGTGGTTTCACTATTAATCAAAAATTGAAGTTTTTCAGAAAAATACCCAAACTTCACCCTAAGCTATATTTGATATTCCAAATTCAAAAATGATTTCTATTTTAAAAAATTAAAAACATATTAGTTGAATTAATTAATTTAATAATTAATTCCCGTTGTCAGAGAAAATAGCGTGTTTTTATGAAACAATAAGTATCAAAAGATTGACACTAGTTTAAGTCCAATTTCAAAGTGAAATTAATTACAATGACCACTATTGGATTAAATGGTAAAAATATATTCTAATTTTACTTTAATAAAAATTCAAAAGATAATCTAATCATATAAATAAATTAGATTAAAAAGAGGTTTTGAATTAAAATACAACATTTTTCACTATTCATTAAAAATGAACTTTATCGGAAAGATACCAAAAATTTACACAAAGAAAATTTTGATGTCCCGATTCTAAATAAGAATTTTATTTTGTCAAATATAACACATAAAATTGTCAAAAGTGGATTTAAAAGAGATTCTCCTTCAAAAGGTAGTTAATCGACCTTTTAAAGAATATTAGAATGTCTACGCTTAAAATTGGATTCATTCGCATTTTTAATCCTCTAACATTTATTGTAAAGAGTAAAAATATTTGACAAACATATATAATCATTTTTTAGTTAGTTCTATTCATTCCCACCATTACAACGGCTAGGCATTAACTACTATTTAAAATTATATTATTTTATTATTAGAGTGCAACGTAAGATTCCCAAGAAACTTGTTGTTGCGTATTGGGTACGCCATCGATCATAGCATCCCCTTTAAAGTAATATTAATATTTTATTCACAAATATGGATAAATATAAAAATGTCATATTCTTTATTTAACTGGGGTGTTACATTCTTCCCCCCTTTTGGGAATTGCGTCCTCGCAATTTTAAAATTGGGCTTGGAAACATCCTTGAAAGTCTCACATCGGAACAAGAGTCGGTAAAACAATCACTTTAAAATAAAGAAAGATAAGTACAAAGGTCACCCGAGTTAACCCATACTAGGATTCCAAGTATGAAAATATGGACATGGATGAAAAAACAAAGGGTCATGTTCTGATGGAGAGTGATATTAAATATGTCTAGGAGAAAGTTAACCATAAGAAAATCACAAACTTGTGATGGGTTAAACGGTATTCGATTCCCCAGTAGGAAAAGTTAATAGACAACATTTTTGTTTTAAGTTACTTTTCATTGAGGAATTTATTTTTGAGCTTAACTAAATCATAATGAAACATACTTACTTGTCACATAGACTTTCAACTTTTACTAGATTCCTTAATCAAACTCATATTTTCTCCAAAAGACGAGTATTTAAGAAGACTTGTTCGTATTATGAGTACTATAATAAACTTCTTGAAAATCACCTAATCCACAAAAGAGAACTATATATTTCCCATGTCTTTAGACTTTATCCAAAACCAAAACCAAAATGGTTAGTACAAGATCAGATAATCCAGAAAAGGATAAACCTTTATAAAAAGAAAATCTATTCTAAATCTCCAAAATTTGTCCAACCAAACCCAAAGTTCAACGAGGACCATTCGATAAAAAATTTGTCCATAAAATTCTTCAAAGTAAACCAAAATAAGATTGAAACCCAAATATTTGAAGGATTTAGTCACATAGTCTTCCAAGGTACAAATTAACTTTTATCTCCAAATAACATCATTTTCTCTTAAATTCTCATATTGAAAAGTAATTAACCTAATCACTTATCCTCGATGATAGGTTAATCATTTCCATAGATAACCCAAAATAAACTTACTATTGATTCCTAAAATCATCTAACTAAAAAGAATTAGTCAAACTAACCAGGGACTTCACGTAGTCCAGTGGTAGGCGATAAATACTAGTCGCACTTTGGTTGTGGGTTCGATTCCCGCAGCTTTGTCCGACGCGACGGGTTGTCACACGGTCTGTGTGTTGTCCTTTTTCCAAAACTATATAATTCTTAAAACATTCCCCAAAACGAGATAAAATCTTCAAAAATAATCATAACATATTTTAACCTCAATTTTATCTCATGCCTTACATTTTCCATCATAACATATAATAACCCATAATTACCTCAAAAGTAAGGATCATATAAACTCTAATGGTTACCTTTATAATAATTACATGAACTTCCACATCGATTGGTCATCTCGTACATGATGCATTATAGATCATACAAAGGTTCAAGTGGTTGATCAAGACTCCTTAATAGTTGGTTTAGAAAAACCATGAGTTTCCTCATTGAATCCCCCATTTTATATAGTATCTTAATCAGAGAACCACCATAGTTTCCTTCAAACCTGTTGTCTCTTTGGTTCCTGCTAGATCCATCCATTCACTAAAAACAGAAATGTCAGTGTGAGTACATCAAAAAAACCATCATGTAATAATGAGGAAGGTAAACACTAAGATATACTTACTCATTCACTTTATCTAAAACTAGGACTCTTTCTGAAATCCTAACCATTATGGTAATGTCACTTATGCTTAGAGAATACCCTAACCTCTAAAGTTATCTAAACTGACCTCTGATACCAACTATAAGGCACCATCCTTAAACCTTACTTAATATTGAGTTATTACAAGATTACACATTGAGGATCTTTTCAGGTTTAGAGTTTTAGAGAATTAGATCATAAAACTTGCATTACATTCCACATTTAAACAAAGTGGTTACATAAAAGATAGTATTAATTTTTCCCATCAACAGAAACATATTTAAAATAAAACATGGACTCTTTATTGACACTTCCTTGACACTATCATCATATCATGTACCCTTCCCTTGACCTGTGAAAAACATTTCAATAACTTGGGATGAGCATAAAAACCTCAGTAAGGGATATGAAAATATATAAAGGAAACATGAGTTCATATATACATAAGAATGAAATCATACTTTACCCATAAAACATAGGCACTTTAACATAACTCATCAAATCATGAATAAATCATAGAAATCATAATACATAAAAGATAACTTGAGGCATTAATAACATTCTTATGTAGGGAGTAACCCTCTTGGTTACTTTTGGAATACTCACCACAGTATATTCCCTAAATCTCTTCGGAGATACCTTAACGTTTCACTCCTTCGTGTTACCCAATGCATTGGAGAGCTATATCGGGCTCACCCGCCCTTAATTTATCACAGAACCACCCGTCTTCATAACAATGCCCAAGAACCATAACATAATCATAGCACATAACTTAAGCATAAAGGAAATATAACATTCCCACATAGCAATAACAATATAACATTTTAAGATATTTAAATAATGAATCCATTCTAAAAACCATTTTCAAAACCATTTAAAACATTTAATAAAGAGATTTTTGAATCAAAGTGTCCCATACCACTTTGAAGCTTTTAACATTTTAAACCATTAATATCCATATAAATAAATCCTTAAAACAATTTTGAAAACACGAATATTAATGAGAAATATTTATAATATTAAATCATTAAAACATTTAAAATGATATTTTAGTTAAAGGGTTTTTAACAAAATGAGAGACACTTGAATACAATAATTGAGGAATAACATTTAATAAAAACTTTATAATATCATGAGAATAAGGGGATTCATGATATAATATTCCAAATGATAGTATATAAACCATATAAGAGTGAATTGGTTCATAACAACAATGAAGTCTTAATGGAAATGGAAATTGAGATGAAATCCATTATAAAGATGGTATCCTTAAATTAAGGATAAATCAATCTCATAATTATGTGATACAAATATAAATACACCCAATATAAGTGGATATTAAGTGTAAAATAATCAAGGGTCATTCACACATATTCAAAGGATGACATATTCAAGGTGTACAAGTTTATCCCAAAGAATCAAAATTGGGTTAAGAAGTTCCCTTGCAAATATCTGATAGCCTAACGGTGTCACTTCAAAATTCAGAAAAAGAGTTGATGAGAGATAAAAAGGGTATCTCATCACGTGGACATGAAATTTAAATCAATAAGGATATAGAATAACATATCCCAACATAATAGTATGTGAATTAAAAGACATAACAAAAGAAGTCTTTTAAAAAGAGGAGGGTGAAAGGTTCCCTTACCGACATGGGTATCTTTCGAAACATACACCCCGTGAAAGAAGGACAATACAACATTAATGTAAATACTCATAAATAAAAGTATATTACACAATGAGTAAAATAATGGTCATTACATACACCACTAAAAGGAAATTGTGGAAAATGTAGCATAAATCTCACGGGAATAAAAGTGAGATGAAAAATCCCTTACGAAAACTCGGCAGCCTAACGGCGCCACTTAAAACTTCCAAAATAGATTGATGAGAGATAACAGGGTATCTCATCATATGAACATAAAACTTACAGTAAGAGTAATCTAAAATAACATCCCAATAACAATAAATATGAGCTTAAAAGGAATCACATAAAAGAGTGTACTTAAAAAGAAAGAGAGGGGTAGGATCCCTTACGAAAATTCGGCAGCCTAATGGCGCCACTCAAAACATCCAAAATGGATTGATGAGAGAGAATAGGGTCTCTCATCATATGAAAATAAAAATTACAGTAGGAGTAATATAAAAGAAAATCTCAATCATAAGAAAGATGATCTTAAAAGGAATGACATAAAAGAGTGTACTTAAAAAGAAAGAGAGAGGTTGGATCCCTTACCTCAAGTCCGACTTGTCTTGTTCGTTTCTTTATATTCCTGAATAATAAACTTTGTTCAATTTATAATTGCCTAATTAACTCCTTTAAATATTATTATTCAGTTCATATCACATATTATAATGTCATAATAATTGTTTAATAATGTTAGTTCATATCAGACGTTTTTGCCGATGTTTGGTACATGAGTCAAAAATGAACTTGTTTGAAAAATGATTTCCCATGTAGTTATAAATAAATAATTTCCAGAATAGTATTAATGATTAAAATATCATATATATCCAGTACATATTCATTTTATACTATTCCATATCATTTGAAGATAAAAAATGAAAAGCATCGTTCATGGAGACGGTAGGCCGTACGTACGCATGAATGCTACTTTCATTTTTTTTATCATATTAATGGAATTAAAAAAATGATATACATATATATATATATATTATAATTCATTATATGTTATATAGGTCACATATGTTCATTAATTTCATTCTTTATATATTCCATGTATTGCATGTACGAGTCACATCACTTGAGGGGGTGGTAGTCCACACTTCCTCATATGAAATTATCGCATTTACACAACATGAAAAGAATAAAGGTATGTTTTAAATATAAAATACAGAAGCATATATTAAACATAAATACCATATATATAATATATAAAATACAGTGACATCATAATGGCCACCTTTAAAGGTGTTAAAATAATATTGAACAATCATCGTTTCGTGAGGCAGAAAATCGCTAACCACAGAAACAGTATGTTATTTAACCATTAGACGAAGGTGTGTGTAAGTGTAGCTCTAATACTTCTTATAAAAAAATCATAGTATATTGAATATACTGGAGTTGTTACAAAAGAAATGAATAAAAAGAGTTTAGGGGGTTGGAGAAGCAAAATAAAACAAAAGGACTCAAGTGAAGACATTTCCTTAAAATCGGGTAACTCCCTTTGGTTTGAGCTCAAAGGCTTCATTGGGAAGACTTCTGCCCAAAGTAAGGCTTAAAGGAGTTATAGAGGGATATGGAGATACAAAATGGTCAGGGTTTGGCCGAACCAAAGGCTTTGGAAGTGTGGGTAAGGAGGTAGAGGTGGGGGCCTTTTATAAGAGGAGAGAAGGGGCACTCTTGGAAAGTAAAGAAATGATCCTTTATTTTAAAATTAGTTTCAGATTTAAAAGGTCCCACATTGATATAATTCTAGGATAAGGTTATAAGGGTTCAAAATATACCCATAAAATAAGTTTTGGACATGTGTAGGTCATAGATTTTACATTATCCTTTCATTTTATTTAAATCCTTTATTAATGAGGTAATCGTTGCATCATCATGATGTCATAAATAATTTAATATATTTAATGTATAAAAATTATAAAAAAAATATCATGATGTAGGAAATCGTTTTATATTTCTAATTAATATTTATAGTCAAAAATTGGACTTGTATAACCCCATGTAGAAGTTTTTTTAGTAAAACATCTCATGTTTGTGTCATTTTTACTTTAACATTAAATAAAAAGTTATTTATGTCATTTCCCAACCAAAGTGGATCCATGGGGTCCCCAAGTTGACCCATGGATTTTCTTAGTCGTTCATGACACATCCAATAAGGGTAGGACATTTTTCAAGCTCATCTCATATTATTAAAACATTATTTTTACCTTAAACTACACTAATTACCTCTAATCGCGATTAAAAACATAATAAGTTACTATTCACCAAAAAATTATTTTAATCCCATTGAACCAAATTTTACTTATTAATGACAACCATGTATGTCGCATTTTTGAAATTCAAAACACAGAGGTGGAAAAACTTCATTTAAACGGAAAATCTGTTTTTATAAGTACCACTTAGTGGTTTCACTATTCATCAAAAATTGAAGTTTTTCAGAAAAATACCAAAACTTCACCCTAAGATATATTTGATATTCCGAATTCAAAAATGATGTCTATTTTAAAAAATTCAAAACATATTAGTTGAATTAATTAATTTAATAATTAATTCCCGCTGTCAGAGCAAATAGCGTGTTTTTATGAAACAATAAGTATCAAAAGATTGGCACTAGTTTAAGTCCAATTTCAAAGTGAAATTAATTCCAATGACCACTATTGGATTAAATGGTAAAAATATATTCTAATTTTACTTTAATAACAATTCAAAAGATAATCTAATCATATAAATAAATTAGATTAAAAAGAGGTTTTGAATTAAAATACAACATTTTTCACTATTCATTAAAAAATGAACTTTATCGGAAAGATACCAAAAATTTACACAAAGAAAATTCTGATGTCCCGATTCTAAATAAGAATTTTATTTTTTTCAAATATAACACATAAAATTGTCAAAAAGTGGATTTAAAAGAGGTTCTCCTTCAAAAGGCGGTTAATCAAACTTTTAAAGAATATTAGAATGTCTACGCTTAAAATTGGATTCATCCGCATTTTTAATCCTCTAATATTTATTGTAAAGAGTAAAAATATTTGACAAACATATATAATAATTTTTTAGTTAGTTCTGTTCATTCCCGCCATTACAACGGCTAGGCGTTAACTACTATTTAAAATAATATTATTTTATTATTAGAGTGCAACGTAAGATTCCCAAGAAACTCGTTGTTGCGTATTGGGTACGCCATCGAGCATAGCATCCCCTTTAAAGTAATATTAATATTTTATTCACAAATATGGATAAAATATAAAAATGTCATATTCTTTATTTAACTGGGGTGTTACACAATATGTGGGCTAATCCCAAGAATATCAGACAGGGTCCAACCAATGGATTTATTATGTTTCCTAAGGACATATAGAAGCATTCTCTCGTGATTGGATTCAATAGAAGAATAAATGACAATAGGATGTGTATTATTGTCCCCTAGTAAGGAATACTTGAGTGCAGTGGGAAGTTCCTTCAATTCAAGATCAGGTTGGTTCAGAATTTCAGCAGAATATCGGTACATTGGATCAAGATAAATTTTGTTCCCTATAGTTTTAGATAGGATTGATTCCCCAATGTAGAAGGTTCAGCTACTATATTGGCTTGATAAAATTTAGGGAAGGAAGTTGTAGTGGTCTCCATGAAAGTGGTTTCCTAAAAGGTTTCACTGATTGTTGGACCTAAGACTTCATCATAAGAGAAATTTGAAAATGATTCAATCCAAGGAGATAAACTTACTTCATTTGAACAAAGTAAGTTAATCTCATCTTGACTTAAGCATCCATCAAATATTCCTTGATGTTATATGGATTCATTATCAATGCTTCCTATCATTTTTACTTCATGAATGTACTCATCATCCCCTATTTGTGAGCTTTCATTATAGATGTTAAAGTCTAGACTCATGTTTCCAAAGGTGATGGTCATGTTCCCATTTCAGACTCGGATAACAAAGTTGATTGTTGCAAGGAAGGGATGACCAAGGATGATTGGGGTTTGTTCCTTATTTCCTAAGTTTGGATGGTTTTCAAAGACAATGAAGTCAGAAGGATAGATGAAGTTTTCATCCTTTACCAGAACGTCCTTTAAAATCCCCTTTGGAACCCTAATGTTACGATCAGCAAGTTGAAGTGTAACAGATGTGGTTTGGAGATCTTCTAGGCCTAACTGGCAGTATAGAGCATAAGGGATGAGATTGACACTAGCACCTAGGTCACACAAGGCCTTGACAACTTTGCTCTCTCATAGTTCAACATTGATGTAAGGTCAACCTGGGTATTTCAAATTAGGAGGAATGGTCCCTTGAATGGTGGTACTCACATTATCTTCCAAAAGGACATGGTTTTTATGTGAAATTTTTCTTTTAAAAGTGCACAATTCCTTAAGGTACTTTGAGTATGCATGTATGGTTTGGATTTCATCGAGAAGGGGAATGTTCAACTTGACTTGTGAGAAGATGTTCCTTAATGTTTCACTCAATTCAGGCTTGTTTTTCCCCCTCATGTGTTGAGGAAATGATGCAGTTTGGGGGGTTTTTTTGTTGAAGAGTTGTTTATTTTACAATGTTATCGTGTTTTTCAATTTGATCACTTGGTTCATTTGAATTTTCATCCAAGTTTGAATCATCATATGGGTTCTAAATTAGTTTTTTAGGTTTCTCAATTGATTTCCCACTTCTTAAAATAGTCACGGCCTTTAGTTGTTCATGAGTTGATTGAGTGAAACTTTACTCTCTCCTTGAAGTTGAGGGTGGTACCGCCTGAGTAGGCATGGGTGCCTTTCTAGTTTTGATGGTTTTAAGTTCTTGTTTTAGGGAAGAGACTTTCGAGTTCATCTTTCCCATTTGTTTTCATATTTGTTCTAGTAGGCTTTGTGGAATAGTTTGGGTTGGTGCTTGAGAATATTGGTTTATCCCAGGGGGGTATTTTGTAGGTGGGATGGTTTGTTGAAAATGGACTAGTTGTAACGACTCAAAGTTTCATTAATGGAAAATCCCTCTTGATCCAGTTAAATGTATCTTTATGAAAAATGTTTTTATAAGATGTCAACTTCTTTGGTTTCATGTTAAGAATTTTGACCGTTGTTAATATAGTCGTTGAACAGTGATCACATGATTAGTATAAATGTAAGGCTTTAACGAACCCAATTTTTACTCAGACAAAGGAAGTGATGGCCTCATTCAGTAGAATTGCCTCATACGAAGCCCATTTGTCAGAGCTCAAAAAAGAGGTGGTGTCTTTGGGCTTCGCCCTTGACCAAGCCCAAGCTGAGCTTCATTATGTCAAGCTCGAACGTGACCGTCTACGGGAAAAGTGGAAGTTGATTGAAATTACCACTCGAGCGATGTTATCTGAGCCGCCCCAAGAGTCTGTCACCATTGCACACCTTACCCTTAGGTCTTATGCGGCTGTTTTAAGGGGTTATGTAACAAATAAGTAGTACTATGTTCATGTACATTATTTTTGTATATAATAATGAATATAATTTCTAGTCATTTTTGATAAATTGTAAATAGTTTTTAAAGTACAAATGGTGTTTTTTAATTATTATTTAATTAAGAAATCTATTTTATTAAATTAAGAGATTTTTGAATTAAATAATATTTTAATAAAATAATATTATTATTATTAAATTAATTTTTATTAAATATAAATGATATTATAAATTTATGAATGCAATTAAAATTTTTATTAAGGTTTGAAAGCCATTTCTGTCAAAACCCGTGAATGTTCGATAAATGTTGGTTTTTATTTTAAAAGTGAAAATTAACATATTTAGAAATTTTTTTAGATAAAATAAATTTCATTTCTGGAATCAGGACGTCGAAATTATCCAACGGTGAATTTTTCATAATTTTCTGAGACAGTCAAATTTTTGGGTAAAAATTAAATACCGTTTAATTATATAATGTGTTTTATGACATCATAATGACCCAATAGTGATGTAATAAAATATCATAATCCTTATGTTCGGCCAATATATGTTTTATCATTAAAATAATGTGATTTTGGGTTTGTTTGACTTACTTTTCAAAGCATTAATGAACCCCTCAAGACTTATTCAACACGTTGTCTTTTTAAATTGATTTCCATGGGAGTGTGACTCACCTCCGCATAATCAACCCTAATTTTTTAATAATTTCGGACCTTGGCCTTGTAAAATATTTTTTAACTCTTTCCTTTTCCAGAAACCATGGGTAAATACCATGGGATGGTTTGTGGTTTGGATTATTTTAATATAACGGGTCCCAAACCTAAACAATAAAGAATTCTCTCACCTTTCCTATATAAACCCACCCAAGCTCCCACTTCCTCCTCACTAAAATCCCTTGGATTTCGTCCAACCTCTTCCCTACTCTCTCTAGTATCCTCCCAAGGTGCCCCAAGATCCCAAGAAGCCTCTCACAAGCCTCTCTCTATCCTTTGGAAGCACACATCCAAGTAAGGGTTTTTTCTTCTTTTCTCATTTTTGTCAATTTTCTTTAAGTTGTATTGCCCTTTTAATTTCAATTATGAATGTTGGGGTATGGTTTCACACCTCCCCCATACTGCCCTCTTATTGTTTTAATGATGGTAGACCCCTTTCTCTCTCATTAAATGCCTCCCATGTACACCTGTTACTATGCCGAAATTCCGAAAGGAACTCCTCTCTCTTCTTTTACATTCAAGCAATACTTTTGTATCATGAATCTAAATTCCATTTCAATTGTTGGGACATGTATCTATATGACCTCCTTACTGTCCATTATATTTAAATATGATGAGGAACCCCTTTCTCTCTCATCAACCATTTTTATTAATTCTTATGTCACGTCGTTATGCTGCCTAAATCGCACCAATTTTCTAAGCCAATGTCATTGTGTAGTGAATACCATGCCCATTTCTCCATCAAGGGTATTCACCTTTATGCACATTTACATATTTATTGTAAAGTTTCATGTATGAATTCCACATTCCTTTATCATGGAATAAATGATTATGTTTTATGAATCCATGTTTTATGATCCATGTGGCACACTTATGCATGAAATGAAATGTTTAAGAAGGGTGTGCCCTTATAGCGCTCCAATGCATTGGGTAAAGTATAGTATCATGATACAAAAAGTGCAATGAGTGTTGAATCATGCTAATTCAATTGCAATTAGGGTTTACTCGTGCTTCATGTGCAATGATGTTTTACTCATGCTCCATGTGCAATGAGCCACGGCTCATGCTAATTCAATGTTAAGTGTTGTTGCCACATTTCCATGTTATGATTATCATGCTTTATCATGCCTTTATGTTCATGTTTCTCTTATGATCTATTTAAATTCCTATTGCCTAACATGTATTGTACTCCTCATGTTTTTCCATGTGTACTCCCTTACTGAGCTTTATAGCTCACCCTTTTCTTATGCACGTCCTCAGGTTATCCCATGCAATGCTAAGTACGAGGGAATGTAGTGGTCATGTAAAGAAAGTTTTCAATAAAGATGTTGTATTTCATGTTTTAAGTTTTTATGTAATTATCCTAATCCCCAAATACACTAAACCTCTCGATCTTCTTTGTTGTATCAAGTGAGGTTTTATGTAATAAAGCATGTTTAAGTTGTAATAAAAAGCAGGGTTGTCATAGTTGGTATCGGAGGATAGGTTTAGTTATTTTTGGGATTAGGAAACCCTAGTAAAGCCTTGGATACAAGACTAATTATAATAAAAACATCCCTAAGTTATGGTAAATACTAAGTAAGTGGTTTATCAAACAAATACATCCCTGTCTAGATACGAGCAGGTAGAGGCGGATCTGGCACAGATGTATCCTAGGGGTAAAACCCGAAAACACTACTTTGAGCTAGACTCAAACGGGAACTGGTGCACGAAAACGGGCCTTGCTGCACTCTTGCTAACGACACTCCCAGGGGATATGTTTTGATAAATTCACAATCTTGGTATGAACCCTTATTAAGGGAAAAATTCCCCTAAGAATATATGTTAGAAAGTAGATCATGAAAAGCCTAGATTGAATCCTATAGACTCATGAGTTAAGGAAATAAAAGTTTATTTATAAATCATCAACTTTTGTCTTTGGATTTCCCTTTATGTTTTACCCCTAACTTTCCTTTTATTCCAGCCAATGGTCGGTAATAGGAGGACTCGGGCTAACAACCGTTGTGAAGATCAGTGTGATGATTGTACTAATGAGATGCCCAATCCAATGGGAGCGGGAATCGCGAACTTTGTCACGCTTCTATCTCAGCTAACTCAAGTTTTGAATAGAAACACGGGTCAAGAGGAACGTCCAAACCCCCCTAAGAAAGAACAAGTTGCTATCGAGAGCTTCATGAGGCAAAGGCCTCCAACTTTTAGTGGATCATCTGATCCCATGATCGCTGAACAATGGATCAACTCCATTGAAAAGATATTCTCCATCCTCTAATGTTCTGAAAAAGAGAAGGTTCTCCTGGCGGCTTATCGTATGGAGGGTGAATCTTATCAATGGTGGACATTGATCAAAAATACGAAGCCTGAGGAGGAGATCGAGGCTTTGGAATGGAAGGAATTCTGGAAGATATTTTCCGATAAATATTTTCCGCGCACCCTCCGTCTTAAGATGGAAAGGGACTTCATTTCCCTCAAGAAAAAAGATGAATAATCTGTGGGAGCGTACGAGGCAAACTTCACAAGGATTTCACGATATGCTTTCGGCTTTGTCATTACCCCCGAATGCAAGGTTGACCACTTATTTGGTGGGCTGAAGCCTAGCTTGCGGAAAGCATTAGTGATCCGTGACTTCGACAGCTATGAGGAAATTGTCTGATGTGCCCTCAAGGTCGAAATGGAGATCGGTGAATCACAGGGGTATCATGGGGACAAGAAGCGTAAGGTGGACTTCAATGCTGGTGGTCCGATGGATAAATCCAACGACGCTAAGAAGTTCCAGCACTCCACTTGCCAAAAGTGCAGAAAGAAGTACCCTGGAAATTGCCTTAAGGGGACGAGAAAATGCTTCAGGTGTGGAAGAGAAGGGCACCTAGCTATTAACTATCAGCAAGAAGGACCCGCGGTTGCGACAGAGGAGAGGAAATCTCCGTTTGAACCTCAATGTGCTGTTCAATGCTACAAATGCAAAGAACCGGGTCATTTTTCAAATCATTTCCCTAATCAAAGGGTTATCGGAGGTAACCAACAACCTCTAAGACAACAAGGAAGAGCTTTTTCCATCACTTCTGCCGAAGTGAACCCCGACAAGGAAGTGGTGACAGGTACACTAGTTATTCATTCAAGAATAGTGAACGTACTTTTTGATTTAGGTTCTACGTATTCTTTTATATCTCAAAAGTTTAGTAGAATAATCCCTGCACCACCACAAATCATAGAAGTAAAGATGTCGGTGAGTACAGAAAATGGGGCAATCATTGCATCCCATGAATATAAGTCCTCTCCTGTTATAATCTATGGATTTAATTTCCCAGAGAACCTCGTCATACTCCCTTTGGTGGAATTTGATGCAATTCTTGGCATGGATTGGCTTTCTTTATATAGAGCCAACATAAATTGTCGGGAGAGGGAAATCACACTCCATATGGAGAATCGACCCCCGATTCATTACAAGTGTCAGGAGGAAGATGAATCTCCTTTAGCTCCATCATCTCAAGCATGGATATTACTCCCCTATGAGCATGCATATCTGGCTCGGATTATTGAGTCCAAAGAAGAAACCATCCTTGAAGAAATGCCTATTGTGAGGGAATTCGCGGAAGTGTTTCCCGAGGAACTTCCTGGTCTTCCTCCAAGAAGAGATGTTGAGTTATCAATTGAACTTATACCTGGGGAACTACCAATATCCAAGACTCCATATAGAATGGTTTTTGTTGAGATTGAAGAGATGAAGAAACAACTACATGAGAATCTGGATAAAGGGTTTATACACCCAAGTGCTTCACCATGGGGTGCACCAGTCCTCTTTGTCGAGAAGAAGGATGGATCAATGCGTCTTTGCATCGATTATCGTGAACTTAACAAAATCACGATAAAGAACAAGTATCCACTCCCAAGAATCGATGACTTGTTTGATCACCTGCGTGGAGCACAATACTTCTCCAAGGTGGACTTGCAGTCGGGATATTATCAAGTAAGGGTGAAGAAGGAAGATGTCCCCAAGACTGCTTTTCGTACAAGATATGGGCACTATGAATTCATAGTAATGCCTTTCGGACTCACCAATTCTCCATCAATATTCATGGACTTGATGAATAGAGTCTTTAGAGATTACCTTGACAAATTTTTGGTAGTCTTTACAGATGATATTCTAATATACTCCAAAACCAAGGAGGACCATGAGGAGCATTTAAGAACTGTACTAGAGACTTTGCGCAAGGAGAAGCTCTATGCAAAGTACAGCAAGTGTGAGTTCTGGTTGAAGGAAGTCTCATTCTTGGGTCATATCATCACAAGCTATGGGATATCTGTGGATCCCTCCAAAACAAATGCAATTGAGGGATGGTCGAGGCCAACATCGGTAACGGATATCCGTAGCTTCTTGGGGTTAGCTGGATATTATCGACGATTTGTGAGAAATTTATAACTATTTTCCATCCCTCTTACCAAGCTAACTCTAAAAGGAGTAAAGTTTGCTTGGAGTGATGAATGTGAAGAAAGCTTCAAGGAGTTGAAAAGGAGGCTTATCACTGCGCCCGTGCTCACTTTACCCACAAGTGGGGAACTTTTTGTGGTATTCAGTGATCCCTCAAAGAAGGGCTTAGGTTGTGTGCTGATGCAGAATGATAAAGTGATATCCTATGCCTCAAGGCAGTTGAAAATCCATGAGCAAAACTATCCAACGCATTATCTGGAGTTGGCGGCAGTGATCTTTGCCTTGAAAATCTGGCGGCATTATCTCTATGGAGAGAAATGTAAGATATATACTAACCACAAGAGTCTTAAATATATATTCACATAGAAAGAGATTAATATGCTCCAGAGAAGATGGATAGATCTCATAAAGGATTATGACTGTTCAATACATTACCGCCCTGGGAAAGCGAACAAGGTTGCAGATGCCCTAAGTAGAAAGGATCCAGCGATTCTATCAATGATGAGAATTGAGAAGGATCCAATCTTCTTAGACTTGATGAAGATGGACGTGGGAATCATAAAGAAGGGAACATCATCAATCCTTTCACAAATGATTGCTCAACCATCTCTTTTGTAAAGGTTAAAGGATGCTCAAAAGGATGATGTGGGAATTCAAGAAAAAATGGAAGCTATCAAAAGGGGGAAATCCTCGGAGTTTAATGTTAATGAAGAAGGAATTGTGCAGTTTGGGAAAAGACTATGTGTTCCATCAAGTCTGGAGCTGAAGAAGGAACTTTTGTATGATGCACATAGTTTAAATTTCTCTATTCACCCAGGGATCACAAAGATGTATCGAGATATCTGAGAAAACATTTGGTGGGATAATATGAAGAAGGAGATCTCCGAATATACATCAAAGTGCCTGGTGTGTCAGCAAGTGAAGGCAGAGAGGCAGAAGTCTAAGGGGATGATGCAACCATTGCCCATACCAGAATGTAAATGGGAGAACATCACCATGGACTTTGTCACCGGACTTCCAAGGACATCCAAAGGCAACAATGCAATCTGGGTTGTTGTGGATCGTCTTACAAAGACTGCACACTTCATTACTATTCGAGAGGATTTCTCTTTGGATCAACTGGCACGGATATATATCAGGGAAGTGGTAAGGTTGCATGGAGTACCACTATCTATCATGTCCGAATGAGATCCAAGATTCACCTCTAAGTTTTGGAAGAGTCTTAAACATTCTCTGAATACTGAACTGAACTTTAGTACGGCTTATCATCCTCAAACTGATGGCCAATCAGAGATGACTATCCAAACACTTGAGTATATGTTGAGAGCATGCTCAATGGACTTTAAAGGAGGATGGGATCAATATCTTCCTCTGGTTGAGTTCTCTTATAATAACAGTTTCCACTCGAGCATCCAAATGGCACCATATGAAGCCCTTTATGGGAAAAGGTGCAGAACACCGGCATGTTAGGATGAGGTCGGTGAACGTAAGCTGGTTGGACCAGAAATGGTCGAAGAAATGGTGGAGAAGGTGAAAACCATTCAGCAGCATATCAAGGCAGCCCAGAGTCAACAGAAGAGTTATGCAGATAATCATCGACAAGACCTTGAGTTTAAGTAGGAGACATGGTGTTTTTACGCATATCTCTGTGGAATAAGGTCATGAGGTTTGGAAAGAAAGGGAAGTTAAGTCCAAGGTACATCGGCCCCTTCGAGATTCTTGATCCTGTTGGGGTTGTGGCCTATCGACTAGCACTTCCACCTACTATGGCCAAGGTGCATGATGTCTTTCATGTATCCCTCTTAAGGAATTATATACCATACCCTTCACATGTACTCTCTTCTGAGGTGATACAATTGGAAGATGATCTTTCTTATGAGGAGCAACTAATGAAGATCTTAGATCATAGAGAAAAAGTTCTATGAAATAAGACAATGCCCATCGTCAAGGTGTTGTGGAGAAACCACAAGTTTGAAGAAGCAACTTGGGAGTCGGAGGATATGATGAAGCTAAGTTACCCACATTTGTTTTAGTGTGGGAAAAGAAAAATTTCGAGGGCGAAATTTCTTAAGGGGGGAATATTGTAATGACCCAAAGTTTCATTAATGGAAAATCCATCTTGATCCAGTTAAATGTCTCTTTATGAAAAATGTTTTTATAAGATTTCAACTTCTTTGGTTTCATGTTAATAATTTTGACCGTTGTTAATATAGTCGTTGAACAGTGATCACAGGATTAGTATAAATGTAAGGCTTTAACGAACCCAATTTTTACTCAAACAAAGGAAGCGATGGCCTCATCCAGTAAAATTGCCTCATACGAAGCCCATTTTTCGGAGCTCGGAAAAGAGGTGGCGTCTTTGGGCTTCACCCTTGACCAAGCCCAAGCTGAGCTTCATTATGTCAAGCTCGAACGTGACCGTCTACGGGAAAAGTGGAAGGTGATTGAAATTACCACTCGAGCGATGTTATCCGAGCCGCCCCAAGAGTTTTTCACCATTGCACACCTTACCCTTAGGTCTTATACGGCTGTTTTAAGGGGTTATGTAACAAATAAGTAGTACTATGTTCATGTACATTATTTTTGTATATAATAATGAATATAATTTCTAGTCATTTTTTATACATTGTAAATAGTTTTTAAAGTACAAATGGTGTTTTTTAATTATTATTTAATTAAGAAATCTATTTTATTAAATTAAGGGATTTTTGAATTAAATAATATTTTAATAAAATATTATTATTATTATTAAATTAATTTTTATTAAATATAAATTATCTTATAAATTTATGAATGCAATTAAAATTTTTATTAAGGTTTGAAATCCATTTCTGTCAAAACCCGTGAATGTTCGATAAATGTTGGTTTTTATTTTAAAAGTGAAAATTAACATATTTAGAAATTTTTTTAGATAAAATAAATTTCATTTCTGGAATCAGGACGTCGAAATTATCCAACGGTGAATTTTCCATAATTTTCTGAGACAGTCAAATGTTTGGGTAAAAATTAAATACCGTTTAATTATATAATGTGTTTTATGACATCATAATGACCCAATGGTGATGTAATAAAATACCATAATCCTTATGTTCGGCCAATATATGTTTTATCATTAAAATAATGTGATTTTGGGTTTGTTTGACTTACTTTTCAAAGCATTAATGAACCCCTCAAGACTTTTTCAACACTTTGTCTTTTTAAATTGATTTACATGGGAGTGTGACTCACCTCCACATAATCAACCCTAATTTTTTAATAAGTTCGGACCTTGGCATTGTAAAATATTGTTTTCCTCTTTCCTTTTCCAGAAACCATGGGCAAATACCATGGTATGGTTTTTGGTTTGGATTATTTTAATATAAGGGGTCCCAAACCTAAATAATAAAGAATTCTATCACCTTTCCTATATAAACCCACCCAAGCTCCCACTTCCTCCTCACTAAAATCCCTTGGAGTTCGTCCAACCTCTGCCCTACTCTCTCTAGAATCCTCCCAAGGTGCCCCAATCTCGCAAGAATCCTCTCACAAGCCTCTCTCTAGCCTTTGGAAGCACACATCCAAGTAAGGGTTTTTTTCTTCTTTTCTCATTTTTGTCAATTTTCTTTAAGTTGTATTTCCCTTTTAATTTCAATTATGAAAGTTGGGGTATGGTTTCCCACCTCCCCCATACTTCCCTCTTATTGTTTGAATGATGGGAGACCCCTTTCTCTCTCATTAAATGCCTCCCATGTACACCCGTTACTATGCCGAAATTCCAAAAGTAACTCCTCTCTCTTCTTTTACATTCAAGAAATACTTTTGTATCATGAATCTAAATTCCATTTAAATTGTTGGGACATGTATCTATATGACATCCTTACTGTCCATTACATGTAAATATGATGAGGAACCCCTTTCTCTCTCATCAACCATTTTTATGAATTCTTATGTCACGTCGTTACGCTGCCGAAATCGCACCAATTTTCTAAGCCAATGTCATTGTGTAGTGAATACCATGCCCATTTCTCCATCAAGGTTATTCACCTTTATGCACATTTACATATTTATTGTAAAGTTTCATGTATGAATTCCACATTCCTTTATCATGGAATAAATGATTATGTTTTATGAATCCTTGTTTTATGATCCATGTGGCACACTTATGCATGAAATAAAATGTTTAATAAGGGTGTGCCCTTATAGCGCTCCAATGTATTGGGTAAAGTATAGTATCATGATACGACAAGTGAAATGAGTGTTGACTCATTCTAATTCAAGTGCAACGAGGTTTTACTCATGATTCATGTGCAATGAGGGTTTACTCATGCTCCATGTGCAATGAGCCACGGCTCATGCTAATTCAATGTTAAGTGTTGTTGTCACATTTCCATGTTATGATTATCATGCTTTATCATGTCTTTATGTTCATGTTTCTCTTATGATCTATTGAAATGCCTATTTCCTAACATGTATTTTACTCCTCATGTTATTCCATGTTTACTCCCTTACTGGGCTTTATAGCTCACCCTTTTCTTATGCACGTCCTCAGGTTATCCCATGCAATGCTAAGTACGAGGGAATGTAGTGGTCATGTAAAGGAAGTTTTCAATAAAGATGTTGTATTTCATGTTTTAAGTTTTTATGTAATGATCCTAAGCCCCAAAGACACTAAACATCTCGATATTCTTTGTTGTATCAAGTGAAGTTTTATGTAATAAAGCATGTTTAAGTTGTAATAAAAAGCAGGGTTGTCATACTAGTGGATTTTTTTATTCAATAGGTTGGGTTTGGAACTAGTTATGGGTTTAGTAGTTCTTATGGGGGTAAGGATTTTGTCCTTGTGGTTGGCTAGGTTGCTGGTTATCTTTCCAACAGAATCCTGGGTGGTCATTATACCTTGGGTTGAAGGTGTTTTGGTATTAAGGATTTTTAAAGTTCAAAGAATTTACTTCTTCTGGGGGTCCTTCTAAAAGAACATCCTTGATGGATGTAATAGTTGGGTATTTTTCAATATTATGGTCATGTTTGTCACAAATTGTGCAAATAGGGTCTACAATTTGGATTTCATGGACTTTACTAAGGTCTATCTCTTCAACCTTCCTAGAGAGTGTTGCGAGTTTAGCCCTAAGGCTTTCCTCTTCTCTAAGTGTATGAATTCTAGTAGTTCATTGTGGATTTTTAGAATAAGATGAATTTCCCCATGTTTTTTTGTTCCGCAAGGATTTCTAGATACTCATAAGCATCATTTGGGGATTTTTTTTAAAGGTTTCATTGCACATCATGTCAATGAATTGTTTGTTCCCCAGACCCAAACCTTCATAGAAAATTCTCACTTGTTCAGGAATAGAAAAACCATGGTGTGGAACCATGTTTAGAGTGTCCTAGAACCTCTAACATGTTTTATATAATGACTCTCCCTCTTTTTAAAAAAAATTTGGATGATATTTTTAAGTGCAATTGTTTTGTGGTGGGGAAAGTATTTTTTGTAGAATTCTCTTTGTAATTGGTTCCAAGAGTTTATGGATGATGGTATCAAATTTTTTAGCCAATTTTTAGCTTGATCATTTAAAGAAAAAGTAAATAGCCTCATATTATCTTATTCTAGTTGATGTGGGGGACACATGGTTTCAACAATGTCATTGAACTCTTTAATGTGAAGGTAGGGCATCTCGGACTCCATTCCATGGAATGTGGGAAGATAGTTTAGAAAATGGGGTTTAAATATGTATTTGGAATCTCCTAGATGGTTGTTTCTAATGCATGAGGTGGAATTGGTCTAGGTAGGTGTGAGGTATCCATTCATGGTTTTATCAACAGCATTCCCCAAGTTTAGGGCTGCCTTATTTGGGTTTCCATTTTAGTTCCCACCCGGGTTTATGAGTTGGTTACTTTGAAGACCTTCCATTGAAATGGGGTCAATTTTTGACTCTAGAGTATTAGTAAGATTAGGATCCAATGGAAAGATTTACCTTGGTGTAATTGACTCCCCAATCCCAAGACTATCCACCCTAACTAGACGGTTTGATTGATCATGAGTGTAGGCGGACATGCACCAAAAGAAAAAAAATAAGAAAGGGAAAAGATAAAAAGATATTGGGTGAGAATATAATAAATGGGGGAGAATATAATGGGTGTTGAGATTAATTACTTGGGTCCCCATAAATGACGCCAAAATTTGATTCATGCTCAAATTTACCCAAGAGATGAAGGTAGAAGGGTCTTGTAGTTTATCTTGGGTTGTCGAATCCTCAGAGACCTAAGAAGTAACCTACAGACACGTACATTCTATGGATTGTTTTTCACAATGAAGTGGATAAATTGGGTTTATTTTAGATGGGTTTAAAGTATCACTAACATATTTAAGTTAATTCAAATTAATATAATGAGTTGATCCTAGGTTATCGCTTGGGGTGGATTGGATGAATTCCTTTTTTAAAGATTTCAATTTCTTATATTTGAGATGGGTTCATTTAAAAAGATCAAAAACATCATCACTTACTAGTTTAATACCTACACCCTTTAATACTAATCACTTATACACTTGAAGGATCAAAGTTTTGAGCACTTCGAGGTAAAGTTTCGTATTAGCATTTGAAGTGTGTGGCCTTAAATTCAACAAGGATAAAGGAGTTTAAAGATCTTCAAACAAAATTCTCAATTAAAAGAAGTGATTAGAAATTAATGGAGTGAGAAATAACATCAAAACCAGCCCCTTTATACTCCCTTGTATCAACCCATAAAATATTTAGCCCTCCGTTGATTCTATGGTTTCAATGGAAGCGGAAAGTAGACTCATGAGGGAGGAATTGGAGAAGTAAAAAAACAATAAAAAGAAAGCAATCACTCCACTGTTGTGTGAGGAATATCACAAGGTATGGTGTAAATAAATTAACACCTTAAGGCAACGATATCAAAGTGATAAGAAGAAAAATATAATAATATTAAAGGAAGAAATTTTATTAAGAACTAAGGTGATTCGAACAACATACATGAGAAAGAAGAACGTTACAAAGACAAATCGACATAATAACATTACAATGAAAACAAAGCTCAAAGGATGACCAAATCCTTCACCAACACTGCCTTAAATAATCATCTCAAGATGAATGGGTCTAAATCCCAACATTACAAATAATCTCACTTGATTATGATAGGCCTAGGGTGGTGGAAAGTAAGGGAGAGTGGACTTCTTTATCCTTGACCCGAGGTGGCATCCATCTTTCATACACCGAACAGACGTGTCAGAATGGCCCTCTATATGGCCTAATTGGAGTGTGAAATAGAATAAAAAAGTGAATATCAGGATGTATCATATATCTATGTAAAATTTCATCTCAAATGGATATGTGGTTTCTGAGATATGATTAAATTTGTGGCCTATTTTTCTGGGACTCAAAATCTGGCCCAGAATTTTATCTCTAAATTGGTCAGCCTTAATAACAACCATGGAGGTAGAATTAGAACTGGATAACGCATAATTATTTGTTTCTTTGTATGTATTCTAGAATCCTTCTAAATTTGGGCTTCATTAGGCCTGTATGTTTGACCCCACATTCTCATCAGTGGGATGGTGTCCGATCTGCCTTTTCGAGAATTGTTTGCATGAAATCCCATTTTGGTGGTCTTCCAATATGAATCTTCCAACACTCCACAAGTATTAATTGTTCCCAATATAATTATAAACCATAAAATTAAATATTAAAATAAAATTAAGATCATTTGGTACTTTAAATGATGTTAAAAATGTACCACATAATAGTGCATTTTAAGAAGGAATTACAATCATAATGTGAAATGATGTTCAAAGTGTAAAATGCACAAAAATGGTGTTTATGAATAATAAAGCACATGAATATTATATATATTAAAAATTAATATTATCCTAATTTAGTGGCTAATAAATCACAAACACATAACAACAACACAAACCGACTTCCAAAATTATTTAAGGGATTTTATCACATTGCTTCTTTAATTGGCATGGGTATTATCACACAAACCAAGTGTCCAGGGGAAACCAATTATTATCTAAATATATGTTATTTAACATTTTATTCATGGTGTTATCACACAACAACACATCAAGGGTCATTACAGCATAAAGACTACAGAGCAAAAAAAGACCCCAACCACCGCTATTTTCAGAATTGGAAACAAGCATGCATAATAACACCAACAATATGTATCAAAACAATAAATCATGAGATAACTCCCCATAAACATCAATTTTAGACATTAAAAATAATTATATCATTAATATTTCCCTTAATATTCCCCCAAAGGTAATAAAAACATGTGTATCTCACACATAACACATGAACATGTGAGAATGGGGATCTTCTACTTCAAGGAATCTTTTCAATCTCATTATGAACCGTAGAGAGAAAATGAAACTTACTAGAAACCACGTCCCCACAAGAAACTCACAAATCAACCTACATTGTACCAAAGGATTGTCAAAAATGAAACCCATACACACCCCAAACCAAAACCACACCATTATAGTGGATCTCTATATAATACTGAAAGGAAACGCCTGGGAAAGAGAGAAGATCTCACCAAATATCACTAATGGGAATCCACAATAACCCAAGGATCAAAGAAAGGGATAATATGGATAGAAGATCTACTCAGGGTTCCTAGGGTTCTTCCAAAATGTGTGAGAGAGATAGGTATGTCCAAATTAAAGAAAAATATCTGAACGGGTTATAAAATAACTTGGATCTTGACACTTTCATGTCGTGTAATACATTCACGATGTGAATTCCCATTTTTCTAAATTCTTATGAAATCCACTTCACCTAGACTCAAATTAATTACATTTCATGAATTTACCTTTCATGATGTGAATCCATTTCACGCTACACACCTCATTCAAACACAATCCATGAATTTTCCAACTTCACAAGTCGTGAATCACCACTTCATGTTGTCTAACACATTAACAACATGGATATCCTATAGTAACTCTGTTGTTACTCCAACCACCACAAAACCTCCCCTAGGATCCTCTAAAGCACCTCCAACACCCAAAACTGAAAAAGTAATAGACTGGGAAGGCACATACCATTACATTAGATACCTCTCAAATGATTCTTTTCCTCAAGAATAAAAAACCAAGCCCATAAAGAAAGGGGTCCAAACAACCACCCCATGAGATACCTATTAATTATCTCATTACTCCTCAATGCTGCCACCATCCAAACACATCGACTAAAACACCTATTAAATACACAACATTTCCACATCACCACATGTCACTAAGAATAACACTGCATCATTTGGTATTAGCCACAACCACCACATTTCTACATAACCACACCAACATCCACATGGACCAAGTTAACCAATACCAAAACCAACACGCAACACCACACTAAACGCATAAATCATTGAATTACATCCTCCATGTCAAGATATTATCTTCTCTGGGTGGCACTAACTCGACGCATGGTCTTAATTGCATCGTCCTATAATGCTTCTCAATGAGGATTTAGGTCCTCCCCTTTTCATATTTCAAGGGTTATATTACACATCACACATAATAAAAATAGAACATCTCATAAAATTATGAGATCCAAGAATCACATAATCCAAAACAAAACATAAAAAATCAAGGCTCAAAAAACTTGGGGTACTAGGCACGCAACTGCGTCTCTCACTCTCAAGCAATCTCTTCTAAGCCATCATACCTCCACAAAATGTGAACTAAGTAAAGGATCCACACATGAAGTATCTTCTCATGATGAAATTGGATCTCTACTATCACGACCAGTCCCCCAGGGCCCATATCGTGACTACCCCAAGCTCGCCTTCCATAGGCCAGGGGCTGGCGACTAGCACCGAAAGGCGTATTCCCTAGAACTGGGAAGGCATTTACTTTATAACCTATAAACTCACGTAACCAAGCACACAAAAAGATAAGAACACAAGTAAACTTTATAACAAAAAGATTTCTGAAAGTAAAAGGGGTCGGAATACAAGCCCAACTGTAAAGATACAAGTACAACTGAAATAAAATACAACTGAAGAAAGAGAAAAGACAGCTACTGGATCTTCCTCTGAGGTTCCTACCTGAAGGGAAGGTACATATAGCCTTCTCACCACTCCACGTCCACTCGTATCCTCTACATACTGACATGTCGTATGGTCCACCTCCGGGTACCGTCCAGTCTTGGTACCCTCATCCTCAGTCAGCGTTGTATGTCGTCTACATCTAACACAACAAGGGGTGGGCATAGCCTGTGCAGGGGTGAGTATAACGATACTCATTAGGGACCTCGAGACCCTCAAGGTCTCTCGAAATTCACCAAGGATAAACCACAAAGTATGAAATCAACAGATAAACCTACTTAGGTATATGCCCAAACATATACCTAAGTTATCAAGTAATCCATCTCAATCATGAGGAAACACAGAGGTATTGACTAAAATCACACCAGATATATCTTTAGGTACAGTACTAGAGATGATTAGATGAAACTACTAAATCATCTTACTCCGTTAAAAGGCTTTTCTGCTGACCCATACAGAATCGCTAGGAGCTGACCCACACAGGATCACTAGGAGCTGACCCACATGGGATCGCTAGGAGCTGACCCACACAGGATCAGTTAGATGACCCACACAGGATCTCTAGGAGCTTACCCACAGACGATCACTCAAGCTGACTCACACAGGATCACTGGAGCTGACCCACACAGGATCACTAGGAGCTGACCCACATAGAATCCCTAGGAGATGACCCACACAGGATCTCTAGGAGATGACCCACAAAGTATCGTTGGAGCTAACCCACATCGGATCGCTAGGAGCTGACCCACACAGGATCGTTAGGAGCTGACCCACACAACCCACACGTGATTGCTGGAGCTGACCCACACAGGATATCTAGGAGCTGACCCACACAGGATCTCTAGAGATGACCCACACAGAATCACTAGGAGATGACCCACACAGGATTGTTAGGATCTAACCCACACAGGATCTCTTGGAGCTGACCCACACAGGATCGCTGAAGCAAACCCACACAGGATCACTAGAAGCTGACCCACATAGGATCACTAGGAGATGACCTACACAGGATATCTAGGAGCACTATTCTCGTCACATCCATCTACTGAGTTTCCCCACTGGGCTTACTCATCTCCGAAAGAGTCTTCTCCCCAATCCACTGGTCAATTATCCAACTGCCACTATTGTTGGATCTTGAATATACAAATTATACACAAGAGGGGGGTGAATTGTGTCTTTCATATTTTTCGTTAACTCTTCGATTGAATGAGTTCTGTCCTCTATGCTTTATCAGATTTAATCATGCAGCGGATAAAGTAAAAGCAGGGACACATAGATGTATAGTGGTTCGGGGAACATAAGGCCCCTAGTCCACTCCACCAACACTCTACTCCACAATCTTGGTGATTTTCACTATCTGGTCCTCGTTTCAATAGACCGATTTACAACTGAATACAAGCAGTTGACACCTTTAAAATCCAAGGAAAAACAAAGCCTTCTGGTTCAAACACAAACCTACACAGCTTAGTACGAGAAGCTGGTTAATCAAGATAAAAATAATTTTAGAAAGAACTTTTCTAGTTGATCTTTAAAATTGCAACAAAATGCAACTGACAGCAGATGGATCGTCGTCTCTATAAATATTGATTTTCAAGTTGAAGCAGTTCAGAGTCGATCCGGTTGCAGTATATATAGAAATATAATTCACAAATTCACCAGTAGTAGATCCGCAATAGATATTCAATGTAGAAAAAATGAATCTTCTATCGAGTTCCTTCTTAAAATAAACAGATCTTTGATGCTCCTTTTGAATCAGCAGAATGGAGTGCTTTTTGTAGTCTCTGTTTTCCACCTTTTTGAATAATTGATTGATCACCACACACTTGTTTTTGGTGTTTCAGAGAAAACATATATAATAAATCATAGCATATTCCCTGTAAATTTAGATCCATAAAAGTCGCCTTTTGATTCGCAATATTCAAAATTTTGAATTTACAGAGTAGTCGTAACTTCCCTGAAGACTTGGCATAAAAAGATCCTTTCAATTTGATCCATAATCCATTGAAGAAACGGCTTTGAATCGGTCAAATTCGTATTTTAAAATTGACTTTAAATCTGGCTTGAAATCCGCCTAACAATCAGCTTGCTGACCATTGCATAAAAATATCGTCTGTCAAACTTTCTGATGCCAAACATAAGGTTGATGACATTGCCTCCAAATGTAGGGTTGACAACGTAGTCTTCAAACGTAAGGTTCACAACGTAAGGTTGAACATAAACAAAGGGTTCATGTTACTTTCTTTAAACGTAAGGTTGATCATAAATGTAGGGTTGATCATCCATACTTTTTCTTCAACTTTCAAACATACGGTAAAAGATCCATACTTATACTTGATCCATACTTTTCTAAGAACGTATGGTTGTTTACAAAAGTAAGGTTGATGAACCATACTTTTGAGAAACAAACATAACGTTTAATATTTACGTACGGTTCTCCTTCAATACTTTTCTGATAACCCAAACGTAAGGTTCCTTCCTAACGTAAGGTTCTTCTTCCATACTTTACCGATAACGTATGGTCGATTAACCATACTTTTCTCTTATCTCAAAAAGTATACACGCTCTTCATCCTTATGCTATGTTTATCAACGTAGGGTATGAACAGTGATTCCAGGACACGCTAAAGCATATTCTGAATAAATAGCGAATGAACAGTGTTTCTAGAACACGCTAAATACGAATACTTTAACAATAAATTCCCGTAATTTCAAGAGTAAAATAAATTGTTAAATTCCTGAAAAATACTAAATAAAATAATTATAAAATAATTAAGGGTATTTTTGAGCATCAAAATTATCCTAAAGAGACAGAGTATTATTTTCAATAATCTCCCCCTTTAAATAACATTATTATGTATTGTTGAAAACAATACTTTGCTCAACAATCTCTCCCTTTTTTATTATCACAAAACCCATAAAATAATAAGACTAATTAAATAAAATTAACTTTCAAAATTAGTTACATAAAGTTTTAGAATTTTGAGAGGATAAAAAAATATTTAATTTTAACAAAAAATATAAATTTCTCCCTCTGAATAAAAAGTAAAATAAAGTTTCCCTTTATAATAAATGACTATTAATAACTTAAAATAGTTTTATATATAAATAAAAAACATTAAATATATAGGAAATCATTTAAATAATGTTTTTTAAAATAAAATGTTATTTTTATCCAAATTTCTCCCCCTTTTTGTGATATCAAAAAGAATGATAAATTATGGATTTGAACACATTTAATGTTTCATTGAACTGTAGGTAAATGCTATTATTAACTGTTTATCAATAATTAAATCTAGAGTACTGGCATATCAAAATAAAGACAGTAAAACAAATAGAAATAATCAAATAGACAATGGAGAAAATTTTCATTCAAAAAAAGAAGTTGTTACATGACAATGATATATACAGGAATCAAGGTTTGGGTGAGGTAGGCAATAGGTTATATCTCCTCTAGATTATAGACTTGATTTCTATGAACTGTTCTCTGAGTCTCTTCATCGTCCCATCTCTAAGTTTGATTAGGAGCTCTCTGTTCTCTTGAGTCATATGAATATCCTTGATTAAATTGACTCTGAAAAACTCATGCATCCTTTCCTCTTTTTCTATAAATACAGACAGCTTCTCTGACAGATGATTTAACAGTGTTCTGATTGGTGGCTCATTAGATGTCAGTTGATCCACTAAAAATTTCTGATTGTCTAGAAACACTAATAATGGAGCACTATTACATTGAAGATCTTGCAACCTGTCATTCATGTTGCTCATCACGGCTGTAATATCTTGAAATCTTCTAATCAAATCAGGTGAAGTGCCTAATCCACTAGCAGCATTATTTGCAACTGATGCAAATTGGTTCTCCATAAACAATTTTAGATCTGATAAATTTTTCTTTATAACCATTTCATATTTCAACTTGTCAACTGCATTTAGCATATCCTCTTTAAACATTTCAAATTCTTTCCTTGAGACTGTACTCTCCTTTAGCTTTTGAAATCTCAATTTTTCTAAGTATAAGGAATTTCTCAGAGTGACATTCTCAGATTCCAACTGAGACACCTTTTTGTACTGTTCGTCAACTTCTTTCTTTCTTGAATCAGAGGCACCCTATGCTTGATTCGCATTCTCAGGCTCTAGATGATGCAGCAGTACCAAAGGTAATGATTCAGCCTCATATTTTTCTTTCACTTTGTTCTAAGTAGGTTGGTCTACAGATTTTTCCTTAGAGTCTGCAGACTCCTCCACAGAAAAGTCTTCTTGAAGTAATTCTGTGTGAGCTTCATAATCATGCTCATCATGAACATCAGCATCTTTATCTGCCACTGGAATTTCAAGAACAATATTTTCAGGATTTTCCTGAGGTCTGGCCACTTCCTCACCAGGCTCTACCTTCTTATCTTGTTCCTGTTGAAGTGTAACTTCAACATTAGATACAATATGTTCATGATTCTCCCTTTGAGCTTCTTCTTGAACTCCTAATCCCTCTACTGGTGTTGTCCTTTCACTTACATCTTCCATGGTCTTATCAATAGCATCTTCTCTTACAAAATAATAAGAAAATAAAGCTTCTGTTGTGGCCAATGCAGGGGAATTAATTTCCTCAGTAACAGGCCTAGTTCTTCGAGATTGAAGTCCCTCCTGGCTTCTTTCTTCCTCAGCATCTTCCACTTCAAATAGGATCCTTCTTGCTACATTTCTGACTCTTGATTCAGCTTTTCCCTCCTTGGACTTAGTAGGTTGAGCTTGAGTAATCTCTGAGTCATCCTCAGCTCCTACTAGAAAAAGTTTTCCTTTAATGGTGCTCCAAAAATAGCCAATTTTTCTTAGATTTATAGCATTAAACATATTACCGTGATGACAGTATACTCGGGCATCCACTAATATCACCATGTCCTTTTTAAGCAATAGTTAGGAAATAAATCGACCAAAAGAGTAAAAGTTTATTCGGGCGTCACTTTGACAACATTAATTGAGGTAACTTACCATGTACATTGGGAAGTTTAATTTGATATCTCTTAAAAGAAGATACATTATGTACATATCAGGGTACAAAATCTTTTCCATCTCTTCCATTCTGGGAGCTATTCCGATCTGAACAAATTTAACCAGGATCTTTTGATCCAGTTCTAAATCTTTCACCATCATTTTCTTAATAGTAGATGTTCCAAAAAAAATGACATAATGTCCTCGGATTTATGCACAACATCTCCTATGTTCTTCAAATCAAAATGAAAAACTCCCTCATGAGGGAAGTTGAGAATATGACCAATTTCTACTGACGAGATTGAGAAATCTCTATCCTCTATCTTAGCCATCATACTGTCCTCAGTATCCCCCAGACTAAACTGTACAGATTTGAAGAAGTATCTAAGTTCTACCTCATACAGAAATTCCGTTTTTTCGATGTTGAATGTATGTTAAAGGTTCTGAAATTATAGTGCTTGTTTCAACTGTAGATTTGTCTGAAATAACCAGTCGAGATCGATTACCTTGCCCTGTAAGATCTTTCTTCCTTCAGAGCATTGTCTCTTGGAATTGCTTAGCTCGGATTCACTGGATCTTTTAGTCCTTACCATCTCTATAAGAATCTCTGAAGGTTTGAAGGTTAGGGTTTCAGAGGTTCGAAGATTAGGGTTTAGGAGCAGAGGTACAGTTTGCGGATTCGAAAAGGATTCGATAAAAATGAAATGGTTTAGAATTCGAAAGGGTTTCTGACAACCTTGATTCCCGTGTTTTTAATAATCATTACATATATTGAAAAATAAATAAAATAAAATTATTCAGTTTTTTTTTAATTTATTTTAAGTATAATTAAAAAAAATGAGCATCGTAAAATAAAATTTTATTTAAAGTCAAATAAACCTAGCTCCACCTTAATAAAATCAAACCTTGCAGTGGGAAGTGGTTTAGTAAAAATATCTGCTAATTGAATTTCTGTATTTATAAATTCTAAAAATATATCCTTTTTAATAACATGATCTCTTAAAAAGTGATGCCTTATATCAATGTGCTTAGTTCTAGAATGACTAATAGGATTTTTTGAAATATTAATTGCACTTGTATTATCACATAAAATAGGTGTATTGTTAAAATTCAATCCAAAGTCCATAAGAGTGTTTTTCATCCACAACACTCATGCACAATAACTGCCAGTAGAAACATATTCTGTCTTGGCTGTTGACAGGGCAACTGAATGTTGTTTCTTACTAGACCATGACATCAAATACTTTCCTAAAAAGTGACATGTTCCTGATGTGCTTTTTCTATCTAATCTACAACTTCCAAAGTTAGCATCTGAATATGAAATCAAATTAAAATCAGAAGTTTTAGGATAAAGTAGATATTGAAAAATAGTTCCTTTTAAATATCTAAAAATTCTTTTGACAGCAGTTAAATGAGATTCTTTGGGATTTGATTGAAATCTAGCACAAAGACATACTGAATACATTATATCTGACCTGCTAGCAGTAAGATATAACAAACTACCAATCATACCTCTATATAACTTGTTGTCAACTAATTTCCTAGTTTCATTCAAATAAAGTTTTATATTAGTACACGTAGGAGTTGTAAATGGCTTGTTGTTTTCAAGTCCAAATTTCTTAAGTAAATTAGTATTGTATTTGCTTTGATTCAAAACATTTCCAAAATATTTTTGATAAATTTTAAGTCCTAAAAAGAAATTTAATTCTCCCATCATACTCATTTCAAATTCTTTTTTCATTAACTTTGAAAAATCATGACAAAGGGTTTTATTAGTTGATCCAAAAATTACATCATCAACATAAATTTGAACCAATAAAACATTATTTTTCACAGATAGAGTGTTGGATCTGCCAATCCAACAGTAAAGTCATTTTTCAAAAGAAAAGAACTTAATCATTCATACCAAGCTATGGGTTCTTGTTTAAGGCCATAAAGATCTTTAGTAATTTTAAAAACAGAATCAGGTTTTTGAGATTTTTCAAAACCAAGAGGTTGCTCAACATAAACTTCCTCCATTAAATAACCATTTAAAAAGGCAGATTTAACATCCATCTGAAATAATTTAAAATTCATATAAGATGCATAGGCTAAAAATATTCTAATAGATTCTAACCTAGCTACAGGAGAAAAAGTCGCATCATAATCTATTCCTTCTTCTTGATTATATCCTTTTGCTACTAATCTTTCTTTATTTATAGTTATTGTGCCTTGGTCATCCTGTTTATTTCTAAAGACCCATTTGGTTACTATTACTGGATAATTCTTAGGTCTTTCCACTAATTCCCAAACTTCATTTCCTTTAAACTTGTTTAATTCATCTTCCATTTCTATTACCCAGATTTCATCATCTAAAGCTTCTTCTATAGTCTTGGGTTCTTGTTGGGATAGGAAGGCAGAGAATTCCACTAGGTTTCCTAAGTTTCTTCTAGTTTGAATTCCTATATCTAAGTCACATATCACAGTTTCTAAAGGGTGATTATTTAGTGTTCTAGACTGTCTAGGCAATACACTTATAGGTTCCTCGGTATCATGTTCTTCTGAACTGGACTGAATTTCTTTTATATTATTTTAAAAATCATTCTTTAAGTTCTCAAGTCTCATTTTATCATTAGAGTCAGGTTCATCCATTTGATCTGTCCTTTTCTCAAAGGGATCAGATTCATCAAATTTCACATGAACTGATTCTTCAACAATCCTTGACTTTTTATTATAGACTCTATAAGCTTTGGAGTTAGCAGAATATCCTAAGAAAATACCTTCATCAGATTTTGGATCGAACTTACCAAGATTATCTTTTGTGTTCAAGATGTAGACCTTGCATCCAAAAACTTTAAAGTAATTTACTTTAGGTTTTCTGTTATTTCATAGTTCATAGGGTGTCTTTTTCAAAATAGGTCTGATTAAAACTCTATGAATTATTTAGCAAGCTGTATTTACAGATTCTGCCCAAAAATATATAGGTAGGCTATATTCATTTAACATAGTTCTATCCATTTCTTGAATTGTTCTATTTCTTATTTCTACAATCTCATTATGTTGAGGTGTTCTTGGTGCATAGAAGGTATGTTTAATACCCATGTTTGAGCAAAAGGAATTAAATTCCAGATTCTCAAATTCTCCACCATGATCACTTCTCAATGAGATTATATTAAAGCTTTTTTCATTTTGAACAAATTTGTAGAAACTTTCAAATAAAGTAAAAGCTTCATTTTTAAATTTCAAAAAGAAAATCCAAGTAAATCTAGAATAATTATCAACTAATACATAAACATAGAATTTACCAGCTAATCTTTATACTCTTGAAGGTCCAAACAAATCCATATGGATAAGTTCTAGAGGTTTAGTTGTAGCAACTTTATTAACAGATTTGAATGATGATTTTTGTTACTTGCCAAGTTGGCATGCATCACATAATCTATCACTTTCAAATTTGAGACTAGGTAAATCAGAAACTATATTTTTCTTAGATAATTTATGTAAAACATATACATTGCAATGTCCAAGTCTTCTATGTCATATCCAAGATTCACTTACTTTAGCAGTCAAGCAGTTTACTTGTTGTTTATACAAGGAATTTAAATCCAAAGTATAGACATTATCAGTTCTTGGTGCCTTAAATTTAAAAAGTTTATCTTTAGAAATAGTACATCAATTGTTAGTAAAATCAACAGTATATCCATCATCAAAAAGTTTAGAGATACTTATCAGGTTGTGTTTTAATCCTTGTACATAAAGTACTTTTTTGATTGAGACTGTTTTTGGATCTCCAATAGTTCCAATGCCAATGATTTTTCCTTTGGCATTGTCACCAAATGTGACAAGTCCTCCTTCCTTTTGAGTGAGTAATGAAAAATTTAATGAGTTTCCACTCATATGTCTTGAGCAGCCACTGTACATGTACCATATATCTTTTCTACTCTGGTGTCCTGCTACCTGCAAAGATATTCAAACAAATTGTTTTGGTGACCATATTTTGTTGGGTTCAGGAGTGTTAGCTAGCAATGATCTGGGTATCCAGATTTGCTTTGTTCTTTTAAAAAAAGTTGAATCATATAAGTCTTTTGAAACATAGGCTTTCTTAATACCACAGATTTAAGGTTGTCTTAAGAAACAGTTTTTAGCTATATGTCCCTTTGTCCCACAAAAGTTACAATTAACCTTTTTAGAGAAAGGAACAAAATAATTTTTATATAGCTTAGGTTTTTCTCCTTTACTACCAATTCCAAATCACTCCTTTTTAATGAATTTTTTTCCAAGAATTTAATTTAATGAATTCTCTCCTTTTGTAAAAACCAATGCAGCCTGTTTGTAAGATTCTACTTCATCCTGAATTTTTTTTATTCTTGATTCAAAATTAATATAGTTAGTGTTAATAGAATTGTATTTTTCAATTAATTCCTTATGTTGTTTCAGCATTGTATCTCTTTCATCTAAAACAGCTTTATGTATGTTCTTTAGTGACTTATGTTTCTTAAATAGTGAGTCATATCTTTCTTCAAGCATATTGCAGTAGGCTGCAAGTTTGTCATTTGTGTAGCTTGATTCAGAACTTGATGCATTATTTGAGTCAGATGAGTAATATGAGTGTACCTCATCGGTTTCTTCTATGAAACACATGTTTTCTTTTATGTTGGCTTCTTATTTCTCTGAGCTTTATTCAGGAGAGCTACTGGAGTCTTCAGATACACTCCAAGTGGCTTTCATAGCTTTATTGTCTTTCTTCTCATAGTCATTTCTTTTGAAGAATTTCTTCTTATTTGCACCTTTTAATTGTGGGAAATCTGGTCTGATATACCCCATCTTCTTGCATTCATAGCATCTTACTTCCTTATCATCTCTCTTAAAGGATTTTTTGAAGCCTCTTTTCTTACTGTAGAACTTTCTAAATTTTCTGGCTAGCTGAGCCAGTTCTTCATCTGATTTTGATGAGTTAGAGCTCTCAGATTTAGCTTTGACATCTCTTCTTTTCATCTTTCTGCTTCTACTCTGTGATGATGCTTTCAGAACAGTATCTTCTCTTTTTACAAGAACTTTATGTTCATTAGCTTCTTCTTCCATCTCAGCTCCATACATCATTAATGTTCCAATCAGTTCTCTCATGGTTAAATCTTTGACAGGTGTCGACTGTCTGATTGCTACAGAGATTCCATTCCATTTTGTATGTAGTACTCTCAATACTTTTAAAGCTTGATCAGATTGCTTAATGGGATCTCCCAAGGCATTTATGTTATTGACAATCTCTGTCAATCTTCCATTTATTTGAGTAATACTTTCACCTTCAACCATTTTGAATGTATTAAATTTAAATTTGACAGTTGCATATCTCATTTGTCTCACATTGTCTGTTCCTTCATATGCCACAGTTATTGTTTGCTACATCTCATATGTTGTAGGGCACTGAGATACTCTGTTAAATTCATCAGGTCCTAGACCACATATAATTTCATTCATTACTTTCGAATTCATATCATATTCTGCTTCAGTAGTTGCACTCCATGTTTCAGGTTTTTCTGTTATTTCATATGGAGTTAGAATCTTAGAATAGACTATGTATCCAAGATTTTTCAGATAGATAATCATTTGATACTTCCAGCATCCATAATTTTCTCCATTGAAGTACGGTGCTCTGACCATAGACATTCCCTCTCTTGTATCATTCATGATGCTCTGTTGTATAATCTTTAAATTCTTCTATCTTTCTAAGTCTCTATTAGAAGCTCCACCTCTGATACCAATTGCTGGATATTGAATATACAGATTATACACAAGAGGGGGTGAATTACTTCTTTTAGATTTTTTGTTAACTCTTTGATTGAACAAGTTCTGTCCTCTATGCTTAATCAGATTTTATTATCCAGTGGAATAAGTAAAAGCAAGGACACATAGATGTATAGTGGTTCGGGGAACAGAAGGCCCCTAGTCCACTCCACCAATGCTCTACTCCACAATCTTGGTGATTTTCACTGTCTGGTCCTCATTTTAACAGACCGATTTACAACTGAATACAGGCAGTTGACACCTTTACAATCCAAGGCAAAACAAAGCCTTCTGGTTCAAACATGAACCTACACAGCTTAGTACGAGAATATGGTTACTCAAGATAAAAAGAATTTTAGAAATAACTTTTCCAGTTGATCTTCACAATTGCAACAGAATGAAACTGACAGAAGATGGATCGTCATCTCTAGAAATATTGATTTTCAAGTCGAATTAGTTCTGAGTCGATCTGGTTGCAGTAGATATAGAAATATAATTCACAACTTTAGCAGTAGTAGATCCACAGTAGATATTCTATGTAGAACAAATGAATCTTCTATCGAGTTCCTTCTTCTTAAAATAAACAGAGCTTTGATGCTTCTTTTGAATCAGAAGAATTGAGTGATTTTTGCAGTCTTTGTTTTCCACCTTTTTGAATAATTGATTAATCACCACACACTTGTTTTTTGTGTTTCAGAGAAAACATATATAATAAAGCAGAGCATATTCCCTGCAAATTTAGATCCATAAAAGTCGCCTTTTGATTCGAAATATTCAAAAATTTGAATTTATACAGTAGTCGTAACTTCCCTGAAGACTCGGCATAAAAAGCTCATTTTAATTCGGTCCTTAATCCATTGACGAAACGGCTTTGAATCGGTCAAAGTCGTATTTTAAAATCAACTTTAAATCTGGCTTGAAATCCGCCTAACAATCAGCTTGCTGACCATTGCATAAAAATATCATCTGTCAAACTTTCTGATGCCAAACGTAAGGTTGATGACATGGCCTCCAAACGTAGGGTTGACAACGTAGTCTTCAAACGTAAGGTTCACAACGTAAGGTTGAACATAAACTAAGGGTTCATGTTACTTTCTTCAAATGTAAGGTTGATCATAAACATAGGGTTGATCATCCATACTTTTTCTTCAACTTTTAAACGTATGGTAAAAGATCCATACTTTTACTTGATCCATACTTTTCCAAGAATGTATGGTTGTTTACAAAAGTAAGGTTGATGAACCATACTTTTGAGAAACAAACGTAACGTTTAATATTTACATACAGTTCTCCTTCCATACTTTTCTGATAACCCAAACGTAAGGTTCCTTCCTAACGTAAGGTTCTTCTTCCATACTTTGTCGATAACGTATGTTTGATTAACCAAACTTTTCTCTTATCTCAAAAAGTGTACACGCTTTTCATCCTTACGCTACATTTATCCACATAGGGTATGAACAGTGATTCCAGGACACGCTAAAGCAAATTCCGAATAAATAGCGCGTGAACAGTGTTTCCAGAAAACTCTAAATACGAATACTTTAACAATAAATTCCCATAATTTTAAGAGTAAAATAAAATTTTAAATTCCTGAAAAATACTAAAAAATCATTAGAAAATAATTAAGGGTATTTGTGAGCATCAAAATTATCATAAAGAGACAGAGTATTATTTTCAATAATCTCCCCCATTAAATAAAATTATTATTTATTGTTGAAAACAATAATTTTCTCAACAACTATGTCCTGCGAAGAAGTATATCAATGATTCTCCATGTCATAGGGGTTTCAATGCAACAGACAACGTGTCAATCGGATGCCTGGTCTGTGACTTATTAGCCTTTTAGTCCCAGGAGCTCGGTTGGATTCATGCTCGATCCAACCTGACCGTGCCTCAAATTTACCCAAAACTCCAGTGGGAAATACTCAAAGGGACCATCTCACTCCAATATTTCCATCACCATTGACGATTTGTCAAACGGACATCCGGTGCCAAAGTTATGGCCAAAAGAGCATAAATGGGTCGTAGTGGGCCCGGGTCCGGTCCGACCTGGTCGGACCGACATGGCCCAGTAGGCCGCGAGTGGCCGTGGAGGGCTGTGGATGGCAATGAGGCCGTGGAGGGCCACGGAGGGCACAAGTCCATGGAGTGGATCAACCAGGGTGGTTCGGCTGGAAGGGCGGTGGCGGCTCGACCCTGACGGTGGCGGTGGCTCAGACGGTGGATCGGATGACGGCTCGGCCCGCCAGTGATGGCTTGACCTGGACAGCAGCGGTAGCTCGGGTGGTGCCTCGTCTAGGCATGGTGGTAGCAGTTCGGCTCGACAGTGTGGCGAGGCAGCGGCGGCGGTTCATCCAGGGCGACGTGGCGAGGTCGTGGCGGTGGTTCGGCTGGGGCGGCGCGGTGAGGCCACAACGGTGGTTCGAACGGCAGTGGCGGCGGTGGTCGTAGAGAGGCTCTGTTGCGTCGTCGCCTTCATCACGACTGTAAATGGTGTTGGTCACCATTCTCGTGCCCCTTCGTGGTTGGTCGTCTTCCTCCTCCATTGCGAAGAACACCACAATTCATCACAAGAATTACAGAGAGGACTGGGCATGTTATTTTGGTCGGCACTCTTCGCATTTGAACGATAGAAAGTGTCTCAACAAGAACAAGAGTATCAAGAACAGGTAAAGAAAAAAATAATCAAACACCCTCCCTACAATCCTTGTTAATCACTATTCCCAATCCCACAAAAGAATTAGAAGGGGAGAACATGGAAAGTGATAATCATACTGTAGTAAACCACTTCTTTGGATTGTTTGTTAACATTGGCACGAGAAGGAAGTTGAAGTTCTCAACATTCGTCTCGTCTTCCACACACCTCTAATCCCAGGCTCGTGTGCCGGTTCGTTGTAGTTGAATACGTTCCTCGTTGGAGGGTGTCCCGAGGTAGAAGTCGAAGTTGGTGTTCTTTGTTGGAGGAGCGTTCTTCATGGAAGAACGTGTTCTTCATTGGAGAAGTGTAATCCTACAAGGGTTCTTCTCTCACAATCCCACCCAAAAATGAAAGAGGTTCCAATATGATTAACTTAAAGTATTAATTATGTTGGCACAACCAAGTTTGCATAATTAATGTACCGCATTGGAACAATTAATTATCTCAATTAATTAGCCCAATTTAATGGCTAAAATTAATGGGAGGGGTGGAATATTGGGGAGTTGGGAGTTTTCTCCCCATTAAGAGGGGTTAGGTGGTGCCTACCTCTAAAATTAAAATCGGGGGTCTAGGATCGGGTGGTCCCCACCACCATAACCTCACAAGGGAGATTTTGTTCCAATGGACCCCACCTCTTAACTTTCAAAGGGTGGTTTAGTTCTGGTGTTCCCCACCTCCCAACCTCCACATGGGTGCTTCAAATAAAAATAAATTGTTACACAATTTTATTTTTATTTTATTCTTTCATGAAAAACCCAAAAACTAAATTTCACGCTCGACCAACCACCGTTGAGGTGAAAGTCTCTTTAAGCAAATATCGGCGCTGCGATTTCAGCGGTACCCTTATATTTCAATTCCGAGCACCGGTTCAAAAGTTATAAAAACTTGCTCATACGTTTATTGAACATACCCAAAGAAAAGTTCATAAATTCAATCCGGGCACTCTGGACCTCGGAATCACGTCCTGTCAATTTTTGCGGACTCGTAAAATTCCCATTTATTTAAAAAAAATACATGGAAATTCCAGGTCTTTACATTCTCCCCACCTCAGGGCTTTACATCCCCATAATCCATAACTCATAACTAGGTAAACAAATGGGGGTACTGAGCACTCATCCAATCCTCTCACTCCCATGTTCTCTCATGGAGGTTCCCATGCTTCCAGTGAACGTGCACTAGAGGTATCGACCGTCCATTAAGGACCTGCTCTGGTCGATCCTCAATATCTACTGGGACCTTCATAAAAGTCACCACATCGTCTACGTCCAACTCACCATGGTCGATGATGTGAGAAGGTTCATGCACGTATCTCCTCAGCTGGGATACGTGGAAGATGTCATGCACCCATTGCAACTGAGGTGGAAGAGCTAAGCAGTAATCTACCTCGCCAACTCTACTAAAAACCTAGAAGGGTCCAATGAATCTCGGAGATAACTTACTACCTCGTCCAAATCTCTGTAAACCTCATTAGGGTGAGACTCATAAAAAGACGTGGTCACCATCCTCGAACTCTAGAGGTCTTCATCCCCTGTCGGCATATGACTTCTTCCTACTCTGTGCAGTCTTCATCCGCTCCTGGATGATCTGCACCTTCTCTATGGTAGCTCGTACCATCTTTGGTCCCACTAGTGTGACTCCCCTAGGTCTATCTAGCACAAAGGTGATCTGTAAGGTTGCCCATACAATGCCTCAAAAGGTGCCATCCCAATGGTGGAGTGATAGTTATTGTTGTATGAAAACTCTAACAATGGCAAGTGACCCTCCCAACTACGACCGAAGTTGAGGACACATGCACGTAGCATGTCCTCGAGGGTCTGAATGGTCCACTCAGTCTAGCCATCCGTCTGAGGATGGAAGGCGATGCTCAAATGAAGTTGCGTCCCGAAAGCCTCCTACAACCCCTTCCATAGCAGGTAAGTAATACGTGAATCTCGATCGGACATAATCGTCGAGGGTACTCCATGTAGCCGTATAATCTCCTGCACATAGAGGCGTCCCAAGCTCTCTACCGAACCTTGTTCTCTGATCAGTAGGAAGTGGGCCAACTTGGTGATTCGGTTGATGATCACCCAAATCGAGTCATGACCCCTAGATGTGCGTGGAAGTATTGTCACAAAGTCCATAGATATCTCCTCCCACTTCCACTCTAGGACCTCCAAAGGTTGAACTAAGCCCACTGGTACCTGATGCTCCACCTTCACTTGCTAAAAAGTGAGGCATCGAGAGACAAAATTTGCAACTACTTTCTTCATTCTCGGCCACCAGTGCTATTGTTGGAGATCCTAGTACATCTTCACCACTTCTGGATGTACTTCTAGAGGGGATGTGTGGAAATCCCTCAACACTTCCTCCTGAAGTGACACTAGTACCATGGTACATCCTCTGAAGTAAATGATGTGCTCCCCACCTTTAGAAAATCCATCAGGTGCCTACCCTGTGGATATCTGAGCACATCGAGCCTCGTAGTCAGCGTCCTCACGATGTGCCCCCATGACTCACTAAAGATGTGGGGAGCGACTGTAATATATTAAAGGAAAACTGCTCCATCTCTATCCACAAAGGATATCTGAAAATTAGCTAGTTGCTCTGTCACCTCGCCTAGCTGTTGTATACCAGAACTCCTGCTGACTGCATCTGTAACAACATTCCCCTTCCCAGGAGTATATACTATCTCAAATTCATAGTCCTGGAGGAACTCAAGCCAACGTCATTGTCTCATGTTCAGGTCCTTATGAGAGAAGATATACCTGAGACTCTTGTGATCATAGTAGACTATAAAACGTTCGCCCATCAGATAGTGTTGCCACATCTTCAAGGGGAAGACCACTACTGCTAACTCCAAGTCATGGGTAGCATAGTTCTACTCATGTTGTCTCAACTGTTGAGAACCATATGCAATAAATGCTCGTTCCTGCATTAGGACACATCTGATTCTGGTCACTGATGTGTCTCAGTAGACTGCGTACCCTACGCCTTCCTCTGGAAGCTTCAAGATGGGGACACTAGTCAGCCTCTACCTCAGCTCCTAAAAACTCTTCCAGTATCTCTCCGACCACATGAAGGGTTTCCCCTTCTTCATCAACACTAATAATAGTGATGCAACTCTAGATAAATCTAGTACAAGTATTCAGTAGTATCCAGCCAAACCCAGGAAACTTCGTACCTCTGTTACACTACTAGGTGGCACCCAAGAAAGTACTACCTCAATATTTGCTAGATCCATTGTAACTCCAGCCTCCGATATGACATGTCCCAGAAAGGGAACCTCTTAGATCCAGAACTGGCACTTTGAGAGATTAACATAAAGCTTGTGCTCTCAGGGTGTGTCAAGTACTACCTGTAAATGATAGGCATGCTCCTCCTCAGTAGCTGAGTAGATCAGAATGTTGTTGATGAAGACTAATACAAAGTGATCAAGGTATGGCTGAAAGATCCTGTTCATGAGTCACATGAACACTGCTGGAGCGTTGGTTACACCAAATGGAATAACCAAGAACTCATAATGGTCGTACCGACATCTAAAGGTCATCTTCTGCACATCCTCGTCTTGTACTCTGAGCTGGTGATAGTTTGATCTGAGGTCTATCTTTGAGAACCATCGTGCTCCCTTCAGCTGATCAAAGAGGTCGTCAATCCTCAGGAGTGGATACTTATTCTTCATGGTCACCTGGTTTAGGTGCTGATGGTCAACACAAAGCCTCAAGCTCCCATCCACCTTCTTGGTGAACAAAATCAGGGGTGCCCAAGGTGAAACACATGGCTGAATTAATCCCTTCTCATGCAAGTCCTCAAGCAGTACCCACAGCTCATGAAGCTCCACTGGAGCCATCCAATATGTTGGTGTAGATATCAGTGTTATCCTGGTGTACAGTTCAATGTAAAAGTCCACCTCTCTATGAGGAGGTAGACCCAGAACATCATCATGGAAGACATCTGTTTACTAGTCCACCACTACAGGATAGATCGGACTCTCTACATCAACCGCTCTGAGGGTAAGGCTAGCCAACTGATGAGTGATCAGCTGCATTCTCCTTTGGGTAAGTCCATCATGTGCTGAAAAGGCTCCCTTCTCACTGGTGAAGGTGAACCTGGTCGCATCCGTGTGGACACACAACACTTTGCGCCTAATACAGTCTATCTAAGCATGGACTGTAGATAACTAGTCTATACCCAAGATGACATTGTAAGGCCTCAACGCTGCTACTAGGAGATCCCAACTGAAGCTCTCGCATCCTAGAGTAATATCACACTATCGTCACTAGTGCGTAATCATTGAATTTTCTCCCATAGGAGTCTCTAGCCATAAGGATCAAGCCAACGGCTCCATCGGAATCTCTGAGCTCCGAACAAGGGTAGTAGAAATAAAAGAATGACTAGAACCTACGTCTATAAGTACTGCAGCTAAGGTGGAGTAGACACAGATCATACCTCATATCAAATCTGGAGCACCGTGATCATAGGCCTCAACTGCTTGGAGTTGAGCTCTCCCTTGTCCACCTACTCCCTGCGGTCAGGGTGGACCTCCTAGTGGTGGTGGCAGTAACATCTCAAATCATCGCCCACCACCAGCTGCATGACCAGCTCCTCTACAATATCTGCCTGCTCCCTGCGTACCTCCTCGATTGAACCTCTGTCTCTGCCTAGGTGGTCCCTCGACCATTTTCTGATCATCCCTATGGCGGGTCGGACAGTCAAGAGCCATGTGACCCTGCCCGCCACATGTGTAACATTGCCCGCTCCGGTATGACTGGCTCCACCTCGGGTGCCCTGCACAACCGATCCTAAGTCATGCGGTCGTCCACCTGTAGGTCTGGTCCTCTTGGACCTATGCATCATCTGTCTGCTGCTAGCTTCAGAAGACTCCACTACATGATGACCGGTGGTGGCCATCGCTACTGGTGACTGCTCATCAAAGAAACTCTCCACTAATAGGGATCTCTCTAACACCCCCGCCTGCGTCGGAATGCTGAGTGAGGTCATCAGAGCCCTGATCTCCCACCTGAGTCCCTGCTCAAAGGTTAGGTCCCTAAATAAAGGTTCTCACACCATATCTGTGGAGTAGCGTGAGAGAACAGTGAACCTCGATGAGTACTGAGATACAGTCATGCTACCCTGCTGTAGACGAAGAAGCTCCTATACGCGCATTGTGTGAAAAGTCACTGGGACAAACTCTGCCCGAAACAGGCTCTCGAAGTCTGCCTAGAAAAGCGTCACCTCATCGTGAACCTGGAGCATCAAGATCCACCATCTACCTACCACTACTAATAGAAGACTGGTGGCAAGGATCACCATGAGATCGGTTGGTGTCCCTACTAGTCGGAAGACTCTCACTACAGCCTCCAACCAATCCTCAGCTTCCTGTGGGTCTATCTCTCCCCTGAATTTGGGTGGCCTCTGGCACTGGAACTCGTGCAACACGCTCAAGCGGCATTCACCCTCTGCTACTGGGGTTGGTGGCATCGGTGGCCAAATGGGTAATGGTACCGATGGTGCCTCTACTGGTGCCTCTATTGGAAGAGGACCCTACACTGAGGCCTCATCGCTCAGTGGGATATCAATGCGTATAACTCTCAGAACCCTAGATGGATGTCTATATGGAGGCATCCTAAAAATAAATAGGTGCTCCATGATCAATAAGTTATACCTGGTGAGTTAACTTAAGATATCACAAAGAAAAATCTTGAAAACACACACACAGTCAGTGTTTTCGTGCACTTAGTCGGAAATCAGAAGTCAGGGTCCTGGTGTATGGATACTTTGGCCGCCGCACCAACACTAAATTCCCTAAACTAATAACCACACTCACTACAGTTAACACGATTGTCGTTAAAAAGAAATATTAGAGTCCTATGTTTTGTAGTAGAACCGACTCCTCTGATACCAATTTGTCATGACCCGTCCCCTGGGGCCCATACCGTGACTACCCCAAGCCCACCTTCCATAGGCCATGGGTTGGAAACTATCACCGAAAGGCGAATCCACTAGAACTGGGAAGTAATTTCCTTTATAACCTATAAACTCATGTAACCAAGAACACAACAAGATACGAACACAAGAAAAATGTATAACAAAAAGAGTGTTGAAAGTAAAAGGGTCTGGAATACAAGCCCAAATGTAAAGATACAATTACAACTGAAATACAATACAACTAAAGAAAGAGAAAAGACAGATATTGGATCGTCCTCTGAGGTTCCTACCTGAGGGTAGGTATAGATCGCCTCTTCAGCACTCTATGTCCACTCGTCTCCTCTGCGTACCGACATGCCATATGGTCCACCTCTGGGTACCGTTTAGTCCTGGTACCCTCGTCCTTAGTCAGCATCGTCCATCGTCTGCATCCAACACAACAAGATGCGGGAATATCCCATATAGGGGTGAGTATAACGATACTCAGTAGGGACCCCAAGACCCTCAAGGTCCCTCAAAATCCACCAAGGAAAAACCAAAAAGTATGAAATCAACAGATAACCCTACTTAGGTATATTCCCATACATATACCTAAGTTATCAAGTAATCCATCTCAATCATGAGAAAAATAGATGTATTGACTTATCTCACACCAGGTATATCTTTAGGTACAGTAGTATAGATGATTAAATGAAACTATTAAATCATCTTACTCTGTTAAGAGGCTCTACTGCTAACCTGAACAGCATCAATAGGAGATGACCCACGCAGGATCACTGGAGCTGACCCACACAGGATCGCTAGGAGCTGTGAGCTAACCCACACGGGATCTCTAGGAGCTGACCCACACAGGATCGCTGCAGCTGAACCACACAGGATCGCTAGGAGCTGAACCACACAGTATCGCTAGGATATGAACCACATAAGATTGCTAGAGCTGACCCACATAGGATCTCTAGGAGATGACTCCCATAGGATCGCTAGGAGCTGACCCAGACAGGATCACTAAGAGCTGACCCCCACAGGATCGTTGCAGCTGACCCACATAGAATCGCTAGGATCTGACCAACACAGGATCGCTAGGAGCTGACCCAGACAGGATCGCTAGGATCTGACCCACACAGGATCGCTGGAGCTGACCCACACAGGATCGCTAGGAGCTGACCCACATAGGATTTCTGGAGTTAACCCACAGAGGATCGCCAAGATCTGACCCACACAGGATCGCTAGGAGCTGACCCACACAGGATCGCTAGGATCTAACCCACACATGATCATTGGAGCTGACCCACACACAATTTATAGGAGATTACCCATAAAGGATCGCTAGGAGCTGACCCATATAGGATAGATAGGAGCACTCTTCTCATCATAGCCAACTACTGGGTTTCTGCACTAGGCTTTCTCTTCTCCGAGAGAGTCTGCTCCCCAAGCCACCGGTCAATTATCCAACTTCCATGATGTTCCGTGAAGAAGTATCTCACCGGTCGATTCTCAACGCAATAGACGACGCGTCAATCAGACGCCCGGTCTATGAGTTATTAGCCTTTTAGTCCTGAGGGCCCAATTGGATTCGTACTCGATCCAACCTGACCGTACCTCAACTTTACCCAAAATATCAGTGGGGTATACTCAAAGGGATTGTCTCGCTCCAAGAGTTCTAGCACCGCTAACGGTTTTTCAAACGGACGTCTGGGGCCAAAGTTATGGCCAAAAGAGCGTAAATGGGTCATAGTGGGCCCGGGTATGGTCCGACCCGTTCAGTCCAACCCGGCCCGGCAGGCAGCGAGGGGCCGTAGAGGGCAGCGGGTAGCCGCAAGGATGCGGAGGGTGTGAGGTCGCAGGGTAGCTCAGCCGGGGTGGTTCGGCCAGATGGGCGGCATCAGCTCGACCCGAACGGTGCCGACGGCTCGAACGGCGGCTCGGCCCGACGGCGGCTCGGATGGCGGTGGCGGCTTGGGTGGTGGCTTGGCTCGACATGGAAGCGGCAGCTCGGTTCGGTGGCTCAGCTCAGCGACGGCGCGGCGAGGTCACGGCGGCTGTTCGTCCGGGGCGGCGCGGTGAGGGCGCGGCGGCGGTGAGGCCGCGGCGATGGTTCAGCCGGGGTGGCGCAGCGTGGCCACGGTGGTGGTTCATCCAGGGTGGCGCGGTGAGGCCACGGCGGATGTTCAGCCGGGGTGGCGCAGTGAGGCCGTGGTAGTGGTTCGGACGGCGGTGACAGCTCGGGCGGGGCGGCAGGGCGAAGCCACGGTGGCGGTGGTCATAGAGCGGCGTCGTCGCCTTTGTCGCGGTCGGCGGTAGTGTCGGCCGCCGTTCTCATGCCCCTTTGTGGTTGGTCGTCGTCCTCCTCCACTGCGAAGAACACCACAATTCATCACAAGAATTATGGAGAGAACGGGCCATGTTAGTTCGGCCCGCACTCACCGCATTAGAATAGTAGCAAGTGGATCAACAAGAACAAGAGTATCAAGAATGGGTAAAGAAAAAAATAATCAAACACCCTCCCTACAATCTTCATCAATCGCTATTCCCAATCCCGCAAAATAATTAGAAGGGGAGAACATGGAAACTGATAATCATATTGTAGTAAAGCCCTACCTTGGATTGTTCGTTGACGTTGGCGCGAGAAGGAAGTTGAAGTTGTCGATGTTCGTCTCGTCCACCACACACCTCCAATTTCGGGATCGTGTGCCGGTTCATCGTAGTCGAAGACATTCCTCGTTGGAGGGTGTCCTGAGCTAGAAGTCGATGTCAGTGTTCTTCGTTGGAGGAGAATTATTTGTGGAAGAACGCATTCTTTGTTGGAGAAGTGTAATCCTCCAAGGGTTATCCTCTCACAATCCCACCCAAAAATGAAAGAGGTTCCAATATGATTAACTTAAAGGATTAATTATGTTGGCACAACCAAGTTGGCATAATTAATGTACCACGTTGGCACAATTAATTAGCTCAATTAATTGGCCCAATTTAATGGCTCAATTTAATGCGAGGGGTGGAATATTGGGGAGTTGGGAGGTTTCTCCTCATTAAGAGGGGTCGGGTGATCCTCGCCTCTAAAATTCAAATTGGGGATTTAGGCTCGGGTGGTCCCCACCACCATAACCTCACAAGGGAAGTTTAGTTCTGGTGGACCCCACCTCTTAACTTTCAAAGGGTGGTTTAGTTCTGGTGGTCCCCACCTCCCAACATCCACATGGTTGTTTCAAAAAAAATGTTACACAGTTTTATTTTTATTTTATTCTTTCACAAAAAACCCAAAAACTAACTTTCATCCTCGACCAACCATCGTTGAGGTGAAAGTCTCTTTAAGAGAATACTAGTGATGTGAGTTCAATGGTGCCCTCGGATTTTAATTACAAGCACCGGTTCAAAAGTTATAAAAACTCACTCATACGTTTACTGAACATACCCGAAGAAAAGTTTAGAAATTCATTTCAGGAACTTTGGGCCTCAGAATCATGCGCCATCAATTTTTGCGGACTCATAAAATTCCCATTTATTTAAAACAAATTACATGGAAATTCCAGGTCATTACATCTACTAGACACTCCACAAATATTGTGTTTTTTGGATCATAAGAGTTTATAATGGATACAAGAGGGGGTGAATTGTAGTTAAAAACTTTAACTAATTAAAACCCAAACCTCTTTATTATAGTTTATCAGACTGAGATTGTGTTTGATGATCAAAGTAACTTGTAACAGACTCAGAGTTCATCTGGTTAAATCAAAGTATAGAAAATTTTAGTAAAAAAAACTTTCCTTTATAAATTCATAATGGAATTAAAAAAACATATAGAAACAGATAAATTTAAACTTTATAAAGATCTTTAGTAAAGTAACATAAACTTTATAAAAGTAATGAGTACTCTTTAACCTTATGAATAAAGGAAGTCAATAACATAAACTTAATTTATCCACAATTTCAACCAAACTATATGGTTTTTCTTTCTTCAAGAAGAAACACCTTGATCACAAAGATCATAATTAGCTCTGTATTCTTATCCCCAGAATCCCTCGATCAACCTGATCATATCCATCTGTCTTCCTATCCCCGGAATCCCCCGATCTTAAACCTATATTTGACACATAATACAATTAAAAAAATGTTATAAGGATTTTAAAATCCTCACAAAAAATCTTTATCATAAAAACTATTTGAAAATTACAATGAAAAAGTAACAAGTTGTTACGGTAGGTAAATTTTTAGACGGATTGAGTTTCCAAAAGCCTCAGGTCCCAACTCTTTAAATGTGCCTCTATTTATAGGTACTCCTTCAATGGTTATATTTCTATGATTCTTAGAGTTGGTTTAAATTTCCTTGGATGATCTTCAGTTTTACAGCTTATCATGATCTGTATATTCCCATCTGATGTCATTTTGATTACATTGTTACAATGCTATAAAATGTATTTCATCTGATAGAAATAATTCTGACTCTAATTATAAACTTCATTATTCTGATGGAATAATATATGTTAGTTTTATGGACTAAACTTAATCAAACTGATATATTAAACTTAGTCATACTAATAGAATAAACTCATGCATACTTATAAACTAGATTTTATCACACTAGTATACTAGATTTAGTCATACTGATAGACAAGATTTTGTCACTGAAGGTCGAGGATGAAGTCGCGCCGCGCTGGACCAAAGGAGGTGGCCACCTATTCAAAGGAGGAAGAAGACTCCTCCTGTGCGCTGTGGATTTGTTGAGGAAGAGACCAGGCGTTGGACCTGCTTCGCAAAACCCACCGCCAGTATCTGCCACCTGCTCCACCACTGCCAGAAGTCTTGGACCACCGCTGAAGACCGCCTGGCTGCCGTTGTCCGTTGTGTTGGAGCTAGAGAGGAGATCCGCGAGCCTACTGCACTGGGTTCATCCTCGGCCTTCAGTGAAAAAATCTTGTCTAATTAAGTATTGTTTGTCCTCAAACAATCTCATGTTTAATTATCTTGAAAAACGGTAAAATTTATTTATGATTTTCCTCAAAATGTAACATGTCCAGCACTCAAAACAGAGGACAATACATAACAGTAGGCTATTGGAAAATGAGTTACTCATATGAGTCTTGCCTAAAACAAATACTCGAGGGTAATTAAGAACAAAAATACCATCCATAAAAGAAGATTTCATGCCTCATATGTGATATAACTTAATGACTTACTTTAATCCTGTCTCAGGTTCTAAATCTAAGAATGACAGGAGATAAAATATCAATGTAATTATGATCTTATCCCAGGAACTTTGTACTTTGACTTTTTCACCTAGGTTCCAAAAATAATTTTTTTTTTGAATCACCTCAATGATACAACCTAAATGATTTCCATATAAGCTAATTAGTCCCTTCTTCATTTGGATTTCATCATTCCCCTCACCTTAATGAGCTCATTTTCAACCCTAGACACTTTATTTATTTTTCCCAAGCCATCTATCATTGTTATGAGCACTGTGCAATGCACTTATTCAAGGTGTACAGAGGGATTATAGTAAAAAGAAACGCACCCAGCATCCAGGGTCTCAGAGACTCACTGTGGGATCCCAGATGCCCAAATTACTCCAGTTTCAAAAGATTTATATAAAATTCATTTACATTGGCTCATTAAAGCAATTAATTTTAATAATTAAAAGAAAATTAATGAAGCCCCTAGAATCAGAATAAAACTTCCAGTTCCAAGAGTTATGACCATAACTCCACAAACATATAACCCATATCACTTCTAGAAGTAGGTCCCAAACCGAATTTCCATCAAACCACTAAGCAAGACCACTAAAAAATCATCCATTCTCATTAATTTCATACTCTAAGCAGCTCTCAACTACCAGCAAGAAACTTATCCTAAGGCAAGACCCAATCAAGTACAATGTAAATCCTAAAATTATGCAAAAATATGAAAAAAATTATCCATTTTTTACCAAAAAGTTTTAATTGATGTGGGAATTGATGGGATTTCTTTAAAGTGCAGTTTAGCACAGTCAAGAATTGACCCCCTCCTCCACACTTAAAACTAAACTTTGTCCCCAAAGTTGACTTCTAAATATGTAGAAGAACAATTAAACATTGAATATTCAAAATATATTTACAATTATGTAGATAGATGACATGTATAAAGGGTCCCAACGAAGTTCAAAAATATTGTTTTCCATAATGAATAAATAATCAGCAGGTTCATTAGCAAGCATATGCATTAAAACAAATACTCAAGGGTAATTAAGAACACAAAGACCATCCATCAAAGAAGATGTCAAGCCTCATATGTGATACAACTTAATTGATAATTATTTACTTTTATATTATTTATACAATAATCAACTAAATAAATTAAGTTAAAAATTATAGCTTAGTAACTATTACTAAGCAATGTTTTTCCTCAAACAATCTCATGTTTAATTATCTTGAAAAATAGTAAAATGTATTTATGATTTTTCTCAAAATGTAACATGTCCAGCACTCAAAACAGAGGACAATACATAACAGCAGGCTATTGGAAAATGAGTTACTCATATGAGTCTTACCTAAAAGAAATACTCAATGGTAATTAATAACACAAAGACCATCCATCAAAAAAGATTCCATGTCTCATATGTGATAAAACTTAATGACTTACTTCAATCCAGTCTCAGGTTCTAAATACAATAATGACAGGAGATAAAATATCAATGGAATTATGATCTTAACCCAGGAACTTTGTACTTTGACTTTTTCACCTAGGTTCCAAAATAATTAATTTTTTTGTGAATCACCTCAATGATACAACCTAAATGATTTCCATATAAGACAATTGATCCCTTCTTCATTTGGCATTCATCATTACCCTCACCTTAATGAGATCATTTTTGACCCTAGACACTTTATTTATTTATCCCAAGCCATGTATCATTGTGTTGAGCACTGTGCAATGCACTTATTCAAGGTGTACATAGGGATTATAGTAAATAGAAATGCACCCAGCATCCAGGGTCTCAGAGACTCACTGTGGGATCCCACATTCCCAAATTACTTTAGTTTCAAAAGATTTATATAAAATTCATTCAAATTGGCTCATTAAAGCAATTACATTTAATAATTAAAAGAAAATGAATGAAGCACCTAGAATCAGAATCAAACTTCCAGTTCTAAGAGTTATGACCATAAATCCACAAACATATAACCCATATCACTTCTAGAAGTAGGTCCCAAACCGAATTTCCATCAAACCACTAAGCAAGACCACTTAGCAATCATCCATACTCATTAATTTCAAACTCTAAGAAGCTCTCAACTACCACCAAGGAACTTATACTAAGGAAAGACCCAATCAAGTACAATATAAAGCCTAAAATTATGCAAGAATTTGAAAAAATTTACACATTTTTTACCAAAAAGTTTTAATTGACGTGGGAATTGATGGGCTTTCATTAAAGCACAGTTTAGAACAGTTAACAAATTGACCCCCTCACCCACACTTAAAACCCAACTTTTTACCCAAATTTGACTTCTAAATATGGATAAGAACAATTAAACATTGAAGATTCAAAACAGATTTAAAATTAAGTAGATAGATGACATGTATAAAGGGTCCCAACGAAGTTCAAAAATATTATACATATGACTAAGAATTGTTTGTCCTCAAATAATCTCATGTTTAATTATCTTGAAAAACAGTAAAATGTATTTATGATTTTCCTCAAAATGTAACATGTCCAGCACTCAAAACAGAGGACAATACATAACAGTAGGCTATTGGAAAATGAGTTACTCATATGAGTCTTGTCTAAAACAAATACTCAAGGGTAATTAAGAACACAAAGACCATCCATAAAAGAAGATTCCATGCCTCATATGTGATACAACTTAATGACTTACTTCAATCCAGTCTCAGGTTTTAAATCCAAGAATGACAGGAGATAAAATATCAATGGAATTATGATCTTAACCCAGGAACTTTGTACTTTTACTTTTTCACCTAGGTTCCAAAAATAATTAATTTTTTTGTGAATTACCTCAATGATACAACCAAAATGATTTCCATATAATCCAATTGATCCCTTCTTCATTTGGAGTTCATCATTCCCCTCACCTTAATTATCTCATTTTTGACCCTAGACACTTTATTTATTTTTCCCAAGCCATGTATCATTGTGCTAAGCACTATGCAATGCACCTATTCAAGGTGTAAATAGGTCTTATAGTAAACAGAAACGCACCCAGCATCCAGGGTCTTAGAGACTCACCGTGGGATCCCAGATGCCCAAATTACTCCAGTTTCAAAATATTTATATAAAATTCATTTACATTGGCTCATTAAAGCAATTACTTTTAATAATTAAAAGAAAATGAATGAAGCACCTAGAATCATAATCAAACTTCCATTTCCAAGAGTTATGACCATAACTCCACAAAAATATAACCCATATCACTTCTAGAAGTAGATCCCAAACCAAATTTCCATCAAACCACTAAGCAAGACCACTCAAAAATCATCCATCCTCGTTAATTTTAGACTCTAAGTAGCTCTCAACTACCATCAAGGAACTTATCCTAAGGCAAGACCCAATTGAGTACAATGTAAAGCCTAAAATTATGCAATAATTTAAAAAAAATTATCCATTTTTTACCAAAAAGTTTTAATTGACAAGGGAATTGATGGGATTTCATTAAAACACAGTTTAGCACAGTCAAGAATTGACCCCCTCCCCCGCACTTAAAACCCAACTTTTTTCCCAAAGTTGAATTCTAAATATGGAGAAGAACAATTAAATATTGAATATTCAAAACAGATTTACAATTAAGTAGATAGATGACATGTATAAAGGGTCCCAACGAAGTTCAAAAATATTGTTTTCCACAATGAATAAATAATCAGCAGGTTCATTAGCAAGTATATGCATTAACATTTAAGTCCAGTGACACAGATTTTCAATTCAACTCTAGAAATATCATGCAATTTGTGGATGCACAATTAATTGGGTGTAAGAAAGTATAGAAAAATTAATTCATTTAGATATTAAATAAAGAAGAAAAATTTCATGCTAAACACCACAACATTAATCATATTTAAAAGACCAGTAGCATGTACTCTCTCCCACACTTAATTTCAAGCAATGAAAAGTTTTTAATAAAAATGAAATTCAATTATTTATCAATGAAGTACATGTAGAATTTATGCACAGCATAGTGACATATAGTAGAATTTTTCAGCAACAAAAAGCAGATTTTTTTAAAAAACAAAACATGCAAAATATTTTATCCTTAAATTCAATAGGAGCAGAAAAAATGAAACAAGCAATAACATTAAGATACTTCCCTAACTAGGTTTTGTCCAAAAATGATCAAGGGAATTCCACTCCTTAAATGACATAGCAGCATCATCCTAGAAACACATAGAGTATGTAAACTAGGAACACAAATCTAGAAGGGACATAGCAGACAGTTGGCAGCAAAGCTTCACATTATTCAGTACAAAACAGTACAAAAAATGAAAATAAATAAATAGCATGGGTTGACTCTCATGAAGTACTAATTTTAAAGTCTACAGTAAGAATTTATTTAATCGCAATTTTTTTATTTATTAACACAACACAAACCATGGGTTGCCTCCCATGCAGCGCTAGGTTTAAAGTCCCTAGCCAGACTCAATTTCCCTAGATATTTCTATCCATGATCATTTAATGGAAATTAATTATCAATTATGTGAACTTCTCTATTATCCAAAGATTGAAAAATAGGATCAACCAATACATTCTTATCTACAATTCCAAACAATATTCTCAAAATTAATTTCAATGAAACAGTTGATAATATACTGTCCAACCCATTTTGGGCTCTAAATACCACTTCCTTAGCTTTAAAAATGTTCAACAACTTCATAATAAAATCACTAAATTGACCAGTAATACTGACATAGCTTCCCCCGCACTTAGAGGTCAGCTCTAACCTAGAATCAGAAGAAAAAACATCAGAAAATTCTTCAGTATTTTCATCGAATGTTCCCAGCACAACTTGCACAAAAGATAATTTAGAAAACTCTCGGAAGAAGGAGTCCTATTCAGGTTCCAACAGGTGGTACCCAATGTCCAGAGACGACTCAAATGATGTGAATCTTTCATGTTCAGGTTGGAAGTCATCACAATCAACATCAAACTGATCAAGAAAGAATGTTCCCAGAAAATACACTTGCCCATAATGGGAACAGTTTAGTTTTTCATCAGGAATTAGACCAGAACTTTCTCCAACTTCAGAAAACCCTATACAGTCGACTTCATAAGGAAAACATTCAAAAATGGGTTGAGTAAGTTCAGGAAAAGATTGTGACTCACTCTCTAGAATGGGTTCTAGGGAAAGATTTTGCTCATCTAGAGGAAGGAGTGGGATAGGAATAGAAGCTTGAAGAAAAGTTTCAATAGGCTGGGGAATCAAAATCTATGTGACCTCAAGAGGAAAAGAACCATATTCAGCTTAGACCTCAATTTTATAACATTGATTCTTAGCAACATCTATCAAATCACAACCTACCACATGTCAAGGTTTTTCAAACACTAAAAACTCCTCCACATCATCAATGGATTGAATAGTTAGTTTCCCCTTGGAAACATCAATGACAGCACCAGCTGTATTAAGGAAAGGTCTCCCTAAGATGATTGGGACTTTTTCATCACACTCCATATCTAAGATAAGGAAGTTTTTGGGTAGTTTCAGTTTTACTATACTCATTAATAGATCATCCACCCTCCCAGAAGGGTGTGTGAGTGACCTGTCAGCAAGTTAAAGACAAAAAGAAGTTGGTTGAAAGTCCCTAAGACCCAAACTTCTAAACATGGAGTACAGCATAAGATTTATGCTTTCTCCTAAGTCACACAAAAAATTAAGTTGCTCACTTGCTCCAATTTTTCATTGAATAATAAAGCTACCAGGATCCTTCAATTTTGGAGGCAACTTATTTAGCAAGATTGCACTACATTCCTCATTGAGATTAACTTTATCCAACTTCTTCCAATCATTTTTGTTTTTTAGAAACCTTTTGGTAAAATCAACATATGAAGGGATTTTATCTAAGCCTTATACAAATGGCATGTTGATACTAAAGTTTCGAATCATTTTAAGAAACCTCAAATAATCAAGTTTATTATTATTCTTTACTCTTTCAGGGAAGGGAATGGGAGGGGCATAATTTTTAAGAACAGGTATATTTTTATCCTTCTCCTCAATTCCATTCTTTTTCTTTTCTTCTTTAATTAACTCCCACTTCATTTTCCTGGGTTCTTGAACTTTTTCAGGTGCAAATTCAACATTTTTTTCAGGTTGAACAAAGCCGTCCAGATTCCCAGATTCTATTTCAAGAATATTTTTCTTTCTAGATTCATTATTTTCACTAGTTTTAGTTTTCTCAAAGTGTTTCTTAACTTGTTCTTGGGTTTGAAGGCCAGATCTATTGGTTACAGCCATAATATTCTCTCTTTGATTAAGAATTGAAGTGTTGGGTAGCTTGCCCTTTCACTTATCACCTTAATACTTGGATATTTGAATTATTTGATGTCCTAAATTGAGAATCTTACCATCTGTTTCCTTCCTAAATGAACTGATTTCTCCCAAAACTTGTTGTAATAGCCCCTTTAACTCCCCTTGAGAATTAGAAGATTCAGCCTCATATTGGTTTGAGTTATAAATTTTAGGGTGTGATTGGTAGTTAGGGGTAGTGGTCTGTTTTAGGACACCTTGTTCTTTCCAGGACAAGTTTGGGTGATTTTGATAGCTAGAAGTGTGCTGATTGGAGTATTGATCATTTGTTCCTTGGTTCCTAGTTCTAAAATCCAAAAATTTAGTACTCTCATCAAACTGGACAGGGAGATCAAAATTAGGAAAACATGTATGAGTGTGACCAAACATCCCACAATGATTACATTGCTCCCTTAGGACCCTATCACTAACAACAGCAACTTGAGAATTGTCTTCACCTCTATGGATGACCCTCTTCCTAGAACACTTGTGCTGAGATTTTTGTGCAAGATTGTCATATACAAGTTTCAGCTCATCAGCAGTGGAGTTAGAAAATTCACCCCCACAGAATTGGTCAACTAAATTTTGGTTGTAAGGGGTGAGAGAATTATAGAAGGTTTCCATGAGTAGATGGGGAGAAAATTGGTTATTAGGACTTTGTTTAAGGATACCTCTAAACATATCCCATACCTCGTGAAATAACTCTCCCTCTTCCTGGAAAAACCCAGTAATTTTGTGCCTAATCTCAGAGGTGGTGTTCCTAGGATAGAATTTTGATATAAAGGCAGTAAACACCTCTTCCCAGGTCTCAAAAATTTCTTTATATATGTTCTCAAACCAAGTCCTAGCCTTTCCCTTCAGACAAAATGGAAACATCTTCAATCTGAACTCCTCCTCACAAAGCTCTCTCAGAGGTAATTGTTGTACAGAACTATAGAACTCTCTAATGAACTCAAGTGAATCCTATCCTAGAATACCATTGAATGAAGGAAGTTTAGGATGGTGAGACTGCTTAATTTCATAGTTCCTAAACCTAGGAGTCAACCTAATACAATATGGGTTACTTGATACAGTTGGAATTTTAAATTCCATAAGTTTAGGTAACTGAAGGGCTGGAACTATGGGTTGTTGCACATTCATGTTCTGATCAACTCTATTATCTTGATTCTCCATTTCAATGTTTTTTTAAAGAGTAGATAAATGTTTTTCCAATTCAAAGTTCAGTGGCTCTAATGTAATAATGAATTCTATTGTGCTCAAGAAAAGTGTAAAACATTTCAGAATAGCACAATAGTAGAACTAACAGGAGTTCAGCAATAAAAGAATAGTAGAAATACAGTAGTAAATGAAGCAGATTTTTTTTATAGTTTTAATTTTTTTTCAATTTTTTTTTTTTGATGTTTTTTTTATATGTTTTTTTTAATTTTTAGAAAAAAAAATAATTTCTCGTGCCTTCCCCGGAAACGATGCCAAAAACTTGACCTGAACCATCGTTGAAGTCGGTCAAAGTTTAATATTTATATTCCTACTATCTACAATATATGTGGCAAGCAGGGTCAAACCCACAGAGAATACGAATTTGACCACTATTCTTCTAAAAACTTACAAAAAGATCCCACTGTTGTCAGCAGTGGACTAGATTTTCTATTTCTTTTATATTTTTTTCTAATTTTTTTTTTAAAATTTACTCTAATGAAACACTACAGTCTTTTTGAGTTTTTTTTCTAAACTATTATGAAATAAGAAATAGACTAAGAACAGTAAGAAACAGAGATACGAAATGCTGATAGTGAAAAATCAATTAAAATGCTCAGGGAAAAGTCTCCATTCTACTAATTTAAAAGGTATTCTAATTCACTTTAAAGTTATTTTATTACACCACCACAAAGAGAGTGACTTATCTCCCTCACCAAGATTTAAATCACACAGGCTAATTGATTTTGGAGTTCACCACTCCAAAACAAATCAGCTGTGAAAAGTTCGAAAAGATAATGACATCAGGACAAACTCGCCGTAAGTCCCGAAGCATTTGTGAATTGATTATATTTTTTTTAAAATGTTTCCATGATCAATATCTCCAATTTTATTGTGGAGTTTTGAAAATTAAGTACTAGTGGTGAAAATTAATTGAATGAACTCAGCATCAATCTCTCTGATCTTTACTGAATTCAGTGAATTGATTAAGTGATATGAGAATTAAAAGTAACCAGTAGAACTTCAATTCATCCCCGAACTAAAATTATTTAGCCTATCATCATCTCTATCTAAAATACTAAATTCATTCAATTACAGAGTAAGAGATTTGAAAGAAAATAGAGGAAGAAAACTCCCTATGCTTGCATCAATTACTGCTGCTCATGGCCCTCAGAACTCCAAAAAGCGGCTCTCCGAGAAGTGCTCCAGGTTCTCTGCTCTTCTCCAAGGCTGGTGTGTTCGTTGAATGAGTGAGCCTCCGAGTGAATGAATTCCCCCAAAAATATGTTTCTTTCTCTGCTTAAGTATCATTTTTCATCTGCTACACGTCACTGCAACATCTTCCACTGACTTCAGAAGTTCTTCACCCACGCACTGCAAAATGTGCGTTTTTTCACGACAAGCACGTCGCACTAGTTTTACCCACATGACTAACTCCCGCTGAGTTAGTTGAATGCACCTGGATGCATTTAAGTTCCTTGAATGAACCTGCATAGTTATAAAAGAGAAATAAAAAAAAACATAAAGAATGAAAAACAGTTATTTTTTAATGTTAAGTGTTATTTTTACTCGTTAATAGTTAACTAAAGTTAATTGATAATTATTTACTTTTATATTATTTATAAAATTATCCACTAAATAAATTATGTTAACAGTCATAGTTACTAAGCTATAATTTTTAACTAAATTATTAAAATTTTACATCATAAGTAAAGTAGTAATCAATTTATAACTTAGATTGTATTAGTTAATTTTATTTACTATATTAATTATTATTATCGTATTTACTATTTAAGAAATTAAATTGTTTTGCTAATTTAAGTAAAAATAAATTTATTAATTAGTTTGTTTTAATTTAATAAATTAGAATTAGTACTTAAGTATTAAATATTTTTAAATTAATAAGTATATTTCATAATTTATTTATAATTATTATTAATTATTTATTTATACTATAATCAGTATATTAATTTATTAATAACACTTATTATTAATTTAGTTTTATAATTTAATTTACAGTTTATCTAATTATTAATATCATAATTGTTTAAGTTTATTACTTTTATAAATTAAATTATATTAATTTGACTTTTAAAAGTTTACTTTAATTAAACTTTTAATTTTTTTCCTTTTTCTTTATACTTTACTTTAATTATACTTTTATTATTATATTTTTTTATTCATTTTTTTTATCTTCCCCTGCCCCAAATTGGCGTAGTAAGGGGAGGGTTCTTGTCTTCCTTTGAACCGGGTGCAACAGGCTCGCGGATCTCCTCTCCAGCTCCAACATAGTGGACAGCGGCGGCCAGGCGGTCTTTAGCGGTGGTCCAAGACTTCCGGTAGTGGTGCAGCAGGCGGCAGATACAGGCGGTGGGTTCCGCAAAGTAGGCCCAGCGCCTGATCTCTTCCTCAGCAAATCCATGGCGCACAGGAGGAGTCTTCTTCCTCCTTTGAACAGGTGGCCACCTCCTTTGGTCCAGCGCAGCGCAGCTTCATCCTCGGCCTTTAGCAGCGAAGCGCGGCAGCCCCCCTCCAGCAGTGTTGGACCTTCTTCACTTCTAACGGCGAATAGCAGCGGCAATGAACCTCTCAATCGATTCAGCTCTCTCTCCCTCACGAGCTGAACTATTGTAGGCACGGAAAGAGAAAGTTGGGTAGCGGTGAGGATGCCGAAAACTGTCTATCAGTGAGCATAAGCCACCAGTGAGGTAGCTACTGATAGAGGGAAAAGGTAATGGTGAGGATGCAGGGGAGATAAAGAGCTACCAATAGGGTGGAAAAGGAGTGTGCGCAGGGTGACTGATAAGAAAAATAAAGCTAACAGTGAGGCAGGAGGTGTATCGGTGAGGAAAAATAAAAAAGGGCCAACAATGAGGTCATCTACCGGTAGCTGCAAAAACAAAAAACACCACCATAAGCGTTAATTGAACTACAACTCAAATAAAGAATTAAAATAATAATTAAATGGTTAAATCATTAATTTATTTAAACCAAATATAATTTCAACAAATCTAAAACAAACTAAATTATTAACTAATTAATTTCTTAGCAAGATAAAATAATACAAAATTAAAGAATGAATTTAAACAACAGAATTAAAAGAATTAATTGAAAAAAATAAATTAAACTTCATAAAACCTAATTTATTTTAAAAGTTTAAAACAACAAAATTAATTAATTAGATATCACTGATAATGAACATTACATTGTATTAGCAACTAAACCTAAATCTTTAAAGCAGATAACTATACTATTAAATTAAAAAGGTTAATTTATATTAATGGATGAAAATTAAATTAAATTAATAACTAAATTATATCAATGCAATTAGAGTTTGAAAAAGGTAACAGTGACAAGGTCACCAGTAAAAGAGAGATGTGGATCGATAGCAAGGCTACTGATAGAAGGGGTTGTAACGGTGAGAAAAGAGTATCGTTGAGGAAAGACAGTGGTGTGGGGTCACCGCTATAGAAAAATAGATAGGTCAGGTACTTAAAAACAAAAGCTCAACATTACGCGGCATAAATAAAAGGGTCACCGTTAGTGCTCGTATACCTCACCGGTAAACTAAAACAAAATTTGGTGACTTAATAAATAATCTGCATGCATAAAACAATAAAGTTAATGTTTAAAAAACTCTTAATTAATTAATTAATTAACTATTTGAACACATAAAATTAAAATCGAACTAATTTATTTAATTAAAAACACATACTATATACTTACATGACTAACAGGATGTCTAAACAAATTAATTAGTAATTCTAACCTATTCTAATGAAACTCAATTAAAAGATAAATTATTAAAATAAAGACTAAGTTAAATAAATAAAATTACAATGATTAAATAATTATTTTATAAATAAAAATTAACTTATTAAAAAGTATAGCAGAATTAACTTAACCAAACTAAATATTACTTAATTAAAGTTGATTAGTTTAGTTAGATTAAAATAATTAATTTGATAACTAAAAAATACATAATTAATTTTAAAAATTGATTAATTAGAAAAATTAACTATAAAAATACAAAAGTATAGTTATTTAGTAAAACATGTTTAAATAATTAATTAAATCATTAAAAATTAAGTAAAAAGATGTGGAAAAACTATGTAAAAATAGAGCCACATCAGTCACTCTGATGGACTGAACATTATTCATTATGATGGAATAGACATTGGTTAATTTGATAGACTAGACTTTGGTTTTCCTGATGGATTAGACTAGTATGGAATTTTTATATTATTAGTTAAGAAATATTTCTACATTTAGTAAAATAAATTTTTTTCTACAAAAACATTCTAAAAACATGAGGAATTTATAGTTAGTAAAACATTTTTTTAAGATTTTTTTTTATTTTCAAAAATAGGCATAGAAAATTTAGAAAGAAAAACTTTTGACTTAATAATATCCCCATTTTTGAAAAGCACAAAGAACAACACATAAAGATAAAATAATAAATTTTAAAATATTACAATCCCATTAATTGTTTAGGAACACATATCCCCTTATTTTTCTTATCTCTCCCTTAATTTGTAACTTCATTTTTGTTAAAATAGTTTTTCTAGAATAATAATATATGATACCTTCTTAAAAACATGTCCTCTTAAATAAGATATTCCCAAATAACATCTTCCCAAAATAACTTCTTTCTACCCCAATCAATAATTTCTTCAAATACTTCTCCCACAATTACTTCTCCCCCTTTGTGATTTTAAAAAAGGAATATAAAAGGTAGAATGTACCTAAAATGTTAGTATAACAATTCTAAGAAATTATTTCGTTTGAATGAAAATTTATCCATGAAAATTAAAATAACATTCAACCAAATAAAATTGGAAAAACATTTGAATATGGCAGGTGGAGAAAAATTTATTCAAACTTTTATTCATCCAAATTTTGTGTTTACACATCAAGTATATATAAGAAAAAATATCATTATTTATTTTCTAAATTATTCATGATGACTTTCATCTTCTTGAACTCTTCCTGATTCTTCTCAAATTATAGTGTCATTTCCCCCAAATTGTTAAGTCTGCCTTTAATAACTTCAAACCTTCATAATTCTCTCTTTATTCTATCAACCTCTTCTTTTAGAGATTGGTTCTTGGTATTTTCAGCTTTAAAATTTTGAAATTATGCTTCTAGTGATAAGTTATTATACTTCGGTTATATAATTTCTTTATCTTGAGACTCCAAAAAAATTAACTACTCAACTAATTCAAATTTCTCATCAAGTTTAGAATATAACTTCTAAAAAGAATTATCAATCTCCAATGAATTCGTCTTTATAATCTAAATTTGTTCATCATGAATCTTTAAATCTATTTCATTGTCCTTAAAATATATCACAATCTACTTTACACTTATTCTTTTAGGTTTTTAATCAACTTTGAAAGCATTGAAGTCTGACTCATTCTTTAGCACAATTTCAGGTATTTGGTTTAGAGTATCTGATTTCTTTAACACATTTTCCCTTTTCTAGATGTGCTTGAACCAAGATTCAATATTAGGTAGAAATATAATATCATATACAATTTTCTTTATAGATTCATTAAAATATATGAATTTGCATTCCATTTTATAATCAGAAAGAGTATCTTTTGAATCTATTGAATCAGATGAAACATCATAAACATGTCACCTTGAAGTTCCAATATCTACTTTATCCTTGTCCTTCTATTTCTCTTTTTTATCATTTGAAACTTCAACTACATCAACATTTCTATCAGTTTTAAATTTTTTTGATACTTTTTTCTATGATTTTTTATTTTAAATATATTTTTTAGAACTTTCCTCTTTCTATGAAACTATTAATTCAACATTTTTCTCTGATTCAGTACTAAAAGAAGATGTTTTTAAAGAAAATTTTTATTCCACTTCTTCTTCTTATTATTATTATAAAGATGTTTCTTTTTACTCTTCTTAAAATTCTTCTTCTAACTATATGTAAAAAATTTCATCGCTTCTTAAATCATATTTTCTAGGTTTTTTCATAGATTTCTTATCTTTGAAAACTTTTTTAGAAACAAATTTTTCAGCTACAATGACTTTTCCTTTTTCAAAAACATCATGATCTCTAATACCAATTGTTGGATAATAAGAGTTTATAATGGATACAATAAGGGGTTAATTTTACATAAAAAACTTTAAATAATTAAAAACTAAACTTATTTATTATATTTTATCATACTGAGATTGTGCTCAATGATTAGAGTAACTTATAACGAGCTTAGAGTTCGTCCAGTTCAATCAAAGTATATAAAATTTTAGTAAAAAAAACTTTTATTTATAAATGAATAGAATAATTAAAACTACTTGTAGAAACAAGTAAATTTTACCTTTAAAAATTTTCTTTAGTAAACTAATAGAAACTTTATAAAAGGAATGAGTACACATTAACCTTCAACATAAAGGAAGTCAGTAACATTGACTTAAGGTATCCATAGTTTTAACCAAACTGTAAGGTCTGTATTTTTTCAAGAAGAAATCCCTCGATCACAAAGATCATAATCAGCTTTATCTTCCATTACCTAGAATCCCTTGATCAGCCTAATTGGATCCAACCATATTCCTATCCATGGAATCCCACGATTTTAAACCTAGATCAAACATAGAATAAAATTTAAAAAATATTCCAAGGATTTTACAATCCTCACATAGAATCCTTGGAAAAAAACTCTCTAAAAAATATAAATTGAAAGTAACAAGTTATTATGGTAGATAAATCTTCAAATATATTGATTGCGTAAAAGCATCATCTCCTAGCTCCTCAAATTCACCTCTATTTATATCCACTCCTTCAATAGTAATATTTTTTTGATTCTTGAAATTGGATACAATGGTCTCAAATGATCTTCAATTCTACAACTCAGTATGATTTATATATTTCCATAAAATTTCATTTCTATAACACTATTACAATGCTATAAAATTTATTTCATATGATAGAAATAATTATGACTCTGATTATAAACTTTATTATTCTGGTGGAATAAAACTATCGAATAGACTAAACTTAGTCACACAAATGGTATAAACTTAGTCATATCAATAGAAAAAAATCATTCATACTAATAGAATAGATTTTTTTCACACCAATATACTAGATTATTTCATACTAATAGACTATATTTTTTACTCTGATGGACTAGACTTTAGTCAGTCTGATGGACTAGACTTTGGTCAATCTGATATACTACACTTTGGTTAGTCTAATGGATCAGACTAGTATGGAAAGTTTATATTATCATTTTATAAATATTTATATGTTTTTTTTAATAAATTTTTTTCTAAAAAAACATTATAAAAATTTGGGAAATATATAGTTAATAAAATATGGTTTTAAGAGTGTGTTGTGCTTTTCAAAACTAAGGATAGAAAGTTTATAAATAAAAAATATCGACTCAAAAAAATCATCCTTGATGTTCAACTCTCCCCACTCAATAATGTGGGAGTAATTGTGAATATACTAATGAAGAAAATACACATATAATACATCATATATCCTCACCATATATAGTGGAAACAAAAACTGATATTCCACCTCTCCAGCATGCCACAACACCTCAAAGGGTCCAACAAACATGGGATAAATCTTACTCCCCCTGCCAAACCTCTGTTAACCATGCTGAGGGAAGAATATAAAGAACAAATATTCTCTAACCTCAAACTCCAAGGGCCTATGACTATGTTAAAATGGCCATTTTACAATCCTGTTCCACCCTCATCTACTCACAAACTAACTGGATCTTCTTAGTCATGCTCTACACCACATTAGGACCAGGAACTGTTGACTCTCTAACCTCTATCTAGTACAATGGAGAACAACACGACCACCCATACAATGCCTCAAATGTATCCATACCAATAGATGAGTGATAGTTATTTTTGTATACAAACTCATCCAATATAAGTTATTATACCCAAGATCCAATAAGGTCTAAGATGAATTCTCACAATATATCCTCCGGTGTTTGGACGGTCTGTTCCATATGTTTATCTGTCTGAGGGTGGAAAGTAGTGATAAGGTGAAACTGGTAGATAAAATCATGTTGAAATCACCTATAGACTTTCAAGGTAAAATGGGGATCTTGATTATATATTATGGCCCTCAATAACCTATGAAGCATAATTACATCATCCACATACCGCCTTGCCAAAAAATCCACAACACTTGACTCACGAATTTCCCAGAAGAGAACTGATTTTGTCAATTAGTCTACTATCACCCAAATCGTATAATATACTCCCTAATTTTGGGGTAACCCTGTGATGAAATCCATCAAGATGTTATCCCATTTACACTTGGTTACATTCAAGGACTAAAACAAACCTCCCAGAACACAGTGATCTACTTTCACCTACTAAAAAACCAGATATCTTTCCAAAAACCCTGCCACTAACCATTTCATCCTCAAAAAAAAATCTCCTCAATACATGATACATATTTTTCATGATATTATATGCTGCTAAAGTTAATCTATGAAGCTCATGGATAACTCCATAATGCATTTTCTATGGGAAAAACAACATGTCCTAGAACAACACCTAGTTTCAATTATCCTCTGACCATCCCTCAAGAGCATCACCATGGAAAAAGTGATCACACATCACCCCTGCATATATGTCTTGAAGCGTGGATGATTATCACCTATAGATCATTCAAATGTAGTGTTCTCTTCTAATGTGTATAGTGGAACTCGGGTCAAATCCTCAGTGATGGTACAAATTTTAGAGTCAATTATTTCTAATTTGTCTTTTCAATGGGGATTTTTTCCGAGCTTAATTAAATTGATTTATAGATAATTTTTTATTTAAAAATATGAAAAATATTGGGGTGAGTTAATTATTGGGGACTTAATCTTATGGTATCCTTGATATTTTCTTTATATTGCATTAAATTAACACCCACTTCACAAGATGATTTTGATCAGAATTTCCAAGTGTTGAGGTGGGGATTCCTCCTCCTCCACCAGAGACGACAGACAGCCCCCCTTATGTGGACCTAGATACCGCCAGATAGAATACCTCACTAAAGGATATCCTACTCCAATATCCTCCCCTACATCCCCCTTTCCAATTTCTGGCAGTCCATTTAGAGTTCACCAGTGTGGAAATAAATAACAGCATACATGTCATGTCCTTGCTACCTTCATCCTTCGAGGAGGCTTCCTCAATACTCTGATGGTTGCTCGCCACCCGGTTTGGGGTTTAAAAACCTTCTCTATGCCTATTCCAGGATTTTTTTCGTGATTGAGGACTGGATCTACCTACAAGGGTTTTGGAACTTATTAAGAATACCTTCATAATCATCCTGAAATCCCACAAGGATTTTGTGAATGCCTAGGTGAGGTACCCTAGATCTACCAACCAGTGGTGCTTTTATCTCTCCAGGTGGTCCTTGGACATCCACTGAGGCCATGAATCTTTGATTGATGTAGTAAGGGTCACCCTCCAAGGTCTCCCCTGCCTTTCTAGAACCTGGCCTTTCTAGAGGATATCGGTAACTCCCTTGGAGAGTTTGTGTGTGCGGATGACTGAAACCTGCACCTGATTGACACTACTTCCACCCACATTTGTGTAGATTTGGACCTTTTGTTGTGGCCCCTACCCCAGCTTATCCTCTACATCGGGGACTCACTATATTAGTCCCAATGACTCTTCTATCCCTTGATGAACCGCTTCAATAGCTTATGTCACATCCATAACCACACATCCTTCGACTGTAGGAGGTGATATTCTAACCACACCTACTCAAAGAGACTGCATCATTATGAGAGAGTTGAATCTTCCCCCACGGCAGCCTCTCATCATCCGTCAGTCTTCACGTTATCTCCGGATTCTTACTTCCCTCTATTCCCGACCCCAGCCCTAGTTCCCTCTTCCCCACCCCCTCCTTCCCCTCCTACCTCCTTACCCTTTTCACCCATAACTCTCCCTCTTGATATGACTATGTCCCCCCCCTCCCATGTATGGCCCTTATTCCCATCCCTCCCACCTCAACCTCACCCATTCTCCCCCACATGGCTCCCCTATTTAAGTGTGGACCATCCTTACCCCCTATCCTCCCCCTCCTCTCCCCCTACTTGGCTGTCCTGACCTGCCTTCACCAAGATGAGGGAAGGGACAGCAGAATGCCAGACCCTACCTTCTTCAAGTTTAAGGAGAGATAATGACCCCCAAGACCCGCCTTCAATAGGTCTCGGAGTGGAGACTAGCACCAAGGGTATAGAATCACACGTAAAATGGAAGACATTACCCTTTTTATTTAGTAGGATCATGAGATAAGATAGTAAATTACAAATAACACTAAAGCTAGAAGTAAAAGTAAGGATAAAACAATTCATTCCCAAATGCATGTTCCAATAATAAATTTCTACAAAGTGCAAGAAAACTCCAAAGGAAAGTAGAAAAAGAAAGAAAAACAAAAACATCAACGGTCCCGATGTCTGAGCTAATAGGGTCTGGCACAGTCCTTGAAGTACTCCTAGAAACCTGAAATTAGTTTTATATACATAGGGTGAGTATACAAGTATACTCAGTAGGGAAAACCAAAAGCTCTCGTGCACAAGTGTGGAGGAATTCTAATGCCCCATGAGAAAGGATACAACCAAAGCACCTAGTAAGGAAACTATCCACCCAAACCTCACCAAGGAACACTCCCCAAATAAATCAAGTCAAGTAAAGTAATGGTAATAACACATCGATGTTTGGGTACCCCGCACCACTTTCCCACTGGTTATTGAAGACATCCTACGTGTCAGACCTCCCCCACCATTCTCACCACAGTCCAACTGCCATACCCCGCCTGCACACACCTAGGATACCACAACCACACATCCCACCCGCAAACACCTGGTACACAACCACATGTAACCATGCTAACAAACACTTGGGCCAGAACAACTACTGCCACGCCCAAAGACACCTGGGCCTGAACAACTACTGCCACACCCGAAGACACCTGGGCCTCATCCCAAAGACACTTGGGAAAAAACCTACCTGCAAAAACCTGGGCCAACCGCCACAACATTCTCTGTCTGAATAATCTTGAGCTATAATGGACCTCAGGCCATCACATCCTGCCCGAAGAGTCTTGGGCTACTCGAGAAATGGAGCAGAAAAGGAGATAATAACCATCCACTCATAGGAGTGTTGGGAAATACACCCTCCCCCATGAAATAGGGGTGTTCGGAACAAAGTGATCAACTTGGGTGGGGTGTGAATAAGAAACATAAGAACTAAATTATACATATAGGTAAACAAGCACTCTTCCCAACCTAGGGGTTCCAAAACCAGCCCATACACAAACACCCTCATCACTATTCATTCATAAGAAGAACCACAACCACAACCAAGATACAACTCATTCCAAGAAAACAATTCCCCATTGATCCAATTCTTGTTTTCATATTCAAGTGATTCTGTTTAGATAATTCTTCACTATCGGGCAACTAACAAGCATAGCCACAAGCCAAGGAAGGGAAAACAACCAAGCAGCAATTTAAGCATTTACACCCAGTTCTCTTGTAAAGTCAAAACAACAAAAGGGATCTGTGAGATCCCTCAAATTACTATAACCAAACCAAGCCCCACCATACAGCCCCACATGGATTTAGATCCACAAACCAACAACTACACCACAACAGGGGATCTCATCTTCATCCATTTCACCCGAAAAGAACCAAGCATAATAACCACACATATTACCAAGACAGAGAAAGGGAGTTTCCATATCCTATCACACCATTCATTGATTTTATCCTTTTTATTTTGTTAACTAGGGTGATCACATAAGGATTATTTTTTACTGGACATCCATTTAATCAACTGAGTTTACGTGATTAACCAATTTCCCTGTTACAGTCATTCAATCATCACAGAAGATATGGGTTCATTAGTGTGAAAGGAAAGACCACCAATGACCTTGATTTTCATTGGACATAATCCCATACAGTTCACAACATATAAGTAAAGGTAAAAGAGTATAGCAGCATCATCAAACACACCCCTTCATTCTTTAAAATTATGTTTATTTTTTTTTAAGATTTGGTTTCATCTATCCATGTAGAAACGTTAGCATACCCGCCCCATGTGATACACAATAAAGAGAGACGAAGGAATAACCCTACTTGGATGACCAATGATCAAATTTTTTCTCCACTCTCCAAGAACTGGGGATGTGTGACTTGCAGGGGAGGAACTCAGGGGGCTCCAATACTAAGTAAGAAAGGCTCCAGCACCAGTGCACCACTAGCCTCGGGAAGGGGGGCTCCAAACGCACCAAGGAAGGAAATGAGACTATCCAAGAATAAGGAAGAATCTCCATGCGATAAAAGTTAAGATCCTAGAGTTATGAGATATGAAATCTTGAATGTATTTAAAGGCATATTGTGGTTTCACCACGCGATTGGACGGTTACACACAATGGAATTAATTGTCATTTAATAATTCTCATCAGAGAGGTGTCCATAATGGTTGTGAGTTAAAGGGTTTCCTTTAAAAAGAGGAAAAACATGTAATAGGGGTGGAACTGGAAGTATAGGAAAAAGGGTGTGGCACCTAGGAAAAAGCCACACATTTTGTTAAGTCATGGGTCACCCAGCTCTTGGGGGATTTTAGATATCATTTATGGGATTTTAATGGATTCTAAAGGGGTATTAAAACACTTTTACATCAAAAGATACATTGAAAGAGCGGAACTAAAAAAGAAACAAGGGTGGGACACCGTTTGGTGAGACATCGTAAACAGTGCCACGGTCACGGTGCCATCATAATAGTGCCACTGTAAGCGATGCCACCATTTCTTTGTGCGACTATGATGGTGATACCTTTACGATTACACCATCATGGTGCCACCATAAGCAGTGCCACCATTTCAGTGTGTGACTGTGATGGTGCGACTGCTATGGTTCTACCATTACGATGCCACTGATTCAGTGAGACACCATAAGCAGTGCCACCATTTCGGTGTGCGATCATGACCGGTGCCACCATTTGGGTGGAACCGTTTGATGGAACTGAGATTTTGGAAAAGTACTGGACCAGGAGGGTCTGGTCCATTACATCATATACCTCTCAAAGTATTCTCTTCCTTGAGAATTCAAGGATAAACCTGAAGAAAAGAGAGGGGTCCTAACATCCACCTCGAAAGATACCTCTCAGGAGTAAACCTCATCAACATCTAGGAACACCTATCCCTCAAGTATCCATACAAACATGTGAAGGTCATACCATCCAGACATATGGATTAGGTAGTCCCTTTCTCCATGTCAAGATACTATCCACTTTGGGAAGCACTGACTTGCCCGCATGAGTTTAACCGTATACACTTTAATGCATCTTTATTAGGTATCAGTTCCTCCCCTCCCCACAATCAGTACTCTTAACACACATCTAGAGAATAAGTAAAATGGTCCATTTCATAGTTAACAAGTTCAAACACTACATCACAACCAGGTACAAAACAGAAAAGGAAAAAAATAAAAACAACTCTGGGTACTGAGCACACATATGTGCCTCCCATTCCTAGGTACTCTCCTCCAGCCCACCATGCCTCCATAACACACGAAACAAGGGAATGGTTCATCCATGAAGCACCTTCTCCTCACAATATTTTATCCTCACTGCTCAATCTGCAAATGTCGCATCATCCTCGATATCTAGATCCACCCATTCGAGGAAGTGTGAATCATCGTGTAGGTACCGATGAAGCTGAGAGACATAGAAGACATCATGCACTCTAAGTAGCGATGGTGGTAGAGCTAGCTGATAATCCACTTCGCTGACCTGACGCAACACCTAGAAGGGTCCGACAAACTTGGGAGAAAGCTTACTCTCCCTACCGAACCTTCATTACCCACACCGAGGGGAGACCTTCAACAACACGTGGTCCCTGACCTCGAACTCCAGGGGTCTCCTCCTATGATCGGCATACAACTTCTGCCAGTCATGAGCGGCCTTCATCCTCTCTCGTATAAGTTGAACCTTCTTTGTCATGCTTCGTACCACCTTCGGGCCAAGAACACCTACTTCCCTGACTTCTACCCAGCACACGAGTGAGCGACATGGCCTCCCATACAAGGCTTCGAATAGAGCCATTCAAATGGTAGAGTGATATCTATTGTTGTAGGCAAACTCTACCAGAGGCAAGTGTTGTACCCACGATCATCCAAAGTCCAAAACACATGCCCGTAGCATATCCTCTAATGTTTGGATGGTGCACCCTATCTGCTCATCTGTCTGGGGGTGGAAAGCAGTGCTAAGGCATAGTTGGGTTCCAAAAGCATGTTGCAGACCTTCCAGACCCGTAAAGTAAACTGGGTATCCCGATCGGAGATTATGGACCTCAGAACTCTTTGAAAATGCACCACTTTTTTCCATGTACCTCTATGCTAGGGCATCCACTGTGATCGACACCTTGATTGCTAGAAAGTGAGCTGATTTTGTCATTCGGTCTACCACTACCTAGATAGCATCACAGCCTCCTTGAACCTTGGGTAGTCCTGTGATGAAATCCATCAATATGTCATCCCACTTCCACTCGGGGATATCTAAAGGCTACAACAAACCTCCTGGGATGCAGTGTTCAGCCTTCACCTGTTGACACACCAGGAACCTTGCCATAAACACTGTCACCGCCCGCTTCACCCCGGGCCACTAAAACTGACCCCTCAAACCTTAGTACATCTTGGAAACTCCTGGGTGTACCGCCAGGGGTGAGTTATGGATCTCACCAAGAACTCTCTCGTGCATTCCCATGGGGATGAATAAATTTCCATGAAACAGCATATGATTCTGGCCATATTTCGACCATCCTTCTGGAGCATTGCCCTGGATAACCCGATCACGCATCACCTCAGCCTCTAAGTCCCCCCACTGAGAATCATGCACCTACCTCAATAGAGAGGACTTCACTATCATCTGGAATAAACAGCCTATTCCATCCTCCACTTTTTCATCCAGGTGTAGGGAATCCAACTCTTCCATCGCCTTCGAATCATCTTCTGACTCTCGAACCGCATCCTTCTGCGACTTCTTGCTCGAAGAATCAGCCACCACATTCCCCTTACCTTCAGTGTAATTGATTTTGAAGTCGTAGTCCTAAAGAAACTCCATCCACCTCTGCTAATACAAGTTCAGGTCCCGTTAGAAGAAGATATACCTCAAGATCTTGTGATTCGTGAAAACCATTAAGCGCTCCCCAATGAGGTAATTCCTCCACAACTTTAGTGAGAACACGACCGCTGCAAGTTCCAGATTGTGGGTGGCATAGTTATTCTCATGGGGACGTAACTTTCCAAACCCATAAGATATCACCCCCTGTTGTTGCATCAACACACACCCCAATCCTTGGCCTGAAGCATCACAGAACACCTCAAACATCACCCCTTCTTCTGGAAAACTCAGTACTGGGGAACTAACCAGATTCCCCTTCAAATAAATGAATTCTACCTGTCACTGCTCACTCTATATAAAAGCTTGGTCTTTCTTGGTCAAGGATGTTAAGGGCGCTGCAACGCAAGAGAAGTTGGGCATGAATCTCCGGTAGTAACCCGCTAAAACTAGGAACTAAGAAACTCTATCACATTCTTGGGTTCTTCCCAAGAAACATCCACCTCAACCTTTGATGGGTCCATTGATATCCCCTGCTCAGACACCACATGTCCAAGGAAGTGTACTTCTCGTGTGTAGAACTTACACTTGGACAAATTATTGTAGATCTGGTGATGTTGGGGGACCTCTAAAATCATTCTTAAATGCTCGGAATTGTCCTCCTTTTATCTTGATTAGATCAGGATAACATAAATAAACAAGACTACAAACTGGTCTAGATATTCCTAAAAGATGGAGTTCATGAGCCCCGTGAACACGGCTGGTGCATTTATAACGCCAAACAGCATGACCACAAACTCAAAGTACCCATATCTGCACCTGAAGGTAGTATTTGTGATTTCTCCCTCCTTCACCCTCAAATGGTGATATCCTGGATATATTTAGATCTTGGAGAACCACCCTTCCCCCTTCAACTGGTAAAAAAGTTCATATATCCTTGGGAGAGGGTAATGGTTCTTGATTATTAACTGATTCAGTCTCTGATAGTCTATGTGCAGCCTGAGACCATCATATGCCTTCTTCGTGAACAAGACTGGAGCACCCCTTGGTGATGTGCTTAGTTAGACAAAACCCTTCTTCATCAGGTCATCAATCTGAATCCATAACTCCTGCAATTCAGAAGGCGCCATTCGATAGAGATCCATCGAAATTGGATGGGCACTGGGTTGCAAGTATATCCCAAACGCAACATCACGTCAAGGGGGTAGATTCACCACCTTCTCAGGGAAGATGCAGATGAACTCACTGAAAATCCCTGGGACATCCACTATCTCGGTATCCACTGACTCCACTGATAGCTTAGCTAACAAGGAAAGGAGAGGCTCCACTCGCCGGCTACCCTCCTCACAACCCCGCTCGCCGAAAAAAGCTACACACTGGTAGCCCATATCTGAAAACACGATCCTTTATTGAGAGCAGTCGATAATGGAACATACAGAGAACATCCATTCAATGAATAGAATGACATTATACGACTGCATCTATAGAAAAATAAGGTCCCCACTAGACTGATGTGGTCCCACCATCAATCTACATCCCCAAAAAACATGAGACAAGATGGTCTGACCTCTGACTAACGTACTCAAAACCAGGGCTACAGGAAGACTCTCTATGTCTAGACCTAGAGAATGGGCTAGACTAGGTGTAAAAAATGAGTGAGAATCTCCTGAATCAAACAAGGCACAATCAAGATTACTAAACAAGCTAATCGTGCCTCAGACAACCTCCAACCCTGCTGGAACTACTGCCTCCGTGGTGTGAAACTGCCCATGCCCAGCTCCTCTACCCCTTGGCTATCGGCCACCTCCCCGACCACACCCCGGTTGAGGTCCCTGAGGACCACCCTGAGGTTATCCACCTCCTACAACGTCTACTCTTGGAGGAGTGGGAGCTCGTTGTCCCTATTGCTGCTATTGAAAGGGCCTAGCTGGAAACTGCTACTGTTGAGGTGGGCATTGAACTGGCCCACCCCCACTATACTACACATGGACTAAACACTAATTATGAAGGTCCCCATGGCTTCCAAAAATGAAGAATATCATTCTTGGGCCTAAAAATAAAGGGAGAGGACCAGGAGATCGAAACTGGAACTGATAGGGTCTGCTCCCTACTGGTCGAAACTTGGAAGGCCCTAACACTGGAGGCCTGCTACTAACAGATTTCCTCTTTGACAGGCCCAATTGGCTCCCCTCTCATGGAACACCTCCCAACGTGTTCATCCTCTCCATCACTTCATCATTCTTCTGGACCTCTAAGAATGCCGGTAGTGTGAAAGGAGTAAGAGCATACTAAAGAGAAGGTTGGAGTGCCTCTCTAAACGTCTCGCCTGAGACTCTTCATCTAGAAAAAGTTCTGTAGAAAAGAGAAGGAGATACTTGAACTTGATACCCAACTCCCTCACTAACATACTCCCCTGGTGAAGGTAGATTAACTCTTTGCACTTCTTAGCCTTCATCGTGGAAGAGAGGAATTCCGCCCAGAAGTCCCTCTCAAAGTCAGTCCATGAAACCTCAGCCTCCCTCTTCTCCCCTAGATAGAGAATCCACCACTGATGCACTGCTCCCCGCATCTAGCTTACATCCAGAGGAACCCAGTACTCCATCGGAGCTCATATCAAGCTGAAAGATATCACCAGCTCCTTGAGCCAACTCTCTATCTCTATGTCTGAGACGCTGCCCTCGTACTTCTTAAGGGTCTGCCACTGAAAGGAACGAAGCATCCTCTACCACTGGTCATCCTTATCATCCCGATCATCCCTCTTCTGATCAGCCAAATCAGCCTCCTGGGCCTCTATCACCTGCACTAACCATGATTTTCGTCTGGGTGCCATAGCTACAAGGTAAATAAGGAATGCCTAAGTCTGAGTAGTGTAGAATATTTTAAGTCTTTCTCAGACTTTTTATTTATTTAAAAAATTTCCAAAATACCCAAGACACACATGAAAACAAGTCATTATGATGAATGCACCTTTCCTAGGGTTTCTACCATGCAATAAGTGTATCCTAACTTGGTCATTTGGTAGGTCCAGAGTCCTTGCATCGGATCACGGGGGGCCCTAAAATCTCATGCCTTATCCAGTCTCCCCTACCCTATTTCACATGCCAAGATTTCCAAACGTTGTTTCCCTACCATCCCATGAAATCCTCATTGTTCCTAACTCCGGAATCCATCCTATCTCTCAACCTATACCTATGATACCATTCTATCATGACCCACCTTCACCAAGATGAGGGAAGGGACAGAAAAATGTCAGACCCTTCCTTTTTTGAGTTGAAGGAGAGATAATGACCTATGAGACCCGCCTTCAATAGGTCTCGGAGTGGAGAATAGCACCAAGGGTATATAATCACACGCAAAATGGAATTCATTACCCATTTTATTTAGTAATATCGGGAGATAAGATAGTAAATCCCAAACAACACCAAAGATGGAAGTAAAAGTAAGGCCAAAACAATCCATTTCCATATGCATGTTCTAATAATAAAGTGCTACAAAGTACAATAAAACTCCAAAGGGAAGTACCAAAAGAAAGAAAAACATCAACGTCAATAGTCCCGATGTCCGAGATAATAGGGTATAGCACGGTCTTTGAAGTCCTCCTAGAAACAGAAAGCAATTTTATATACGTAGGGTGAGTATACAGGTATACTCAGTATGGAAAACCAAAAGCTCTTGTGCACAAGTGGGGAGGAATTCCAATGCCCTGTGAGAAAGGAGACAACCAAAGAACCTAGTAAGGAAAATATACACCCAAACCTAACCAAGGAACAATCCCCAAATAACGCCAGTCAATTAAAGTAATGATAATAACACATTGATGTTTGAGTACCCTGCACCACTTTCCCACTAGTTATTGAAGACATCCTTTGTGTTAGACCTCCCCTGCCATTCTCACCGCAGTCCCACTACCATACCTCGCCCGTACACACCTGGGCTACCACAACCACAAATCCCACCCACAAACACCTGGGCCACAACCACATGTAACCACGCCTGCAGAAACCTGGGCCAGAACAACTACCACCATGCCCAAAGACACCTGGCACTGAACAATTACTGCCACACCCGAAGACACATGGGCCTCATCCCAAAGACACTTAGGAAACAACTGGCCCACACACACCTGGTACAACCACCACAACGTTCCCTTCCTGAAGAATCTTGGGCTATAATGGACCTCAGGTCATCACATCCTGCTTGAAGACTCTTGGGATACTCGGGAAAGGGAGCAGAAAAGGAGCTAATAACCAGCCACTCATAGGAGTGTTGGGAAAAACACCCTCCCCCGTGAAATGGGGGTGTTCAACACGAAGTTCTCAACTTGGGTGGGGCACGAATAATAAACATAAGAACTCAATTATACATATAGGTAAACAAGCACTCTTCCCAACCTAGGGGTTCCAAAACCATCCCATACACAAACACCCTTGTTACTATTCATTCATAAGAAGCACCACAGCCACAACCAAGACAAAAATCATTCCCAAAAAACAATTCCTCATTGAACCCATTATTATTTTCATATTCAAGTGATTCTGTTTAGATAATTCTTCACTATCGGGCAACTAACAGGAATAGCCACAAGCCAAGGAAGGCAAAACAACCAAGCAGCAATTTAAGCATTCACACCCAGTTCTATTGTAAAGTCACAATAACAAAAGGGATCCGTGAGATCCCTTGAAGTACTAGAACCAAACCAAGCCCCACCATATGGCCCCACACAGGCTTAGATCCTCATACCAACAACTTTACCACAACAGGGGATCCCAACCCCATCTATGTCACCCGACAAGAATCAATTAGAACAACCACACATATTACCAAGACAGAGAAAGGGGGTTTCTAGATCTTCTCACACCATTCATTGAGTTCCTCCTTTTTGTTTGGTTAACCAGGGTGATCACACAAAGATTCTTTTTCACTAGACATCCATTTAATCAACCGAGTTTATGTGATTAACCAATTTCTATGTTACATTCATTCAATCATCACAGAAGATAGGGGTTCATTAGTGTGAAAGGAAAGACCAACAACGACCATGATTTTCAATGGACATAATCCCATACAGTTCACAACATATAAACAAAGGTAAAAGAGTACAACAGCATCATCAAACACACCCCTTCATTATTTAAAAGTCCATTTATTATCTTTGTTAATGTTTGGTTTCATCCATTCCCATAGAAACGTTAGCATACCCACCATGCATGATACAAAATAAAGATATACGAAGGAAGAACCATAATTGGATGATCAACGATCAAAGTTTTTCTCCACGCGCTAAGAACTGGGGATGCGCAACTTGCATGGGAGGATCTCTGGGGGCTCCAAGATTGAGCAAGAAAATATCCAGCACTGGCACACCACTAGAGTCGGGAAGGGGGACTCGAAACACACCAAGGAAAGGAAAGGAGACTATCCAAGAAGAAGGAATAATCCCCTTGTGATAAAAGGTAAGATCCTGGTGTTATGGGATATGAAATCTTGAACGACTTTAAAGGAGGATCATGGTTTCACCACACGGTTGGATGGTTACACATGATGTAATTAATTTTCATTTAATAATTCTCATCGGAGAGGTTTCCATAACAGCTGTGAGTTAAAGGGTTTCCTTTAAATAGAGAAAATGTGTAACAGGGGTGGAACTAAAAGTACGAGAAAAAGGGTGTCGTACCGAGGAAAAATCCACATATTTTGGTAAGTAAAGGGTATTCTGGCTCTTGGGGGATTTTAGATATCATTTATGGGATTTTAATGACTTCGAAAGGGGTATTAAAACACTTTTTCATCAAAAAATACATTGTGGGAGCAGAACTGGAAAAGAAACAAGGGTGGGACACCATTTGGTGAGACACCATAAGCAGTTCCATGATCACGGTGCCACCATAAATGGTGACACCATTTTGGTGTGCGACTGTGATAGTGCGACCGTTATGGTGCCACCGTAAGTGGTTCCACCATTTTGGTGTATGAATGTGATGGTTTAACCGCTACGGTTCCACCTTTTCATTGTGTGACCATGACCGGTGCCACCATTTTGGTGGAACCATTTGATGGAACTGATATTTTTGCAAAGTACTAGACTAGGAGGGTCCAGGACATTACATTGGCTCTAGTTCCTTTTTCTTCAGCCACCTCTCCTATGGATATTCCCACCCCCCTAGAACTGGCTAAGCTGTGATCTCTAACCTAGATGAAATCACCGGTCTCTAGTCATTGTTCACATATTCCCACAGCCAACTCTTTTGAGGTTTTATCTCTTGTGGAGGTTCTCTGCCCTCTGATCCAATCGACCAAGAGAAGAGGCTGCTCTCGCCTCGACCTTGTTAACCCTCCTAGCTCGCCTCTTTCCCACAAAACCTCCCCTAAGATAATTCTCACCAGATCCCAAACCAGAGCCGCTCATGCTCACTCATCGAAGCCAAGCCAAATACCCTCGTCATCTGGGGCCAGTACCAAGCGCACCCTATTCCAATGATCTCTCTCATCATTTGGATTGCTCGTGGCCTCAGGGCCAGAGTGAAGACGGAATTTCTCTCATCTGAGAGATCTAAAATCAATGTTTTGATTGTTGTAGTCCTAGATCCCAAACATTGTTCTTCCAAGATTAGAGAGTTTTCTAAAAGGATCATATTGTGCAATTTTATGCATATTGACCTGCTTAACCACCACATATGGATGTTTTGGAATTTTAGCTTGAGGGTCGATCTATTCGCATCATATAATCAACATCTCTTGGTAAAAGTGATAGATGGGAGCCTCACCTTCTTTTGATCCTTTTTTTATGCCATGTGCGATGCTAATAAGCGAGAGTAACTCTGGTCATATCTCATCCTCTTCAACCCGAGGGAGGTACCATGGATAGTGGGTGGTGATTTCAACACAATCATGGATGCCTATGAAAAGAAAGGTGGTTTATCCTTCCCTTTCAATGACTGGATGGAATTATCCTCCTTCGTTGCACGTGAGGGGCTCCTTGACCTTGTCTTCACAGGAGACAAATTCACATAGTGAAACAACCATCGAGGGAATAGGAGGACCTGGTGTAGACTCGACCACTGTCTGGGTAACCTTTAGGCTATCATGGATTTTCAGAACACTAAGGTCTCTCACTATGTCTGGGTGCTATCAAACCACTCCCCCCTCCTTCTTCTCATGATACAGGGTCCCCTAAGATTGCGTTGGTTCTCCTTCTCCAAAGCATGGACACATAATCCGATATTTCTAGAGATAGTGGATATTTCTTGTAACTCTCCTTGCCAACAAAGTAGTTGGGTGGGGATCCACATAAAACTTCAATGATTGAAATAGGATCTTCTATTTTTTTCCTTCTCCCTTGAACCTAACCACTTGGACAAAGATGAAATTACCAAAGATATTGAGAGTATTAAAGATTCCTTGGAATATCGATGGGATGATGATGCCTTTTCCACCCTTTTAATCAAGAAACAATGACTCAATGAGATCATTCTGGAATATAAGTAGCATCTTCATGAAAGTTCATGTGTCTCCTGGCTTAGAGAGGGGTATCGGAACACTACTTACTTCCACGCCTACCTAAAGAAGAAGCATCGAACTCACGTTCCCAACATCATCCTCGAGGATGGATCTTTTACCGGTGACCTGGGGTTACTTGGTGGTATGGTTTGTTCCCACTTCAAAAACCTCTTATGTGATCCTAATCCCCGATTCCAGGATGGATACCCTTCCAGGAAGCAGAGATCTTTGACTCAATCCCCCACAGCGTTACCAGTCAGGCTAATGATATTCTTAGAATTATCCCGAATGAGAAGGAAATATGGGGTGTAGTGAACTTCTTCAACCCCGATAGTACACCTGGCCCAGATGGATTTCTGGGATCTTTTTCCATTTCCTCATGGAAATTCATAAAGAAATACCTCTCTGAGGCCTTCAAAGGCTTCTTCAGAGGAGGCTCTCTCCCATGGATAGCCAGTGCAACCACCATGCTATTGATCCCCAAGGTCATATCTCCTTCCTCTATCTCGCAATACTGGCCCATCATCTTGTGTAACTTTGCATACAAGTTCCTGGCTACCATCGTTAACAATAGGCTTGGAAACTTCACCCATCAATGGATCTTTGAGGAACAACATGATTTTTTCAAAGGGAGATCGATCCAAGTGGCTAATGGGGTCACCCATGAGATTTTTCAGGACATTGACAGAAAGTTCATGGGTTCTAATTTAATCATTAAGATTAAAATTTACAAAGTGTATGACCATCTAGAGTGGAATTTTATCACTCGTACCATGAGGTGCATGGGTTTTTCTAAGGTCGCTATTGATATCTGCTTCTATTGCTACAGCTCATCCTATTTTAGCATTATATTTGCTAGGAAATAATGTTGCTTCATCAAGTCATTCAGGGGTTTATTCCAGGGGGACCCTCTCTCCTCAACCCTTTTCATTCTGGCCCAAGACTCCCTTAGAAGACACTTCTCCCTGGCCATGCAATAAGGATCTGTTCAGCCCTTTCACTGCAGTTCCCATGTCCCCAGCATATCCCACCTTTTTTTCATAGATTACCTGATGTTCTTCATAAATGGGTGGAGCCCCTCAATCAAAGGGTTCATAAATATCATGGATTCTTATGCCAAGTGGAGCGGACAACTGATCAACCAGAAAAAAAGTGGCATCTTTCTCCCTTCGAGCTTCCCAAGAAGGCGTAGGAGCTCCATCAAAAACATTTTTGGAATCCATGAGAAACGCTTTCCCTTAACCTACCTAGGGGATTCCCTTGCCCTGGGGAGGATCTAAGTCCATTTCTTTGAGGATATCTCTAACAGGATCACAAACCGCATCAATAACTGGAAGAACCGGTTCCTATCCTTTGGGGGTAGGATCACTCTGAGAAATTGTGTGTTGTACTCTATTCTCATGAACATCTTGTATGTGATTAAGGTTTCAAGTTCTATACTCAAATGGCTGGAGTCCTATTTCAACTTGTTTCTTTGGGATGCTCATGGTGATGGAAAATGCAGATGGGCCTCTTGGAATAAGCTGGCCAAGCCCCTGGATCTTGGCAGCAATAATGTGAGAAGCTTGGATGAGTCTATGTTTCTCTTGAAAGGTAAACTAGCATGGGAGTTCATTGATAGTCGGTCTTTATAAGGCTGCTTCATCAGAGGGAAGTATGTCTTCATCCTTAGGGAAAACAGCAGGAAGCCCTCTCCTCTCTGGAGTTCTATTTGTGATCAGGTTCCCTCACTCCGACATCACTCCCATTGGATTCTTGGGTAGGGAGAGGTCAATTTCTAGGAGTGAAACTAGGGTGGCAGACTCCTCACTTTCCCAGGTTGTCCATCTCCTGATTTATTGATTAGGGAGGCCTCCCTCCATCCCTAATTCCTTAGGGTTGTGCTAATCCTATCTCAAGAAGACTTCTTCCTCAAAATCTGCTTGGATAAATCATCATACAAGTGCATATTCAGGAGCTCTTCATCGAGTTGATTCTTGGAAAAGGAATATAGGAAGACCATCTCTGAGAAACCATCTAGTAACCCCTGGGGCTATACTCTCTAGGGTAAATTTATTATACCCAAATTCATATTTCTTATCTAGAGAGTCTGACACAATTCCATTCCAATGGAAATGTCCATGAAAGCAAAAGGTATCCATATGGACTTGTGATGAAATGGTTGCTCAGCCCCTAAGGAGGAATCCTCAATCAACCTCTTCTTTTATAGTGATTAGGTCAGCTATATTTGGAGTGTTCTTGGGGATTTTTTCATCCTTCTATGGGAGGCCTCTTCTTTTGATGACTTCTTACACCATTGGTTTCACAGAGCTCCTTCCAGACATGGGGATGATGGGTAGTCAATTCTGATAGATGCGGGATTTTGGTGCATTTGGAAAGCACGCAATCATGCAAGACACCATGGGTCTCTCCCCTCCCTCCACATGCTGGATTTTGGGACTAGGCTGCTCACCTCCAATCCAGGTCCCCTCCATAAACACCATGAGTCGGCACCTTCCCTTAGACTTTTCACTACAAAGTTGTGGCATCCTGACCCTCCAACCCACATTTCTTCTCAGTCATGGGTCATATGATTCCACCCTCCTGACGATCTCAAACTCCACACAGATGGTTCTTGCATCCAGGGAATCATCAGGGGAGGTGGGACCGTTAGGTCCACTATGGGTTCAGTCATCCTCGCGTTCAATGCATACCTTGGGACGGGTGACTCTCTGGTGGCCGAAGACAAGTCCATGCACATCGGATTAGAGCTCTGCCTCTCTAGGGATATCCATCTCACCATTGTGGAAATAGACTCATAAATCATTTTCAGATCCCTTAAAGGTGACACCCTTCCACCTTGGAACATCACTTATCTCATTTGCAAGTGTAAGGCTCTCATCCCCCATGATATCGAGATCCTCTACACACGGCATGAGGGTAACCAGCTGGCGGACTTCTTGGATTCCAGGGAGACTAATGACTCTCCCCTCTCGACGTTCAACTCCCTCATATCCCTACCCCCAATCGGTGCGGACGTCGCTCTTAGAGACACTCTTGGCCTTCACTTTTTCAAACCTATGTAATCCCATGGTTCCTGTGACGCTCTGTGACGCTCTATGCATTTCATTCTCATATTATTAATTAATAATATCAATAAAAACTTGTTTATGCTATTGTATATATTGTTCCAATAATCCATTTAATCCATACGTTAAACAAAACATGTCATTAATCCATGAAATTTTAAGTTTAACATACAAAATGTTAACCTAAAGAATATTCAAAGAGAAAAAGATCTCAATCGTTGAACATCCCCAAATTATAACTCACCCCAATGGATGATTTAATCATATATTGGAATTATTATTAATATTATTTAAGATTATTATGGTTATGAGTTAAAAATATAATAAAAATAACGGTACAATATAAGAGTAGTGTGCCAAACACACACACGAATGGTGAAAATAATTAAAACGCGCTTTTGATTGAATGAGAAAGAAAAAGAGGAAAGGAATTTTAACTTGATTTAAAATATTTTAGTACCATTAATATTTAAAATATAATTTTTATAATAATTATATATGAATATGAAGAAACATTCATTAATATTTAATTGAAATAAAAATGAACTTACATGATAATAATTGAAAACAAGCAAAAACAAACAAGAAATGGAAAGTGGAGGAAAGGTCTCTCTTGTTGAAATAAGATTAAGGAAAGTCCTAACATTACCTTAGAAAGTATCTAGTCATGAAAAATATCCTCCTTAAGTTTTGAAATTCTAACTCCTTTCAAGGATAATAGGGGAGTGAATTTATAGGCCAAGGTGGTGGACTGTTTTCATTCCAAAACTTCCCCTCCACTGGGATTGCCAAATTGATAATTTAGAAAACTGAATATTGAGAAATATTCTTCTTAAAAGTTTTATATATTTATCTGTATAGTACAACCACAAAATTTTTCATGTATTATAATATTTTATCCGAAGTTATGACTTTTTTATTAAACAATGTGTTGTCCATTTTTATCCATCCTTTTTCAAAGGTTACAATGTGAATGGGTTTTTAGATCATAATATGACCTAAAATCTGAACCATTTATTCAAAAAGTTGGTAATATATATATTGGATTTCAAACCACAAAATATCATCTCAATTTTATGTCTATATTTGGAGAAATTTCAAGAATTGTGTGCTACTTTTAAATCTCGAACAGGATTCTGGGATGAAATTAAAAGCATTAGTTAGGCCCAGTTTTAGTGAATTTTGGCCTTAAAATTTTTATCCAATATGTGTTTTGATATTAAAGAACATATTATAGAGTTTCATAAAATTTTGGATTCTGGATTGAGCCAATAAATTCAATCATCATGGTTGGTCCAGTTTTCTTAATAGATTTGGTGGGCCTTCTTGTGTGGTTCATATGACCCTTCAAATGGCCAAATTGTACAAAGATCCAATCTAATGGTATGTTTGAATTTTAACCAGGAACACTAAAAAAGAATAATCACATCATTTGGATTAGTATGTTGAAATATATAATCAAAAATTTAAACTGTATTTTAATTAAACAAATTCGAACAATGCTTTCTATATATGTTTATGATCAAAAAATAAACACTAAATGAAAATTCATCATTTTTAAGTGAAAATTATATGATGGGTGTAATTAAAAATCATGAATGAATATGTAATATCAACTCCCCCACACTTATACTTGTTCATGTCATCATGTACATCAAATAAAAACACAACTAAATAATTTTACTCACTAACAAATATAAAAATAATTCTCTAATCAAGGGGTCTAGAATAGTTCACTCATCCAAAAAAATTCCACCAAAAAAAATTAAAAAATTAATGTTCCAAAAAAATCATTTTCATGCACAAAAATAGAAATGGAAAATATAGGCACTCAGAATTCATTCCTCTCAAGATGATAAAAATTTATTTATGGAGGTTCACTCATTCACCATAAAAAATTGAAAATATTAGAGTTTGAAAGAGCTATTAGATTTCATTCCTTATTATAAAGTGTATAAGAATAAAGAGGTATTTTTTAGGGTGGTTTTATTGACTAAGGGATGGTAGGAATATAATTTCCAAAAGAGGGGTAAAACATCAATATGGAAAAAAAATGTACAATTTTTAAAATAAAAAATATAAAGAAATGGAAACACATATTTATAAGGGAATTATTGTGTAATGGAAGACAAAAAAGAGGAATAAAATTTGAAGGGGATGAAATGATGAAATATGTACAAAACATAAAACTTCTCTTAATGACATAAGAAAAGATTATTCAAGTGTTTTTTTCTTTTTTCTATCTTTTTCTTAATTTGTGCTTGAAACAAATCTCACACTCATATCCAAAACAATGTTTGATATCTTCAAAACACTAATTTTAATAGTTGTAATAATATCAAAGGTTGAGAAAGAGTGATTTTTTACCTGCCCAAGACATAACCCATTCCTTTTTTCCTTTTTTCTTTTTTTTTTTGTTTTTTTTATTTTTTTAACACTTTTCAATATCATTTATACAAAATATAATAAACATGTATGCATTAATAAAACTCACTAAATGACGACCTCTCTCCCATATTTAAATATATAATTTTCCCCAAGAATATGATAAAATGTTAAAAATAAAGGAAATGGTACCCAAAATGAAATCCATTCCCCCCACACTTAAATTTCAAGAAATCATACAATGAAAATCCATATAGATTATAGGTGGAAAATGGTTTTGGGCTTGTAATGTGGCTATCAAAAAAAGGTTTTCATAGACTAAAAGGGTCTTTCAAAAGGAGGATCATTTTAAGGGTAATGGGAGTCTATTTGGATATTTTAATTCTTAGGTGGTTCAGAAAATGTCTCTATCATATTAATGTACACTAAAGTAGGAAATTCGCCTTGAAGTTCCACAAAATCAAGACTCTCAATCAGGGGTGTAAAAGAGACATTTTAAAAATATGGTCATAGGTGGCCTTGATATGAAAGCTTAAGTTATTCCTCATGGTGGGGGAAAACATTTTCCAATCAAAAATTGAGCATTCAAAATTGATTAGTCTTGACAAAAAAATTATTTATCCAGATTTAAGATGAAAATAAAAAAATGTTTGAGATTAAAAAAATCCATTGGACTCCCCAAAATGGTTCAATAAAATTTGAAAATGTAATGGTGAGTAATTATGACTCAATTTTGTTTTGTTTTGTTTTTTTTCATTCAGTTTTTTTATTAAAATAAATCCCACGACAAAATAGAAAGAGGAAAAAATAGGTTTTGATGAATAAAGTGGTTAAAAATGAGAATGAGATAGAAATAAGGAGAAGGATATAGAGAGATATATATATAGAGAGAGAGAGACATAGAGGAAGAAGATAAAAAGAGGTGTTGGTTGGAGTGATTATCTCAATAGGGGGTTAATTGAGTACCCAATAAAAATTTCTATTTAAAACAATTTATTTTGAAATTCCCCAAATGTTTAAATACAACCCAATTTATCAAAATATGTAGTATGATATAGATCTTAATCTTTCTAAAGATTTATCTACATATTTATTAGGTCTCAGATGAATAATATATAATATTATTAGATCCTTTGAATCAATTTAATTGATCAAAATACTGTATGAAAAAAAATTGAGATAAACTATCAAATTATATTATTTTTTTACAGTAAAAAAAATTTTTGTTTTAAAGAAGAAATAAACTAAAACAAAATTAATGAACACATCGGAAATATTGAATATAAGAGGTTCAATCTCAAGTCAATTCTTAGTTCTCTCCACTTAGTGATCATCTTCCACCAAGTAGTTTATATAAATAAAAAAGTTGATCCACAACTTGGATTAGGTTTTAAAATAGCTTACAACTATCCAGGTCACACACGACCTCTTACACAGTTATACGTGGGAGTAAAAATGAACAGGATATGCAAGGAACTATGCCATTATTATATATGAGATTATAGATGTATAAAAAATGATAATATATCTAGGTATCTTCTATTTCATCATAGGAGACAGTGTGCATATATAAAACTAAGTATAGAATACACTTCTTAATATGTAAAAATAAATAAACAGAACTGAGAAATAATAGAGTGTAGATTTTAAAAATGTTCAGTCTATTACAATGTAGCTTGTGACTCTTGATTTGGTTCATGTAGTGAAGATTAAGTTGGGTTATCTTAAACTTCTCAGAAAAAAAGAGTTTCATAGACTCTTATTCTTTAGATGGAAAAAAACAGTTGATGGGTTGGTGCTTTGGCTTTCTCAGTTGAGTGTTTTTTTGGATTTTGCAGTTCGGATATTTACCTCAAAGGGTGTGTTCAGTAAGATCAAGCTCTCAGTTTGATATCATCCATCTTAATACACTAATTTGTATCTCTTGAATATTTTTTATGAGGGGTTCTACGTCCATTATTAACAACAGCATTAGGGAGAATATCCATGTGTATCAGGATATTCTGTTTCCTCGTACAGTATATCTGACATCCTCTTCAATGAGTTCTATTGAACATTTAAGAGATAATAATTAAAATAACATTTTGAATTATCTTTAATAATATAACCATTAGAAAAACTTTAAATGAAAGAGGTTAAGTAAAGAAAATAGTGGCGGTGTCTTAGTCTAGCGGTGTCTCATGCTGACGGTGTCTTGGGCTAATGGTGTCTCATCTTGGCGGTATGGCATTAGCAGTGTCTTAGACTTATCCAAATTTCCACTTAATTGTTGGTATCTCAACTGGAGGTGTCTAGTCTAGTGGTGCCTTATACTTAGACAAAATTTTGTTTTGTTGGTATGACACTGGTGGTGCCTCATCTAGCGGTATCCCGTACTTAGCAAAATTTATTTTCTAGCGGTATGGCATCCTAACGGTGTGATATCCTATAAGTATGTAGTCTGATGGTGTCTCAGACTTAGTAAGATGTCCATGCTGACGGTGAGTCATGGACAATGGTGACTCGAGTTTTCAGTGTCAGTCTCAAAGGTGTCTCATCCTTAAGAGTAACTAGGGTGACTCATACTTTGACAATTTCATCACGTGTCTCAAATTTAATGGACTACATAAAGAAAACATGAAATTTATTAATATAACTAGAATCATGATCTTGTTATCATTAAAATAAGGAGGTCATCAATCTCCCCCTTTTTTATGATCACAAATCATGGCATCAATGAATATTATAAATGTGAAAATAATTCATCCAATGTAGTATAAATCGGGATATATCATTAAAAGTATGTGACAATGGTATGAAAGAAAAAAAAGAAAATAGTAAGTATCAAAGGTAAGTATCATATATCAAAGGTAGAAATACTAAAAATAGATAGTAGAAATGATAACATAGAAACATCACTGTAATAAATCATAAATTTTATAAACCATAAAATTATTCAAAATAAACCAAAAAATATATTCCCTAAGAATCCCCCCCCCTTAGGATTATCAAAAGGGTAAATATTGGTAGAGTGATGATAGAAAATATTATAAGAATAATCAGAATAAGTGTTGGGAAAGTAGTAAAAATGATTATCAAAAAGATATTAAAAACCGAGTCACATCAAAGACATATATTTTAATCCAACAAAATAAAAGGTTTGAGGTTTAGTATAGGGTTTCATTGGTTCTTTACCCTTATTCATGGATTTCTCCCGATCTGAGGTAGAAGGTTCATCTAATTTTGATAGAGATCGAGGTAGAAGAGATAGAACACTAATTGATAGACCAGTTATATCCTGAGGAAAAAATTCAACAAAAACAAAAGGTCAGAGCATTCTCAAATCTTGATCAGGAGACTTAGGGAAAGTTTGGAATATGAAAGGTGGAGGTGCTAGAGGATCATAAGAAACACTTGGTCTGAGAGATAACTGAGGAGTAATAAAAATAGCTTCCTAAGAAAAAAAAAATTTCCATGGACACGAATAAATGGCTTCATCATATTTATAAAATCCATTATAATTTGGCCACATATTTCTATTTTACTAAAGAAATCAGCCTTATCTTCCATAAACTGGCTCAATACTAGAGTCATCTCTTTCAATTGTATTTATTGATATTTAAAAGCCTGAGAAACTAGAGGCATCCTTAAATTTTTAGCTAAGAACTTGAAATTTACTTCCATAGCATGCTTCATGTAGATCCTTGATAGATAATACTTGATAGACTTGGTAATTGTTTCTTTAGCAGCATCCATATCCTTAGAATAGGATCTGATCATCATGTTTTCATGCTCTATAATTTTCTAAAACTTCCTTGGAATCTCTAAAGGAATCACATGTTATCCACTAGATAGACCACTGCATGTAGCTACAATTTCATCTCTGATAACTATTCTGAAATGATCAACATCCGTTGTAGGAGTAGAAGGAGTATAAGTTTCTTAAGATGTATCCTCGAGAATTTTTAGGATTCTATCCATGGAGGTAGAAATGGTTGAATTCAATCCTTCAAGCATAGACTTGACAGATCCCAATTCACTTCTAATCCTCTTATTCTCAATCTCAACTTCTTATATGTGATACATCTTTTTTGTTGGATATATTGGATCACCAACTCAAAAATATATCTAGCATAATTTCCACTAAATTTGGTTAGAAGAGGAGGCTGACTTCTCAACATCTCATTAAAGTCTGAAATTATCTTTTCACTAAAGACATGCAAGTCAATCCTTGTGAATAATTCAACTGGTATAACTAGAGAAGTTGGATTAGAAGGTGTATGAGTTCTATTAGAAGAAAACTTTTCTAATAAACCTTAAAATTCTACTTGATCAATCATAAATCCATTAGGATCTCCCTCATTTCAAACCTCAAGTCCGCTATTATTAGGTGGACTCCTTCCAATGCTGGAGTACTTTCCCCATTATTCTTCTATAGGATCAACCCATTGATCTGGAAAGACAATGGAGATAGATGAAGTGGTAGGAGGTACCACACCAGTAGGTACAACTAACACTTTGAGAAGTTTTTTTCCATATGAACTCTGTATAACTAAGGTGTGTTCAACATTGGAAGGTTTATATTCTATCTATTTATCAATAAGAGGATCCACTATCATCTAATCATTATCCTTTTGACCAACCATAGTAAATTCTACTTCCATATGAATATCAACTAGAGTCTCATCAGTATCCAAAACATCAAACTGAACATCACTACCTTGCTCAAAATAAGGAATCTTCATTTTATCTTGCTCAGCCACATGTTGTTCCACAATAGCGATCACACTCATTTGTTCCATCATGGTAGAATCAAAAACTATCTTACCATCACCAGCAAAACTCATTACAGTTCCATCATCATTCTTATCCTTTTAAATAACTTCCAAGGATGGGGATTTCTCCTCCTAAACAAGTACAACTTATTCTTTAATCTTTGGTTCCACAACTCCAATCACTACTAGAAAAGGGGGCATTGGAGCCCCCCAGACTCGGGCGACCGCCATTGGCGGTCTCTATAGCTCACCATTAGCGACCACCAATGGCGGTCGCTAACCTGGATAAAAACATTCGGGGGGTTTCTGCCCCCCCCCCCCCCCCCCCGCGCCCTCGATCTCCATCCGCCCTAGCTACCCCCTCCCTCCCTCGCCGCCCTCCCTCGCGCCGCCCTCCCCTCCCCCGCCGCCCGGCCTCCCCCGCCGCCCGGCCTCCCCCGCCGCCCGGCCTCCCCCGCCGCCCGGCCTCCCCCGCCGCCCGCCCTCCCCCGCCGCCCGCCCTCCCCCGCCGCCCGCCCTCCCCCGCCGCCCGCCCTCCCCTGCCGCCAGCCCTCCCCCGCCGCCTGCCTTCCGGCCTCCGGCCGCCGCCCTCCGCCCTCGGGCCTCCGGCCGCCGGCCTCCGGCCGCCGCTCTCCGGCCTCTCGGCCCTCCCCCCCCCCCACCCCGGACGGCACCCGCACCCCGAACAGCCCCCGACGCGCACTCCGGACCGCCCCCCGCACCCCGGACGCCTCCCCGCACCCCGGACAGCACCCCCCCGCGCACTCCGGACTGCCCCCCGCACCCCGGACGCCTCCCCGCACCCCGGACAGCCCCCCCCCCCCCCCCCCCCCCGCGCACTCTGGACCGCCCCCCGCACCCCGGACGCCTCCCAGCACCCCGGACAGCCCCCCCCCCCCCCCCCGCACTCGGACACCCCCCTCCGAACCCGGACAGCCTCCCCGCACCCCGGACAGCCCCCCTCCCGCACTCGGACACCCCCCCTCCGAACCCGGACAGCCCCCCCGCACCCCGGACAGGCCCCCCGCACCCCGGACACCCCACCCCGCACCCCCGACATCCCCCCTGCACCCCAGACAGCCCCCCCTCCCCCGCACCCCGGACACCCCCGCACCCCGAACACCCCTGCCCGCACCCCTGACAGGCCCCCGACACCCCGGACACCCCTCCCCGCACCTCGGACAACCCCCCCCCCCCCCCCCGACCCCGGACACCCCCCCCCCCCCTCGCTGCCCGTCCCCCGTCCCCTCACCGCCTCCTCTCCTCCAGCTCCCCGCCGCCGCCGCCGCCCGTCCCCTCCCTTGCCGCACCGCCTTTGGCTCCGGCTCCCCTTCGCTGCCTCCTCTCCCTCGCAGCACCGCCTTCGGCTCCCCTCCCTTTCAGGTTTGTAGCTCAATCAGGTAACATGAGCTTTCAGTTACATTATTATTTTATCAATGGTTCATAAACAAATGGTTAATATTTATTTTGAATATAGTTGATTTGAAAAATGTAAATGTAATAAGTATTGTGTAAATGTTTGTTATACAGATATTATTATGGATAAGAGTTGGATTGATCTTCTAAATCGAACGTCTAGAGAATATTTCAACGGCATTATGCAGTTTATTGACTTCACGAGAGGATTTGAAAGTGACTATATTAGTTGTCCATGTAGAAAATGTGCTAACAGATATCAATTCACACGAGATACTGTGAGGGAGCACCTTTTCTTTAATGGATTTCTGAAAAATTATAAGAGTTGGACTCGTCATGGAGAAGAATATGTTCGTTGTCAAAATACAGATGCAGCTCAGATGGATGTTGATGCAAGGATGACTGATCCAATGCATGAAATGCTTACTGAAATGGTACGTGGGTTTGATCCTGAAGGCATTGACATCCAGAATCTTGAGACCGATGAGATAAATCTTCGCTCTGGTGCAGATCGTGATTCGAGGAGGTTTTATGAAGTACTTGATGATGCAAAAACAGAATTATATCCTAGATGTACTTCTTACAATAAACTGTCGTTTATCGTGGAGTTGTTGCATTTGAAGACTTTGAATAATTGGTCAGACACATCATCCGACTTTGCTAAAGATGTTCGTAATGTCCGATTGGGATTGGCAGCAGATGGTTTCAATCCATTCAAGTCTATGGTTGGTGCAACTCATAGCACATGGCCCGTGGTGTTGGTTCCATATAATCTTCCTCCGTGGCTTTGTATGAAGCAACAATTTATATTACTTTCCACTCTTATTGATGGACCTAAAAGTCCGGGGGATAAGATTGATGTTTACCTTCAGCCATTGATTGATGAGTTGAATGAATTTTGGGGCGATGGTGTGATGACTTATGACTGCGAAACGAATGAAATGTTCAAACTGCATGCTGCTTTATTGTGGACAATCAATGACTTCCCAGCTTATGCAAATTTATCAGGCTGGAGTACGAAAGGGGAATTTTCTTGCCCTTGTTGCAATAAAAGTAAAAAATCTGTATGGCTTAAACATTCCAAAAAATGGGCATACATGGGTCACAGGCGTTTTCTCCCTCCCCAGCACAGGTTCAGAAAGGACAGAGTGGCATTTGATGGTTCTAGAGAGTTCAGCCCAGCACCAAAGATCATGACAGGAGTCGAAATGTTATCGCAGATTGAGGAAGAAAACATTTGCACGGTATATGAAATTCAGGATTTGGTGGCTCCTCCAGTACGTAATATTCGTGCTGCGGGTAGGCAGCGCAGTCACAATTGGAAAAAGAAAAGTATTTTTTATAGTCTTCCGTATTGGAAAACTAACATGTTGAGGCATAATTTGGATGTCATGCACATTGAAAAAAATGTTTGTGATAACATATTGTGGACCATTTTAGGTGTCAGTGGAAAGTCAAAGGACCATGTTAATGCACGCCGTGATTTGGAAGAAATGGGTTTAAGGAAACAGTTGCATTTACAGTTAGCTGAGGGAAACAAGGCATATATGCCTGCTGCACAGTATTCGATGACTACAGAGGAGAAAGAGACATTTCTTTCCATTTTGAAGATGGTCAAGGTGCCTGATGGTTACTCTTATAATATTTCAAAGTGTGTGAATCTGACGAGCAAGACATTGCAAGGGTTGAAAAGTCATGACAATCACATATTACTTCAGCAGTTGATTCCAATCGCAATTTGTGATTGTTTATCCCCCAATGTTGTTCAGCCCTTGATTGAGATGAGTAATTTTTTTAGACAGCTTTGTTTAAGAAATCAACGAATGAGTGATTTAAAAAGTTTGCAGGACCGAATTGTACTTACGCTTTGTCACTTTGAGAAACTCCCCCCCCCCCTCATTTTTCGATGTTATGGTCCACTTGAAAGTGCACCTAACTGATGAAGTAATGGCTGCTGGTCCAGTGCAATTCAGGTGGATGTATCCTATTGAACGGTATTTGAGTACATTGAAAAGATTTGTACGCAACAGAGCTCGTCCAGAGGCATCAATATCCAATGGTTATTTGATGGATGAGTGTACTACCTTTTGTGCAGAATATCTTACGGATGTTGAAACAAAATTAGATAAGCCCTCTCGGATTCATGATGGTCCAGTTGGAGAAGGAACCACATTTGATATGGACAACATCGAGTGGATACAAACACATCGATATATCTTGTTCAATACTCCATCAGTTGCACCATTAATGCAGTAAGTATCTTATCAATGTGCTTGTATAACTTTTACATGTTTTCTTTGCATAAGTTGATCTTTTAAACATCGCGTAATCATTTGCAGGAAACACATTAATGAGATAAAAGAAGAGATGCATCGTGCGACTGAGTTTCAAATTCAACAATCTCATTATGCGGCATTTCATGATTGGTTCAAGGATTATGTATGTATAAATTGATTTTCATTATGAGTGAAGTATTAAGCTAATTCTTTCTGCATATATCAGTATTGATTTTTATAAATTATGTAGGTTCGTAAGCTGAGGGAGTTAGGGGACCCCACGCTACCTGAAGTATTTATCCAACTGGCTGAGGGTCCATCTATAACGTCTCGTCGTTATAAAGCTATTGATGCTAATGGTTTTCGATTTCGCATTAAAGATGTTGACGACAAACGAGCAACACAAAACAGTGGCATCGGTTGTCCCTTTGTCGATTCTGGTTATTACTATGGTCAATTGATAGACATCATTGAAGTTGTATACACACACGGTTTGAAGTACATATTGTTAAAGTGTAATTGGGTTGATCCAGTGCGTGGATGTAAAGTCGATCAATATCAGTTTTCATTGGTGAATTTTAACTATATGTTATACAGAAATAATGAACGAGTTGAGAATGAACCTTTCATTTTGACATCACAAGCGGAACAAGTATTCTTCGTTACTTTGCCTTCGGATCCAAGTTGGCAAGTTGTTGTCAAAATGTCTCGGCGAGGAGTGTTTTTATTTGAAGAAGATGAACCCGAGACTGTTCTGTTTGTTTACCAACAACTTGATCAACATACCGTAGTTCAACGTGAATAAGATATTTATTGGGTCAGAGCGGCTGTTGAAGGAGAAACGGTCGATTTGCATGCTTAATGAAAGGTATAATTGTTTTCCCGCTATTCAGTAGAATGTCCTAGGATATCATAAATTATCTAATCATTTTATAAATCCTTATAAGTTTTAATCATCACTTTTGTAAGTTAATTCAGTCATAAATATTTAGGTTGATTAACTTTCTGATTTTTTAAAATTCATTCACAACTAATTATTCAATCCATTTTTTGTTTGATTAACAGTTGTACAAGTTTGATTTATTAAGAACAATCCAATTTATCTTTTAAACACTTTGGACTCATTACTGATATTTTGTATGACTGCAGACATGTCAGGGGAAGAGGCAGAAAATCCACATCATCCATCTGAGGCATCTACGTCTCAGGGTCGAGGTATGTTTGAATGTCATTGTCTATAATTTTTATGTAATTGACATATATATATATATATATAACATTTGTCAATTTATATATAAAATTGTTTTCAACAGGATCAGACTCGGCTGCTTCTTCCTCTCGCAAGAGAGGCCCTGGTCGTGGCATATTATCATGGAATTCCGACATGACGACAGATGTTTCATTTGATGAGGTATTTCATCCCGTGGGACCGAATGCCCCGGCATTTATTCGTCAGCTGGGTCATATCATACGTGACCCACATCGATTTCCATTGACCACGCGTGATTGGGCTTCTATCCCTCAGGACACATTAGATCGTCTATGGAGGGAGGTTCAGGTAAGAAAATAATTTTACTTTATTTTCTATTTATAAATAATACTAATATGTTTGATTATTTTCATTATAGCAAAATTTGAAAGTATGCCCTGAAGAGTTCCGGCCCGTGTGTATGAGCAAATGTCGTAAGCTATGGAAAGATTATAAAGGCAAAGTGAAGAGGGACCACTACGTACCAAATGTGGGTGCCCTTGACATTTTGGAAAAAGTCCCGAGAGGTGTCCTCCCGGATCAGTGGCGTGACTTGGTTGCATATTGGTCTACTGAGGGTGTTTCGGTTTGTATATTAATTATTTTTCTGTATATATATTTTCAAGAATATGTGATTTGTTTGAAATTTGAATGAATTGAATGTAGGAGGTGTCAACACGCCATTCGGAGAATCGAGTGTTGCAGGGACCAGCTCACAGGCTCGGGACTCGTCACGTGTCTCAGATCCGACATGAGGTATATATTATTCATTTTTTAATTTATTAATTAATATGGTTTTGTGTTTATATTCTTTTAATATACAGTTGCGAGGGCAAGGTGCAGCAACTGATAAAATGTCGGTGTGGATAAGGACTCGTGATCGCAATGATCCAGAGGTTGCAGCATTGATAGTAAGTGTCTGTACATACCAATAATTACATAAATCTATATATTAACATATATATATTTATATATATTTAAATATTTCACAGGATCAATTTGAAGCTGAGTTAGAACATCTGCCAGAGGACCAGCGACAGCTTCCCATGCGACGGGATGAGATCTTTCATCGCATTATTGGTCGGGACGGGCATGGCTATAGTTTGACCTATGGAGCAGGGATTCCTCGTTCTGTAGTGTCACGCGCTGCGGTTGTCGGTCCTGTTGTTCCTCATATGACACAGCAGATGTCAGATTTTGAGGCACGGCTGCGCGCTTCCGAGGAGACAAATGCGCAATTGACAGCTGAGGTTAGAGCACTGCGGGAATATGTGCGTCGAGCTGATGGTACAGGGGATCATACGACGCAGGTATATACTGTATTTATTTATTTAATTTAAATTATTTTTGTTATTAAAATATTTATAATGTTTATTTGTTGTAGGCACCTGGCCCACCAGAAGGAGGTAGCAGTGATGGCAACGCGTGACGCACCATATATTCACGAGATATGTATTTTGTTTGTACTGGTAGGGTTGACATTGATGTACTGTATTTATTCATTTAAGTAATGCATTATTACCATCCATGGTGGTCTTTTAAATATTTTATACACATATTGAGTTTTTGATCAGATAATCTTGAATGATTCTACATTTGAAAAAGTCGAACTAATTCCAACAGATCAATAAATCTGATATTATAGATTATGTATTATCCAATATATTTTTTATAAATTTCAGTATGGTATCGATAAAAGAAATATGTATTAATTAGATGTTATCACTTTTATTTTTCACTTTTGTAATCAATGGGATGGCCTTTGCACCCCCGGAGAGCCCCCCGCACCCCCGAAGAGCCCCCCGCACCCCCGTACAGCCCCCTGCACCCCCATACAGCCCCCCCCCCCCCCCCGCACCCCCGTACAGCCCCCGCACCCCCGTACAGCCCCCCCCCCCCCCCCCCGCACCCCCGTACAGCCCCCCGCACCCCCGTACAGCCCCCCCGCACCCCCGTACAACACCCCGCACCCCCGTACTGCCCCCCGCCACCCCCGTACAGCCCCCCGCCACCCCCGTACAGCCCCCCCCCCCCCCCCCCCGCACCCCCGTACAGCCCCCCGCACCCCCGTACAGCCCCCCCCCCCCCCCCCCCCCGCACCCCCGTACTGCCCCCCGCACCCCCGGAGAGCCCCCCGCACCCCCGTACAACACCCCGCACCCCCGTACTGCCCCCCGCCACCCCCGTACAGGCCCCCGCCACCCCCGTACAGCCCCCCGCACCCCCGTACAGCCCCCCCCCCCCCCCCCCCCCGCACCCCCGTACAGCCCCCCGCACCCCCGTACAACCCCCCGCACCCCCGTACAGCCCCCCGCCACCCCCGTACAGCCCCCCGCCACCCCCGTACAGCCCCCCGCCACCCCCGTACTGCCCCCCGCCACCCCCGTACAGCCCCCCTCCACCCCCGTACAGCCCCCCGACACCCCCGTACAGCCCCCCGCCACCCCCGTACAGCCCCCCGCACCCCCGTACAGCCCCCCCCCCCCCCCCCCCCGCACCCCCGTACAGCCCCCCGCACCCCCGTACAGCCCCCCCGCACCCCCGTACAACCCCCCGCACCCCCGTACTGCCCCCCGCCACCCCCGGAGAGCCCCCCGCACCCCCGTACAACCCCCCGCACCCCCGTACTGCCCCCCGCACCCCCGGAGAGCCCCCCGCACCCCCGTACAGCCCCCCGCACCCCCGTACTGCCCCCCGCCACCCCCGTACAGGCCCCCGCCACTCCCGTACAGCCCCCCGCACCCCCGTACAGCCCCCCGCACCCCCGTACAGCCCACCCCCCCCCCCCCCCGCACCCCCGTACAGCCCCCCGCACCCCCCCCCCCCCCCCCCCCGCACCCCCGTACAGCCACCCGCACCCCCGTACATCCCCCCGCCACCCCCGTACAGCCCCCCGCACCCCCGTACAACCCTCCGATTGTGTCGTTTTCAGCAGCGCGGCGCGCGCTGAAATGGCGCGTTGGGGGGTCAAAACCACCCGAACGACCTCCGAATGCCACGAAACCGTACGACAACATCCGGGGCGTGAATTTTGAAATGTTCGGCCAGACGGCACCTCATTCGGAGGTGCCGTGTGACCGCGGCGGCCGGAAACGCGTTTCCGGCGCCGTTAAACACCAAAACGGCGTGCGGCGGTCCGATTCGGAGCAAACGTGCTCCGAACGACCTGAAACCGCACGGGAACGATAGAAATATTATTCCTGAGATGCAGGAGGAGGCCGCACGTCCATCGGACGTGCGGTGCGCGCAGCACGTCCGATTGTGTCGTTTTCAGCAGCGCGGCGCGCGCTGAAATGGCGCGTTGGGGGGTCAAAACCACCCGAACGACCTCCGAATGCCACGAAACCGTACGACAACATACGGGGCGTGAATTGTGAAATGGTCGGCCAGACGGCACCTCATTCGGAGGTGCCGTGTGACCGCGGCGGTCGGAAACGCTTTTCCGGCGCCGTTAAACACCAAAACGGCGTGCGGCGGTCCGATTCGGAGCAAACGTGCTCCGAACGACCTGAAACCGCACGGGAACGATAGAAATATTATTCCTGAGATGCAGGAGGAGGCCGCACGTCCATCGGACGTGCGGTGCACGCGGCACGTCCGATTGTGTCGTTTTCAGCAGCGCGGCGCGCGCTGAAATGGCGCGTTGGGGGGTCAAAACCACCCGAAAGACATCCGAATGCCACGAAACCGTACGAAAACATCCGGGGCGTGAATTGTGAAATGGTCGGCCAGACGGCACCTCATTCGGAGGTGCCGTGTGACCGCGGCGGCCGGAAACGCGTTTCCGGCGCCTTTAAACACCAAAACGGCGTGCGACGGTCCCATTCGGAGCAAACGTGCTCCGAACGACCTGAAACCGCACGGGAACGATAGAAATATTATTCCTGAGATGCAGGAGGAGGCCGCACGTCCATCGGACGTGCGGTGCGCGCGGCATGTCCGATTGTGTCGTTTTCAGCAGCGCGGCGCGCGCTGAAATGGCGCGTTGGGGGGTCAAAACCATCCGAACGACCTCCGAATGCCACGAAACCGTACGACAACATCCGGGGCGTGAATTGTGAAATGGTCGGCTAGACGGCACCTCATTCGGAGGTGCCGTGTGACCGCGGCGGCCGGAAACGCGTTTTCGGCGCCGTTAAACACCAAAACGGCGTGCGGCGGTCCGATTCGGAGCAAACGTGCTCCGAACGACCTGAAACCGCACGGGAACGATAGAAATATTATTCCTGAGATGCAGGAGGAGGCCGCACGTCCATCGGACGTGCGGTGCGCGCGGCACGTCCGATTGTGTCGTTTTCAGCAGCGCGGCGCGCGCTGAAATGGCGCGTTGGGGGGTCAAAACCACCCGAACGACCTCCGAATGCCACGAAACCGTACGACAACATCCGGGGCGTGAATTGTGAAATGGTCGGCCAGACAGCACCTCATTCGGAGGTGCCGTGTGACCGCGGCGGCCGGAAACGCGTTTCTGGCGCCGTTAAACACCAAAACAGCGTGCGGCGGTCTGATTCGGAGCAAACGTGCTCCGAACGACCTGAAACCGCACGGGAACGATAAAAACATTATTCCTGAGATGCAGGAGGAGGGCGCACGTTGATCGGACGTGCGGTGCGCGCGGCACGTCCGATTGTGTCGTTTTCAGCAGCGCGGCGCGCGCTGAAATGGCGCGTTGGGGGGTCAAATCCACCCGAACAACCTCCGAATTCCACGAAACCGTACGACAACATCCGGGGCGTAAATTGTGAAATGGTCGGCCAGACGGCACCTCATTCGGAGGTGCCGTGTGACCGCGGCGGCCGGAAACGCGTTTCCGGCGCCGTTAAACACCAAAACGGCGTGCGGCGGTCCCATTCAGAGAAAACGTGCTCCGAACGACCTGAAACCGCACGGGAACGATAGAAATATTATTCCTGAGATGCAGGAGTAGGCCGCACGTCCATCGGACGTGCGGTGCGCGCGGCACGTCCGATTGTGTCGTTTTCAGCAGCGTGGCGCGCGCTGAAATGGCGCGTTGGGGGGTCAAAACCACCCGAACGACCTCCGAATGCCACGAAACCGTACGACAACATCCGGGGCGTGAATTGTAAAATGGTCGGCCAGACGGCACCTCATTCGGAGGTGCCGTGTGACCGCGGCGGCCGGAAACGCGTTTCCGGCGCCGTTAAACACCAAAACGGCGTGCGGCGGTCCGATTCGGAGCAAACGTGCTCCGAACGACCTGAAACCGCACGGGAACGATAGAAATATTATTCCTGAGATGCAGGAGGAGGCCGCACGTCCATCGGACGTGCAGTGCGCGCGGCACGTCCGATTGTGTCGTTTTCAGCAGCGCGGCGCGCGCTGAAATGGCGCGTTGGGGGGTCAAAACCACCCGAACGACCTCCGAATGCCACGAAACCGTACGACAACATCCGGGGCGTGAATTTTGAAATGTTCGGCCAGACGGCACCTCATTCGGAGGTGCCGTGTGACCGCGGCGGTCGGAAACGCGTTTCCGGCGCCGTTCAACACCAAAACGGCGTGCGGCGGTCCGATTCGGAGCAAACGTGCTTCAAACGACCTGAAACCGCACGGGAACGATAGAAATATTATTCCTGAGATGCAGGAGGAGGCCGCACGTCCATCGGACGTGCGGTGCGCGCGGCACGTCCGATTGTGTCGTCTTCAGCAGCGCGGCGCGCGCTGAAATGGGGCGTTGGGGGGTCAAAACCACCCGAACGACCTCCGAATGCCACGAAACCGTACGACAACATCCGGGGCGTAAATTGTGAAATGGTCGGCTAGACGGAACCTCATTCGGAGGTGCCTTGTGACCGCGGCGGCCGGAAACGCGTTTCTGGCGCCGTTAAACACCAAAACGGCGTGCGGCGGTCCGATTCGGAGGAAACGTGCTCCGAACGACCTGAAACCGCATGGGAACGATAGAAATATTATTCCTGAGATGCAGGAGGAGGCCGCACGTCCATCGGACGTGCGGTGCACGCGGCACGTCCGATTGTGTCGTTTTCAGCAGCGCGGCGCGCGCTGAAATGACGCGTTGGGGGGTCAAAACCACCCGAACGACCTCCGAATGCCACGAAACCGTACGACAACATCCGGGGCGTGAATTGTGAAATGGTCGGCCAGACGGCACCTCATTCGGAGGTTCCGTGTGACCGCGGCGGCCGGAAACGCGTTTTCGGCGCCGTTAAACACCAAAACGGCGTGCGGCGGTTCGATTCGGAGCAAACGTGCTCCGAACGACCTGAAACCGCACGGGAACGATAGAAATATTATTCCTGAGATGCAGGAGGAAGCCGCACGTCCATCGGACGTGCGGTGCGCGCGGCACGTCCGATTGTGTCGTTTTCAGCAGCGCGGCGCGCGCTGAAATGGCGCGTTGGGGGGTCAAAACCACCCGAACGACCTCCGAATGCCACGAAACCGTACGACAACATCCGGGGCGTGAATTGTGAAATGGTCGGCCAGACGGCACCTCATTCGGAGGTTCCGTGTGACCGCGGCGGCCGGAAACGCGTTTCCGGCGCCGTTAAACACCAAAACGGCGTGCGGCGGTCCGATTCGGAGCAAACGTGCTCCGAACGACCTGAAACCGCACGGGAATGATAGAAATATTATTCCTGAGATGCAGGAGGAGGCCGCACGTCCATCAGATGTGCGGTGCGCGCGGCACGTCCGATTGTGTCGTTTTCAGCAGCGCGGCGCGCGCTGAAATGGCGCGTTGGGGGGTCAAAACCACCCGAACGACCTCCGAATGCCACGAAACCATACGAAAACATCCGGGGCGTGAATTGTGAAATGGTCGGCCAGACGGAACCTCATTCGGAGGTGCCGTGTGACCGCGGCGGCCGGAAACGCGTTTCCGGCGCCGTTAAACACCAAAACGGCGTGCGGCGGTCCGATTCGGAGCAAACGTGCTCCGAACGACCTGAAACCGCACGGGAACGATAGAAATATTATTCCTGAGATGCAGGAGGAGGCCGCACGTCCATCGGACGTGCGGTGCGCGCGGCACGTCCGATTGTGTCGTTTTCAGCAGCGCGGCGCGCGCTGAAATGGCGCGTTGGGGGGTCAAAACCACCCGAACGACCTCCGAATGCCACGAAACCGTACTAAAACATCCGGGGAGTGAATTGTGAAATGTTCGGACAGACGGCACCTCATTCGAATGTGCCGTGTGACCGCGGCGGCCGGAAACGCGTTTCCGGCGCCGTTAAACACCAAAACGGCGTGCGGCGGTCCGATTCGGAGCAAACGTGCTCCGAACGACCTGAAACCGCACGGGAACGATAGAAATATTATTCCTGAGATGCAGGAGGAGGCCGCACGTCCATCGGACGTGCGGTGCGCGCGGCACGTCCGATTGTGTCGTTTTCAGCAGCGCGGCGCGCGCTGAAATGGCGCGTTGGGGGGTCAAAACCACCCGAACGACCTCCGAATGCCACGAAACCGTACGACAACATCCGGGGCGTGAATTGTGAAATGGTCGGCTAGACGGAACCTCATTCGGAGGTGCCGTGTGACCGCGGCGGCCGGAAACGCGTTTCCGGCGCCGTTAAACACCAAAACGGCGTGCGGCGGTCCGATTCGGAGCAAACGTGCTCCGAACGACCTGAAACCGCACGAGAACGATAGAAATATTATTCCTGAGATGCAGGAGGAGGCCGTACGTCCATCGGACGTGCGGTGCGTGCGGCACGTCCGATTGTGTCGTTTTCAGCAGCGCGGCGCGCGCTGAAATGGCGCGTTGGGGGGTCAAAACCACGCGAACGACCTCCGAATGCCACGAAACCGTACGACAACATCCGGGGCGTGAATTGTGAAATGGTCGGCCAGACGGCACCTCATTCGGAGGTGCCGTGTGACCGCGGCGGCCGGAAACGCGTTTCCGGTGCCGTTAAACACCCAAACGGCGTGCGGCGGTCCCATTCGGAGCAAACGTGCTCCGAACGACCTGAAATGAGATTATTTCTTGAATCGAAGTTTTTAAATTATTATAGCACAATGATTTGATATTATATATATATTAAATATATATTAAAACATTTAAAATATATTATATATATATATATATATATATATATTTAAAATATTGTATTTAATAGTATATATATGAATATTTTTACACATATATATATATATATATATTTATATATTTATATTCAATTCGATAAAAAAAATTTTAAAAAATTTTTTTTTTTAGAATAGCGACCGCCATAGGCGGTCGCTATAGGTGCCCGGCAGAGGGCCTTCAGCGACCGCGCCGCGGTCGCTGAAGGCCGAGCTGCCGGGTCGCTATAGGGTCCAGGCAGAGGGCCTTCAGCGACCGCCAAGCGGTCGCTGAAGGCCGACCTGCCGGGCACCTATAGCGACCGCCAATGGCGGTCGCTAATGGCAATATTTATAGTAGTGAATCAAATATGGTAAATCTAAATATTCACTAGGCGAAGCAAGAAGTTCTGCAGGAATATCCACTTCCTTTCTCTTAATTTGGACACTTACACTATTAGGTTCAGAGTCATCATCATCACTTCCAACATCTGTATCCCTTCTATTTTCATTACCATTTTCACCATTTTCTTCTTCCTCTTCTTCATCATTATTTTCATTAGCATCATCAGTTTTTGAACTAATTTTGAGTTGATCTTCTCCTAAAACCTTTTTTCCTCTTCATCTCTTTCAACGCGCTTTTTTTTTGGAAGTATCCTAGGTGGGATAGGAGATCCAAATGTAATGGAAGAATATTTGGGAGATAATTCAGGATCACTCCCTTCATCAACATAAGGTTCATTTTCTTCTTCTTCTGCAAAAAATTCTTCTTTATCATCATTAGAGTATTCAACTATTTCATCAAGCTCAAGACTTAGATCAACAACATCTCTCAGCTTGGTAGGATGATCAACAAGGTTAAACTCAGTGTACAACTTATCATTATATCCAACCCACTATCTCTTCTAGGGGTTCCAGCTAATCTTCATCCTTGAGCGAGTATATCTTGAAATATAGAAACCACCACAGCCTATAATAGACTCTTCATCCTCAACTACTAGGCTCTTGGACTTTAACATGGAAAAAATGAACTTAGGGTATATAAATTAATTAGTTATGGAAGATTTCTTGATCATCTCATGCATGTGAACCATGATATATCTATATAAATTTATCTTATGACCCTCTTTCATAAGATATAGAAGGTAAATGTCTTGGTACCTTAGAATTTTGAAATCACCCTTTATTGGGCATAGAATGTGCTGAAAAAACTTAAAGAGTATCCTACACTCCCCATCAAGCTCTGAGGAAACAAGACTTCTGGTTATTCAATCTCCTGTGAGTTCTGATAAAGCATCTTCATACAAAAACATATCACTATCTTTAGGAATGGTGTCTTGGTAATCCTTGTATATTTCTTCATGGGGTACATCCAAACATTTATCCTGTTTCTTTAATGAATAACCTATTAAGTGTCCTTTGACATGAATTCTTACCCAATTACCACCATCTTGATCATAGGAAAATTCTATATGCTGATAGAATTCATAAACAATATAGGGTATAAGGGTATCTTGTTTGAAAAGAACCACTCTAACCATCCTTGGTTCTGGAGTACTTAAAGTACTAGAGACTTGCTAGACAACAACCACTTCAATTCAAATTCCTTTTTAGCTACTACAAATGTGTTGGAAAGATTAGGACTAACTGATGAAACTAGAGAAAGTACACTTGGTTCTTTCTTCTTCTTCTTATCTAATCACGTCTCACCTAGAGAAGACTTGCAATGGTGATTCATCCTTGGCATGAAAATCGGTTCAGCTTTATCGATCTAAGGCTAAGATAATTTTTTCATGTTTGAATGTTGGTAGAAGAGAGGTAACTTAGGGCTCAAGAGTATCGTGTTGGGCTCAAGATTTATTGGAAATATATTTATATTCATTTTTTCATAATTTGGAATTTAGTTATATAAAAAATTGAAATAATAATGAGAAATTGAAATTTGAATATGATAAAACATTCATATCAGGTTATGAAAATAAACCGTAAAAATATAAAACTAGCAGTTTGGAAAATTTAGAATCAAAGAATTTGAAATGCATGAGACAAACGATGGTATGTAAATCACAGGGGTGTGTTGATAACAATGGTGAGACAGCCCAATGGTGAGAAAACTACAACGGTGAGATAAACATGATAGTGTGTCAACCAACGGTGTGTCACCCAATAAAAATTGAACTTAACCAAAATTAATCATTCATAACTCATGTTTGATATAGTTCATTCTTTCAAAATTCAAAGGATTAGTAAATATATCAGCTAACTAATGTTCAGTGCCAATAAATTCAAGAGTGATATCTCCTTTTTGAAAATGATCTCTCAAAAGGTGATGTCTTATATCAATGTGTTTTTTCCTAGAATGTGAAATAGGATTCTTGGAAATATTAATAACACTTTTGTTATCATATTTTATGGGTACATGTTAGAATTGATATCCATAGTATAGTAGAGTGTGTTTCATCTATAAAATTTGTGCATAGCAACTGACAGTGGCTATGTATTCAGCTTTAGCAGTTGATAATGCAATAGAATTTTGATTCTGACTACACCATAAAACTAGAGACTTTCCTAAAAAGTGGTGTGTTACATAAGTGATTTTTCTATATAACTTTTATCCACTAAAATCAGTATTAGAATAACTCGATAAATCAAATTCTTTTTCTCTAGGGTAAACAGTCCAAAATTGGTTATATAATTGGGGAATTTGAAAATTCATTTATCAGTATTTAAGGGTGAATATTTTTAATTTTGCATAAAAATGAGCACACATACACACACTAAACATAATATTTGATTGGATAGCAGTCAAGTAGAGAACACTACCAATCATACCTCTATAACTGGTTTGATCCACTGGTTTTCCAGCTTCATCAAGATCTAACTTATAGGTGGTACTCATAGGAGTATCACTACTCTTAGTGTTATCCAAGTTAAAACATTCTAAAAGATATTTTGTATATTTACTTTGATTTAAAATAATTCCTTCTTTTCTTGAAAAAAATGAAATCCAAAAAATAATTTTAGCTCACCCATTAAACTCGTTTCAAACTCATTTTTCATCATTTTAGAAAAATTAGTACAAAAATAATTTCTCGAAGATCCAAAAATAATATCATCAACATATATTTGGAATACTAAAACATCTTTTGAAATTATTTTTATAAAAAAGGTAAAATCAGCTATACGTTTTGAAAATCCTTTTGAAATAAGAAAATTGTTGATCCTATCATACAAAGCTCTAGGATCCTGTTTTAAACCATATAAATCTTTTTTTAATTTAAAAACTTGATTTGGAAAGTGAGGATTTTGAAAACCATGGGTTGTTCTACAAAAACATCCTCAATTATAAAATCATTCAATAATTCACTCTTGACATCCATTTGATAAAGATTGAAATCTATATGAGATGTATAAGAAAGTAGGATTATTATGGGATCAAGTCTATCTATAGGTGTAAAGGTTTCCTGATAGTCTATTCCTTCCTCTTAACTATAACCTTGTGTAGTAAGTCTAGCCTTGTTTCTAACTATAGCATCTAACTCATAAACCTTGTTATTAAACACCCATTTAGTGCCAATATTCAAGGTTTCATTGGTCCTTTCTACAAGTTACCATACTTTTTTTCTTTCAAATTGATTAAATTCTTCTTTCATGGTTATTACCTAGAATTCATCATTAATTACTTCATTGATGTTCTTAGGTTCAATTTTATACAAAAATTCTTGATGTTCAACCTGATTTCTTAGAGAATCTCTAGTTTATGTTCCTCTATTTAGGTATCCTATAACAGCATCTAAAGGATGGTACTTAATGGTTCTAACATATCAAGAAAAAGATGGAATGGTCACTTAAGGTCCCATAGACTCAGGTTCTTGAAGTTCTAGAAATTATTCAGAACTGGATGATTTTTATTCTTATTTTATAGTAGAGTCTAAAGATTTAGAATTTAAGTTTAGAGAAGATAAATCATCCTCAGGTTTTTATAGAGAGGTATTATGTTCATGTGGACCTATTTCATCAAATTTTACATGGACTGATTCTTACAAAGTTTTGTTCTTCTTATTGAAAACTCTATAGTATTTTCTAGAGATTGAATAGCCAAGGAAATTTTATTCATCACTTTTGGAAGAAAATTTGTCCAAAATATCCTTAGTGTTAATAATAATGACTTTGAAACCAAAAACTCTTAAGTAATTAAACTTAGGTTTCCTATTGATTCACATCTCATAAGGGGTATTCTTAAGGATACCTCTAATAAAGAATCTATTGATAATGCAGCAGGATGTATTAACAAATTCCACCCAAAAATAAATAGGTAGGTCATACTCATTCAATATGGTCTGAGCTATTTATTATAAATTTCTATTTCTCCTTTATACAAATATATTCTGATGAGGATTATTATGAGCATAGAAGTTGTGAGTGTAGCCATTTTGTGAGAAAAAAGATTCAAAATATTGATTTTCAAACTCAGGATATAGTCACTTCTTAAAGTCTTAATCCTAAGTCCACTAAGATTTTCTACAAACTTCGCATACTTGGTAAAGTAAGATCAATCTTCACTTTTGTGAGCTATAAAATATACCCAAGTATACCTAGAGAAATCATCTACAAGAACATAAACACAATTCTTCCCATTAAGACTTGAAACTCTAGAAGGTCCAGAAGAATCTATTTTAACCAATTTGATAGGTTGAGAAGTTGATACTTCTTTATTTAATTTAAAAGAAACTTTGTATTATTTACCTTTTTGATAGGGTTTATATAATTTATCAGTTGGGAACTCAATCTTAGGTAGATCCCTAACTAACCCTTTTCTAGTTAGCTTTATAAGTGAGTGAATTTTGCAATGGACTAGTCTCATATTCCAAAGAAAATATTCTATATGAAAGGCACTTAAGAATGAAACATTTTATGAAACTAAAGAATTTAAATCAACATCATAGACATTATCATTTTGCATAGTAAAAACTAAAACTTTTTTAGAATCATAAGCATTTCATGAATCATTTACAAACTTAACATATAAAACATCATTACATAACTGAGAAATACTAAGAATAATGTATTTTAAACCATCAACAAATAAAACTTTATAAATTAAAATTGGATTATTATTACCTATTTGGACTAGGACGATGATTTTTCCTTTATCATTATCACGCAAGGTGACATGGCCACCATCAACCTTAATAACGCTCTTGAATCATAAATTATCTTCAATCATATGTATTGAATATAATTTTTCCAAGTACCATAGATTTCTAGTATATGTCTTCAAGCATTTTTCCTATAACTCAAGTTTTAAACAAGAAATGATTTTGGTACCCAAATCCATTTGGGTCAAGAAATGTCAGTAATCAAAGATTTGGGAACCTATATTTTCCTAATTAGTTTTATATAAATAGATTGCATAATTTTTTAAATAAATACTCTATTAGATCCCATATAAAAATCACTTACAGAATAACTCTCTGGTTTGTATTTATGAACAAAATTACTCTTTGATATTTTCATCTATTCAGGTTGATATCCAATTCCAGTAACATAATTTGGTGAAAATTGATTACCCAAAATTTGAGTGAGTGTCTCTCTACCATTTTTAACCTTTTATATATATTTATTTAATTTCTCATTAGACAGTTTAAGTTTCATGTTCTCTTTGATTAGTTAAGAATTTTTCTCTTTTTCTATGGATAGTTTAGCTTTTCTATTTACAGTTAGCACATGTTATCTTTTTAAAAATTTGTATTTATTATTTATCTCATTAAAGGTTTCTTATAACATGTTTCACTATTAAATTAATTTTCCATTTAAAATATTATCATCATCATGTTGTTTATTGTCATAATTATCAGAATTATGCACATGAAGAACATTAAAAAGCATAGGTAAAGCAGATACCTCACTGACTTTAGTCATGAAACACATATTTTCTCTGTCTATCTTATCTTCATATGAATAATGTGAATCATTGTAACTATCTTTAGAAGCACTCCAAGTGGCCTTTATAGACTTTTTGTATCTTTAATCCATTTCCTCATATTTCTTTTTATACTTCAACTTTGGATAATATGATTTTATATGTCCTCTACTCTTACATTCATAGCAGACAACTTATTTTGAATAATCATTCTTCTTCTAATATTTCTTCCAATTTACTCTGTTGTCATATTTTCATTTATAGTTTGATTTTATGAAGAACTTTTCTTCCTATAAAACATCTTAAATCTTATGTCTAGGTGAGATATCTCCTCATCACTATTAGAAGAAGATTCACTATCACTTAAACTTACAGCTTGGACTTTCTCTTTCTCTTTTTCTTTTTGTTATCTAGATGCAGTAGTCTTGAAATCTACTGAATTTATCTTAGGATCTTCATCTTATTCATGATTTGCCTTTAGTTCATCTTTATACATCATAAGCTTACCAATCAGCTTCTTGACTAGAAACTTGCTAATATCACAAGACTCTCTGATGGAGATAAGTGTGCCTCTCTATATTTCAGGTAGACATCTTAGAAATCTCATAATTTGGTCCTTATTAGAAACTAGTTTTCCAAGTGAGATCATTATGTTGAAAAATTCATTAAACCTAAGGTACATGTCAGAAATAGGCTCATTGGGATTTATTTTAAAATTATCATACTTAATAGTATAGGTATTAATCCTCATCTCCTTAACATTAGTAGTTCCCTCATGGAAAATAGAAAAGGTGTCCCAAATCTCATAATCAGTTTTACATGCAGAAATTTTGTTAAATTATTCATCTATAAGGGAACATATAGGGCATTCATGGATTTATAATTATTATTGTAAGATAACTTTATCGCATCATCCCAAATACTTCTAGCAATATCAGGTATAATATAGTCATCTTCTATATTGTACCAAATATCAAGACCCATGATTTCTACATTCATTATCGTCTTAATATTCCATTGAGCATAGTTGTTACCATGAAATAAATTATTTCTATTGGTAGAAGAACCTTATTGACGATTATCCATTTAAAGAATTAAATTTAGAAATAACATAACTTTAAGAACTTTAAAACTTGACTAAAATCACAATTTGAAAACTTTAATACCAAATAAATGAAAACATCTCATATCAAATGTTGGTCAGAGTGATTATATCAAGAGGATGAATTGAGCACCCAATAAAAATTAGTGTTTAAAATGGATTATTTTGAAATCCCCCAAATGTTTAAATATATCCTAGTTTATCAAAATATGTAGTATGATATAGATATTAATCATTATAAAGATTTATCTATAGATTTATTAGGTCTCGAATGAATAATATATAATATTATTAGATCCTTTGAAATCAATTTACTTGATCAAAATACTATATGAACAAAAATTGAGATAAACTATAAAAGTATATATTTTATTTAGAGTAAAAACAATTTTCAGTTTTAAATTATAAACACTACTAAAATGTGTATTTAGCGGCGGTTATTTATTCTATTTATTTTATTTATTTTATTTATTTTATTTATTTTATTTATTTTATTTATTTTATTTATTTTATTTATTTTATTTATTTTATTTATTTTATTTATTTATTTTATTTATTTTATTTATTTTATTTATTTTATTTTATTTATTTTATTTTATTTATTTCGTATTTATTTTATTTATTTCGTATTTATTTTATTTATTTCGTATTTATTTTATTTATTTATTTATTTATTTATTTTATTCTATATTTTATTTATTTATTTCGTATTTATTTCCTATTTATTTTATTTATTTCGTATTTATTTTATTTATTTCATATTTATTTTATTTATTTTATTTAATTCATATTACTTTATTTACTTTATCCATGCATGCACATGCAATATAAAAAAATACTGCATTTGGTTAGATTTGAACCCCTAACCTCTTGCATATTTTTCAAAGACTTTACCACTTCAGCAAGCTCGTCATGTGGTTAATAAACAGAATTTAATATACTTATATATACTAATTGAAAAAAAAAATAATACATAACTAATAGATATAAACTCAATAATAATTAAACAATAAGGAATAATTAATAATCAATAATTAATAATTAATAATTATTGATTTATTAGTTATTTATTGAATTATTTATTTATTTATTATTATTTACTATTTATTATAATAAATAAAAAATAAATTATAATAATATTTACATAAATTATAAAATTATGAAAATAAATTAATAAAATAATAAAATTATGAAATTAAAATAATAATATAATAAAATAATAATACAATAAATAATAAACAACAAATAGTAAACAATAAACAATAAATAATAAATAATAAATAATAAATAATAAATAATAAATAAAAAACAATAAATAACAAACAATAAACAATAAACAATAAATAATAATAAATAATAATAAAGAATAATAAACAAATAATAAATAAATATTAAATATTAAATAATAAATAATAAAAAAATAATAAATAATAATAAATAATAAATAATAAACAATAAACAATAAACAATAAATAATAAACAATAAATAATAAATAATAATAATAAAATATTAAATATTAAATATTAAATATTAAATATTAAATAATAAATAATAAATAAAAAATAGTAAACAATAAATAGTAAACAATAAACAATAAACAATAAACAATAAATAATAAATAATAATAAACAAATAATAAAGAATAAATATTAAATAAAAAATAATAAATAATAATAAATAATAAATAATAAATAATAAACAATAAATAATAATAAATAATAAATAATAACAAATAACAAATAATAAATAATAATAAATAATAAATAATAATAAACAAATAATAAATAATAAATAATAAATAAAAAATAATAAATAAAAAATAATAATAAATAATAAATAATAATAAATAATAAATAATAAATAATAAATAAATAATAAATAATAAATACTAAATAAAAAAAATATTGAATAATAAATAACACATAATAAATAAATTATAATAAATAAATATAAATAATAAATAATAATTATAAATAACACATAATTAATAATTATAAATAAATAATAAACAACAATTAATAATAGATAATAATAAATATATAATAGATAATAAATGATAAATAATAATAATAATAAATAATAAATAATAAATAATAAATAATAATATATAATATATAATATATAATATATAATATATAATATATAATATATAATATATAATATATAATGAATAAAATATTATTATTAATAATAATATATAATATATAATATATAATATATAATATATATAATAAATAATAAATAATAAATAACCAGTAAAAAATATTATTATTATTATTAATATTTTATTATTAATAATAATATATAATATATAATATATAATAAATAACCAGTAACAAATAATATATAATAAATAAATTAAAATATATTATAAATTATAGATTATAAATAATAAATAATAAATAATAAATGAAACACATGAAGAAGTATGAAAAGGCATGAAAAGGGATGAAAAATCATGAAAACGCGTGAAAACGGATGGAGAAGCATGAAGAAGGAAGCATTAGAAAGCATGAGAACGCATGAAAACTCAAGACAACTCTGAAAACCCCCTTAAGAATTCAACATAATCATCATAATAACCAACAAAATACCATTAATAAAGATAACAAGTCATGGAAACCCAAATAAACAGTAATAAATGGAGCAACCGTTAAAACCCGTCAAAACAGTCATAAAGTGACAAAAACATTGGACTCACATTAAATGAGATAACTTATGATCTGAGAGTCCGTTCCAGATCTGCAACTAGTCAAATCAAAGATCCTGAAACGATCTTCGACCTGATAGGTGAAAGTGACTGAATGGACTGGCGGATCGGAAGTTACGACCATTTAAAAAAAAGCTGACGGGGAACGGGTACTAGAAACGAGGCATCGAAAAACATAACAAACCTAATACCCACTAAAAAGTCCATAACTTATGATCCAGGAGTCCATGTAGGCGCTGCGACCAGTCAAACTGAAGCTCATGGAATGAACTGTGATCTGGCAGGCGTAGGATTCCGAACTGACACGCGGATCGAAAGTTAGGTTTGTTTGAAGACAAGTTCAACGGGACACCAATGACGGTTTTGGAGGCCTTAGGAGGGGTTTTTAGGGTCTAAAAACATGAAAGAACCTTGATTTTGTCGAACCGATGTGTATCTCTTTTCGCTGGCTTCGATTTGATATGTGGTAGAGCCCAAACGAACACCCGGAGTGAAAGTTATGGTCATTTGAAGTTGGAGAACTTTTTTCAACTTTCTTATAACTCTCATATCTTCTGCACCTTAGACCGTCTCATGGTTTTGATTATACGTGCCTCTAGATCTCTTCATGAGCTTCAATTTGACTGGTCGTGGTGCTCCAACGGACGTCTGGATCAAAAGTTATGGTCGTTTTAGTGATTTTGGGGTTTCTCATGTTTTTTTATTTTTTTTTCTTTTCATTTCACGGTGGTTTTACCCAAACCGCCACTAATCCTCGAAAAAATAAAAAAAAAATACTAAAAAAAATTAACACATTTCACAGCGGTTTTTAAACCACCACGAAAAAACTGTCGTGAAACGCTCTTTTTCCTATAGTGAAATAAAGTAAAAAAAATTAAAGCACATAGTGGAAAGATTGAATACAATAGGTTCAGAATCGATTTGAGACTTAGTCCTCTCTACTTGGTTATCACCTGCCACCAAGTATTTTATATAAATAAACATGTTGATTCAAAACCTGGATCAGGTTTTATAACAGTTTACAACTATCCAGATTACACATGACCTCTTGCACAGTTATACGTGGGAGTAAAAATGAACAGGACACACAAGGAAATCTACCACTATTATCTGTGGTAGTAAAAGTGTAATAAAATATGATAAGATATCTAGGTATCTTCCATTTCAACATAAGAGATAATGTGTGTGTATAAAATAGAGTATAGCACACACTGCTCAATATGTAAAAAAAATAAATTGAACTAAGAAATATTATATTGTAGAGTTTTGAAATGCTCGGTTTGTTTTAATGAAACTTATGACTCTTGATTTGATTCTACAGTGAAGCTTGAGTCAGGTTATCTAGAACTTGTTAGAAAAATAGAGTGTCGCAGACTCTTGTTCTTTAATTGGAGGAAAGCAGTTGATGGTTATATGCTTTGGATTCCTCAGTCAAGTGTTGTTTTGGATGTCGCCATTTAGCTCAAATACTTTGTTTAGTAAGCTCAATATCTCAACTTACTATCATTCATCTTCATCCAATATTGTGTCTCTCTCATATATTTTCCACAAGGGATTATGCTTCTATTATTAATAGTAGCAGTGGAGAGAATATCCATGTGCATCTGGATATTCTATTTCCTCATACAGCATGTTTGACATCCTCTTCAATGCATTATATCAAACATTTAAGAGATAATAATTAAAATAATATTTTTCATTAACTTCAATAATATAGTCATTTTAAAAACTTTAAATGAAAGAGGTTAAGTAAAGAAAACGGTGGTGGTGGATTTTTCTGGTGGTGTCTTGTGTTGATGGTGTCTTAGGCTAATGGTGTCTCATTCGGTTGTATGAAACTGGTGGTTTCTTTAACATATCCAAATTTCCACTTCCTTGGTGGTGTCTCAATTGGAAGTGTCTGGTTTGGTGGTGTCTTAGACTTATCCAAAATTCTGTGTCAGTGATATGACACTGGCGGTGCCTCATCTGGCAGTATCTTGTACTTATCCAAATTTATGTTCTGGTAGCATGACATCCTAATGGTGTGATATCTTGGCGGTATTTCATCTAAAAGTGTATTGGACTTTTTGATATGTCCATGATGACATTGATTCATGGACAACGGTGACTCAAGTTGGCAATTTCAGTCTCAACAGTGTCTCTTCCTTAGTAGTAACTAGAGGTGACTCATACTTTGAAAATTTCATCACCTATCTCAAATTTAATTGACTACTTATATAAAACATAAAAATTATTAATATCACTAGAATCATGATTTTTTTATCATTAAAATAAGTAGTTCAACAATAGGGAGTTAAAGGGAAAGAGGTGCCCCTCATTTGGATTTGGTGGGTTGTTATCTCCATCCAATGGTGGGTCGATGGAAGTAGATGTGGTTACAGGGGCATGTGTCCTCTCTATCACGCGAGTGACTTGAGATCAATTATGGGAAACAATGCCATTTTTTGCGTGGATTATTGTATCTTATAGACCTTTCAAAGGTCCGATGCTCTTCTAATGTGTATTGCAGCACTCGGTTCGAATCCTCGGTGATGGTACAAATTTTAGAGTCGATTGTTTGTGATTTGTCTTTCTAATGAGGGGTTTGCAGAGCATAATTAAATTAATTGATTAATGATTTTTTATTTAAAAAATTTATAAATATTGGAATTATTTCATTATTGTGGTTTTAAGCTTATGATATCCTTAAGATTTTCTTTATATTACATTAAATTAACACCCACTTCACAAGATGATTTTGAACGGAATTCCCAAGTATTGAGGCTTTAATCCAAGACATAACTTAAATAGGGTTCTAATATCAATCAAAACTTGTTTATGGTAGTGTATTTATGGTTCCAATAATCCATGGAATCCACACATTAAACAAAATATGTCATTAATCCATGATATTTTAAGTTTAACATACACAATGTTAACTAAAAGAATATTCAAGGAGAAAAATATCTCAATCACTTAACATCCCCAAATTATGACTCACCCTAATGGATGATTTACTCATCCATTAATATGGTTATTAATCTGGTGTAATATGATTATGGTGATGAGTTAAAAATATAATAAAAAGAACAGTACAAGATAAGAGTAGTGTGCCGAACATACAAATAAACAGTGAAGAGAATTAAAATGCACTTTTGATTGAATAGGAAACCAAAAGAGGAAAAGAATTTTAGCTTGATTTAAACTATTTTAATAACATTAATATTTCACAACATAATTTTGATAATAATTAAATATTAATATGAATAAACATGCATTTATATTTAATTTAAATAAAAATAAACTTACACGATTATAATTGAAAACAAGAAAAAACAAATGAGAAATAGAAATTGGGTGAAAGGTATCTCTTATTGAAATAATATTAAGTAAAGTCCTCTTAAAACCTATTAAAGGCTATATTAATTCCAAATCTTCTTTTTAAGTAATGAAATTATAAATCCTTTCAAGGAGAAGAGGGGAGTGAATTTATAGCCCAAGGTGGTAGACTGTTTGAATTCCAAAACTGCCCTCCACTTGGATCGCAAATTTGATAATTTAGAAAATCAAATATGGAGAAATATTCTGCTTAAAATTTTTATATATTGATGTGGAAATTACACCCTCTAAATTTTGTGTCCATTGGATTTTTTTAGCCAAATTTATGTCTGTTTTATTAAACAATGTTCCATTGTCCATTTTTATCCAAACACTTTCAAAGGTCACAATGTGAATAGGTTTTTGGATAGAAATATGCCCTTAAATACAAACCATTTATTTGAAAAAGTTGGGAAGTTGCATATTTTATTTCACACCACAAAATATCATCTCAATATGATGTCTATATTTTGATAAAAGTCAAGGATATTTTGTTTCTTTTAAAACTCGGACAGAATTGTGGGTTGGACTTCAAAGCATCAGTTGGGAACCTTTTTGGTGGATTTGGGGCTTCAAATTTTTATCCAAGATGTTTTTTGGATATTTCAGAACATATTATATAGTTTTATAAAATTTGGGCTTCTGTATTGAGTTTGAAAATTCAATCATCATGGATGGTCCAACTTTCTCAATAGATTTGGTAGGCCTTCTTGTGTGGTTCATATGACCCTTCAAATGTCTGAATTGGATAAATCTCTAGTCTAATGATATGTTTGAATTTGAATCAGGAACACTAAAAAATAGAAATCATGTCATTTGGATTAGTATGTTGAAATATTTAATCAAAACATTAAACTTTATTTTAATTAAATGATTTTGAATAATTCTCTTTATATATGTTTATGATCAAAACATGAACATTGAATGGAAATTAATCATTTCTAAGTGAAAATTATAAGATGGGAGTAATTCAAAATCATGAATGAATATTTAATATAAAGTCTCCCCACTAATACTCCTCCACCTACTACCTCAAATATGAATCCACGATCATATGATGAAGATAACCTCATCCATTTTTCTCCCCAACATCAAGATGCATCACTATAAGATCCTCCATTCCTTTACAAATATTTGGAGACTCCCAAACCACATCCTATTGGGAATTACAAATAAACACATTGGAAACTACATTATCCTTCCATGGGGTTTAATAGATCTCAAAATCCTAATCTTGAAGAAACTCTATTAACCTCTGCTAGTATAGATTCAGATCATGCTAAGAGAAAAAATATCTACGGCTCTTATAGTCCATAAAAACAAAAAAAAATGCTTGCTAATGAGGTAATGTATCCACAACTTTAGTGTGAACACAACTGTTTCTAACTCTATATCATGGGTGGCATGGTTATTCTTGTGGGGATGTAACTTCTTAGACCCATAAGAGATCATTTCTCTCTGTTGTATCAAAATTCATCCTAGGACCAGGTGAGACGCGTCATAGAAAACATCAAACAACACACCCTCCTTAGGAAACTGAAGCATTGAAGTACTAACCAAATTCTCCTTCAGATAACTAAATATTGCATGTCACTGATCTATCCACACAAAATAAAATCCCTTCATGGTCAATGCTGTTAGCGGTGCTAAAGCTCGATAGAAAGTAGGCATGAACCTCAAATAATATCCTGTGAGACCAAGGAAACTATGAACCTATTCCACATTCTTAGGTGTTTCCCAAGAAAAAATTGCCTCAACATTTTATGGTTCCACTACCACACCCTATTAAGACACCACATATCCAATTAAATTCTCATCTTGTATCCATAACTCAAACTTGGACAACTTCCCATAAATCTGGTGGTGTCGAAATACATGCAAAACAAATCTGAGATGCCCGGTATGCTCCTCCTCTAAATTCGAGTAGACCAAGATATCATTAATGAATATGACAATGAAATGGTCCAAGAACTTTGAGAACACTGATTTCATAACCCCTATGAACATGGTTGTTGTGTTCATAACACCAAATGGTGTGACTATAAACTATAAGTTCCCATACCTGCATATGAAGGCAGACTTCTAAACATCCTCATATTTCACCCTCAACTGGTGATATCTAAACTGCAGATCAATATTAGAGAAACATATAGCTCTTATAAACTAGTTGAATAGATCATAAATCTTTATAATAGGGTAATGATTATTAAACATTGACTAATTCAACCACTGGTGGTTTATACACAAACTCAGACTACCATCTTCCTTCTTAGTGAACAAAAATGGAGCACCCCATGGAAGAACACTAGGTTGGATAAAACTCATCTGTATGATATCATCCACCTATATCCTCAACTAACACAACTTCATGGGTGTTATCTGATAGGGATCCATCAAAATTGAAGAAGTTCCCATCTCCAACTCTATCCCAAACTCAACATCATGTTGAGGAGGTAGTTCCATAACCACCTTTGGGAAAACATACAGGAACTCCTCCACAACCCTGGGAACATACCCAATATAATATTCTATTAACAGCTCCATAAACTATGAAAAAAGAGGCTCAAATTTCCTAACACCTAACCAATAACCTCGCTCACCAATGAACTATACTCGATGGACCTCCACATCAAAAAATAAAACTCTTCTCTAAAAGAAAATGATGACTGCATGCATGGAATATAACCAATCCATACCAAAGATAATATCACATGGTTCTATCTCTAATAAAAAGATGTCCCTCATTGACTGGTGTTACCCCATCACTAGTTTACATCCTCAGCACACATCAAATAAAGAATCCTAACCTCCAACCAGTGTAGATAACACCAGGGGAACTGGAAGAATCTCTACACTCAGTCCCAATATGTGGACCAAAGAAGGAGTAACAAAGGAGTGCGAAGATCCTGAATCAAACAAGTCACACATGAGGGTAGATGATAAACTGATCATACCTCAAAAAAATCTCAGATCTAGTGGCATTGCTTTCTCTAATATGTGCATCTGAACACACTCATATCCTCTGCCTCTCTCTTTCCAACATCCACATCTGCACTCTATCCTAGGTGCCTATGTATGGGAAACATCATGAGGATTTCCTATTCAAGATCTACCTACTCTTGGCTGCTGAACAATAACATGCGGTCCCTACCACTAGAACTGGCTCAAAGGAAATTGTTACTACTGAAAAGGGTCCTAACCGCCCATATGAAACTAACCTCCCTAATCAGTTGGACACTAAACCTGGTAGTTCCCATATCTCCCACATATATGGAACAAAAATATAAAACCCCTATAATATTCTCTAAAACCACCTTTCCCTGATGGTTGGGAAAGAAACTATCATTGTTGGTTACACACTGAATGGAACCATGATTTCTTGAACACCCACGACCCACTACCTAAAGATCTTCTCTTCTAAATTCCCCTATAGGCCACCCTAATGAGGCTCATGTCCCAATTAAATCATCCACTTGATAACCTCATCCTTTTTTTAAACCCCTAGATACATTGGGAGCATAAACAGAGTGACTGCATACCTGATCATTGGGGGAAAACCCTCTTTCAGACGTTGTTCTCTGGACTCCTCAACTAGAAAAACATCTAGAGAAAATTGAAGGAGGTCCTTGAACCTGATCCCAAAATCCCACACACTCAGACTCCCATGTTGAAGGGAGAGAATCTCATGCCTCTTGGTTTCCCTCATCATTGATGACAGAAACTCTGCTCGAAACTCCCTCTAAAATTATGGCCTCAACACATCTACCTCCTTGCAGTCACCAAGAAATATTATCTACTACTAATGTGTATCTCCCCTCATTTGACTGACTTCTAGTGGAATCCAAAAGTCATCTCAAACTTTGATCAGACCAAAATCGATCTCAATCTCCTCTATCCAGTGCTCGATCTCCATATCAAAGATAGTCCCCTCATACTTACCCAAAATCTACAGCTAAAAGGAATGAAAATCCCACTACTATGCCTCATCCTTCTCTATTGGGTCAACCCTCTGATGGTCAACCGAATCATCCATTTGAACCTCAACTACCAGATAAAATCATGGATGAAAAATAGGATCCATTCCTAAAAAACAAGGAGAACTTCCTAAGACCAGTAGCATGGAATTTCATCAAGGATTATTTACTTAATTCATTTTATTTTACCAAAACACACAATTCAAATGTGAAAACAAGTTATCATGATGCATGTACCTCTCCTAGGTATCTACCCTATAAACAATTACACCTCACATGATCATTCAATAAGCTCAGAGTCCATGTACTAGATCATGGGGACCCTAAAATCCTATGTCCTAGTCAGTATCCCTGGCCTCTATCACACACCAAGGTCAACTAAAACTGTTTCCATACCAACCCATGAAAAACTCATTATTTCTAACTTCAAAATTCATTATATATCTAAACCATCACCTCTGATACCACTCTATCGCAACCCCCTACTACTAAAGACACCACAATGAGGAGAGAGAGATGATGACCTTTGATTACTGCCACCAGTAGGCCCCGGGTTGGTGACTGGAATTGAGGGTATAAAAATATAATACTATAACAGACATTACCCTATATAAATGAAATAGTATCAGGATATAGGATAAACAATCACCAAAAACTCCATCAGAAAATATAAAGGTAAACCAAAAACAATCCCACAATGCATGAGCCAATGAGCTTGTACCCAAGTGGTAGAAGCTTCTGCTTGGCATCCAAAAGACCTAGGATCAAATCCGGGCAGGGGAGGAATTTTTTAGTACTATAGCATCACTGTAGAAGGTACTGTAGTAGTAGTGGTATTGTATTAGTAGTGGCACTGTAGCGGTGGTAGTACTGTAGCATCCTGGGTACTGTAACAGTATTATTTACTGATGGAACCTTTAGGAAAAAAATGGGCTTTCAAGCCTTGTATTCAGTCCACTTGGACTCGGGCCTTTGGGCTATGTAATGGGTCTCCCTCTACCCAGATAAAAAAGAGGTCTTTTATTTAATAATAAAATGAGGCTTCAGCCCCAAACGTTAAGAAAAATCACACAATGCATGAATAAAGTAGAAATAATGCATATAAAAGCCTCCAAAGTAAATACCAAAAAGACAGGTCTATGGTAGTGACTCAATAGCACTCTAACCCAGCTAGTAATGTTTAGATTAGTCTTAAAAATCCCCTTAGAAACCTTAAAAGTGTTTATATACATAGGGTGATCATAAGAGGTATACTCAGTAGGCATATAACCAAGACCTCAAGTGCACATGTGAAAAGAGAATGTTAATGCACCGGTGAACAAATAGAATAAGCAACAAGCACCTTGTACAAATTATCTAACTAAATCCAACCTCACCATGGATCGCTCACAAAATCACGAATCCAATATAATAATATAACGTTGAGATCATAACAAAGCAAGGCACTCTGCTACCACTTCCCTACTGATTTTCCGTACCCATGCCCCAACATTGAACATCCTATGTTCCCATACCTTTCACACATACCACATCACATGAAATCCCGCCCATAGAAAATTGGGTCACACATCACATCATATCCTACTCGTAGACACCTGGTCCACACACCACATCACATCACATCCTGCTCGCAGACACCTGGGCCACACATCACCTCACATCCCACCCATAGACACATATACCACACATCACATCACAACCAGAACCAGATAAGTATGTTATCATGAATGTGAAGGAAATCAACCTCATTCCCTCCTCCTACCACACATTACCCCCACCATATATCACATCACACCACATCACATATCACCCATAGATACTTGGTCCAACACATTGCATCACGCCCAAAGACACCTAGGCCACCATATCACTTCTGGGTGATATCCAACACCAACCTATATCACTATTGCTAAAGAAATAGTAGGGGAGAGGGGGTAGCCAGCCAGCCATATCTTTGTCATACTGGATTTTGGGGGAAACACCTAGAAATCAGCACCTCTGAGTTTTGGAATGGTTATCCAACTCAGGTAGGGCACCATAAAATAACATAAACATACATGGTATATAGATAGCACACAATACCCAACCTATGGGTTCACATAAACAATAATAGTGAATGCCACATCACCACCACATACTGCACATCAACCGTCTCAACCATTGCCACCACTATATGCAACACCATGCAACCACCACACAAGCCACACAACATTCCACTTTCCACTTACAAGTTTTACCACTTTTATTTTTTATCCATTTTATTTCACATTACACTACTCATTCATTCATTCAATTCAATTTAAGTCATTTATCACATATATGTTTCCATTCCACCTTGTTTATTTTCCAGCCTATTTTGTTTCTTTTATCATCACATTTCATCACATGGATAATATTCCCAAGTACCAATTTCCATGATGATACTATTTGGAATGTTTTCTTGAAATTCTTTGATAAACTGATTGTTAAGGAAATTATTTTCAAATTGGTTTATTTGGAAATGTTTTATAAGTTTTTTAAAAGGGGTGGATTTTCATGTTTGTTATTAAATTGTGAGAATTTTAACTCATGCCATGTGTTTATTTAATTGATCATAATTGGTTTATTTTATAAAGACTTCTTAGGAAACACTTGGTGGGATCCTACTGGGCTTGTTTTTTCTCACACCATGCATACACCTTTGGGTGTATGTAGACCTTGTTTCATCATACGCGGGTAAAGACAAGGTGCTACAAGGTATTGGCGAGTTAGTTCATTAGTAGGGTATGAGATTTTGGAGGTGACTAAATGTCACTTGGAGATGAGTTGTCATTTTACTTGTGTACCTTGGTTTGATTTGTGGTTTGGGCACCTATATTCACCCACAAAGTTTCTTTTTCGCTATTGACTTGCATTGGCATACCGACTTTATCTTTATATTTTTCATCTCGGTTTATGGTATCTTGTGGAAAATTCATTCTGAAAGGTAGTTCTTGATGCTCAAGCACTTTTTGTCACCCCATGGGGACCAAGAATGCCCTTCGGTCCCTATCAGGGATGACTCAGGTTTCTAGTTTGTTGGGTGGTCTGGGTTGGTTCATGACAACATCCCTATAATATGTTGATTTTTCATGAGATTTATTTTTTAATGAAATAATTTAATTACTCAAAAGTGGTTGTCTTTCTATTGCGGTGTGTGTATAGGTGTTTTATTCTTTGCTCGTGGCATTTTTTATTAGGATATTAAAAGTGTCAATGTAATTTTAATATTAAAAAAGTGTATAATAAATGTTTCAAATGTTGTGAAGAGTAATAAAAAGTTATAATTAAAAATAATACAACACAAAATAGATGTTATTTATTTTTTATTGAAAATAAATTACATTAGTTAAATGATGTGGTTGCAAAATTATTTTGAATAAAATTGACATACAATCGAAAAAAACCTAATACGACTTTAAATAGTGAACGGTAAAAAATTAATGAAAAACAAAACATGTGTCCAATTGTGATGACTTACTAGTGAATTGTGAAATACATGTCATGAAATTTTTTATTTATTTATTATAATGTACATAAAATATTTATTATTTTCATAAACAACATGTTATTATAAAAATCATAATTAATGTTTTTAAATAGTTTATTTTGCAACATAGTCATATGTTACTTGTCATTTTGAATAGATATTATTTATATTTATTGAATGAATGAATTGCAGATTTATTTGAGCTACAAAACATTAATAACAAATGGAAAGTTGTTGTTCCTTAATATAGTGAATGGGTAATAAAAAAATATAAAACATGTGTTTTTTTGTATAAATAATTGAAGAAAAGATAATTATGATGGATATATGTTATTTTCTTTTTTTGAAGAATATGGGATTATAAAAAATAAAAAAATATGTGTTATGTGTTAATATTCTGTAAATAGTAAAACAAATGGTGAGTGATAGTATTTGATATAACACAAAACACATGTTTTGTTTATTTTTAAAAAAGAATTTTTTTCATTTGAACTAATAAAATTTTCATGTAATGAATTTCTGAAAGACAATGTAACATATAAAGTCCAAATGCATGTCATTCTTTTTGGGTAATTTGAGAAATAAGTAACAAAATGTCACAACATGTGTTCTATGTTTATAAAAATATAAGAAAAAAGATAGAATTTTCATTGATTGGTGCTATTTTTTTTGTAAGAACATGCATTCATAAAGGGACATTGAAGGCATGCTCATGGTATTATTAGACGGGATCAAAAAATCTAAAGGTTGTATATAATATATATTTCATAAAAAAGTTTTATGATGTTTTAAATAAAATTTAATATCATTTGATTATATGTTAGAGTTATAATGTTATTTTGGATGGAAATATATACTAAATAAAATAGGTATTCTTTTTCTAAATAGTTGTGAAAAGAAATAATAATAAAATATCAAAACATCTACTTTGTCTTTATAAACTATTGGAAAAGGAATGATAATTGTGATTAATTGTGTTATTTATTTTTCAAGATTTTATGAAGTAAAAAACATGTGTTTTTTGTGTTTTTATTTATATATATTTGTGTTGATTTAATTTTGAAGGAAAATCCTTAAAAATATGATAGAGAATAGAACTTTTAATATTGATTTTCTATAGAAATTATTTACTCTCTAAGAAAAAAATTATGGAACATTCTTTGGCTAAAATAATGCGACTAATGAGATTCTAAGCATAAAATATTTGTTCTAAATTAGATTGGTTATATATTATTTGTTTTAAACCAAGAATAATAATCAACACAAATCGAATATTATATTGCCAAGGATTTTTTTTATTTCTTTATTAACTAAAAGTAGTTTTGTGAGAAAAAAAAATAATGATGATGAATTTAATTTTTTAGATGTGAAGTGTGTGTGTGTGTGTGTGTGATGTTTGAATAATATTTTAGTGTCATCTTGATGTAATATTCTTTGTTTATCTGGCTATTGCGCGGCCTCTACTTTCTTGTGACAGGATTGCTCTTTATTTAGGAATAGGTTGGGGATTCTAATTAGTAGCATTTTCATCGTAGCCTTAAGATAGAAGATGCACTACTACAAAATTGCTCAACATCATCGCTCAAAATGGTCATTGTCAACGCTAAAAAGCATTGACAGATGAAACTCTCTAAAAATTTTGTGACCTTTATCAGTGCTAATAAAAACGCTAATAAAATATGTCTTTACCAGAGTTAAAATAAATGTGTTGATAAAAGTCTCATTTATCAACGCTTTTTTTTCCTGCATTGATAAAATTCAAAAAAAATATTTTTAAAATATTTTTTTGTTCGACCCACCACATTTATTAACGCTCTCACACCACCTTTATCAGTGCTATGAGCCCGCGTGCCCACCCCACAACCTTGCTTGAGCCCCCCCCCCCCCACCCTTTTACCATCACTTTTTACACCAGAATCAATCTTGCTCGCACCTAGGTTCAGTCCTCTAACCTTTTCCTTCAAGGCTAACGCCTTTACCACTGCTCCTTAAAGATTTGATTAATATTTTACAATATATATATATAATTCATTTTTATTTATATATTTATTAATATAATTATATACCTTTATATAATTATTTTTAAATACATTTTTTAAATTTGTCTATATATTGTATATTTAGATATAAAATTTTTATAATGCATTTATAAATATTTATTGTAAATACGTTTATATACTATATTTAATGATAATGATATATTTATAACAATACATTTATATATGTATATATATTAATGCATTCTTATAAGGTAAATAAAATTGATAATTTTTATTTTAAATAAAATGAATAATAAATATTTATTTTCATATGGTTTATATATTTAAAAATAAATTTTTATTTAAATTTGTTTAAATATTTATTTATACAATTGATTTATTATATGTAAATATATGAAAATATGTATATATTTAATTATAAATAACACTACAATATGAAAAATGGTGAAATTTAAACAGAATATTATTCATATGTAAGGTCTGAAAATAAATTTTTTATCCATTGAAGCAAGATAAGAAGACTCTCAAACAAAATTGAAATTCTATCAAATGTTCAAAATTAAGGTATTCGAATAAAAAAACTTAGTTTTAAAGGTCTTTCGAACCTTTTTTGACCTCGAAAAAAAATACTGAGGTTTTTTTATCATTATGTCGTAAATCTTTTCGCAAGCTTTGATTTGATATGTGATAGAGCACAAATAGATACTCATATCAAAAGTTATGGTCGTTTGAAGTTCAATTAATGTTTTTAATTTATGTCATATCATTCATTGCCCAAATGGCTCGAAGACCTTTTTTTTATTGATTTTTGATAACCCCTCTTTCAAGGGGTGAAGGGGAACCCTTACAAGACCCGTAGACTTAGAGATTACATGACTCGTAGCTCTTAGGAGATATTCATACTATAACTACTTGGGAACTACTCCCCAACATCTGCATCGTGATGTTAGCTCTTCATCTTCGCATGGCTTGTTCGGCTAGGCTTCTCATGCATGCATGAGCTGGTCCCGATGACAATGTCATACCCTCTCTTTCTGACAAATCTGCTTTAGCTTTTGCTCTGGTGAATGCGTCTGCTTTTAATCCTCATTTGGAGTCTGCTCCTTATAGAGTTTATCTGGTCATTAAGCACAATTTCAGGTGGCCCGAAATCCTTGAGGTGGCCCAAAGGCCTTAAAGGACCGGAGGCCCAAAATGCTGGCCCGAAAGCCCAAATAGATGAATAGTTCCAACTGTTATAGTGCTGCTACAGTGCTGCGACAGTACCCCCGGAAATTATGTCTTTGCTCGGTTTTGAACTCGGGTCTCTTAGATGCACCTGCCAAGTCCTCACCAACTGGGTTGAGACTATTGTGCTATCTTATATCATTTATTAATTTATTGAATTGTCATGTTATCCAATTATTAATAAATGACTATGGCTCAATAATAATTAGTAATTTATTAATTAATATTAATTTTTAATTACTTTATAAGTCATTTTCACTAAATATCTTATATATTAAGTGCAGATGCATAATTAACTTTATATAAATCATATTTAATAAAATATATTATATTTATATCAATATAAAAATATTTATATATTGATATATGATTTTTAACGATATATAATTTTTTATGAAATATACCTTTTATTAGCGTTAAAATACTGTTGATAAATGTCACTCATCAAAGCTAAAAAACACTAAGATGCACTTTTATCGGTGCTTTTAGCTAGCGGCGATAAATACATCATCTTTATCAATGCTTTTAGCTATTACTAGTAAAGACATCATCTTCATCATCATTTTTTTAACGCTGATAAAGAGTGACAGTGAATATAGGAAGATTTGTAGCAGTGTTTGGTTGATGTGTAACGTAAAACCTATGATTTGATTACGGATTGATAATGGGGGGCTTGTTGGCATCTAGTTCCATTTGAAAACATAAGGGCCAAGTCCCCCCCCCCCCCCACCTTCCCTTTAGTTCAATTTCTAACCGAGTTGACATTATGGACAAAATTATCCCCACCACTACTAAGAATTTTACTTGAGATGTTTTTTGGTTTGTTTTTGGCATCACCCTCATTGAAGGATTAGGGATGGTTTGAGAACAATTTAGGGCCATGAGTCTGTCGAATTTGTTTGTTGGGGTGTTTTTTTTTTTGGTACACATTCCCCTTCAAGTTTTGCATTTTGGATATTCTTCATCAAGTTTGGATGAGCATGATTCAATGGAACAACATGTTTGTTGGGCATTTATATTGTTTAATTTTGTGAATAAACACGTAAATATTTTTATTTCTGAATTTATTTATGACGTTATGGCTTTCCTTTCAAAATTTATAACAGAACTTGATTTAATCTATGGGGATTAATCAATTAATTCATGTGGATGAATGGAGTGGGTCAAAAATGTCGGCAGGAGGGATAAAATGGTCAACCGACAGGCCCGGGACGTTGAAAACGGCGTCGTCCACGGTCCACACCTCCTCCATCCGGGTGCAGCTCCGGTGCGCCGCGGCGGCCCCGTCGAATCCGACCACCGTCGCCGCCGTTCGACCCCGGTGCGCGATCAGCACCCCGTCGACGTCCCGGTAATCACCGACGCCGCTCTCCGCCTTCGTCTCCCAGTACGCGGCTTCGCCGTCCGGCAACCTCACCCGAGCGAGGTGGGAGTCCGCCATGTGCACGAGCAGAGCGCTCCTCTGGCTGAAGTAACCACGCAGTACGTGCCGGATCACCTCCGCCGGCCCCTCGCTCCTCTCCATCACCGCCGCACGGTCCGCCGCCACCTCCAGCACGAAGCAGTCGTGGCCGCCCACCCGCTTCTCCCCCAGGCACCGCGAATTGGCGAACAGGGCCGCCGTGCTTCTGGGATCCAGACCCTGAAGAAATTGGAACAGAGAAAGGGATGAGAATGAGATGCCCGAATTGCTTTACTTTTTTGTTTTGCGAACCCCAACAAAGGCATGATTTTGAGTTGGGTACCTGGATGATGCGGCGCAAGGGGCGTTGAGGGCCTCTGGCCGCATGGGTTCCGAGCCAAGGGGTGTGCCGCCATACGACCTTTCCGTTGCTGCCGGCGACGACTTCGTTTCCGGCGACGGACAGCTCGAGTGACCACATCCCCGGAGACATTTGCCAGACGAGGAAGCGCCCGGTTTCCCCGCCACCGCTCCCCACCGCCTCCGCCCGAGAGCACGCCATCCTGACGGCGCCGGTGGCGTACATGTTCTTCACGCACTTTCGTCTCTGTTTCAGGCAGCCCGTCGCCGCCAGGTACTGCTGGATTATGTAGTTGGCACTCGACGTCTCCTGCACACAGTTAGTCCATGGCCATTAATTAACAGAAGAACGCTACATCAATTTCTCGGTGAGCAGTTTGGAGGGGATGATTACAATGGGGGCAGCTTTGATGTTGAAGGGAGCGGCGGGCGCGTCGAGAAGTGGGACGGGGGCAAGGGGGCACCCCAGTACTCCGAGCAGCAGCCTCAAGTCCCGTCTCCTGGCCGGAGCGCCGCCGCATGAAAGGTTCGAGAGCGCTGCGGCAGCGGCGGCGGAGGGGAGAGGCTGGGGACGAAAGCAGTGGCGAATGGCGTCCCATGAACAGGAGGGAGTACCCTTCATCGTCCCGTCTTCAAGGGTTTCCGAGTCGGGTCCTTCCAGCAGAGGGGCCAAATGCTGGGGACACCATCTCTGCTGCCCCATCAGCCTCATCAGTAGAATCAAGCAAACGAACGGAGAGGGAGAGGGGAGATTGGGACAGCGCTCGGGTTGGGGTCTGTACTTGGAAGCGTACAGATGGAGGGAGGGAAAGACAGCATAGTAGCGATGGCAAGGCTTTGTGCTTTATTCTCACTAAATACACTTTAGACTGCTTTTTTGTGTCTGTTTGAAATATCCGGCCAGAGTTTAGTCTCACATTCTACTCCACAACAAGAACGCCACATATTCCTACCTTTATTAAAGCTCAAACAAAGATACAACAATGGGAGAAAACAGAGCAAGTCAATAATAAGATTAAACTATGAAGAAACCACAAAGAAATAGTAAGAAAGACACCACCCTTACTCCAGCCCAATTTACCAACCACCTTCCACACATACGATCTTTGGGCATCTCTAGAGACATCGACAACATATGCAGCGTAAAGGTGAAGAGAGGCTTTGCATAAGGTTCACCCCGCCATTGCACCGAGATAACAACCTGAAAGACTAGGGTGCAAAAAGTTAAGCATGAGGCTATGGATGGGTAAGCACATTCCACGAAAGTCTCCCTCCAAAGATACCACAATGAAGGGAGAAAGATAATGCCCCCCAAGCCCCGCTTCCTGTAGGTCCCGAGTTGACAACTAGCATCGAGAGTACACTACTACAAATATGGTATTTAACACCGCGCAAAATGACATTTAATTGTACTAAAAAAGTGATGTTAATCGTAGCGCTGATAAAGGGCTACCCGTCATCAATTTGATGTTTATATAACAGCACACCCAACCTGCAATTTAAACACATCACACCCAAAAGCAAACTACAATTTAAACAACACACCAGAAGCAAACCTACTATATACATTTAATTGACATCAGGAATACAAAATTGTCCACCCATGGTATATACAAAAATAAACACTATTATTTACATTTCAAACAAAATGTTTTATATAATTACATTTACAATTGTCCAACAAACATTCTAAAACATTAATATTTCATCTTTTGACGCCCGTGATCCCCTCTCAAAAATCTCCGCCCATGGTATCAGTTGCCGAAAAAATCATCTCAACTCGAGCAAAAGATTCCACCTATATAAGAAAACAAATATTATGTTAGTAATATTATAAAGAAATAAATTACACATTAATATGAAAGAACACATTAATAAAATGTCAATATTTAATAAAAACGACACATTTAGAGTTATGCTGGTCACACCGTGCATCCTATTGAGGTGCAGGTGACTCCTACAAATCACAAATGACTCATAGATCATTGTCATAAAGTATCAAAACAATCCGAATGCATTTGCTCAGTTTTCAGTATGTCACTTTTAATTTTACTTAAATTAATCTCAATTTTAAATAAAAAGAGTCACTTTGAGTTATACCGGCCACACCATGCATCGTATTGAGATGCGGCTGATTCCTACCTATCACAAATTACTGATGGATCGTTGTCTTAATGTATCAAAACAATCGGAATGCGTTTGCTCGGTTTTCAGCATGTCAGTTATATTTTTTTACTAAAATGTCATTTCAAATTGAAAACACGCATTTTGAGTCATACCAGTCGCATTGTGCATCAGTTTGACATGATACTATTTCATACACATCACAAATGACTTATGAATCAATGTCCTAAATTATTAAGACAATCAGAGTGCGTTTGTTTGGTTTTCAGTGAGTGACACGTTTTGAACTAAAATGTCAATTTTAAACTGATAATGGAGACTTTTAGTCATACCGGTCACACCGTGAGTCAGATTAAGGTGTAGATGACTTCTATACGTCAAAAATGACTCATGGATCGTTATCCTAAAGTATCAAAACAATCCGAAAGCATTTTCTTGGTTTTCAGTATGCCACTTGTTGCTTTTACTTAAATTAATGTCAATTTTAAATAAAAGGAGACACTTTGAGTTATACTGGCCACACCGTGCATCATATTGAGGTACAGTTGATTCTTACCTATCAAAAATTACTAATGGATTGTTTTCCTAAAGTATCAAAACAATCTGAATGCGTTTTCTCGGTTTTTAGTCTGTCAGTTGTTGTTTTTACTTGAATTAATGTCAATTTTAAATAAAAAAACACTTTGAGTTCTATCGGCCAAACCATGCATCGCATTGAGGTGCAACTGATCTCTACATGTCACAAATGAATAATAGATTGTTTTATTAAAATATCAAAATAATCCGAATGCGTTTGCTCAGTTTTTAGTACGTCACTTGTTGTTTTTACTTAAATTAATGTCAATTTTAAATAAAAAGAGACACTTTGAGTTGTAACGGCCACACCGTGCATTGGATTAAAGTGTGATTGACTCCTAAACATCATGAATGACTCATGGATAATTTTCTTAATGTATCAAAACAATATGAATATGTTTTCTCAGTTTTAAGTATGTCACTTGTTGTTTTTACTTAAATTAATGTTAATTTTAAATAAAAAGAGATACTTTGAGTTGTATCGGCCACACCATGTGTCATATTGAGGTGAGTATGATCCATACACCTCAAAAATGACTAATAGATTGTTTTCCTAAAATATCATAACAATCAAAATGTGTTTGATCAGTTTTCAATTTGTCACTTATTGTTTTTACTTAAATTAATGTCAATTTTAAATAAAAAGAGACACTTTGAGTTGTACCAGCCACACCGTGTGTCAGATTGAGGTGCGGTTGACTCCTACACATTAAGAATGACTCATGGACCATTTTTTTAAAGTATCAAAACAACCAGAATGTGTTTTCTTGATTTTCAGTATGTCACTTGTTGTTTTACTTAAATTAATGTCAATTTTTTTTAAAAAAAGACACTTTGAGTTCTACCAGTCGCACTGTGTGTCATATTGAGATGCGGCTGATCCCTACATGTTAAAAATGACTAATAGATCATTGTTCTAAAAATATCAAAACAATACGAATGTGTTTGCTTAGTTTTCAATATGTCAGTTGTTGTTTTTTCTTAAATTAATGTCAATTTTAAATAAAAAGAGACACTTTGAGTTGTATCGTCCTTCTTAGACATCATTTCTAAAACCATTCTTAATAACCTAATGATTTGAAACATAAGAAAGGGTGATCATAGATGTTCAATTAGAGTAAACAATGGAGACATCAATGATCATATAAGGATAACATGAGCATAAAGATATTATAAGGTGATAATAACATTAGAAATTAATACCCTGCTTATGGAAGTCACGTCTTCATGATATTTATGTACATTCCATCATAAGGTATGCCATTATTTCATTTCTGAGTGCATCTATATCGTCTTGTGAATATGAGTCTTTTCGACAGTCATAGTAGTACTGAAAAAATAAAAATACACAAGGGATTAATAAATATTTTAAATGAAATAGTAATTATCTTCAAAAATACCTCTTCAGAGATGCTGGTTTGTTCATGGAATATGATATCTCTCAAAAATTTACAAACATACAAACCACAATCTTTTCCATTGGTTTGTTTTGGACACTACATAAACGTTGAGGAGAATAAGTAATTTGTTTTGATATGTGTTTGGATAGTGAAATCTTATTATATATACCCTGATACTTATTCAGTCGTAGTACTTGTGTTCTTCCTTATCCTTATCCCCTGGCCTCGTTCCTTTTTTAGATGATAATGATGCACCACCCTATCATAACAAAATCCTTATTAAAACATAATATAGATTATATAACTTGATGTTTAGTTCTAAAATGTTGGATGTAGTGTATTATAAATTGAAAAATTCCATCATGTGTTGATGGTTCATTGGATATCCATGCAATGAATCTATGAAATAAATCTTTGGAGTTTCCAAATTTACTGCAATGAGCATCCAATGCCACCTGAAAAAAAATAATAAGTAATGAAATAAATAAAAATAAATTTGATATGATTAAATTGTAGAGTCTCAGCCCTGCATTGTTGGTATTAAATAGAGTTTGTCATCCAAAATTTTTCTTTCAAAGGATTTGATCAGACCCACTACCATTTCATCCTTTTTGTCAGGTTCTATTTTAGATTCTTTTATTGAGGTGACGTGAGGACTAACGAGTCCAAACTTTTTCTTATGGTAAAATCCCTTCAATTGTTTTTCATATATACGCCTTCCAAAAATATGAAATGTATTTAGTCATAATTAACACAGTATATCAGCTTTTGGAAAATGAAATCATGAGAACATACCTCATGTATACATTTACAACTGAGCTGCCTAGCCAACCATAATCGAGGATTTTATTTTCACTCTCAACACCAATGAATTCTTGATCTTTCTCTTTGTACATATTTACTTCAAATTCAATTATGTGGAAGACACCATCTTTTAACTTTGTATCCACATGAGCCTTAAATGATAGTAAATGTGGATATAGAACGGGTGGGGTAATTGTGCTTTTGGTAGATCTTTTTGATTGGTTGGTTGATCCTTTAGATAGTTTTGAGATGGTCTTTTTGTTCATCCCCTTCTCTTTTTCTGTCTGTAATAACATTCATCGGTTCAGACCTTTTTCATTAACTATTAAAGGTTTAGCTTGAAAAGTAAATTGAAAATGAATACCTCCTTGTCGACATGATTTTTTACAATATGTGATGACCATGCGATGAATGTTCCAACAACCTTTTCAACCATATTAATATCATCTTCTTAAACTGGCACATGTAGTTCTATGCTCAACTCATGAGCTATGTTGATTGACACTCACACATGACCTGCTGGAATTGGTCTGTTGTGTAGTGTGTCCTTTTTAATGTTGAACATTGTATCCCTCACCACAAGGTGATGAGTGGGTGTTTCTAGATATAAATTATAGTCATTATCACCCTATATAATAGAAGTACAAGAAAGGTATTTGTTTTTGTCTGATTCACATTTCATAAAAACATTTATTAGAACATTGATTACCTATATTAAGACATATCTTCGAGGGGAATGGCTAGCCTCATAGCTAGTGTGTGTGTGTGTGTGTGGGGGGGGGGGGGGGTAGGGTAGGATCTTCACATAGTGGCTATTCTTGAGTTTCTTATTCTCTTTGCCTATCCCTCATTAAAGTTTCCATGACATCCCTCTGCCATTGCAATTTTCCTTCAAGGGTAGTTATTCTTTCTCTCATCTATTTTATTAATTCACTTTGATCATCCTCTTGTTTTTTCCCTCAAAATATATTCTGGGTGTCACCCCAAAACCTGCACCCCTAATGCGACCATATTGTTCTGGCCGCTTCAAGGCCACTGATAGTTTGTTGTTTATCTGGAACAGGTGTTGCTGATTCCTGTGACTATTTCAGATAAAAAATATAGTAAAAGAAGAAATCATTGTTACATAATAGAGATTTAAAGTAAAACAAATTTTTATTATGTAATACTTACACATGATTCCCACACTTTTTTTGTGTTATCATCTATTAGTATCCCGTCTTTATTTAGATGTGCATCCTTCCATAGCACATGGCATGGGATGAAAGTGACTTTGGATTTCGAGTCATCAATCTGCATATAAACAGTGGAACATAATTATGGTGTTATTTCATGTCACATAAAATTATTATGGTAGATTTAAATTACATACAAATTTTTTTTCAAGTGAAGCGTACCCCATCCTTGTTTTATGGTAGGGGTATGCTAGTTTTGCTGCTCGTTCCTTATTTTCAGCACTCAGTTGTTGTTTCATAAATAAAAAATTGTCAATCAAAGTGATGAATACACATATCGTCAAACAACGTATTACTGGAGACAATGTACCTGAAAAGACACATCCACATGATGTCTAGTAAATGCATCCCACGCTTCTTGGGTTATCAGGTGTGCGTAGATAAGCGGTGGGTGCATGTTTATTCTCCCTTCAGCATCTTTAAGATGATGTATTATTATGACTCTGCAAAGTCCTCTGTGAATCCTTTTAGAAAGCATTAATACATGGTTCTTGTGGGATTCATCTACTATAAATGCACTCTATAATGAATGATGAAGAGTAAGCCAATGTTTCATTATATTGTTTTTTAGTAAAATAAAGAAATGATATCATAATGTTACCGTAATATCTTCCCATATTAGTGTCTTAAACACGGTCACAACATGGTGCCATGAATCTACGTCAATCGACACATGTTTCTGAGTGATGATTCCAATATAACTGCTGAACACGAACTTTTGGGGTTAACATGCTAACCCCGTGCATTCCATCTGACCTCGTATTTGATGACATTGGATTTCGTCTTAAGGATTTTTGCTAACAACATTAAACTATGAAGCTCTTTTTTTTTCTACGACACCAGTTCTTCACCGCCTACCATTTCCTCGAAATCAACATCATCAATATGTTCCTATGGAGCAGTGGCATTGGCATGTGCAGATGGTTGTTGTACCTCTACACTGGGAGCAACAGCAGGTTGAGAAATCTGCTGTTCTTCAAGAATGGGAGTACCAGCATGTGCAAAAGGTCACTCCTCTACACTGCGAGCAACAATAGGCTGAGAGACCTATTGTTCCTTTGGATTGGGAGCACCAGCATATGCAGAATTCATTATCTATAGAAGTGGTTTAACATTTAATTTAGAGTTCATAAATGTAGAAACAAATGTATAATAACATTAGATAACACGATGTATATTACGAAAAAATGTAACATGATTATTTAACTCTCCTTTTCTTTTTTAAAGGATGAAGGGATTTGACCCCTCTATCGATGATCTAAATCCATTCATTGTGGTCTCCTCAAACTTACAAAACGTCATCTACATTGGGACTGCTGCGAAATGATTGGGACGTCCCAATGAAAGGTTTATCCTCAATTGAATTTTCATCTAAACCTTTAGTGGTTTTGGTTGATAACAGAACAATTGACCACTTCCAGTTTTCGAGATCTGTAACATAAAATACTTATACTGACTATGATGCCAATATAAATGGTTAGTCTCTGTACCCTTCCTTACTAAAATCAACTTTCATGAGTCTCAATTCATCTATTTTAACGGAACTCCTGTTATCAACCCACTTGTATTGAAAAATCGGCACTTGGAATGTTATATAATCCAAATCCCATATTTTTTTGATTATGCCAAAGTATGACATATTCACATAAATTGGATTTTTGTCCTTAGTACTAGAAACATGCATCACTTCAGCAAAGAGTGTAACTCCACTATTTTTATGGAACTGTCTTCATCATTCTCATTTGTATAGAACATATAACCATTAATTACATAACCTCTATAAGATAATACATACACACTTGGTCCTCTAGCTAGACATCGAAGTCGTTCTGAAATTGAATCCAGATTTTCATCTGAATCCTTTAAAATATGGTCCTGAAACCATCCTATAAACTATTGATTATGTGTATTTGATATCCATATTTCATCCTTTGATGGATTCAAATGCTGAAGAATTTCTTTGTTGGTTTCGACATATGGAGAAACCTCCAAACTATTATGTAAAACATAAAGGTGGGCCTACTCCCAATCTGTAATATTGATTGTGACAACATCTATTCTTGAAATTCTTTCACTCCCAAGTCATCCAGTGTAAAGAGATTTCGGCAAACCAATTCTTTCTACACTGGAAAGGTATTCGGTACATAATTTAACGTCTTCCTCAAAAATATATCGCTCCACAATACAACCCTATAGCTGACTTTGATTTTTGACATACACTTTCAAAATTTTCATATACCCTTCAATGGGGTACATCCATATATAGTGTACAGGACCACGTAATCGAATCTTTCTCACTAAGTGAACCATCAAATGAACCATCACATCAAAGAATGTTGGCGGGAAAAATTTCCAATTCACATAATATGACAGAAATTTCTCACTCCATACTTGGTAATTTTGTCGGGTCTATAAATTTTCTTCATATAGATTTGAAGAAGAAACATAGTTTGGTTAATGTATGATGAAAATTCTTGAAAAAAATGCAACTTAAATCTATAAGCATTAGATATTACATCAAAACATGGAATTCATGTGATTTCATAACCTTTAACTTTAAACCATTCATTGACACAACATTATTAATATTCGATGAATACCCCTATGGAAACTTTATGTTATTCAAAAATTTGAAAAACTGATATCTCTCCCACCTGGAAAGAGTGTAAGCAACTGGAAGAAGAAAAGTTCATTTTTCACCCTTCACTGGCACCAACTCTTCTTGTATTCCCATGTCAACCATGTCCAACCAAGCCTTAATTCCATCCTTTGTTTTGCCGGGTACATTTAGAAATGTACTGATGACACCATCACATACATTTTTTTCAACATGCATAGTATTAAGAAAGTGTTTGACTTGTAGAAAATTCCAGTATGGTAATTAAAAAAAACTAATCACTTCTTCCAACTGGTTTTCGTAAGGTTTTTCAAAAACAGTTTACCAAAAGTAGTGTCCACGTCTTTTACTTTCTCAAACATTTGATCACCTGTTAGTGGAGACACTTCTATACATTCTTCTAAACTTCCATCAAATGATGTTTTCCAAGATCAGTACTTATGTCATCGGGGTAGAAATCTATGATGTCCTAGAAAAACGGTTTTTGATGAATGTTTCAACCTAATTGACTGTGTACCTTGTTCGCAGGCGAGACACTCATGAGTTCCTTTAATGCTATATCATGAAAAATTTCCATAAGTAGGAAAGTCATTTATCATCTTGAATAACATGGATCTCAACATGAAATCTTCATTTCTATGAACATCATATAATGTAACAACTGAATCTCATAATAACTTCATTTCCTTGATCAATGGAGCCAAATAAACATCAATATAATTACTCGGTTGTTTTGGTCCTGATATAAGCATAGATATCATGATGTGTTTTCATTTCATGCATAACCACAGTGGAAAGTTATAATTTACCAACATAAACAACCATGTACTATGAGTACTTCTTTGAAAACCAAAAGGATTCACTCCATCTATAGATAATGTAAGATGAAGGTTTCTCGACTCGTTTCCAAAGTCAGGATACTCATGATCAATTTTATTCCACTAAGGAGAGTCTACCAAGTGATATAGTTTTCCATATTTATTTCTTCTATCTTCATGACACATCAATTGCTCTATAGTCTCCTCACTTCTATATGGGAACCTAAACCTTATAATTATTGGAAAGTACCATAAAACTTTCATAGGACTAGATTCTTATTTCTTTTATCGAGAAACACCACACTCTGGGCATTCTCTAAGTGATGTTTGGTCCCTGTGAAATAGTATATAGTCATTCAGATATACATGTATTGTTTTAGAGATCACACCCATCGATCATAGGTGTAACGTCTCGGTTCTGGAAGCTTCCCAGAGGTTCCCCATACTCGGTTGGTCACATGGCCTCAAGTGCATTTCCCCGAACTCCAGAGGCTTCCAACTAGCAGTGAGAGCCTTGGGTGTAATAGTGGGAAAACTATGCCCTCATTAGCAGTGTAACACAACAGAAGTAAAATAGATAGCAATAGCAGAAGCAGTAAAACATGCAATAAGTAAACAATGGAAGTAATAAACAACATGAACACACATATATAAATGATTCATGGTACAAATTTCTAGAAAGTCATCCAAACAAGTCAAAATTTTGGGATACAATACTAAACCAAAGTATAACATAAAACAGATAAAATGCTCCATAGCATCGCAAGCCTCAGCTTGGTCCCATGCTCCCCAGCTCTGCAACAATCAAGTACCTGAAGAGAAAGGGCACTTTCCCTTATCTAAAACTACAACAATATAATCTGTTTGGGCCCAAAAGCATGACCCAAACAGGGTGTGAGACTAAATACCAGTATGAAACTACCAAAATAAATGTTCCTAACAATCAGTGAATATATATGGTGGACAATACGCAAAAAGAAGCAGTAAACAAGAAAGTACTCAAAAGTAAACAATCGTACAGTTTCAAATGCATTCAAATAACAGATATCAAGTAAGCATCTAATCATAAGCAGGGAACCCTCTGGGAAGTACTCATAGCCTAACCCCTTTGGTCCAACCAAAACAAACACAAGAAACCCTCTAGGAAGTACACACAGTCTAACCCCTCTAGTTCAGCTTAGCACAAACTCTCTGAGGAAGCACTCACCGTCAATTCCCCCTATAGTCTCATATCAATAACTAAAAGGCACTATAAGGAAGCACTCAACGTCCAATTCCTACTATGGCCCACATCAAGGAACTACCAACACTCTAAGGAAGCACTTACATCCATTCTCTCTATGGTCTCTCATCGTAACAGTAAATAGACACTCTGGAGAATCCCTCAAAGTCCATTCTCCCTATGGTCTACTACACCAGGTTCTCACGACCCTGTGTAAGTCAATCAAGCACAACAATATATAACGACCAAATTATACCTCAAGAACTACTTGTCTAAATAGTCTAAAACATAACAACATGTCAAATAAATAATATTACTCTATCCTATCAGCACTAGGAATGGAAATCAAGCAGCCTAATAGGCTAAACAAGACCAAACGCTCATAAACAAAACATGCATGGGAAAACACTTCCAAATCATAGAAATTAACCCTATTCATATTTAATTAACCTTTACTCAAGAATACAGGCATAACAGGCAATTAACAGGGCTAGAACCGTAAACACGCAATCCCCCGATCAAGGGTATTGGGCACTTTTGCACATATAACTCAAAGACCATCTACGAAAAGGCACAAAACACCTACCTAGGTGTCGTGAGATCAATATAAATGAACCTCAGGCCTTGAATCAACCTAGAACACCATAGATATACAAAAACATAAAAAACATTCAACTGAGGATAACTTGAGAAAGGGGAGGAATTAAGAAACGAAGCTCTAGAAGAAGGAAGAGCTTACCGAGGCAATCCCAACGCAATCAATGACGGTCGAATTGGCGAACAGATGCTCGATCGGGGGCTCAGAGAAGATTCGTGGCCGTACGGATGCTCTCAGATGAAGAAGGAAAAGAAGAAGCGTGTTCTGTCCATCAGACGCAACCCCAGTCCATTTAATGAAAAAAAAGAAAGTACATGGTGTGTACTTTAGAAATACATGGTGTGTACTTTAGAAGTACATGGTGTGTACTTTCCCTTACCGCCCCCCGCATTAGGCGGTCTTAAGGTCACCACACATGGCTGTGTTCTTGGATATTACACGGCCAACACATGGCTACGTGCGGAAAAAGAGTACACGGTGTGTACATATAAGTATAGGTGTGTACTTAAAAAATTTCCAGAAACTCCTCTTTTTGTCAAAAACACTAGAAAAGAGAAAAACATACCTGAAAAGAAGATTCGGGTTATTACAAACTTTCCCCCTTAAAGAAATTTGTCCCCAAATTTCCCTAGCAAGGTAGTGTAGAAGAAGAATCCTCAAAAAGTTTTGGCCACTGTGATCGTACATCGGCCTCCCTCTCCCAGGGTCTCATCCTGTACTCACCCATGCTGCCATAGCACTCATACCAGAGGAACATAACGTCCATGGAGAACTTTCATACTTAGATCTACAATCTGAATAGGATGCTCCTCGAATGAGGCGTCCACCTCTAACTCAACCTCCTTAGGTTGAAAAACATGAGACGGGTCTGAGAAATAATTTCAAAGCTGAGAAACATGAAAGACGTCGTGCATATCCTGGTACCTTTGAGGTAACTGCAACCGATAGGAAATTGCCCCGACTTTCTCCAACACCTCAAACGGTCCGACGTACCTCAGTGAAAGCTTACCCTACCTCCTAATCCTCTTGTGTCCCAACCTGGGTGTGACACATAGGAAAACTTGATCTCCGACCTCAAACTCCAAAGGTCGTCTTCGTCGATCAGCATAAGACTTCTGTCGTGACTGTACAATATCCATCCGCTTCTGAATCAACTCTATCTGCTTTGTGGTCTCCTGGACAAGTCAAGGTCCCAACATAGCCGTCTCTACTGCCTCTAGCTAGCATAAGGGTGATCAGAATGACCTACCATACAAAACCTCATGAGGTTCCATCCGAATAGTTTCTTGAAAACTATTATTGTAGGAAAACTCCACAAGAGGTATGTGATTCTCCCAAGAACCTCCAAAATACAGGATACATGCTCAAAGCATGTCCTCAAGCACCTGAATCGTAATCTCAGACTAACCATCTGTCTGGGGATTGTAAACTGTACTCAGAAGCACCTATATACCCAAGGCCTTCTATAATCCCTGCCAGACCCGAGAAGTAAAACATGCATCTCTGTCTGAAACAATGAAGTGTGTAACTCCATGTAAATTCACAATCTCTCAGATGTACAACCTATCAAGCTCATCAACACTGAAGGTCTCCTTGATCGGAAAGAAGTGAGCAACCTTCGTGAGTTTTTCAATGACAACCCATACTGTATCATTACCTCAAACTGACCTCAGTAAACCCATCACGAAGTCCATCACGACATCGTTCCATTTCCACTCGAGAATGGGTAATTACTGCAAAAGATCTGCTGGTCACTAATGCATTTCCTTCACCTGCTGATAGGTGGAACATCTCATGAAAAACCCAGCAATATCTCTCTTCATACCTGGCCACCAAAACTGATGGTGTAGATCACGATACATCTTCGTGATACCAGGATGAACTGCCCAAACTGAGGAATGAAAGCCCCGCATCATCTCCTTGTGTATGTCTGCTGGCACCTATAAGCGCCCATGAAAATGAAAGATCTCATCCTCTACTACTTTCCATCCATGAATAGGTTCCTCTACTAAAACACTCTCCCGTAGGACTAGGCATTCAGAATCTGATAGCTGCCTCATTCACACTCGATCAAGCAGAGAAGAGGTAACAACCACAGAAGATAGAAACGTCTATCCCTGACTATCGTGAACCTCCAAATGCATCTCAAAGAATAGATCCATAAGCTACCACTCACTACTGGCCTCTTAAACTTCCTGTACCTAAGTCCTCCTGTTCAACGCATCAGTCACTGCGTTTCCCTTCCTAGGCATGTAGGCAAGCTCAAAGTCAAAAGATTGAAGGTACTCAACCCACCTTTGCTGTCTCAAATTTAGATCACGCCGAGTGAAGATATACTTGAGACTCTTGTGGTCGGTGAAAACCAAAAAATTCTCTCCCAACAAGTAGTGTCTCCAAAAATGTAAAACATGAACAACTACAGCTAGCTCGAGATCGTGTGTCAAGTAGTTCCTCTCATGTGGCCTCAACTACCGAGACTCGTACACAAAAACCCCTTCTCCATACATAAGCATTGCTCCCAACCCAATACCTAATGCATCATAGTATACAGTATAGATTTTTCCCAGCTCTAGAAATACTAGTATCAGTGCTGAAGTCAAACACCCTTTCAGCTCCTGAAAGGCCGACTCACAAGAATCTAACCACAAGTACTTAGTACCCTTCTTAGTCAGACCTGTCATTGGTGCTGATAAGCATGAAAAGTACCATATAAAACATCTGTAGTAATAATATAGCCCTAAAAATCTTTATACCTCAAAGACATTCTTCGGCTGCTCTATGAAAACTACTGCTCTCACTTTTTTTGGGTCTACCAATACTCTTGCCTCTGATATAAAATGACCCAAGAAGTGAATCTAGTCCATCCAAAATGGCATTTTGGGAGCTTAGCATATAACTGATGCTCTCTCAGTGTACTCAAAATGATCTCAAGATGTGTGGTATGGTCGTGTTGAGTGTGAGAGTACACCAAGATATCATCCATGAAGACTACCATGAAAGAATACAAGTATGGATGGAACAATCAGTTCATTAGTTCCATGAAAATATCTGGTGCGTTTGTGAGACCAAACAACATAACCACATACTCGTATAGACCATACCTTCTCTGAAAGGCTGTAAGAGGTACATCTGATGGTCTAACGGGAAATTGATGATAACCGAATCTCAATTCAATCTTCGAGAACACTAGGGATCCTCAAAGCTGATCAATGAGATCATCAATCCTCGGAAATGGATATTGGTTCTTGACCATCAACTTGTTCAACTTCTGATAATCCACACAAAGTCTGAGGGTACCTTCCACCTTCTTCACAAACAGGACAAATGAACCCCAAGGAGAAATACTGGGTCGGATGAAACCCTTTTCCTGCAACTCCTCCAACTGCTTATTGAGCTTCTACAACTCTAGTGTAGCCATCTTATAAGGAGGAATAGACACCGATGCCACTTATGGCACAAGATCAATCAAAAAGTACACCTCTCACTCCGGAGGAAAACCTGAAAAGTCCTCTAGAAAGACATCCCTAAAATGATCTACCACTAGAGGAAAGTCCATCTGTGAAGTCCCCTGGTCATCCAGATAAAGACTAGAAATTTGGGCTATAACTCCTCCCAACCCATGATGCTCGGGTCCCACTTTACTCGCCTGGACACCCCATTCGCCCTTATAATGAAATGATCCGCCCTTTGGTGATGTGACACTTACCCTAAAATGATAGCAATCGATAACTGCCTATAATGGAAGTGACCAATCCATTCCGAGAATGAAATCATAGTCTGTCATCTCCATGACATAAAGGTCCCACAAGAAGTGACGCCCACCAACCTATAGAGGGCACTCCTTGCACTGTTGTACACTAGTCGTTCTTATCCCCAACGGTGTGTATAGCATCAAGATATTAGTAGAAGAAAAGATACAGAGCCCAAGGATCTCTACAACAACAACATACATAAATCTATGGGAAGACCCTATATCAAAAAAGAGCAGAAGCTAAAACTGAGGTAACTAGGATCGTACCTCAAACTGTAGAGGGTCCAAGATCCTGCTCCTGCTAGGTCTTCTCCACTGTAAAAGTCTGACCTGCACTGCGGCCCTATGACCCTGCCTGACCACTCTAAGCTGATCCACCCTATTGTTGCTGAAATCCTGGCAACTGGATACCATGACCACAAACTTCACCTCATCCGGAACGACCGAAAAACTCTAGTTCCCAGACAAGTGAGAAACTGTTGGTGCTGCTCCCAAATGAGGAGTCATATAAGAACCCCTGTAACCAGATTCCAGTGAGAAAAACTGACAGAAACGCTGAAGATGGCCCATCTTGCCGCATGATTAGCACTCCATTGGGTCTCTCGAGCAATGTGGTCTTGTATGCCCGCTCTTTCCACACTAGTAGCACACCACTGGACTACCAGAAGAAGCATCCTAACTCCTCAGATCCCCGTGTGTAGAATCCCTATGGTACTTCCTGCTGTTAGTATGAGGGATACCAACCCCAGATTTTGAACCACCCTGGTTCACCACTCCAGAATCCATCAGGTTTTTCTCTGTGATCAGCACCTGGTTGATGATAGAAGTGATGGAAGTCAACATGAAGATATTCACCTGCGATCAGATGTCATGCCTCAGACAATCCTCCAACTTCCTTGCTAGGAATAACTCATCACATCCTGGAATAGGCGTGAAGCTCTGAAGCTCAGTGAAGTGAGAAGAATACTCCATAACAGAAAGAGTACCCTACTCCAGACTCATGAACTCTCGGGCTCGATCGACACTCATGGTCTCCGGGTAGAAGTAGTCATAAAAGGCATGCTGGAACTCATCCCATGCCATAACCTACTAACATCCCGCCTGTGATATCACATCCCAAAATCTCTTGGTGGAGTCTCGAAGCATATATGTAGTGATCTTGAACCTCCTATCTAGATGCGTCTCCAGATGATCGAAGATATAAATCATGACTTCTAACCATGAATCTATATCCTGAGGTCCTCCTTCCCCTGTGAAAGTGGGAGGATACTGTTGTTGAAAGACCCGCGTCAGTTCTTTCATAGAGGGGGAAGGATGTGGTACTCCTAGGAAGGTACACATAAACCTCATAAAGACCTCTCGGAACTGTGCATCAACATCTGTGTCCGAAATGATGGATGGTGCCAAGACTGGCACAATTGGAGGATCTGCTGGAAGTCCTTGATCAGCCATGTCCAATGTATGATCGTTGCCCTGTAACTGGCATAAAACTGAAGGACGTCTCAATGGCATGTACCTGCATGGTCAAGAACACACCTTAGATCAAGATTATCAAGGACTAAAAACTAGAAGTGCAAGAAGGGAAAAAGATAAAGAAAGCATTCAAGTTTTTCAAAACATCGTTACACGGTGTGTATAATACCTACATGACATGTTCCCTTAAGCCTTCACATGGGTGTGTACTTATGCCAACCCAGGTCGTGTAACAACCCATACACACAACATGTTTCCCTAACACATGGCATGTACTTGAATCCTCTTCCACTGCCCGAGTTATTCTACATGGCTAATTCACACGGTTCTCCTAGAACAAGACTACACGGCGTGTTAGTTCCATACATGACATGTACTAGACGAACCTCACCGACCCGTGTTGTTATTTACACGACCGGATACACAGGTTACACTACACAGCATGTTCAAGCTTGACATGGTGTGTACAACTTAAGTGTTCATGTATCTATTTTGTTAGTCACACCGGTGGAAACATGGTCTATGCAACATGGTGTGTACATCCGGTACACGGTGTGCCCCACCAAAGATTTCTCAACCCCGTGTCTCTGCCTACACAGTCAGTGACATAGTTAGAGACTACATGGAATGTACATACAGTACACGGTGTATACTCAAGAAAAACAGTTCCTTCCTAAACAGAAGGACACATAGCGTGTATTCATCAATACACACAGTGTATTCTAGGTTTTTTCAGACAGTAAGCCTCAAAAACTACTCTGAAATCCCAGAAAAACACTGAAACAAATATTAAAGTTCCATATTATGATCTGTGAGGGCCTATATTCACTACAAATAAAATCTTGGCATCTTATACATATCACATATAACATAACAGAATAACGATCCACCAAACTATGGTCTATGAGGGCCCATAACACCTCAAGAACCAAATTTTGGTGTTCCTTTAAATTAAACCTTACATAATTCAATGCCCTATAAAAAGAAAGTATTCTATCAAGGTATATATCACAATAGCATGCATATCTAACACAAAATCTATCACAACAACATACAATCACTAATACAACCTAGATGGAATGGCAAGAATGCATGACATGTGATCTCTAGAAAGTGACCATATGATGCATGAGATGGAATACCCTCATCTCATTAGGTTACAAAATAAATATAACCTCAATAACATCAACAATAACAACACAAAACATATGAATCACTCAATTGTGAAATCAAATCAACTGTAAAATTGCAAAAACAGAAAAGATATTGCAATAAATGAGGTAGATTAGATTTTCCCTATACACGGGTTAGCTACTCCTGGGAACCACTTATTACCAAGTACCTATTCCTTACTATACCTAGCTATAAGCTCTAAATAGTAAGTCAAGAAGAAAGAAACTCCTCTGATACCACTTTGTAATGTCCCGGTTCCAGAAGCCGCCTAGAGGTGCCCCGTACCTGGTTTGTCACTTGGCCTCAAGCGCATTTCCCTGAATTCCAGAGGCTTCCGATTAGCAGCGAGGGACTTGGGTGTGATAGTGGGGAAACTATTCCCTCATTGGCAGAGTAACACAATGGAATTAAAATAGATAGCTATAGTGTAAGCAGTAAAACATGAAATAGGTAAACATCAAAAGTAATAAACAACGAGAGAACACATATATAAATGATGCATGGTACAAATGTCTAGGAAAGAAGCCAAATAAGTCACAATACTGGAATACAATACTAAACCAAAGTACAACAAAAAATAGATAAAATGTTCCACATCATCGCAAGCCTCGGCTTGGTCCCATGCTCCATAGCTCTATAGCAATCAAGTACTTGAAGTAGAAAGAAGATTTCCCTCATCTAAAACTGCAACAATATAATCTGTTTAGGCCCAAAAGCATAACCCAAACAGGGTGTGATACTAAATCCTAGTAGGCAACCACCCAAAGATCTGTGCCTAATAGTCAGTGAATATACGTGGTAGGCAATAAGAAAAGAGTAGTAGTAAAAAATGAAGTACTCAAAAGTAAACAATCTTATAGTTTCAAATGCATTCAAATAAAAAATATCTAGTAAGCAGCTAATCATAAGCAAGGAATCCTCTGGGAAGTATTCACAGCCTAACCCCTCTGGTCTAACAAAAAAAACATAAGCAATCCTCTGGGAAGTACACATAGTCTAACCCCTCTGGTTCAGCTTAGCACAGACTCTCTGAGGAATCACTCAACGTAAATTCCCCCTATAGTCTCGTATCGGTAACTAAAAGGCGCTATGGGGAAGCACTCAACGTCCAATTCCCCCTGTGGCCCGCATCGAGGAACTACAGACACTCCAAGGAATCACTTAGGTCCATTCCCCCTATGGTCTTGCATCGTAACAGTAAACAGACACTCTAGAGAAGCCCTCAACTTCCATTATCCCTATGATCTACTGCACCAGGTTCTCACGGCCCTGTGTAAGTCAATTGAGCATAGCGATATATAATGGCCAAAGTATACCTCAAGAACTACTTGTCTAAATAGTCTACAACATAACAACATGTCAAATAAATAGTATTACTCCATTCTATCAACACTAGGAATGGAAAGCAAGCAGCCTAATAGGCTAAGCAAGTCCAAATAGTCATAAAAAAAATGCATGGGAAAACACTTTCAAATCATAAAAATTAACCCTATTCACATTCAATTAACCTCTAGTCAAGCATACAGGAATAACACGCAATTAATAGGGATAAAACCGTAAACTCGCAATACCCCGATCAAGGGTATTGGGCAATTTTGCACATATAACTCAAAGACCATCTAAGGAAAGGCAAAAACCATTGTGAGATCGATATACGCAAACCTCATGCCTTGAATCGACCTAGAACACTGTAGATCTACAAAAACATATAAAAAATTCAATCGAGGATAACTTGAGAAAGAGGAGGAATCAGAAAACGAAGCTCTAGAATAAGGAATAGCTTACCGAGGCGATCACAACTCAATTGACGACGGTCGAATCGGAGAACATATGCTCGATTGGGGGCTCAGAGAAGATCTATGGCCGTATAGACGCTCTCGGATGAAGAAGGTGAAGAAGAAGCGTGTTCTGTCCGTCAAACACGACCCCAGTCCATTTAATGAAAAAATAAATAAATTACACAACATGTACTTTAGAAGTACATGATGTGTACTTTCCCTTACCGCCCCCCACATTAGGCGGTCTCCAGGTCACCACACATGGATGTGTGCTCGACCGTTACACAACCAGAACACAACTACATGCAAAAAAAGAGTAAATGAAGTGTAAATATAAGTACACAGCGTGTACTTCAAAAATTTCCAGAAACTCCACTTTTTCTAAAAAACACCAGAAAAGAGAAAAAAATACATGAAAAGAAGATCCAGGTTCTTACAATAGCATTCATTTCACATTTTATGTTCGGCTCAAGATCTCATTATCTTTTGGTAACATGTCATTCAAGAGAGAAAGTAATTCCGTAAAATTGGTGTCACTCTATCTGTTGTCTACTTTCAAATTATACAGCTTCAGTACAGTTGATAATATTGTATATTTAGTGCAACCACCATAAAATGGCGTCTTTACACAACTTTTTAACTACTCAAACAATTTTGGGTAATCATGAAGTTCATCTTCAACTGTCCTTATCATTTCCTCAATACGATCTTCATCATCATTCACATCTGTAATCTCATCCTTGATACGATCTTCTTTATTTTCCACACTTTCAATCATATCATATATTCCATTAAACATAGTGTTATCCCACCTACTAGCTATATTCTCTTTTTTCCCATGTTTATTTCAACATTTATAAATTTGATCTATTCCATGATAGATCAAGTGTTCTTCCAAATCCTCTGGACTAACTTGTCTTGAATAACAATAGCGTAAACATGGACACAAGATTTGAGAAGGGTCATATGCATGATCTTTTTTCAGGCTTGATGAAATTTTTCACTCCATCTTTATACTATTTTTTCAAATGATTGGCATCCATCCATTCTTTATTCATATCCATCCTATTTGATTTAGTGATATTAGTATTTAATAAAATAAATACACAAAAATTTGATATAAAAATTAACCAAGGATAAAAAAAGATATAGACTTTAAATCTCCTTTTTAAACTATTTATCAAATCACAATTTTAATCCCATTAAAAAAACCAACCATTTACAAAAATTACTCTTTAAAATAACACAACCTTTTTAAAATAAACCAATTAGTTTCAAACACTCTTTCTCAAAACCCTAATTCATTTTTTAAAGTAGTCAAGGAAACTTCATGACCCAACAATCTTAATCATTTAAAATTAATGGAAACCCTCTATATTTTAAATTTTTTTATTTAAAACTTCACACACTCTTTGTTAAAATGAAACCAGTATTACATATGCTTTCAAAACATTCACATATCTTTTCTAAACGCCAATCAAATGAGTTGAAAAAAACTTGGCATGAAACCTATGTCCATGCCAAGTGTTTAAATCATTTTAAAGGTATCTAAAACCCGAAAAAGGTATGTTGAACACATATAATTTTTTAAGAAACATTTCAAAATACTTGAATCATTTTAAAATATCGAATTAGACATTTTCACAAAGACATAAATCCTAAGAGAGGCACTTTACAAAGGATACATGAATAAAAAATAACCAACATTTTATAAAATATAAATCTATAAAAATTTTACCATGTATCTCATGAATAAATAGTATGAATCCTATAGTTTACTCCTATAATACTATTGAGGAGTGAATAAGTGATAGATAAAAACATAAGTATCACTTGACAATGATACTTTTAAACATAAAGACATATCTCCTCAAAGTGGGTAACCATCTTCCACTTGATGCTTGAATCATGTACTACCTAAGCTTGATCCTTCCAATTCGGTACATTAGAAAAGATGTTCCCCTTCTTGAGGGTATACATTAAGTTAAAGTTAAAGGAATATAGGTACACATACCTTCTCCGCTATCAATGGTTCATTTCACTTTGTGATTAAATATATTTCAAACACTTTTTTAGTGTATTCCAATAACACATCATGGAAAGCACCACTATTTTAAAATCTAGGAAAGGATTTGAGAAGTTTCTATTATGTGTTATTAACCGTTTGGACTCATAAGCAACCACATGACCATCATGGGCTAGAACTATTCAAATCCTGACTCTTGATACATCAAAATATAATCCATACTCATTACCCATCCCATTTATGGTTAGGATTTGCGTTTTCATCAATATTCCATTAATATCTTAGAAGGATCTATCATGAGCATCTAAGTAAAGGAACCATACCACATTCTTGGTTAAGACCTTCTTAGCGCTTCCAATCAGGAAGAATCCTGGTTGACCCTCTGGTAATAAAAGTGAACCCCTAACAAAATAACCATAATAAAATTATCATTTCATGTTACAAAGATTCTTGTGCAATGATTTTTCTTGTAAATGAGTATTCCAAAAACAACTCTACCACATGTTTCTTATGCATGTTGTTCCACTTGCTTATAATAAGTATCAGCTGTTCATCCAGTTTCACTGACTTCCAAAATTTCATGGAATTATCCCCATTGAACATGTGGACTTTTTAACACTTGTATCATGTCCATATAAAATCTTTCACTTTTGATTAATAGTTAATGTCACTCTTACTTTTCAATTAATGAATCTTACATTACAAAAACATTTTCTCAATAAAATGAGGTGAAGACCTTAACATATCCCCATTAAAAAACCCATATTTAAAAAACCACAACTTCTATTCATAACTTCTGGACTACTTACCATTACACCATCCACTTATAAAAGTCATATCTTTCCAAATTACCATATCTATAGGATATTTAACTAACTAATTCCTATATAAAAAAATTGAGGCTATTTTCTGGAGCCTCTCCTTTTGGTTGAATTAATCAAAAAATGAGTAAGGATTCACATTCCAAATATTTTTCATGCTTGAAGACTAATTCAAGAAGACTACATATCATATAACTCTTTAAAAAAAGAAAAGAAATATGTTACTAAACTAATAGATGGTATGATTTTCTATAGTCCATTTTCTAAAATCTTCAAAAAGACTTTATAAATGAAATTACAAAGACAAGTCATTCTAAAATCCTTAACTGAACTCATATCAGTAACCTCTAGAATCAAAGTGATGAGAGTATCATTATAAGTATCAAGATAATTCTTAACTCTCCAAAATTTATTCATGAATTTAACAAAATTAAGTCGAAAAATAGTCTAGAACCTTTTAAAGAAAATTTCATAAAGAAAAACTAGGTTAGGTACCTTTGATGAATGCATCAACCTAAATTCCATGACCACTTCATAACATTGATTATCAATAGTTATTAATTCATTCAGATAATTTTTTAAAGTTGTAATAAAATAATAATTTATATATTTAGATATAAAATTATGATGTGAAGAAAATATGATTTGATAAAAATATGTTATTAAATTCTTAATGCCTTTATTTTTATCAAACCACATACCAATATCAGCCTTTAACCTTGAAATATGGTTATTCCTCCATAAAAAAATGTCTTTTTGATAAAATAATGAAGTGTTTTTATATAATTCATTAACACAGATGTCTCATTTTTAAAAAATAGAATAATTATTAAAATTAAGAAACCCCTTTAAATAATAGAAAACACTAAGAATCTAAGTTATGGGTTGGTGTATGGTGAAGTGTTTGGTCATTATCGCAAGTCATTTCAAACACAGGATGCCTCACTATAAATTACCAATTTCCATATTCAAATGTTCAACAAGAACCAACCAACATGAAATTCATTTAGTGTGCAAATGAGGACCACCAATAGCCATGATTTTTAGTGGTGAGTTTAGCCCGTACAATTCACAACATCGCCATCAATATCAAACTGTAATAACATGAAAACAAACCCCATTTCACCTTTCTATTTAATCATCTAGCACTTATCTTTGATTAGTGTGGTGCAACTATAAACCGTAGGAAATTAAGAGTAGATACCTCCCACATGATATACAAAAAAAGTGAAACTAAGGAGAATCTCTACCTCAAAGAACTTTTTCAACTCATCTGTGTACCACATGGAAAAGTAGGATGCCCACACGTGACAACTGCACTGCTTAAAACATGGATCAACCTATTTTGTACCATAAGATTATCAAAACACTACCTAAACATGAAACTCAAGCAAAAATATAATACTGCAGCAAATTTAGGGGAAAGAACAAGAGGAAACAGATGAGAAAGAGGAGAAAAATCACGACAAAGGTGTGGTTCAATGTGCGGTGGAGGTGCGTTCACAGTGGAGGAGAGGCGTGCAACAGAGGAATCCTCCGACGAAGGAGAGGCGTGCAATAGAGGAGAGGCGTGTAGTGGAGGAGACACGTGCGGAAGAGGAGAGGCGCGTGGAGGAGGAGAGGTGCGCGGCGGAAGAGAGGCATGTGACGAAGGAGAGGCGTGGCGGCAGAGGAGTCCTTCAGTAGAGGAGAGGCGTGCGGAAAAGGAGAGACATACGGTGGAGGAGACACGCACGATGGATGAGAGGTGTGGCGATGAAGGAGTCAGCTGGAGAGGAGGAGGAGGAGGAGGAGGCGACAACAGAGATCAGCTTCCACGAGAGCTTGAGGGGTGTGAGGAAGGAGGAGAAAGTTAAAGTTTATTTATAAAATCCAGTGAAACCTTTATCATCCCTAGATAAAAAATGTTGATAAAGGTATGTTTTATCAGTGCTAAAATACAAAGCGCTGATAAAACATACCTTTATTAGCGCTTTTTTAGCACTGATAAAGATGTAATGTTAATAATTTATTTATATTATTATATATATTTATAAAATTATATATATGATAACTATATATTTATTTATTTATAATTATAACTGTAAATAAATAAATATATTTATATTTATGAAATTATAATTTAAATAATTATAAAATTATAAGAAATATACTTATTATATTTATAATCTTAGAAATATATATAATAAATATATCAATTATATATATTTATAATATTATAGATATATATAACTATATTTCCTCTAATTTTATAATTATTTATATGAATAAATATATATTTATAATTATAATTATAAATGAATATATATATATATTTAAATAATTATAAAATTATAAAAAATTTATATTTCTAATATTTATAATTTTATTAATATATATAATTAATATAATTATTATAATTTTATAATTATTTAAATATATCTGTATTTATTTATAATTATAATTATAAATATTTGTATTTATTTATCAATATTTCTTTATATTTGTAAATATATTTATAAATATATTTATTTAATTACATATAACATTATATATGAAAATAATAAATATATTTTTTATAAATTAATAATTATTTAAATAAATATGTATTTATTCATATTTAAAACTAATAAATAAAAATATATTTATTTGTAATTAAAAATTATAATAAATAAATATTTATATATAGTTGTAATTATAAATATATATATATAAATAATTATAAAATTATAACAAACATATTTATAATTTTATAAATATATAATTAATATATTAATTATAATTTTTTAATTATTTAAATATATCTACATTTATTTATAATTATATTTATAACTATTTTTATTTATTTATAACTATTTTTATATAAATATATATAATTAATATATTTATTATAATTTTTTATATATTTAAATATATCTATATTTATTTAGGAATTATAATTATAAATATTTGTATATATTTATAAATATATTTATTTAATTATATATTTATAACTTTATAATTTGTATAATAAATATATTTATTGATGATCGTGGGAGTTCTCCTCTTTGAATCTGGCGATGGAGAATCCTTGCCTCTTCGATCAGGTTCTTGATTTTTTCAATGGAATCGTTCAATCCTGAATGGGAATCAACCTTCCAGGATGGCCGAGGCACCCCGACGAATCCGAGTAAAGATCTTGACTCTCAAAAATCCTCAATTGTGAAGAAGAAGGGATTATCCTTTGCGGATCCTTCCAAGGATGAATCTCACAGACCCTCCAACGTACGTGACTCAAAAATGGGGGCTTCTTTATAGTGGAAGATCCAGAAGCTCTTCAGCAAAGAACCAATCTATGTAAGTTTTTGATCCTCGGATGCGTTATATATTCAAAGAGGGATAAGCTTTGGTCTTATGCCGACATCAAGAACAGAATCTCCCATTGTTGGGGTAACCATGATTGGAGGCTAATACCTGTTGGGTGGGGATTCTTTCATATCATTCTTCAATCTAAGAATGCATTGAACGCTGTCTGAAACATTGGAAACCTCCAATTAAAACCTGGAATTCTTTGATTATCTGAATGGGATGTGAACTTTAATCCTTTTAAAATCTTGCAGAAGAATGCAAAAATATGGGTGCAGTTGCACGGGTTGAACTGGGTTTACTGGAACCCGAAGATTCTGAACGATCTTGCATATTGTATTGGTGCACCAATCAGAATGGATCAGTGGGCCATGGAGGGAGAATTGGGGTTCTTTGCTCAGATGTTAGTGGATTCCGACCTGGAAATCAAGAGGCCCGAGAGCATTTCTTTAATACTAATGGGAACAGATCAGAAGTTATGGTGGGATATGAGAATGTCCCACCCTTCTGTGATGTTTGTAAAATGGTGGGGGCACTCAATCTCTAATTTTAGAGTGCTTATTAAACAGGTTTCTATTCCCAAAGCCATGGAGTGGAATGAAGTCAATAAGATCATGAGATCTAAAAATGTGCTTCCTGAAAAGAAGGGCATCATAAAGGATCAAGCATGAACTTATCAAGACCCTTCAAAGTCTCAATTGGATTCTAATCAAGTACATGCTCCTATGAAGATGCAGTCTCTTAAGAATACTAAGCATGGCACGTCCAACCCTCGAAAAAAAATATGGTCAGAAATGGTGGAGGAGGAAGAAGCTCAAGAGGATGAACATGCAAGGAACTCTCTCTTTGAACAGGAAACGAAGGAGGAGGAAGATCTAGATATGGAAATATCTGATGATATTTATAATCTGGTTCTTGATATCCAACATCAAATAGATGATGAATTCATCTATATGGAGTTATTTAATGACATAAAGGACTTAGTCTGGTCAATGAGGGATAGTGACACCTCAAATGCTGACTCTCTAGAAAACACCTCAAATCTGGAAGACACCCATGCCCCTGCCAGCCTCATTACCCACTCTGAACAAATTCATACATTAACAGGATTTTCATATGCCGAGAGGATTCAATCAGAGGGTATGAATTCTGAAAAGTCCCACTGCACAACAGTGACACAGGTTCACAATAGTCCGAAACCTCCTTCTGAGGTTTAGGCAGATCATCTCATTGCAGGGCAGACCCAGGTTGCTGTTTGTTCCATTCCAGTGGAGCATGATGTTACAACCAGTTTGCATGAGAGTAGACTGAAGCATGAGGATTTTAAGCCTAATCCAAATTTCTCCAGCATTACCTCAAATCAAGACATCTGGACAGGTAAGGTTAACTCTGAGCTATCCTCCAAAGGGAAGGGTACCTTGACCAATAGTACTGATATAAGTGACATGCTATCTCCTCCTCCCAAAAAGAAGGCTGGTAGACCACCTAAAAAACTTTGAGGTACAAATGTGAGGGGTTCAAACCCTGGTTCTAGTTTTAAATAAAGAATTTTTTCTATAATTTCTAGGGTATGGGAAATATAGAAACATATATATCCATACGATTATTCATTCAGCAGCACAAACCAAGTCTTATAGGTCTGTCTAATCCCCAAAAAATCTTCTCCTATGGTATTTCTAACTTGGAAAATTTGGGGTTTCACCTAGTTGACACCAATAGGTGCTCAAAAGATGTCAAGACTCTATGGGTTTTGGCCCATAATTCTATAGGAAGCATCACTATGGTTATGTCAAGTGATCAACATGTCACTTGCTCCTCCATCTATCTTGGTTCCCATTTTACCTATTTCATCATTTATGCTAACAACAGTAATCAGGATCAAAGGAATCTGTGGATGGATATAGCATCTCTCAAATCTACCATCTCTAATCCTTGGTTAATTCCAGGGGACTTCAATGAAATCTTGAATCCTGATGAAAAAATGGGAGCAACATACAACTCAATCTCCTCCAAGGAGTTCATATTATGTATTGATCAGAATGACTTGATTGAGATTAATTTGGTAGGTGGCAAATATACTTGGTATAGGAGGCACCTGAGTAGCTTTTTGGCTAGTAATATTGATAGGGCCTTTGTTAATGGGGATTCTCTGGACACATGGGGTAACATATCATGCTCAACTCTTTCCAGACTCAATTATGATCATCATCCTATCTTGGTGGATCTTAGTGAGAAGGAACCTAACCCTCCTTTCCCTTTTAGGTTCAACATGGCCTGGGTCTCTCACCCTGAATGTAAGACCATTGTTCATAGCACCTGGGGCTCTGTGAATTTTAGGGATGATGCTTTTGCCTGCATCACCAAACTCAAAATTTTAAAGAGGAATTCAATAATGTGGAGCAAAGATTGCTTCAGATCCCTTGAATCTGATATCTCTGCACTTGAATATTCTCTTCAAAAGGTTCAAGAACTTAATACCAATAATGACTTCTCTAATGGAATTGTAGTGGAAGATGAGTTGTCCCTTCAACTGAACAATATTCTTAATATGAAAGATGCATTAAAAAGGGATTCCTTCAGAGCCAAGTGGTTAAATAATAGTGATAGAAACTCAAGATTCTTCAATTATCTTCAAAGAGTCATGAAAGTATCCAAGCCCCTCTCATTGATTAATAATTGGGATAACCTCATTGACAATATAATGGATCTCTATGAGCATGTCACATATTACTTTAAGGATATTTTTAATGGTCCCCACTCTATCATTGACCCTACGAATGGGGTGATTCTGAGAATGGTGAATCAAGAGGACAATTCCACTCTCACTACTGCGCCTCTTCACCCAGATATTAAATGGGATATTTTTAGCCTCAAACCTAAGAGCTCACCTGGTCCTGATAGCTTTGGTAACTTCTTTTTCCAAACTTTTTGGGATCTCATTCATGTTGATGTTTACAGGTTAGTCATTCATTTTTTAGAGGTGGATCTCTTCCTAGAGGAATGAATGATCAGTTTGTTTCCCTTATCCTAAAAGAGGATAATGCCAAAGAAATTCATCTCTTTAGGCCATTTTCACTAGTTAACACCATTTATAAATATATTTGCAAAATCCTTTCCAATAGGATCTCCTTCATTGCCTGAAAAATTGTTTCTGCAAATCATTTTGGTTTCATTAAAGGGAGATCAATACAGAATTGTCTTATCACCATATCAGAGTGTGTTAATCTTCTCAAAAAACCCATCAGGGGTGGTAGTATTTCTCTCAAATTGGATGTCAAGAAATATTTTGATACAATGGATTGGGGTTTCATCTGTAATATCCTTTTCATGTATGGGTTTGATGATGTCTTCATCAATTGGGTCAAAATCATTTCAAATTCTGCTCATATTTCAGTTCTTATAAATGGATCCCTTGAAGAATATTTTGAATGATTGAGAGGTGTAAGGCAAGGTGATCCCTTATCAGTCATCATATTTTCTATCACTGAGTATTATCTCAATAGGATTCTTTCCATCATGGTCGGCAATGGGAAACCACAGTCTATTAATGATGAAAGGGGGATTGTCGCTCCCTCTCATCTTTTATATATTGACAACATCATCCTCTTCACCAAAGGGGATAAGGGAAACATCAAGAATATAAATAAATCCCTTTTTCACTATGAACTGGTTTCTGGGAAGGTGGTTAGTTGGAGTAAGTCCTTTGTCTACTTTGGAAGGGGATTCTCACCTATTAGGGAAAATGATATCATCATAGAATTGGGGATTCATGTGGGAAAACTTCCCTTCACTTATTTGGGAGTGCCCATGTTCTAGGGGAGTGTTCCAGATCAGTTCGAAATGCCCAACGGTTCCATATCCGACGATACGTGGACCTGCTTTCCAAAGGCAGGCGTTCACTAGGTGATTTGGCCAGTGACACTTAAAAACTCACATTGGTTGAGAGGATGAGAATTCGGGCTCATCACACCCTTTTGGGGGGAATTATTGACTTTTCTGGGACTCTCTTATAGATGTAAGACATATTCATATGTTCTCAAATCTTTGGTTTATACCCAAGAATAGTATCCACGGGTTATTCCTGGTTGGCAATGGTCAGCTAAACGCAGGGATTCAGAATCATTTAGGCTCGAGGTTTACTATCCCTCATTGGATTAATGAATCCGAGTTGGGACTCGTTGGGATGATGTTGATTTAAAGCCTCATAACTGGGCGCTATGAAGTTTATTGTCATATAGGGGGACAGATAACAAATTGAGAATTTGGATCGAACCCGTGATACAGGCTTCCTACGTATCCTTGTGAGGGGAATCAGAGTCCTCGTAGTTCGGGAGGCTGTCAGAGAATAGATGTGAATGTGGACCCGGGGGTTCGATGGCAAGTGGGCTTGATCCTTGTGGAGGCTTCCTATGTACCATGCCTTGACATGGATCAAAGTCCTCATAGTTTGAAAGTACAGTTTAACATCATGCAGGACGAAGGTTGAACCGACATGAAGGGGGGAGGAATGACCGATTGTTGGGCTTGAACCTCGTGGAGGCTTCCTACGTACCATGCCTTGGCATGGATCAAAGTCCTCATAGTTCACATGGGGGTGGTGTCGGAGAACCGATGTGAAGATGGATCAGGGGTCCGATGGGTAATGGGCTTGAACCTCGTGGAGGCTTCCTACGTACCATGCCTTAACATGGATCAAAGTCCTCATAGTTCGCATGGGGGTGGTGTCGGAGAACTGACGTGAAGATGGACCGGGGGTCCGATGGGTAATGGACTTGAACCTCATGGAGGCTTCCTACGTACCATGACTTAACATGGATCAAAGACCACGTAGTTTTCATGGGGGTGGGGTTAAGGTCATTACTTACTCTAAGACCACGTGAGTCATGCTTGGTGTGAGAAACAAGAGGCAGCAGAGACCCGACGATCACATCGTGAAAGGTGCGTCCGTGGGGAGCGAAGTGGGGCTTACACATGGAGCGGCCCGAGAAGTGGAGATTGGGACTTACTCCAGGATAGAGGCCCAATGGTGAAAAAGCACAGCGGGAGAGGGAAAGGGTACCCCCTGTGTCCATTTCTCCTCTTGGTCCTTCGCACCGAGGAAGTATGAAGGTGCATGGGTGCCACCTCCCACAAGAAAGGCTAGGGGCTTACACCAAGGAGGATGCCCATTCACTTTTAGAAGAGGGGAGGAGTGTTCACTGCCATAGCTGAAGGGAAATAGCAGCGTGGTCCCCCCAATCTGGCGAGTGGAGAGGCAGAAAGGGGACTCCGGGCTCGGACCCTGCGTTACCGTGGGAATGTGAACCCAGGAATGCTTTGGAAACCCGCTGAAGGGCCGGAAAAACCCCTTCTCCCTCAATTAATGTGGGTATGTGAACTTAAAACGGTGCGCTGATGTGCCTGAAGGTTGCATCATACGTGTCCGGTGGCTTCAGTGGAGGCCTTGGCTTGGGACCGATGAATGGGCCAATGAGGGGGGTGCGAAGGATCGGGCCGGATTGGAAGGATTTTATTCGACTCAGGGAATGGGAACACTAAAGGATTTGGTGGGCCATGCGGGTGTATGAGGAGTGGCACCCTTCACGTAGGAGGGTGCTACGCGGTTGGAGAGGCCGTCCGCGAACCAGGGTGGTCCGCGGACTGATAGGCATCCCGCGTACCAGGGTGGTACACGGATTCGGGTTCAGCCCACATACCAGGTTGGTCCGCAGGGGATTCCACGCGAGCAGTGGCGGCCAAGGGCGATGCCAGTTGGGGGTTCGTTGGTCAGGGCTTCGTCCACGTAGGATGGTGCTACGCGGTACGTCGGATTGAAAAAGGGGCATAAGCTCCCTGGTTCGCGGGGAATGCATCCGTGGAGGGGCCATGGTCCGCGGTCTTTTTTTTTGTGATTTTAAGTTCACGGTTCACCAAGTTGTTATGCGTTTTTCGATTTCTTATTGATTCGTTTCCAGTTTCATACCTGTTCTGGTTTTCGAATCGAAACTTCGCTTTTTGCGAAATCCTAAGCTCCTTCCTCCGAAATCCTTCCACCCATCTCTGATCGATCTCCCCTTTTCTCTCCTTCGATGTCCTTTTATAGAGGGGAGGAAAAGGGGTCAATTGTGGCCATGCGGCACCTTTTGTGGAGGACCATGATGGAAAACCCAATTTTCGAATGACTTGGTCAATCCGCAACTCACGGGGGTGTGCACCTCACCCGCAAACCAAGTCGGTTCGAGGGGTGCTTCGCGGTCGCGCAGGGTTCTGCCTCTATTCTGTGAACGACAGCGCATGCGTCATGGGCCGGCTAGCACAGTCTGCGGCTGGGGAAGTTTGTGTCAGTGGACCGGCCTGGCACCCCTCCTACTTCGCGGTCGCGGAGGATCCCCACCTCTATTCCGCGAACGATAGCAGTCCGCAGAGGGGGGCGCTTCGCGGAACCGGCCGCGTACCATTAGTATTGGACTGGTCTGCGGACCGGTTTTCTTTGTGCCAACTTCTTCACATTTTTGACCAATTCCTAGAAGGAAATTGGGTATAATATTCTCTTGAATTAAGGGGATTCTTATTCTCCTTTGTAGACTTTTCAGGACCCTACAAATGCCCCCCATCGGAATGGGGTCCGATCTGAACAAAGAGGAGACTATTCCGATGTAGAGTGGTCCTGAAATGTGGATGGTTTGAGGTGGAGGGGTGGAACTGATAGGGAACACGCCTATAAATATGGGGGGCCCTTTCTCTCTGTTTTTTACCGAATTCTTTGCGAACATAGAGATTTTGCCTTTCGTCTCCGCGTGATTTCTCCTTCGCGAAACTCCTCGTCTGCGAACCAGCTTTCATTTCCATGAATCATTCCTCGTTCGAACCTATCTCCACACATAGACCAACCTCCCAAACATAAACTAACACTTTTAATCAATTAAAAATTTAGTTACAATGGGCCGCATAGGAACTCGCTACGCGGTTTTGATGGTCCGCGGACTGGAATAATCTGGACTTCGAAAATTTCTTAAATTTCCAAACTTAAATATTTAAATCTAGGATTGAGATTCCGTGGGGCAGCCTGGTTCGCGGTTTTCTGGCCAACGCTCCGAGGGCCAGAGCACCACAGACTTGTTCCACATAGGGTTGGTTCGCGGGATGCAGCCGTCGCACACCCCACTTTGAGTCTAGCTAGTGGAACTCTTTGTGAAGGCCTCTTGACAGAATCCTTTACAGAATACTTGTTATTTTTTGTCTAAATTTTATTATTTCGGACTAACGATTTTCCTGGTTTTCATAATGCAGGGAGAAAATATGGTTCCTCCTCGACCTGCACCAAGGCCGGCCGCCGAGCCTCTTCCAATTGGTCTAGAGAGACGTCTTATTATGATTCTTAGGGCTGATAGCATCAAATAGGACCCCAACCATCCAATCATTCCCGACGTCGGTGTTTTGAAGGACTTACTCTCCCCCGAACTTCTAGACTATCTGCTATCGAATCGTATTCCTCTTTATGGTTTAGGCCTTCAATACGACATCCCTATCCCCTTGTCTTCTCAGGTCTTCTGTCCCCTTGCTTGGAAGTGTTGCCGAAGTGCACTCAAGCGAACCTTGCCCAGTCAGGAGAGATGATTTCTGATTCCGACCCAAAAGACACTTTTATTTTAAGAGGCCCTATTTGGACTCAGAGTGATTGGTATAATCAAGAATTCTCCCAAGAGGCTGTCCTCAAGAGTTACCCCTCCATAATCAACCTTGGTCGAGTGGATCCTGATGTAGGATGGATTCCCAGGTGGGATCTTTGGTCTGGTGGAATTTTCTCAAATGACAGGGCCTGGGATTTTTGGGTCCATTATCATTGCCGAGAATTTCCCGAGTCACTGAAAGTGGTCAATCTGTACTCTTCAGTTTGGGATTCCCAGTTTCCTATTTACCCACCATCTTTGATCCTTCCTGACTTGGTCAGTCGTTGGTGTTCAAGCACTACAACTTTCCACCTTGCCCATGGTGAATTTGGTATTAGATTATGGGACATCTATCAACTGGGAGGGATTCCGATCATCGAAGAGATGTATGGAAATTTTTTTCCCACCCCTTATGTATGGGACGATGCCAAACAAGTGCCTTCGTTAGTGAGGGATCTGCTGGTTATGGTGGAGCAGTCACTAGGTCACCCCTTGCGGGCCCGCTCTCTTATTTTCTATAGCACCCGGATAGGGTTATTTCTGAAAACCACGGGTCCTGTGCCAAAGATCAAGTGCCCCATGACTCATCCTTCTCAATAATCACGAACTGTCCCAGGTTCCTACTGGGCAGTTCTAGAGGCGGGCGACTACCTTTCACGGGGTTATAAGGTGAATTCTGGTGTGCCACCTATGCTTAGGCTGGTAGGTCTTATTGCTATGTTTTTGAGCGGGTGGCTATTCCCATCTCGGGATATCAACCCAGGTGTCAGAGCTTGTACCCTGATGATGGCAGCTGAGCTGGCAGGAGGCCACCCAGTGAATCTGGCCGTGCCTACTTTGGCTCGCCTTTACGAATTATTGAGCCACATACAAGAGGGTGGGTCACCCTATTGTCTGAGCAGGCCATTTCAATTCTTATATGGATGGGTAGCGAATCATTTCCGCTGTTATGAGTACCGTCATAACACGGTCATCCCACTTCTAGCCTTTCGACCTACCCTGCTCGATGTAGCTGGAGTTCGCTTGAAGTCCCTCAGCTCTGATGAAGTCGTCAAGCTTCTGAGTGACTTTTCCCAGTTCTCTTTTACTCCCTACCCCACCCCTTCTGGAATCGTGGTTGACAACCACAGGGGGAGACTAGAGGGGCGTTCTTACATGATTTCACTGTAGGACGGGTTTTTGTCTGCGCGGATTGACGGGGTTTCTCTGTGCGAGTTGTACGCCCCATATCATTTTTTTCTCGCCAGTTTGGATGTATGAAACTCCAAGTTTCCCTTCCCCATCCTCAGGCCCGAGGAATGCACCCGGCCACTCTCCGTCAATGGTGGTTGATGTTGATGCGGGAGGGATCTGACACAAGCATTCCCTTTCCTGGAATAGGGGCAGCTGCCAGCCTATCCTTGGAGCATGCAAGAATGTGGATAAAGAATTATCCCGATGGGATTCTGGGGAAGGCTGCCTGGAAGGTTCCCAAACCAGGAGTTATTGCGGATACTATTCCTACCGCACCTTCCTCATCGTCTCTGAGGGAGGACCGACTGACGGCTCGTAGGTCAAAGCGAATCAGGGGACTTTCCTCTTCTAACCCCTTTGCGGCCAAAGTTCAGATGGACCCAAACTTCTTGGATGTGGATGAGGATGACCCTATGGCTTTGGGTCCTACAGAGAAAACTCCTGAAGCTTTTCCGGCTGATACCAGACTTAGCAACTTAATTCCTAAGCCTGAACCAGAGTTAGAAGATCCAGACCTTCCATCTTCGGAACCATCTTCTAGCGTGTACATGTCTACGCTGGTTACAATGCTAGACTTCATTCTTGTGCTATCTAGAGAGGATACCAAAGATCCCCGTGTCATGGAGGACCACCAAGAAGTACAAAGGTGGGCCTGGCCCCGAATCTGTGAGATTGTTTCCAAAACTCCTCTAACTGAGATGGCGACCAAAACTGAATCCCTTCAGCAACTCTTCCTAGGCTTGGGGTTAGGTGGGTTTGACTATCGACAAATTCATTTTCTCGCCTTCCAAGTCGTCGTTGCCCACTAGGAGGCCGTCGCTAGTGAACACAAACTTGCTCACCTCGCCACCTCTCATTGTGGGACCCAGGCCTTTGAGAAGGCTATGGTGAAGCTACATCATCTGATAGTAGTAGAGATGAGCTCTCAAGATCAGGTTACCACCCTATCTACCAAGCTACATGAATGCGAAGCTCGGGTGGCGATGTTGAGGGATCCGTTGTCATCTTTGACTGGTAACCTTGAAGCTACTAGGAAAGGGATTAACGATCACCAAACGATGGTGAGACATACTTGTTCGGTGGCTGAAGTTGAGGCCAGGGAGAAGGCTGCGCTGGAGAAAACTTGCAATAACCTTCGCCACACGGTTGCCGATCTGATGGAGAGAGAGATCCAGGCTCCTTTGTGATCGTTAGATCTATTTTTGTATTCTGTTTTACCCCTTTTTGTAGAAAAGGAGAGACTCCGTCTTGTGGACGTCCTCCCCCCCTTCTTCAAGTGGAGTACAATCTACTGTCGATCTCCCCTTTCTATAAAACTTGATGTTTACCGAAATGACTATTGCATAAATAACAACTCACTGGATTAGAATTAATCATAATTCAGGAAAATTATAAGAATAGAAACAAGCTCTAATTTTTTCCTGGACCATGAGATCCAATGAGCATAGTTTAACTATTGCTGGGGTTTTGTAGGAAAACCCCACAAACTTTTTGTCCTCTCTTTTTTTATTAATACCCTAATTTTTCCTGGGCCCATTTGGTGTGAGCCCAGCGGGTATGGATCAACTTTTTCTTAGGTCGCCCTTTCCAGGTTTTCGGCCTAACGGGCTTTGCACCTATTTTTTTTGTGAGCGGTTTAAAGTCCCACTGACAAGACTATCATTACTGATGTTTTAGGTCGAAGAGTTTTGACCATATATGGTGGGGAGAGGGCCCCAAAGAGGTTTGGTTGATTAAAAGATGTCTCAATACCCTTCATACACATGTGGGGAGAACATGTTTAGATTTTAATGACATGCATGGCATGTCTCAAGGCATGGGAGCCGTATCAGCGTACAGAAGTAGGAAAGCATTACCTAAGGTAGACTTGCCTTTGGTAGATGAGCCAGGGGTAATCAATATGCAGAGCCGCCGAGGGAATGGTATGCATAGTCATGAAAATGTGTCCTTAAGTTAGTGACTATCCATTTTCGATGGCCTGAGGACTTCATGGAAGTCCGGATTATGGAAACCACCATGGGTGGCTTGGAGAATTATGAAAACCACCAGGGGTGGTTCAGAGAGGGTGTGTGACATTCGAAAGGGTTTGGGAACATATGTACTAATCAGGAGTGTGGTCAGGAGGCCACTTTCCTACGCATTTAGTTAGCGTGAAGGACAGTTGGAGCTTGACGTAGTTTAAAGTCATGCAACTGGGACATTCTTCAAAATGGAATGAATTCTCCTGGTTCTCAGTAATCTCATCAGAGACATTCCACCATATTCAGTAAGGGTTGTGAAAGAGGTTGGTAAACTGCTGCTCAGAAGGTTTCCGAATCCCGGGATAGACATGGGGCCTCGGAGGCCAAGAGGCGTACAGAGAGAAGCATTTCCTAAGGAAATTTTGCATTTGTTAGACGGGACAAGGGCTATCAATATGCAGAGTTGCTGGGGGCATGGTATGCATAGTCATGCAAAGGTGTCCTTTAACCAATGATGTATTCTCCCGATAGACGAGCAACTTCAGGGAAGTTGAAATTCAGGACCACCAGGGGTGGCTTACGAGAGTTCGGATTTTTCTGAGCACAGAGTATGGTTTATGAAAAGAGGGTGCCTGGATACAGGAGAAACATCTAGGCTAGAATTTCTCGGGAATGGGTGAAGTCATCCCTTCTCACACTAGTGTGATACGGTTGTTCGTTCAGGTCTAGCCCGTGCACTGAGGGATAGAGGAAAGCCTCCACTCTTGACTGAACCCAAAATAGGTTCGACTGTGTAGTTTAACATTATGCGACGAAGACGTGGGAAATTTTTAAATTCCATGCAGTTTAACATCATGTGGTAAAGATGAGGAGCATTTTTTAAAGATACTGTGCAGTTTAACGTTGTGCAGCGAGGATAGGGGTCATTTTTAAATCCGTGAAAATGCTTGAGATTGGAGGCATTTCTTTGGATGTTTAATGCTCGGCCTTTGCAGTTTCTCGCCAAGTGGTAAAGATATGCTACGTGTAGTTTTAATCATCATGCGGTAAGGACGTAGTTAAAAAGTCTGCTCTTGATCAGAATGTAACTGGGCTTGAATATCTCAGCATGTCCAAGACATGGAGAGGGGTTGATGGTGTAAATCATGGTTCCGGGGCTTATTGGATCAGGAGAGATGATATGGGGGCTTTGAGGCCGGTAAGCATACGGGGCTAGGAAGAGTGTCACATGAGGAAATCTTTCCTTTGGTAGATGGGCCATGGGCTATCAATATGTAGAGCCACTTAGGGCATGGTATGAATAGTCATGAAAAGGTGTCCATGGGTCTATAACTTTCTGCTTCTGATGGCCATGAATGATTATGAGGATCCGCGATTGACCGGTCCACGAAGTCTGTCATTGGGTAAGGAAATATCTCGACATGTCGGGGATGTTCGTCCCTGGTTGCTGTTAATGCTTGAAGAGTTCACCACACTAATTTATCTTGTGTATGGGGTATACCTTTACTCCATGTAGTTTGACGTCGTGCGGTAAGGACGAAGTACTCTTAGTTTAGCGGTCATAGAGTCCAGACCATTGGGTGACTATTGCTACAATTACCCAGAAGGAAACTGAGTTAGGAGGCTCTGGTATACTTTGAACAAGTGTGAGGGAATGAGGGTGTAAACTGTAACTCTGGGGTTTCCTGGATTAGGAGGTATGGCATGGGGGCTTTGAGGCCGGTAAGCGTACAGAGCTAGGAAGAGTACCGCCCGAGGAAATCTGGCCTTTGGTAGATGGGCCAGGGGCTATCAATATTTAGATCCACTGAGGGCATGGTATGCATAGTCATGAAAAGGTGTCCACAGGTCAATAAATTTCCACTTCCGATGGCCATGGATGATTATGAAAATCTGATATTGCTCACAGTGAAGAGTTTGACATATGGGGATAATGGTGTCCAAGCATAAAAGAAACATCTTCACCTCAATTGTCCGTCGAGTCAATGTATCCTAGCCCTAGATTGATGTTCGTAAATGCAGATCGTCATGTGAACCATAGGTAGATACATAGGCTAACCAGGTAGGGATACCCTGGAAACATTTGGATGTGAGAGGGGAATGATCTTGTAAACCACTGCTCCATGAATTTTTAGACCAGGAGATATGATATGGGGGCTCTGAGGCCGGTAAGCATATGAAGCTAGGAAGAGTACCACCCAAGGAAATCTTGCCTTTGGTAGATGGGCCATGGTATATCAATATGTAGAGCCACTGAGGGCATGGTATTCATAGTCATGCAAAGGTGTCCACGGGTCGATAACTTTCCACTTTCGATGGCCATGAATGGTTATGAAGATCCGAAATTGACCGAGTCGTGGAGTCTGATGTATGGAAAGGATGCATCCAAATGTGCAAGGATTATTCCCATATCGTTTCTCCATATATATTTGGTGGGTCACGATAAAGTACGTGCAATTTAACGTCATGCAGTGAGGGTGAAGTCCGTGCAGTTTAACGTCGTGCGTTGAGGACGAAGAATACACCCCATGCAGGGTTGGTCCGTACACGGGGGAAAAGGAATTTTTAACTTTATTTGGGGATGGCTGGGCTAGGATGGGGGATCCTAGTGTCGCTACGTATCCTACAAGGGAAGGAATCAAGCCGTACGTAGTTCTCTGAAAGGGTACACCCTGTATAAGGTCGGTCCGTACACGAGGGGGGGGGAGGGAATTTTTTTTCTTATCCATGCAGTTTAACATCGTGCGGTGAGGATGAAGAATACACCCCGTGCAGGTCTGGTCCGTACACGGGGGAAAAGGAAATTTTTAGCTTTATTTGGGGATGGATGGGCCAGGATGGGGGATCCTAGCGTTGCTACATATCCTGCAGGGGTAGGAATCAATCCGTACGTAATTCTCTGAAAAATCCGTGTAGTTTAACATCGTGCGGTAAGGACGGGGTACTCTTAGTTTAGGGTCATAGAGTTTGGACCATTGAGGCTTGGCAGTTTAACTTCCTGCAGGTCAGACGAAAACTGCTTTTGATTATGCGAAATACTTCTTCAGAAATCTCGCATTTGTAGAAGCGGTAGTGAACTGCCCATCCATGGAGATCAGAGCATATGCCCCATTGGAGTAGACCTTGTGTATAACATATGGTCCCTCCCACTTGGTATCCAGCTTTGGAGGCTTCTTTCCGGGTATCATTGGGGTCAGGAGGACCAACACTAATTTTCCTTCCAAGAAAGACCGGAGATGAACCTTTTTATTGAAGGATCATGCGATCCAGTTCTGATATACTTCCAGATGGTGCAAAGTGTGAAACCGCTTCTCATCTAGCTGTTCCAATTAACCTAGTCATTTTTATGATTTCTCATCACTGGATAAATGATTACAAATGGCAACACGGAGTGAGGGAAATTGGAGCTTAATGGGTAGGACCGCTTCTATTCCCTATACTAATGAGTACGGAGTAACCCGAGTAACGGTGAAGATTGTGGTTCAATAAGCCCACAATGCATGAAGAAGTTTATCTGGCCATGATTTCTTTTCTTTTTCCACCATTTCTGGAGAATGTTGGATAGGGTCTTGTTGAAAGCCTCTATCTATCCGTTGGCCACTGCATGGTAGCAGGATGAGTGGTTAGCCTTGATACCATATTCTTGGTATAGTTTCTCCAATTCAGCAGAGCATAAATTGGTGCTGTTATCTGTCAGTATGGTATGAGGGATTCCAAATCTGGTGATGATATTGGCTTTCATAAAGCTAACAATGTTTCTTGCCCCAACTTCCTTAAGGGGTAGAGCTTATGCACATTTGGAAAAGAAGTCGGTTGCCGTGAGGATATACTTGAGTTGTTTGGCCGTGGTGGGAGGATATGGTCCCACGACGTCCATTCCCCAGATGGTAAATGGCCAGGAGTACTTAGCTTGATGAAGTAACTCCGGGGGTTGGTGTATGAAGTTGGCATGAATTTGGAATGAGTGGCATTTTGCGGTAAAGTGCTCGCAATCTCATGCCATGGTGGGCCAATAGTACCCAAGCCTTCGAACCTGATGGGAAAGCTTAGACCCGGACCGATGTGCTCCACAAACTACAACATGCACTTCAGTCATGCCGGAAGTAGTTTCTTCTCCATCAATACATCTGAGGAGGACTCCGTCGAGGCCTTTTTTGTAGAGGACCTCTTGCTGACCCGTGCCGCCGTATAGGAAAAAGTTGATTGCCCTTCTCTATACTTGCTCTCGTTCAGCCCTGTCTGATGGGAGTTCTCCCCTTTGAAGATAGTTTGCAATGGGGGTCATCCAGCCGATGGAAGGAGCATATGGCTCAGGGACAAGACTGAATTTGTTGATTTCTTCCGTCTTGGCCTGAACAAACGGCAGGACCATTCGATGATGAGAAATACTGATAGTTGTTTCATCTTGGTCTGGGTCAGTTAGGGATGTGGCCACATTAGCTAATGCATCAGCCTGGGTATTCTGAGATCGGGGAATATAGGTCAATGTTGGTTTTGTGGAGAATTCTTCTATTAACCCTCGAACATGGTCAAATAGGGGAATCAGCTCCTCTTTTTTGACAGCATAGTCACCATTAAATTTCTTGATGACCAGTTCCGAGTCACCTTTTACCTTAAGATGCCGTACTTGTGCCTGGAGTGTGAGCTCCAGGCCCACAATGAGGGCTTGATACTCCACCTCATTGTTCATACATCCTTATGACAGGAGGAAGGAATATGTCAAGACTGCCTTTTCTGGGGACATGAGTGTTATCCCCAAACCCACCTTGTTAAATTTTTGATCCTCCATCCTTTTCATTATTGGGCTTTAGGATGTTCTATCGAAGTACATTTCCCATGTTGGGAGCTCCTTTGAAACCGAGAATATGTCTTCATCAAGTAACTCGACGTCCAGTATGGTGGTCCCTATCGAGGGGTGCTCTGCCAGAAAATCTGCTAACGCCTGACCTTTGATGGCTTTTTTAGGCACAAACCAGATGTCAAACTGTTGTAGGATGACTTCCCATCGGGATAGGCTCCCAGTCAACATTGTGCAGCTGAGTATGTACTTGAGTGGGTTACTACACGAGACCAAATGGACTTCATGATGTTGTAGATAATGTCACAATTTTTGAACCATGAAGACCAAGTCCAAACAACTCTTATCAATGTTTGAATATCAAGTTTCAACATCGATTATGGTTCGGCTGAGGTAATAGAGACTGTTTTTACTACCTGCGTCATTTTTCTGTGCGAGGAAGGCTCCTAGTGACCATTCTAGGGCCATCACGTATAGTATAATAGGTCTTCCTTTAACCGGGGTCATGAGCACCAGTGGGCTCAAGAGTTACTTCTTTAGGCTGTTGAATGCCTCTTGACAGTCATCTGTCCATTGGTACGTAACCCCCTTATTCATTAACCTGGTGAAGGGAAAAAATTTTCCTGCCAGGTTGGATATGAACCACCTAACATAGTCCAGGTGCCCTTAGAATCCTCTCAACTCAGTGAGATTTCGGGGAGGTGGCAGGCCAAGGATAACCTTTGTCTTTTCGGGGTCGACTTCGATGACATGATGGCGTATGACGAAGCCAAGGAATTTCCCTGAGGTAACCCTGAAGGCGCATTTTAAGGGATTCATATTTAAGCTATGTTGTCAAAGTTTGTTGAATATGGTTTCAAGGTCTGACAGGTGATTCGAGCGCTGTCTTGATTTGAACACCAAGTCATCCACGTAGCATTTGAAAAATATCCCCAGGAATGGTTTAAAGATACGATGCATGACGCATTGATATGTGGCGCCAACGTTCTTGAGACCAAAGGGCATGACCCTGTAACAAAATATTCCTTGAGGGGCTCTGAAGGCAGTGGATTCTTTATCTTCTTAGGCCATACAAATCTGATTATACCCAGAATAACCATCCATGAAGGATAGAGCCTCATACCTGGTCGTTGCGTTGATTAATAATTCGGTAATCAGGACCGAGAAATCATTTTTCAGGAAGTGCCGATTTAGATCTCTGAAATCGATGCAGACGCAGATTTGTCTATTCTTTTTCTTGATGGGGACAATGTTGGCCAACTATATGGGGTACTGATTCCCGAATGAAGCCTTCTTAAATAATATTATCGACTTCAACCTCTATTTTGGCAACATGTGAGGGGTGCATTCTTCTAGAGGCTTTTTTATAGGCCCAGTGGTCTTCTGGAAGACCTAAGTGGTGGGTCGCCACTTCAGGATCGAGTCCCAGCATTTCCGTGAAATTCCAGGCAAAAAAATCCTGGTGTTGCTTCAGGAAGGAAGTATATACCTCATGCTACTTGGGAGACATGGCTGCACTAATGAGAGTGGGCCTCGAGTCTTCCTCGGTACCCAGGTTTATTTCCCTAAGCTTGTCCAAAGTGGTGGAGATACCTTCCTCAAATGCGGGAGGTGCATCTCTGAGATATTCCTCCTCCTCTTCCTCTAAACCCTCATCCTCTTGATCCTATGGGGGGAGAGTTATCAGCACGGGATCTTGGGAGTCCGGAGGCGAGGCATTGTGGGCATCCTCACTCAAGTATTCGCCCCCAATTTGAGGGTCAGCGGCCGTTTCCACATCGTAATGCTCGGGCGTCATGGCTGAAGTCATGAGGACAGTCGAGTGTGTGTCCAGGCTTGAATCCCTACTCTCAACATGGTTGATGGGCAGTACGTAGTCTCCGCCAAGTTGCCGGATGGGGTCATCAGGAACCATTTCCAAACCATTTGGAGTGGGGATCCAGTTAATACTACCAAGAGAAGGCTTCTTTTTCTTTTGCTCATAAAACCCTATGTCAATGTAGTGTGACTTGGAGAGCTTGAAAGGGGCCTTGTCAGTGTTCAATGTCGTACTTTGTCCATTGATGCAATATTTGATACACTGGTGGTAGGATGAAGGAACGACCATGTGCTTATGGAGCCACGGCCTTCTAATCAGGGCATTGAATGCTGTGTTCTGCCGGACCACTAGGAATTCCGAGTAGGACACAAGGTCACCAAAATGGGTTTTCAGCTTGATTTGTCCCATTGGCTTCTGTTCACTCTTGTCATAACTCAATAGGGTTGTGGCTGAGGGGATTAGGTCATCCTCACTTTATCCCAACTTGAAGAGTGTTTGTAGGGGAAGGAGGTTAACTCAGGAGCCGTTGTCAATAAAGAATTTGCAGATCCCAACATCATTTAGTGTGCCAGACACATATAGTGGTTTGATATTCCCTTGCATGATGGAATCTTAATCCTGAACGGTGAAGTAAATCACCACATTTCATTCAGCCGGGCTAGTCTCCGTCCGGTAAATCTCGGCAGCAGCTACCTTGGCTTGGAACTCCTAGGGGCTGATCAAGGCTTCAATAAGCGCCTCCTTGAGATCTGCTGACAAAATCAGGGCATCTAGGATTGACATATTGGCTGGTAATGACACCATCTGCTTAAGGATATCGTATTTTTGCTCCAATGACCGACGCTTCTCCATTGGTGGGAGAGTTTTAGCAAGCACTTTAGGATTTAAAGCACGCGACGAGGAAGGAACGACTGCGGGGTTGGAGGTTGACGGTGTTCCCACGTTTTGGGGACTTGGCCTGGACGGTCTGTTTGTGCACACTAGGCAGCTAGACATCTTTTCCTCCTATGATGGGTACCGCAGAATGACAGGTCCGGAGTGGCCGCTTGTGGAGGTGGATGGATATTCTTTCTCATTTTGAGTCCGTTGAAGGGATCGCCCATGAGTTTCCACGATATTAACCATTTGGGCCGAGGTAAAACCATAGGGTTGGTTTCGTCCACGACTGCGCCTTCCCCGGTATCCCCTACCTCTGCGATTCCTTCTCCCGACCCCTTGCATCGGGAACTCAGGTTCATAACCATACCCTTCTCCAGGGAACGATTCCATTAGATGGATGATGTTTATGGAACCAAAGATTAGCTTCTCATCCTGTGACTGGTCAACCAGGTCGGTTGTCCCTGATGGTGCCATTTGGTGGGTCGGTTCCCGTGGCGCCAAGTTTGAGGGCATAAAATCCGGCAGTATCGGGGCTAACTTTGGCCTTGTTGCAGACTGTTCTTCTTGTACTTGTCTCACCCCTTTTTGATTATTCTTGGATGACCAGATCGTGGAGGGTTGTGAGGCTGATATTGTCGGTTGCGCGACATTAGGGGCTGTTGGTGGCAACACCGACTGCTGTAATTGAGCTTGGAGTATGCCCTGAGCTCAGTTGATAGTCTTCCGAGTCATCTATCTATCAAATTTATGCCCCTTCTTGTTGGCGACTTCCTACCACCCCTCCCCGTTTTCAGAGTCGGTGGTAGAAATATATGTCACATGTGCTGGGGGTGGTCCCAGTTCGACCTGCCCGGAGTCTACCATCCTTTGCAGGAGGTCTTTGAAGATGAAGCATTCTTGGATATTGTTCCCTAACATTCGATGGTAGGGACAGTAATCCAGCCTGTCATCGCAGCTGAATTCTTTAAGATTCCTTGGCTCTAAGAGGCGGAGCAAGTTGCAATTCATGGCGGCGATGAAATAGCCGCAGATTTGGTCCTCTCGGAATGAGTATAATTTTTGTGTTTGTTCCTTTAACTGGTTCGCTTCAATCCTCTCTGATCGTCCCGCTTGAGAAGAGGTGGCCGCTGATATACAAGGGGCCCTTGAAGATTTGGTGGAGGCCTAGGCAGTGGAGCAGGCACAGAGGCTGGCTTGAGTGTGATAGAGGATGCTTAAGCTCTAACTGATCACTTTATAGGAGCCTATGAGGCTATTCGGGACTTCATATTGGTCCGCTGCAGGGAGTCTTTAATTCTCTGGGTGATGGCCGAGAAATGGTGGAAGCCAGTGGTGCACTCCACTGGTATGAGCGGTGTTCGTAGATCATCTCGAAGGTTATCGATGAATATAGAAAGCATCTCATCTTGAGGCATTGGCCTATTCAGAGAGTAGGTCAGACCTTTCCATCTAGTGATGAAATTTGAGACCCTCTTGTTCTCCCTCTGTTTACAATTCATGAGATCACTGACCGTTGTTTTAGGCAACATCGAGCTGAAGTGGAACAGGAACTGCCGTCGAAGGTCTTCCCAGATTTTTATTGACTGAGCGGGAAAACTCGTATAACAGATGAAGGCAGATCCTTGAAAGGTCCATAAGAAGCATCTGAGTTTTACTGCTTCTTGTTGTTCCGGAGTTCCCATCATAGGGTCACAATAATACACGTAGTGCATCAAGTTCTGTTCCAGATTTCCTGAACAATTGAAAATAGGGAATACAGGGCTCCCAAAATTGGGTGGAGGAGGCGTGTTGCTCACCCAATCTGGGTAGGGATTCCTCTCTGGTTTTATCAGAGCACGTTGACCTTCCATTGCTTCCAATAGAGCTGTTAGTGCTTCGATGGTGCTGGCGAGTCCTTGGTTTACATCATGTTGGGCCCAGTCATGGGCGGGTGTAGCCCGAGTCATTTCCTGAGGATCCGGCTTGGCTGGCACCAAGGGTGCATATTCCATTTGTGACACCTTCAGAGGGTTCATACTTACTCACTCCGGTTGCTTCCTAAGTGGAGGGAAGTCTTGGTATTCACTCGAATCCATGTTTAGGTAGTTGGACGGACCGGGCACCTCATTGGGCGGGGGCCCTGACCGTGCTTCTTCTGCCGGGGCAAACCTTGGTCCTTGAGGTGCACTTGATGGGAGTTCAAGGTGTGGATCTTCTTGGGAAGCACTTTCAATAAGACCATTCCTCCGGAGTAGCTCGGCATTAAGCCGCCTCAATTATTTCATTTCCTCCTCCTGTCGAGCGAATCTCTCTACGAGCGTAAGTGGCTCGTTTTTATCGAGAGAAGGAGTCAGGTTAAGAGTAACTGGTCCTTTATTATTATCATTGTTGGAATCTCGTAGGGTTAGCGGAGGAGGGTTAGATGGAAGGGAGGCCATATTTAGGGTGGCCCTCTGGTTCCGGGTATGCACACCTAATGGTTCGTTTTGAGTCACAGCTTGACTGGAACCATCGTATCCCAATCCATCTAGATTTTCATCATATTCGGTGTCACCCGTGGGGTTAGACTCTATGGTGTTGATGGATGCATATCGTGGATTGGATGAGACGTCATCTCCCAAATAGGAAGAGGATCTCCCGTGACTTTTGCTGGTCCTCCCCCTCCTGTCTCAGGATTGCTTTTGGACTCCTTGACGAAGGGTGACGTGGAGAGTTCTTTGATGCGTCCTTATGGTACGCCTCCTTCTTGAAGGGGATGGTGACTCAAAATATGGGATAGGGCAGGAACCTCATATTCTGACTGTCCTCCCTAGACGAGAAAATACCGATCCCCATGGGGGAGGTTGTTGTTGAGGTGGTAAAAATGCCCCCAGCCCTGAGGGCTGGGGATGGCTCTGTTCCCTGAACATTGAGTCTTTTCCCATTTTTATTGGTCTTACAGGGTCATTTGTTGTTAAAAATTCCCCCATCCCTGCAGGATGGGGTTGACCCTAGATTGCAGCAGCAGCTAATGCTATCGCTACTTGCCTGATCTTGCATGCCCCCATTCAGGGGTGAACTGGATCTGATGCTGAGTTCACTTGCGACTCAATCCTCTCCGGGGAGGCTGGCAATGACCGCTGATTGGCCTCTCTTAGGAGAGAGGCTTGTTGTATGCTTTTGATGGCCTGATTTAAGAGTTTGTGAATGGCTTGTTCCCACCGGGCCTGATGCTTCTGGGACTTACTCAAGGCTTGTCTCTGCTGGGTGTGTCACCTTTCCCGAAAAGGGGGATGACTCGATCACTGTCTTTCCATGATGGAATTTCAAGACACTATGCCGAACAGGTTCTTCTGGGTGGGGAGCGGAGTGAAATTCAGATCTCCATGTTATCCCCATCCTCTACTATGGACTCCCGTCAGAGCATCGCCAATGAGGTGGCACAACTGGTGTAGTGCATGTCGGCAAGCAAACTTCATGCTTCCTTTACACCTCTCAGGTCGCGATTGTCATGCCGAAGGAAGAGATTCCAGGTCGATGTGACTCAGGAGGTCTTCTATTGTCTTGACGTGATCTACATACCCATCGTAGGGCATGAATCTTGATTTTATTCGGCGGAGGGTTTCCAATATATTGGAGCGGATGTCGTGCTCACATTCCTATGAAAACTTGCGGGGAGGACCTTCACAATGGCAGCCGTAATGGAAAGGAATACCATCACAGTTTCCACAGGGAGATAACCTACGGGGTAAACCCTGGGGAGGGCCTTCAGAATGTACCGTAATGAGGGGAGGGCCTTCTCATTGAACTACGTCTAGGCGGGGAGGGCCTCCACTATCCGTGTCGTAACAGCGAGGGATACCATTACTACTTGACGACCTACTGCATAGAGGACTTTTGCAGTGCACGCCCTGGGGAGGACCTCCAAGGCACATTGCAGTGAGGGGAGGACCTTCTGGTTGTGTAGCATTGTTACGGGGAGGGCCTTCGCAATAACTTCCATCATGGTGAGGATGACCATCATGGTTGGACGTTTGATGTGTATCCTAGGGAGGACCTTCAAAATACACTACGACAAGGGGAGGACCTTCTTGTTTCTTGGGGCCATCACGGGGAGGACCTTCGAAATGGCGGCCGTGGTGGTGAGGACTACCATCATAGCTACCGCAGGGAGAATTTCTGCGGGGTACACCCTAGGGAGGGACTTCAGAATGTACCGTAATGAGGGGAGGGCCTTCTCGTTGCTTGGAGTCTCTACGGGGAGTACCTCCATTATCAGAGTGGTGAGGACTACCATCGTGATATGATACTTGTCTGCGCAGAGTGTTGTTGCAATGTAACCCCTAGGGAGGACCTTCAGGGCAGGCCATGACAAGGGGAGGACCTTCATGTCATGATGAGACGTCACTGTGGGGAGGGCCTCCGTAGTTGTGACTATGATAGCGAGGACTACTATCATAATCTGTGGTCCCACTACACGGAGAGTGTTTGTAGTGTATACCCCGGGGAGGACCTTCAGGGTGGACCACAACAAGTGGAGGGCCTTCTTGCTGCTCGATATTTTGGTCACACGGAGGGTTTCCATGACTCGCATCAAAAGAGAAACTCCCGTGATCGATCGTTAAATTCCCGTGGGGGAGGCCCCTGCAGGTGCTCTGGGGAGTACCTTCAGAGCTGCTGGTAGCAATATTGCGGGGAGGAACTTCGAAACCGCTACTGCCACTCCCAAAACATGGTAATGGGCAGGCATGGTTTTGAGCCTTCGATATGTGGTTAGAGGAATTGGGAACCCCATCTTCCAGTAGAGCGGAGTCGTGAACCCGCTCTTTATTTTCCAGCTGCCTTCGGCGCATTCGGGGTGCTTTCTTGTGGGCAGTGGGGACCGTCTGCTGTTGATAACGGCCTTCACCTTTGGGTCCCCTTCTAATTGGATCCCGTGATGCTGTCGGGATATGCCGATGAACATATTGACTTTTATCAGGGATATATGCCTGCTATGGAGCATCCACCGTGATGGACGGGTGTCCCCCAGTTGGAACAAGTGAAGCTGCTCGATCCGGTTTCCCTTGCGTTGCGAAATATGGCCGACGACCCTCCTGGGCGGAATCAGGGATGCAAATCTACTTCAAGGTAGATATCTCATCTCTTAGATGAGTCACCTCAATTAGGGAGATGGGCTCACAGGCCCGAGTCCTTGCTGTTGCCGCTGTTGAAATTACATTATGGAAAGTCTGCAAGATATGATCTGGGATCGATACCTACTCCTCCATCATTGCCAGGATATGTAGAGAGACATCTTTGGCTAGAATGGGTATGAAGGCCCATTCTGGTATCAGAGTAGGAATATCCTGCTCCGGTCCTCCAGTGGTCAATGGGTACTGACAATTCTCCTATGTCGGGGCAGGTGAACGAATCTACCCCTATACCGGGATATGCCGGCTTATCTCTCCATTTTCCGCCACATCAGGATGGTGGACTTTACTTGCATCAATAGGGAGCTGTCCCTACATATATTGGTTTCCCACCGTATCGAGTCGGTGGCCTTTGTTGGCAGGGATATGTGCCCTCCTATTAATTTCCGCCACATTTGGATGGCGGGCTTTGTTGATCGCCACCATATCGGGATGGTAGGCGTCAGGAGCATCTGCTAGGAGCTGGTCCTATAGGCACTGGGTCGCCACCATGTCTGGTTGGTGGGATTTATGACCCTGGGCAGGGAGAGGTGCCTGCCGAGTAGGTTCCATCCTGTGTGAGTGACGGGCTTGATGGAGCTCGGCGGGGATGTGTTCCTGCTCGTATGATGCCGCCATGTCTATATGGTGGACTTTGGAGGAGCGAACATGTGTATGTGCCTGCTCATGATACATCTCCGTGACTGGGCAGCGAAGTTCCTCTTTAGGGACAAGGGTGATGACCGGTCCCTAGTTGTATGTTTTCTTCCCTCGTCGGGCGGTCCGAGGGGCCAGAGCTCGGGGAGTTTGGGCCTGGATCCTCGGGGAGACATCCTCCTTAGCGTGAGGATATTGAGTCACGGCGTAACCGTGACGACGCCTTTCAGCGGGGGCCTTAGAGCGGAACCACCGTTCAGTAGGGATGAAGTCCTCCGTGTCGACCTCATCCACCTCCCTAAGATAAGGTAGGTACGCGTTGTCTTGTTCCGGGGATAAACTCCCAAAATAGTTTGAGACTGCAATAGGAGCCGTCTGGGTCTGATTTCGTGGCCGCTGCTGGGCAGGCGACCAGTGAGCCTTGGCAGATTGGAGGGCATGCATGGACACCTCCACCATTGGGAGAGTACCATTTAGATGGTACTCTTGGATCAACACATCTGAAACCCAGCATTGAAGATGTTGGGTAGGTGAAAGGGTCCTTCGTTGATGAGGAAGTCCGGTCACTGCATAGTTTGAAGCGCGCACTTGTGAGTTCCTCCATGATGCCATTGGATAGAAGGAAGTTCTGATTGGTACCTGTCAAATATTTTAACAAATACAAACAGAAAACCTGTCAAAGCAGCATCTCATGATCCCATGCGTAATTAATGACCTTTCTTGTCTCTCCTTGCGAGTATAAGGGGGAACAGAGTGAGATTAGGTTAGATCCATCATGATTGGTTAAATATTCACTTCGGGTTCACCATTTTTTGTTCCGGATCGGTTCGAAATGCCCAATGGTTCCGTATCCAATGATACGTGGACCTGCTTTATAAAGGCAGGTGTTCACTGGACGATTTGGCCAGTGACACTTAAGAACTCACATTGTTCAATAGGATGGTAATTCGGGCTCATCGCACCCTTTTGTGTGGAATTATTGCCTGTTCCGGGACTCTCTTATAGATTTAAGATGTATTCATATGTTCTCGAATCTTTGGTTTATACCCAATCATAGTATCCATAGGTTATTCCTGGTTGGAAATGGTCAGCTAAACGTAGGGATTCAGAATCATTTAGGCCCGAGATTTACCATCCCTCATTGGATTATTGACTCCGAGGAGTTGGGACTCATTGGCACGATGCTGATTTAAAGCCTCATAACTGGGCGCTCTGGATTTTATTGTCGTCCAGGGGGACAGATAACGACTTGAGCGTTTGGATAGAACCCGTGATACGGGCTTCCTACGTATCCTTTTGAGGGGAAACAGAGTCCTCATAGTTTAGGAGGATGTTGGAGAATCAATGTGAATGTGGACCTGGGGGTCCTATGACAAGTGAGCTTGAACCTCATGGAGGCTTCCTACGTACCATGCATTGAAATGGATCAAAGTCCCCGTAGTTCGGAAGTACAATTTAACATCATGCGGGATGAAGGATGAACCGACGTGAAGGGGGTTGGAACGACCGATTTTTGGGCTTGAACCTCATGGAGGCTTCCTACGTACCATTCCTTGACATGGATCAATGTACTAATAGTTTACATGGGGGTGGTGCCGAAGAACCGACATGAAGATGGACCGGGGGTCCGATGGGTAATGAGATTGAACCTCGTGGAGGATTCCTACATACCATTCCTTAACATGGATCAAAGTCCCCGTAGTTTTCATGGGGGTGGTGTCGGAGAACCGGCGTGAAGATGGACCGGGGGTCCGATGGGTAATGGGATTGAACCTCGTAGAGGCTTCCTACGTACAATACCTTAACATGGATCAAAGTCCTCGTAGTTTGCATGGGGGTGGGGTCAGGGTCAGTACTTACTCTAAGCCCATGTGATTCATGCTCTATGTGAGAAACAAGAGGCAGCAGAGACCCGACGATCACGTCGCGAAAGGTGCGTCCGTGGGGAGCGAAGTGGGGCTTACGCATGGAGCGGACCGAGAAGTGGAGATTGGGACTTACTCCAGGATGGAGGCCCGATGGAGACAAAGTGCAGCTGGAGAGGGAAAGGGTACCCTCTATATCCATTTCCCCTCTTGGTCCTTGGCACCAGAGAAGTATGGAGGTGCATGGGTGCCACCTCCCGCAAGAAAGGATAGGGGCTTACATCGAGGAGGCTGCCCGTTCACTCTCAAAAGAGGGGAGGAGTGTTCACCGTCGAAGCTAAAGGGAAATTGCAGCGGGGTCCCCCAATCTAGCGAGTGGAGAGGTAGAAAGGGGACTCCGAGCTCAGACCTTGCGTTACCGTGGGAATGTGAACCTAGGAACGCTTCGGGAATCCGCTCAAGGGCCAGAGCAACCCCTTCACCCTCAATTACTGTGGGTATGTGAACTCAAAAAAACGCACTGATTCACCTAAAGGTTGCATCATACAGGTCCGGTGGCTTCGGTGGAGGCCTTGGCTCGGGACCGATGAATGGGCCAATGAGGGGGGTGCGAAGGATCGGGCCGGATTGGAAGGATTTTATCTGACTCAGGGAATGGGAACACCGAAGGATTTATCGGGCCACACGGGTGTATGAGGAGTGGCGCCCTTCACGTTGGGGGGTGCTACGTGGCTGGAGAGGCCTTCCGCGAACCAGGGTGGTCCACGGACTGATAGGAATCCCGCCTACCAGGGTAGTATGCGGCTTTGAGTTCAGCCCACGTACCAGGTTGTTCTGTAGGGGAGTCCATCTGAGAAGCAGTAGCCAAGGGAGACACCGGTCGGGGGTTCGTCTGTTAGGGATTCGCCCGCGTAGGAGGGTGCTATGTGGTACGTCGGATCAAAAAAGGGGCATAAGCTCCCTAGTCCGCGGGGAATGCATCCGCGGAGGGGCCATAGTCCGTGGTCTTTTTTTTTTGTGATTTTAAGTTCGCGGTTCACCAAGTTGTTTTGCGTTTTTCAGTTTCTTATTGATTCATTTCCAGTTTCATACCTGTTCTGGTTTGTGAATCGAAACTTCGCTTTTTGTGAAATTTTAAGCTCCTTCCTCCGAAATCCTTCCACCCGTCTCTGATCGACCTACCCCTTTCTCCCCTTCGATGTCCTTTTATAGAGGGGAGGAAAAGGGGTCAATTGTGGCCATGAAACACCTTTTGTTGAGTCCCATGACCGAAAACCCGGTTTTTGGATGACTTGGTCAATCCGCAACTCACGGGGGTGTGCACCTCACCCGCGAAAAAAGTCGGATCAAGGGGTGCTTCGCGGTCGCGTAGGGTTTCGCCTCTATTCCATGAACGACATCGCATGCGGCATGGGCCGGCTGGCGCAGTCTGCGGCTGGGGTGGTTTGTGTCGGTGGACCGGCCTGGCACCCGTCCTGCTTTGCGGTCACGGAGGATCCCCACCTCTATTCCGTGAACGACAGTGGTCCGCGAAGGGGGGAACTTCGTAGAACTAGACGCGTACCATTAGTATTGGACTGGTCCGCAGACCGGTTTTCCTTGTGCCCAAGTTCTTCACATTTTTTCCCAATTACTCGAAGGAAATTGGGTAGAATCCTCTCTTGAATTAAGGGGATTCTTATTCTCCTTTGCGGAATTTTCAGGACCATATAGGGAGACCAAAGGTTTGTCACTTCTCTGGCATTGTTATCATGATTAAAAAACAACTTTCTACATGGAAGGGAAAATCTCTATCAATGGCTGGTAGGGTTTTCCCAGTGAAATCAATCATCATATCCAAAATTTTCTACTCTTTTATGGTGTAGAAATTACCAATTTCTTTAATCAAGAGCATCAATACTTCCATTAAGAACTTTATTTAGAGTTACAGTATATTGGAAAAGAGGCTAGAAATGGTTCCATGGAATGATGCCTGCAAGCCTCATGATAAGGGTGGTTTGGGCATAAAAAATCTTGGAGGCTTCAATGACTATTTATAGGCCAGGTTTATATGGAATCTTATGAACATGAAATATGAGGCTAATAGTTTTCTCAGGGCTAGGTTCATTCAAAGGTTTAAGGCAGGAAAATTCAATTATGTCAACTTTTCGGTGTGGCCTTCCTTCAAGAATATTTTCTCAAAAATTGATGTTGACTCTAGGTGGCTAGTTTCGAAGGACTCCTCTCTTCATTTTTGGAAATCTAAATGGATTGGGAACCACCTGATTGACTTGGTCTTGAAGGGGGATTCAAATACGGACTTTGATTTTTCAATCAATGGTCAACTTGGTAGTATGGATAATGTTAAATATAATATTACTTCTATTATGGAGAAATATTGTTGGTCTCCTAGGGGTGATTTTTGGGCTTGGGAACCTACTTTCAGTGGAATTATCACCTCAAAAGGATATTATAACCACTCCATTTGTATCTCAACTAATTGGAAATGGATGGGGAACCTGCAGAGGAAGTTTATAAGGCCATCTCGGTCTATTATTTCATGGAGGTTGGCTCATAAAAAATACCAACTGATAAATTTCTATAGGTATGTGGTATTTCTCTTTGCTTCATTTATGATTTGTTCTTTCAGTATAGGGAGGATGTGGACCACCTTTTCCTTAGTTGTGCTATGACTTTAGTGATATGGAGGGCAGTTTATGAAATGTTTGAAGTTCCTCTGCCTCATTCCAATTCAATTGGCGATTTCATAAAGATATGGATCTCTTTGATCTTGTCATTGCAGCTCTGAAATCAGTTTCAGGCAGCTGTAGAGGAGGAAATACATCTTATCTAGACATTAAGAAACAAATTCAGACATGAGTTACAGTGCCTTTGGTTTCGTGCTATTATTGTATGGATTCTCATGGCGATCTAAGAGGTTGAAACACCTATAGGTGTGTTTTGCTCAAACTATATTCATGATTTATCGGTTCTTAATCTCATTAGGGTAAAAGGAAACTTTCTTCCTCAGTGTGGTACAATGGAAGTCATTTGGTAGGCCCCTTTTCATGGGTGGATTAAAATCAACTCTGATGGTGCTTCAAGGGGAAATCCAGGTCCCTCTGGCTTTGGTGCTATCTTTAGGGACTATCAGGGAAGTGTTCTTGGGTGAATCTATGGATCATGTGGTATTGATTATTCTCTTGAAGTATAAATGTTTTGGGTTATTGTTGCGGTGGATCAAGTGAGAAGGCAGGGTTGGAACAAGATTTGGATTGAATGTGACTCCACTAAGGTAGTTTTTGCTATTCGAACTGGGGCTTTGCATCTTTCTTGGAAGCTCACTAATCAATGGACTAGATGTATGGAATCTATCTATTCAAGAGACCACTTTGTTACTCACGCATATAGAGAGGCAAATGCATTGGTGGATGGGCTTGCTAACAAAGGTGTTAATGGTAATGATTTTAATTGGGTTGATCATATGCCAGATGATCTTCTTCCCTTTTTAGGAAGGATTTTTGTAAATCTTCTACTTTTAGACTTGTGTAAGTTTTTTTTCTAATAAAGGGATCTTGCTTTTCTGGGAAAGGTCTCAGTTTTCCTTAAAAAAATATATATTTATTATAATTTTATAATTATTCACATATATATTTATTTATAGTTATAATTATAACAATAAATAAATATATTTATAAATATTTGTATATATATATATATATATTTATAAAATTATAATATATGTATTTATTGTAATTTTATAATTATTTAAATATATATAAAGTTATAATTATAATTAAAAATAAATATATTTATAAAGTATTTATATATAATTAAAAATTAAAAAATATAAATATAATAAATATAATTATTATTTAAATATATTTAATGTAATATTATAAGTATTTTTGAGAACATAATAGTATATATGGGTAACATAAATTAATCATATGCCTAGTAAAACATATATAATAAAAAACGATCCATCAATTGATAACATGAATAATAAGAAGGGTGTAATGTATAAATGAACATTCATGATGATATATAACATATATGCATGCATGATCAATATATTTATAGACCAAATTCATTGGAAACACATATATATATATTTAATAATTACAATATATATATATTTAAAAAGTATTTATATATATTAATTATAAATAAAATAAATAAAATAAATATATTAAATATAAGAAATATAATACATATAATAAATATAATAAATATAATGAATCTAATAAATCTAATAAATCTAATAAATCTAACAAAACTAATAAATCTAATAAATCTAATAAACCTAATAAATCTAATAAATATAAATCAAATAAATCAAATAAATCAAATAAATCAAATAAATCAAATAAATCAAATAAATCTAATAAATATAATAAATATAATAAATATAATAAATATAATAAATCTTATAAATATATTTATTATTTAATGAAATTTATTATAATATTATAATTATTTATATATATATATAATTATAATCTTAGAAATACTTTTTTTAAAACATTATATATATATATTTGAATTACTAAAAAATATATATTAATTATAAACGTGTGTTTTTTATTTAATGTATACAAAGAAATATTATTTTTGAATATAAATATAATAATTTTATATAAATTATTATTAAAAAATTTATCAGCGCTTTTCTTTGTGCTGATAAAGGGTACATTTATCAGTGCTTTTATCTAGCGTTGATAAAGCCCCCCCTTTATCAGTGCTTTCTGTTTAGTGCTGATAAAACGAGGTGCTTCCCATACCTCATTTTGTGGTAGTGGTATAAAAATCTTATATATGAGAGGCATTACCCTCTATAATATAAATAAGATCGAGAGATAAAATGGATCATCATCAAACAACTCCAAGACACAATAAAAAAAGAAATCAAAAAATCATCCCACATGAATGTATAAATAGAACTGATATAGATACAATAAATTCTCCAAAGTAAATACCCAAAGTAAATCTAAAGCAGTGACATAACAACTATCCAAAGGTCTGAGCTAGTATGCCCATTATGGTCCACGTAATCCTCCTGAAAAGCTCAAAACAATTTTTTATGTGTATGGTAAACATACAAGTATATTTAGTAGGAAAACCAAAGTCTCTCATGCACATGTGAAAGAAGCATACTAATGCCCCTGTGAGAAAACAGTAGAACCAAATAACACCTATCAAGGTATACTAACCATCCCAACCTCACCAAGACACACTCATCAAATAACACAAACTAAGTAATATAGTATAATTAGAATCACATTGATAAGGGTACCCTGCACCACTTTCCCACTGGTATGCCACTCTCACACCCAACCATGTACATCCTGGCACTCCTGTCTCTTCTATATACCACACCACCCCACAATCATGATCACAACACACCTAACCTTCAGACACCTAGGTTCACCACCCCACAAGCACAACCACAACACATCTTGCTTGAAAACACCTGGGTCACAACATAACCATCTCCATAACCAAAGTAGTAGGGTATTGTAAACATTATGTAAGACATCAACCTTGTTATCTCCTCCTACCATGCATGAAACCCACCAAAAAGTCGCCCCACAAGTACGATCACATCTCACCCGAAAACACCTGGGCCATCACATCTCGCTCGTAGACACTTGGGCTATCAAATCATGCCCAAAGACACCAGATCCATCAAAACCACCATCTAATGTAGTAACATAACTCCAACCATCACAGCCTATGAAATACCTACATCACTTGGAAGAGAGAGTGTGAATGAGTGGGTATTTATCCATCCGTACTCCTCACCAGATATTGGAAAAAACATACCCTACGTGACTATGTGGGTGTTAGAACATAGTGCTCGACATGAGTGGGGTGCATATAGAAATCAAAAGAATGTACAAGTATATATATATATATAATATCAAACACTCAAATCCAACCTATGGTTTAAAAAAAAACCAACTCACAACACCGTCACTTTTTTTGCCACTGAAAAATGCATAACAACACACATTAATCCACAAACCCCACTTCACATTTCCAACCAATTTCATTTAATCACCCCATTCATTTTATTATTTATCATCAACCACATTTAACTACACAAACCACCATTTAAATTATCCATTAAGCATTTCCATTTCATTAACCAAACCAACCAAACCCATTCCAAACATTATAGAACAATTATTTATTTATTCCATCACTACTCGGGAATCTAGCACAAAGAAATCACCACCCCACCACCCCAAAATTACAAACAAACAAACTACCTCCCCGCTTCCCCAAAAGCATGAACAAAAAAACTATCTACTCACCACCCCAAAATAATGTCCAAACAAACTATCATCACCACATGCCCCAACCGCACATCCCCATAAAATAAGACACATCACAACACATCAAGATCATTTCAAAAATTTATAAAGGTGATTTTATCACATTTCACTTTATTTTAGGGACATTATCACACAAGTCAAAATCCTGGGGAAACCATTTCATTAGCCAAATATAAGTGGTTAATCAATTTCCATTTTAGGGTGATATAACAAAAATCACAACCAAAGAAGAAATCAAATCCAAAGAATCAATAAAAACACATATATCTAGCAAACACAAAGCCCCTAAAAACCACAATTTTTAGCGAGGCATCAAGCCCGTACAATTCACAATATCACAAATGATATCAAAGCTGTAAAATCTTGCAAATCAAATCCCATTTTTCCATTTCAATTCAATTAACTAATTATTTATCTTTGATTAAGATAGAACAACCATCAAACATATATAAACAAAATTAAACCCCTCTTGAATGATACACAATAAGGTGAAATAAGATAATACCTACCTCAAAGAAGATTGTTGACTTGCTGTGCACCATAGGGAGAAGAAGATGCTCGTAAACCACAACTGCACCATGAGAACCATAGATCAACCTACACTGCAACCAAAGACTATAAAAACTCAACCCAACACACACCCAAAATCATAACAACATCACCACAACAAATACCTAGGATAATAACGGAAGAAAAACCACCAAAAAGAGAGAAGAACCTATCACAGATCAACCATAGATTACCAACACACAACCAATGGGACCAATAGATCAAAGAGGGAGGAATATGGCTTGAAGAAATCCTCAAGGATCTTAGGGTTCCCCCAAAAATGAGACAAATAAGAATCAACAATTGAATGAATGAAAATTTGGATGGAAAAGAATTTTAAAACTGCACTGGATTGGGGTTTTACATGACGTGTAATCCCCTTTCACGTTCTGTAATCCTCAGGGTTCAATTTCACTGAAAAATGGATTGACTTTTTATTATTTAACCCTTAAAATCTACAAGTCAATAACCAAACCTAAAAAATACGTGAAACCAACTTTCATGTCATGTAATATACTTACACGGTGTGTATTTCTTGAAATAACTCTGTTGCACCTCCAACTCCCATGAAAACTCTTAGAACCTCCCCTGAAAACCTCTAAAAACCAAAACCAGCAAAGTAATAGACATATAGGGCATGATAAATTACATAAAATACCTCCCAAACAATTATCACCCTCAAGAATCCAAAACTAAGCCCAAAAGTAAAGGGGTTTGAAAAAATATCCCACAATATATCTCTCAAGGATCTCGTCATACCTCAAATGCTACCACTAGCTAAACACACCAACCCAAATGGTCACAAAACACGCCGCACAACCACAAGATGCCTCCTATCACACAACTAGACTACCACATCACCATTGCACAACTATGTAAACCTTCACACAACCCAAACCAATAACTGAAACAACCGAAAAACCACACCATCCTGAACACATGAATCAGATAATTCCATCTTTCATGTCAAGATACTATTCTTTATGGGAAGTACTAACTCACTCGCATGGGTTTAATAACATCACAATTAATACATCCCAATTAGGAATCAGGTCCTCCCTTATTCATACATCATGATTTTATCACACATCACACCACACACATCACAAACCAAGGAAAACAGATCATTTCATAAAACAAAAGGATCCAAACATCACATCATAAAGAAAAACAAAGCAAAGAAAAACTCAAAACAACTCTGGGTAATGAGAACAATTTTTCCTATCTCACCCATAAGTACTCTCCTCCAGGCCACCACACCTCCACAACACATGAACCAAAGAAATGGTCCGTCCACACAGTGCCTTCTCTTGGAAATCCCAGATCTCTACTGGTCATTCCACAAATTCTGCATCATCCTTGATATCCAACTCTCCCCAGTCAATGACATGGGAGTCATTTTGAAGATACTGAAAAAGATGAGAGATGTGGAAGATGTTGTGGATCCTCTCCAATGATGGTGGCAGCACCAACCGATACTCCACCTCACCAACTAGCCCCAACACCTCAAAGATCCCAACAAACATGGGAGAAATCTTACTCCCTCTTCCAAACCTCCACTGCCCATGTCGAGGGAAAATATTCAAGATCACATAGTCCTCAACCTATAACTCCAAGGGATTACTCCTACAACTGACATAAGACTTATACCAGTCCTGTGCAACTTCCATCCTCTCAAGAACAAGCTAAAACTTTGCTATCATGATTTGTGTCACATTAGGACGAAGAACGATTGTCTCCCCAAACTCCATCCAACACAACAGAGAATAACATAGTATTCTATACAAATCCCCAAATAGAGCCATGATAATGGAAGAGTGATAGATATTATTATAAGAAAACTATACCAAAGGGAGGTTTCATACCCAAGATTCACGAAAGTCCAAGATGCACACACACAAAATATCTTCCAACGTCTGGATAGCCTGTTATGTTTTACCGTCTTTATGAGGGTGGAAAGCAGTGATGATGTGTAACTGAGTTCTAAAATGATACTGCAACCCCCTCCAGACTCGTGACATAAAACGTGTGTCCCTATTTGAGGCAATGGACCTCAGAAATCCATGAAACCACACCAACTCATCCAAAAAAACTACCAAAAAATAAGGATTTAGAAATGTTTTTTAACCATGGATATAGACCCCAAAACTGTGGCTATAGGTAATAGACACAGTTTAACAAACCATGGATTGTATTGGTGTGGATATAGAAAAAAACCTATAGCCACAATTTTTAACTGTGGAAATAAATTCATCCACACAGACTTACATCCATAGTTTTAAACTATGGCTATGGAATTATAGATATGGTGAAACCATGAAAATAGGAATTTTACCATGGTTACAAACCATGTCTATAGTCTCAGGATTCCATGAAATAAACACCACACTGTAGCCTCATATCCTCCCTAGAATCTTCCATAAAAAAACATACAAGTTCTTAGATAAGTAGACCCAAAAGAGTCTTATAGAACATAAAAAAACAAGGCCACACTTAGATACCACCAAAACAAATGAAGAGTAACAAATTTAATTTTTTCTACATGAGAAACCACCACTCAAATTAATAAGTAACAATGACTGGAAAATAAAAAAATATAAAACAATGAAGAAAGTAATAAATGAACACCATAATTTACATTGTTTAGTAAAATTGAAATTTTTTCATGGGATAGGGACATCAAGGTTCCACTATACAAGTAAACAAGGGAAAATTATAAGTATAGACAAGAGAAGACCAAAGTACACGCAACAAACCTAACCTATTATAAGATAAAGTTATAAGTATAGTGACAAGTACTAATTACTAAGAACTTGGATCAAAGCCTCCAACATAATGAGTATCTAAAGCTGATGACCATTGATTTTTAGGTTCACAATCCTTAAGATAATCATATCCTCTATCACGCCTTCAATTCTCTAGGATCAACCCCGATTTAACTAGCACCTCAGTAATGAGAAACCCTTTTTTCACTCTTTATCAAACACATGGATGGATGTTATCAATATGAAAAAACCAAAATCCAGAAAAGGGATTGTAGGTTGGGACTCATGGATGGTGAAGATAGGTAGAGAATAGCAGTAGTAGATCTAAGAGAAAACCTATCAAAATAGAAAATGCATGTGAGAAGAAATGGCACCGTAGGATTGAAATTTATCAATGGGTAGGACTAAAAAGAGGAATTGAATGCTATGAACAACAACATGGGATAAATAAAAAAATCCAAAAAAACATTTTCACCACTATTGTACCTTCAAAAATGATTTGAAACTTTGGAAATCACTATGAAGCAAAAAACTGGTCAAATTAGTGGGCAGTTAAATTCATACCACTGAGTAAACATACATCATTGGTCTTATTAAAGAAGTTAATTTTCCATGAACTAGCATCATAATAAACCAACTATGAGAAAATAATGGGAAAATAAGTGAGATATAATTACTTTTTATATGTATGTGTCATGATAAATGAAACATGGCTCAATAACCAACAATGGACAAAGAATATTCAGGTTGATATGTACAATTGGTTTAGTTTGTGAACATTGTATAACACGTTTATTGAAGGTTCACAAACTAAACATCATATTTAAATAAATACCTTTATAGCCTAAATATTAGAGGAAATATCACATAAAGGGTATTCAATACAAAATCTCAAGTATGGAAACAAGGATTAACAAGCACGTGAGTAGGGTTGGCTTCATGTGAGGTAAGAATTGGGAATGGGGAAATCTAGTATTATGGATGGAGATGAGTGGAGAGGGATTGAGGTAGTGGTGGATTATATGGAAGATTAGTGTTCATTTGATCTATATATAGTAGTTTGAGTATCATGGATGGTTGTGTGGACCATGTTTAGTCAAGTAATTATGGTCACGTTGCATAGTATGTTGAATAATTTCAGTTGGTTGATTCAGATGTGTTTGGTTAAATACATGTCATTGATTGATGCATGTTTAAGTTTTTTTGGGTCATAGGTATCTCTACACGGAGGATCTAATCTAGATAGTTTTAACATAGAGATGTTGGTTTAAGGGCATGGATCTAGTTTGAGCTACCATGAGTGCCAATTGGAAAAAAATGTGTACCAATTGATGGTGCTATAAGGAAAATTGGTATGGGAGATTGGATGATTAGACCTCATTACTCACACTTATACATACCTTATAAATGGGAAATTATCCTTATGTAGAAAGGAAAACCTATACTTAAAAACACACAACTGCCAAAATTTCCCATGACCCACATATTCAAAATATCAATTAAGTTAATAAAATCCTAATATTTTACTAGAATGAAGCTAAATTATAAATAAACAACAAATAAACATATTATTTGAAATAAAGTGGGATATAATCAATGAATTATACTTTAAAATTTTGAAAAAGTGATGTTAAATCACTCCTCATACCTTTTTTATTGCACTCATATGCAATTCTCAATGATAAACATCAAAAAAACAACCAATAGTACAAATTTTACACTTCCTAAACTAAGTTTAGTTTTAATAAATTCAATTTTTTGACTTATCAAAATAGTTATCAACACACAATTCCTATTTTATAAAATTAAAGTAAGACTCATGTTCTAAATTTCATAAATTGACATTATAACAATATGTGAAAATTGAAGGTAGCCTCAAGCATGTACACTCCAAACATTCCCAGAAAAGAATAAAAGTGTTTCAATCAAACATGCATATTTTCTTGAAATAGATAGATTAAAAGTAGATTTTCAAAATTCAGACTTCAAGAATATTGGAAACAATTAATTTCAGTCAAATATATAATATTTAAAATCCCCATGCATCAATTAATTTTTTTTTAAAATTTCACGAAGGTTCACATACTACACAACTTATAATCCTCTAAATTATATGTTATATATCCTATAACCTTGGGAAACTGGGAGTTGTTTGCTATTACAAATATCAAATAGGATTTTATCATGGGTTACTCTCTAACTAGCACACCATGCATTTTAGTGACCCAACTAAGGAAGCTCATTTAGTACATTCTCGTATCATCTATAGGGTATACAAATAGGGTAGATAAATTAAATATCATTTATTGTAGTTATATGACATGAAGTTCCATAGTAATACATGCCTTATTAGTCTACAGGTCCAATGGATATTCTATTGGGGTTGTGTATGTGAGAATATGAGTAGTTCTCATGTTTTGATGGGTTTGACAAGCACTAAAGGCATGCACAGCTGGGTAATTAGGATGGAAAGACTATGATTGATGGGTAATGATTCAAGGGTGTTGTATATGTTGGTAAAACATGACATCAGTAGGGTTAATGTTTGATGGGTGTGGTTGGATGGTAATGGGAACTGTTGAGTGTGAAATTTATATAATAAGAAATACTCATTTTATGGGGTATTATGGTGGGATTTGGATTATCATATGGTGTAAGTGGTGTTATGTGAAAAATTCTTAACCTAAGGATGGTGGGACTACTATTTAATTATGCGTGAGGTGCATGTGAATGGTTTTATAACTGAGTTCCACATGTAATTTTAAGGGAATTTTGATTTTAACATGGTTCATAGTAGGAACTTAATTCCTAAAGGATGTGGATGATCAACCTTGATACCTTGAGTTGTGTTGGTTTTTGGAAGTTATGATTAGTTAGATGCTTATCCTGGAAGTTTTGATAAATTTTGGATATGAGAGGAGACTAATGGAATGAATGAGATACCTATAGTTGTGTTAGACTTAGGTCTTGACGAGGTTTAGAGGTGGACCTCTTTGATGTGGGAGACATAAAAAATAGATTTTAGTACCATGGTATGAACAATATGAGCTTGGTCCTTGATAAGTGCTCCTAAGGGTTGGATGAGTCTGGCTATAGAGGAGATATGAACATGTGATGAAGGAACCTGTTGGGAGTTGTACTCAAGGGGTGATGTAAGGAATTCCATCTGTGGGGATCATACCATTGATGATTTAATCATGTGATGCTTTTTTTTATTGATTTTTAGAAAATTTTGGGAGTGATGTGTTAAGGATACCAACCCAAAAGTGATTATGGTTTTTTGGTGCTTGGATGTGAGAGTTTGGGTTACTTATTGAAAAGAAAATGAACATAGATATGGGTGTTGGATGATGAGATTCATATTGGGTCAGTGTGTTCTGTATTTGGAAGCTACTAGATATTGGATGATGGTTGGGTGGCACAACCAGATCTGTATTCCATAAATAGGCTTGTAGGGTGACTGGGACTATCACATATTGGTTATTGTAGATAGAATATTGACATGAATGATAAGGTGAGGACTTATGTTATAAGTATAGTCACATTATCAAGTCTATAATTTCTGATGAAAATAGTTAGGTGGCACTAGGTGTGACATCGAGTTGGTGATAAACTAATACGGATGAATGTTATTAAATAATGGGGTATGATGTTTGTAAATTTGGAATTCATGAATACCATTAAAATAATAGAATTAATATGGATTTATTGGAAATATATAGTGTCACAATTTTTTGGTTAACATTATTTTTATTAGTAAATCTAGTTTTAGTTTAGTAACAACATGAACATGACCAGTGAGAGACATTGGACATTGGTTGTGAATCATTTTTGAATAACTGAGATTGTTTCTTTAGGATACATGAGAAGAATATATTGTATATGAAACAATATGGTTTGGGTTTGTAATGACCCGCACTATTATGGGTTAAAAAAAGGTAAAATTGTTATTATTTGTTTCAGAGAAGAGTTTTTTTGAGAATTATCAATTGACCAAGACCATTAGGACCCAATATGCATGTCAGAAGTGTTGTAATATGTTTTTAATTTTATTTTGAGTGGTATCCAGTGTTCAAGGTTATCTATTATTCTTTTCCTAAGTTGTTTCCATGTTTGGGGAGGTGTTGAAGGTACTATATAGTGATTCTAATCCAAAAAATGATTCATTGATTTTAAAAAAAGAAATCATCTTAGTTGAAACATACCTGAAAATATTGAAAAACATCACTATTTTAAAGCATTAGAAATAAATAAGTTAGATAATGGTGCACCATTCATTATAAGCTCCCCTATACAGCTCCAAAATCTCTTTATTTGATCTATTTTGGGCTTCCATGGCATCCTTCTAAGCCTGTAGACTCACGACTTGCTCTTCTATAAGCCACTTCTCCATTTTATTAGCCGCTTCTCATAGTTTTGATTCCACCATCTCTGTAATTCGTTTGAGATGATTCTCATAGTAAATATTAATGTAGACTAAAATCTCAAACAAAAATATCAGAATCCAAATCCAAATATTATCATAAAAGTAACAATTCAAAAGAAAAAAGATATTTGATTGTTGTCACATTCCTTTTCTACTGGTGTTGATAAAATATATACAGGTAAAAATGGCATGAATTGTCTCATATAACAGAGCATTTATTAACTAATAGTCAAAAAGACATTAATAATTTAGCTATAGTGACTATAATAACTCACAATTGTATATTTTTTTCAGTATGAACAATTAAAATTAATATCATATTTTTTTACAAAGATATCATAATAATAAATTTAAATCTAGCATATATAAATTTATATATTATACTGAATAGTAATGAAAAAAATTAGATTACGCTTACAGTTTCCTATAGAATCTTTTTGAAGAACTCCAATCTAATTCATAACAACAAATCAAATAATAATGGATAACCAAATGAACTCCATTCTCATCTATCATTATCTATGGAACTCTCTATTCATGGATGAATATAAATTATTTAGAAGAGTTGTTTAGAAGGAAAAATCCAAATAATATAATTACCTTGAAAGAATAGTCTTTCACCCATGAAGAATAAGAATGAATAAAAAAATTATGAATGTATAAAATGAAATCCATAGCATAAAATAAAAAGTAAACGATGAGCTAAGAAATATTGATATGTCATACATATTATGTTTCAATTGATGATGTTTATAATAAAATTATTATAATAAGTTTTTACATTTAATAGAAATTATTAAGTTTATCTGAGATTATAATTGAACAAATACATGTCATTGTAGGATAGAACAAATTTATGAAATTTAAAGAAATCACAAAAAAACTATAAAAAATTGATGAGTAGGGAAAAAATGGAACATGAATTAGAAAAAATATCATTAATGTGGAAAGTAATAGTTTAAAAGAATTAAAATAAAATTAAAAAATTCGACACTTGTCATTGAAGGAAGAAATACATGAATAATGAAGAACGACAATTAGAAATATGTAAAAATACCAAAATACTTATTGGATGTAACTGCATCTTCTTATGAAATGGATAATGAGAATGAATAGAAAATTTCCTATAAAAAAAGGATTTTAAATACAAATCATAAATCAATGAGCGATATTATCATATGGCACTATAATGGGGCTAAATTGTATATTTAAAGATGCAATAGGTAAAATGACAACTTTCCAGGAAGTAAAATAGGATTTGGTAAATCCCTACCTTGGACAATGGTGAAGACGATGCCAATAGGATAAAGCTTTGATGTCAACAATGATGAAGAAAAAACAAAATATATTTAATTTTTTTTGAAATATTATAATTTTAATATATTTTTTCTAAAGAAATACATTTTGAAGGAATTTTAAATTCATCAAAAATAATAATAAACTATTTGAAAAAAGAATATATGAGTTGAATAATTTTTTTTCTTAAAAAAACTGAACATATAATAAGAATTTAAAATCCACCTTCGGTTACGAAAAAAATATAACATGAGGACATGTTACAATAAAAAAACACACAAACTTACCAATAATTACTTTGGACTTATAAATCCATATAAAAATAAAAAACAAAAAAACAGAAATTTATAAAAAAAATTATTTCAGTGATGTTAATTATATAATAAATTATATACAACTTTTATTCAAAATAATGAGTTACAATTGAAAACACATTATGCTTTTGATACTTTTCAAAAATAAATTAGATTCGAATATGAAGTAGAGTACAATATAAACCGGTAAAAAAATAGAAATAAAGTAAATAATTAAAGGAATGAGTAAAAGGTAAAGAAATACACAAATATGAAAACTCTAAAATAAATAAATAAAAACAAAGTGTATATTAGATACATCAGATAATCCTAAAGAAAAATAGTGTGATATGTAGATAAACCAATAAAAAATTCTATCGTAACATTCCCCAGACCCAAATAAATTATCATCAATCTATCATTCAAAGAGGACAAAACCAATCATCAATTCAAAGTTTTCCTATTGTAGTGCTTCAAAAACATGCCTCTCAAATTGAAAAACAACTATAGTTGTGTCTTCCTAGAGATCTACTTTGAAAATTAAATCTCACAGCTTGACTAATGTAGTGATTGAAAATATAAAATTGCACATCTTGAACTATATAATGCACCTAGAATTGGCTTTTGGGAAACCTAGAATACTGAAATGGATTTTAATAGGGTGCTTGGATGGACTTCAACATTGCACTAAAATTTCACCTAGAAATATAGTAATTAAAAATTTATTGGGAATCAAATGATTAACTTGGTCAACATGTATTTTTCATTGATACTTTCTTAGTAGATGTACAACTGAATAATGTATGGTTCACTATCTATTTAGGAAGCAGATAAAGTGTGAACTTGAACAAATGATTCTATAATTGTGTTTTCTTGAAAACATAATAAGGAATACTTCTCAAAGTTCTCTGCAGTATCTAGAATCTGAAAAATTCATTGCCATCTAGGAAACCTAATATTTTAAGCTTATGGAGCAAGTTAGATCTCACAATTCTAAAATTAGTTTACAAAAGAATAGTTTTGAAATCATCAACAAAATTAAGAATGAAACAAATTAGAACAGACCATAACATCAAACAATTGTAATAAAAAATTATCAAGAACATACCATAACATTAAACAACTGCTATAAAAAATCATCAAATACTCCAGAATATTATTTATGTAAACTTTATTAGAAGAAATAATTTACTTATAACTAAATTGACATGAACTCATATCACTTCTTGCAGAACTTTTCAAGATTATTAAGAAAATTAAAACATATTTGAAATAATAATATAGAAAACAAACAGATTCAATTAAAATAGAGAGAATCAATGAAAAACAATCCACACCTAAACATCAATGATTAACACTACCATTTCTAGTTATCTTTATATGAAAACAAATAGTGGCTTGAAAATCTATAATATCAAATAGTAAACCAACCATAAAACGAGTCATCATGTAATTGTAGTATTAAAAATCACTCTCTAGGAGTATAGACCGAGATTCCACTATGACACTGGTGGTGGTAAACCTATTGAAAATAACATTTCATAATAACCCATTGTCCGTAAAATGAAAATCCATAATTTAAATTTGAGGCTTGAAATGAAGATATCAAGTTAAATAACCATTAAAATAAATAATGAAAATGCATACATTTAGGATCAAATAATCTATGAATGTGAGTATTCAATATTTCATATTTACCTTAATAAAACCATTCAATTCACCAAGCTAGTTGAATAATAACCATGTTCCTCGGAGCATCTTCTTCATGTAAAGTGAAGAATATAGAGAGAGACAATATTATTCATAACCCCACATGTATTGAGTGCTTAGAAATAATGAAATTAGAAAACCCTTTTTAAGACATCATGATAAATGAAATGAATAGCTAAAAATAATTTTTTAACCAAAAATAAAAATAAAGGAATATTAATTTAAAGGAAAATTTATTGTAGAGATAGTTAGGAAATAAAAAATGAAATAGAAAAAATATATTTTTAGTAGTGTCTTTCATTTGTATAAAATATTTTATCAAGAACAGAAGTTCTTATATGGATCTTAAAATAATTGACATTAAATGTAAAAAAGGAAATTAAGATGAAATAAAAATTAACAATGAGTGAAAAAATTTGGATGAATATAAATAAACCATAGCTACTGATATATTGATTAAATACATGTGATACATATTATAAAACTAGATTCACATGAAAAGAATTGTATATAGTCATGGGTATTGAATATTATCTGAAGGCATGAGTGATTAAAATCAATATATATAACAATATATATTCATAGACCATCCGGTTTCTTCTATGATAAAATATATAATCAGTAGATTAGGTGAAAGGTTTATATGTTGATGTGATTTGGATATGAAAATATAGGAAATTCAGTGTGGTCAAAAATTGGATGGACAAATATAGGGTTCACAATTGCAGAGAATAGGTCACATTGAAAACATATAGAAATTATGATTTGTGGGTATCAAACTGTAAACAACAAAGATGAAATTGAGATTTAGTAGGAATAGAAAAGTCCCTAGTTTTTTATAGTAATATTTTTTCACAATTTACATATTTGAAGTAGGGGGAGAACCTTGAAAATCACCGTCGATTTCAGAGTTATGGTTGAAGGATCACTGGAGATAAGTATGAATTTCTTGGGAGAGAAGCTGTCATAAAGGAGTAACCGCAACAATCTTCACAGAAAGTGTAGGGGTCAGCTCACATATATCCCACTCATGGAAGGTATCAGTTCGCTCGATGCACAGATTTAGGAGGAATGTGCGATGAAGGGGGTGGAGGAGGAGAGGAACACACGATGAAGGGGATGGGAGGGATCAAGTGATGGATGGATGAACTAAATGGAGAATTTGATGAGGATTAGATGAGGGATAAGTGATCATTCAATGATGAGGGAGAAGGGTTTCAAGGGTGGGATATGAGTTCCAATGAGGAAGGAGATTGTGGGTGGGAGATGAGTCATAAAGGAGATAAATCATTTGAGGAGTTGTTTCCTTGAGAACCTTTTACCCATCGATTTATCTATTCTAAAGCCATGATATTAAAATAAAAGTGGCTATATATTAACCTATAGCCATGGAAAAATTAAACCGTGGCTATAGGTTTGTGTCTATAGGTCATTTTCCAAGCAGTGATACCTCTTATCCAAAGCATCCATTGTGCTCGACTCCTTGATCACTAAGAAGTGATCCAATTTCATCAACCGATCCATGACCACCCAGATAACATCACAACCTACATGCATTTTGGGTAACCCTATGATGAAATCCATTGACATGTTATCCCATTTCCACTAAGAACATCCAAGGGATGCAAAAAACCACCAATAACATGATGATATACCTTTACTTACTAGAATACCAAGCACTTTTCCACAAACTCTCCACTACTCGTTTCACCCAGGGCCACCAAAACTACACCCTCAAGCCAAGTTACATCTTGGAAACTCCTCGGTTTACCACCAAAGGTGAGTTATGAAGCTCATGAAGGACTCCATCACACATTACAATCGGAACAAACAACCTTCCATGAAACAACCTCCGGTTTTGACCATACTCCAACCATCCCTTTAGAGCATCACCATGGCCCACATGATCATGCATCACCTCTGCCTCTGAGTCCCCCTACTAAGACTCCTCCACCAGTTACATCAAGTAATATTACACCGTCATCTGAAACAAACAACCTCTTCCACCATCCACTCTTGCATCCAAGTGCAAGGCTTCTAACTCCTCTATTGCTCTCCAAGAATCCTCAGACTCCCAAAAAACATCATTCCAAAACTTATTTCTCAAGGAGTTAGCCACAGTATTCACATTTCCTAAGGTGTAGGAGATATAAAAATCATAATCTTGAAGAAACTTCATCCACCTCCACCATCACAAGTTTAGATCACACTGGTAAAAGACATACCCCAAACTCATGTGATATGTGAAGACTACAAAGCACTCTCAATGAGGTAATGTCACCACAAATTCAGTGAAAACACAAACGTTGATAGCTCCAGATTGTGGGAGATATAGTTACACTCATGGGGATGGAATTTCCTAGACCCATAAGAGATCAATTACCACTGTTGTATCAGAAAACATCCCAATCCTAGATAGGAATCATCACAAAACACCTCAAACAACACACCCTCCTCTGGAAGCTGAAGCACTGGAGTACTGACTAACTTCCCCTTCAGTTAACCAAATGTTACCCGAAAATGATCACTCCACACAAAATCTTGGTCATTCCTATTCTAATCTATCAACAAGGATACAATTCAAGATAAATTAGGTATAAACCTCTAATAATAGCCTGCAAGACCAAAGAAACTGCAAAACTCTTCCACGTTCTTGGGTGCTGCCCAAGAAACAACTACTTAGACCTTCGACGGGTTTACTAACACATCCTATTGAGACACCAAATTCCTAAGTAAATGCACCTCTCATGTCTAGAACTTACACTTAGACAACTCTCCATAGAGCTTGTGGCGTCGAAGAACATGCAAGATAGTTATGAGATGCTCTACATGCTCCTCCAATGACTTTAAGTAGATTAAGATATCATCGATGAATACAAAAATGAAATGATCCAAGAATTCATAGAACATAGAGTTCATAAGCCCCATGAACACAACAAGTGTGTTTATAACACCAAATGGAATGAATACAAACTTGAAGTTCCCATACCTACATCTAAAGGTAGTCTTCGAGACATCGACCTCCTTCACCCTCAACAGGTGATATCCTGACCACAAATCTATCTTAGAAAACCTAATTTACCCTCTCAACTGGTCGAAAAGATTTTCTACCCTTGGAATATGATAATGGTTTTTGACCATCAACTGATTCAACTACCGGTAGTCTATACAGAACCTCAGAATACCGTACATCTTCTTTGCGAACAATGCTGGAGCAACCCATAGTGAAACACTTGGCTAGATAAAACCCTTCTGCATCAGATCATCTATTCTAACCCTCAAATCTTATAATTTGGAAGGTTTCATCCAATAAGGAGCCATAAAAATTGAAGAGGCATCATGATGCAAGTCTATCCCGAACTCAACATCATGTCGAGGGGGTAGTGTCACAACCTCCTTAGGGAAAACATCTAGAAACTCCCTAAAAACCCTAGGGACATTCAATATCCTAATTTCCACGGATTCCACCACCAACTCATCCAAAAAAGAAATAAGGTGATCTATACACCAACTTTCCACATGAAAACTCCACTCACCAACAAAAACCACATGCTAGCCATCCACATTTGAAAACATGACTCTCCTTAAAAAGAAATTGATAAAAACATGTACAAAATACAACCATTTGATGCTGATGATGACATCATATGGATGCATCTATAGCAAGTATAGATCCCCATGAGACTAATGCGGCCCCATCATCAGTCTACAACCCCGACACACATCAAATAATCTAGTATGACATCTGGATAGTGTAGTAAACACTAGGGGTACGGGAAGCCTCTCTACGTCTAGTCCCAGAGAATGGGAAAGAGTGGGTGAAACAAAGGAGTACGAAGCTCCTCAATCAAACAAGGTACAAACAAGGGTACAAAACAAACTGATCATACCACTGATGATCTCTGGACCCTCTAGAACTGCTGCCTCCATTGCAAGAAACTGACCATTCATATCTCCTATAACTCTCTACTAACGATCACCTCCATGACCATGTTTAGGTCTATATCCCTGAATGCGAGGAACATCCTAAGGTCGGACTCTACGTGCTCCATCTACCCTTGGAGGAGAAAAAACTTGCTGCCCCTACTATTGAAATGGCCTCACTAGAAACTGCTGCCGAGGTTAGCACTTAACCTATCCACCTCTACCAAACTGAGCTCAGGGAACCACTAAAAACTGGTTATGGCACTGACCACTAACCCCACAACCAAAAAAAATTGGCACAAAAATCTCATAAAAAGAATGAAAACAACTGAACCCAGAAGTCTAGAAAGGAAGCTACTGAGGTCGACTCCATACCAGTAAAAACCATGAAGGTACTGACATTTGAGAACTTCCACTAACAACCCTTACCCTTAAGAAACCATGATGGTTCCCCTATTGAAGAAAACCTCCTCTTTTGTGCATCATCTCGATCACCCTTTCCTTATTCTGAACCTCTATATACGCTGGCAATGTAAAATGATTTACTGTATATTGGATAGAAGGACAAAGTGCCTCTTTAATATGTCTTATACGAGACTCCTCATTCAAAAAATGATCTCGGAAAAAATGAAAAAAGTCCTTGAACTTGATTCCCATCTCCTGTATTGACATGCTCCCCTATTGAAGTGAAAGAAGCTCTTGCCTCTTTACTTCCTTCATGGTAGATGAAAGGAACTCCACCCTGAACTCCTTTTGGAAGTCAACCCACAGAACATATGCCTCCTTTCACTCTCCCAGATATAACATCCACCACTGATGTGCAACTCCCCATATATGACTAACCGCCAAAGGGAATCAAATAATTAATTAGGGCCCAGATCAAACTAAAAGTGATCTCGAGCTCCTCCATCTATCTCTCTGTCTCCACATTTGAAACACTGCCCTATTACTTCCCTAAATCCTTCCACTGTAAAGAGCACAACGTCCTATGCCACTGATTATCACCCTCAAATGAATCAACCCTATGATGATCAACCAGATCAGCCTGCTAAACCTCAACTTCCTGAGCCACACGTGAAAGATGAACAAGAACCATAGCTGAAAGACAAACAATGATTTCCTAAACCCGAGTAGTATAGAATTTCATTAAGATTAATTTTAACTCATTAAATTAATTTTGTTATTCATTTCAAATTTCCCAAAACAACCAAATTCAAATAGGAACATAAGTCATTATGATGCATGTACCTTTCCTAGGTCTCTACCCTACAAGTAGGTCCATCTCGTTTGGTCGTTTAATAACCTCAGAGTCTGTGCACTAGATCACATGTGGACCTAAAATCTCATTTCCAAGCTAGTCTCCCCAACCTATGCAATGCACCAAGATCAACTAACACTGTTACCATACCAACCCATAAAACCCTCACTGTTCCTAACTCCAAACCCCATCCTATCTCTCAACCATCAATTTTGATACCACTCTATCACAAACCCCTCCCTCTAAAGGTACTACAATAAAGGGAGAGAAATAATGACCCCTAAGTGCCACCTCCAATAGACCTTGAGTTGGAGACTAACACTGAGGGTATAACAATCTCATATATGGGAGGCATTACCTTCTATAATATAAATAGGTCAGGGAGATAAGATGAACCATCCACAAACAACCCCAAATCATAAAATAAAAAGAAATCCAAAAACCATCCCACATGCATGTATAAATAAAACTGATATAGATACAATAAATTCTCTAAAGTAAATACCCAAAGTAAATCTAAAGCAGCAATAGAACAACTATCCAAAGGTCCGAGCTAGTAATGCCCAAAATGGTCCACATAATCTTCCTGGAAACCTGAAAACAGTTATATATATATAGAGTCATCATACAAGTATACTCAGCAAGAAAATCAAAGTCTCTCATGCACATGTGGAAGAAGCATACTAATGCCCCTATGAGAAAACATCAGAACCAGACAACACCTATCAAGGTATACCAACCATCCCAACCTCACCAAGGCATGATCACCAAATAATGAAAATCAAGTAATATAGTATAATAATAATCACATTGATAAGGGTACCCCATACCGCTTTCCCACTGGTATGCCACTCTCACACCCGAATTCATATGTCCTAGCGCTCCCATATCTTTTGTATACCACACCACCCCACAAGAATGATCACAACACACCTCGCCCACAGACACCTGGGCTCACCACTCCACAAGCACGACCACAACACATCTCACCTGAAAACACCTAGGTCACAACACAACCACTTCCATAAAAAGAGTAGTAGAGTATCATGAACATGTAGGACATCAAACTTGTTCCCTCCTCCAACCATGCATGATCCATGCCAGAATCCACCCCACAAGCAAGATCACATCTCACCCAAAAACACATGGGCCGTCACATCTCACTCACAAACACCCGGGCTATCAAATCTCACCTAAAGACACCCGGCCCATCACAAAAACAATCTAATTCACTAACAGACCTCCGAACATCATAGCATGTGCAATACCTACCTTGGAAAGAAGAGATAGTGGGAAATAATAGGTACCCAACCATCTGTACTCCTCATTAAATGTTGGAAAACACCCCCCTGTGACTATGTGGGTGTCAGCACATAGTTCTCAATGTGGGTGGGGTGCATATAGAAATAAAAATAATGTAAAAGTGTGTATATATATATATATAATATCAAACACTCAAGGAAAACCTATGGGTTCACAAAAAAACGAAGCAACTCACAACACCATTACTTTTTCTGCCACCTCTAAATACATAACACCACACATCAAGCCACAAACCCCACTTCACATCTCCAACCAATTTCATTTAATAACCCCATTTATTTAATTATTTAGAATCAATCATATTTAACCATACAACCCACTATTTAAATTATCCATTAACCATTTCCATTCCATTAAACAAACCAACCCAATCCATTCCAAACATTATTGAACAATTATTTATTTATTCCATCACTACTTAGGCATCCAGCAAAAAAAACCACCACACCACTGTCCAAAAATCACAACCAAACAAAATACCTCCCCGACACCCCAAAAACATGACCATGAAAACAATCTCCAAACCACCCCAAAATCATGGCCAAACAAACAATTAGTCCCACATTCCCCAATCACACATCGTCATCCCATAAGCACGACCGCACATCACAACAAATCAAGATAATTTTACCAATTTACGAAGGGGATTTTATCACATTTCAATTTATTTTAGGGGAATTATCAAATAATCCAAAATCCTAGGGAATCCATTTTATTAGAAAAATATAAGTGGTTAATTGATTTCCATTTTAGGTGATATTACAACAATAAAAAACAAAGAAGTAATAAAATCACATATATCCATATAAAAAAAATCCCCTAATGGACACAATTTTTAGGGTGGCATCATGACCGTACAATTAAAAACCTCAAAAATAATATCAAAGCTTTAAAATCATGAAAATTAAACCCCATTTTCCCTTTCAATTCAATTAAATAATTCTTTATCTTTGATTAAGTCGACACAACCCTAACCTAGAGATAAAAAAAATTAAACCCATAACACCCCAAGTTTTTATGGACCAATTTTTTCTAATAAATTAAAATTTTCATTTATATCTTGTAATTTACTAATTAAAACATTCCTTTCACACTAAATTGACTTGACGTATATTACACGCAACATCTAGTTGGCATACGATACACGCAAAACTAAGTATAGATTTTGTTCAATGTATAAAAGAACTATGTTTAGATTATGTTATAAAAAAACCAAAGGAATATTTTACAAAATGAAATACTGAATTGGCTTGTGTTACATGCAAGATCAACCTTCCTCGATAACTTGTGTTTTATGCAATGTCGAGTTTCACTAAACAACGATATATTATTAAAATATTATTATTTAATGGGATATAAACTATAAGTTATGAATATTATTAACCACATTTTGAATTTTATATAACATTAAAATTAATATTATGTATTTTATAGATATGATATAAGAACAAATTCAAATTTTCAGATAAAAGAAGTATTTTTCAAAAAAATACAGTTTTGCCGCCTTTTGATGGTGCACCCATTTTAAATATAGTTTTAACAATTTAATATATTATATTTGAAAAATAAACTTATTATTTGGAATAGGGATATAAAAACTTATTTGGTTGAATTTTTGGTATTTTTTTGATAAAATTTATATTTTAATGAATAGTGAAAATACTGCATTTTAATTCAAAACTGCCTTTTAATCTAATTTATTTATATAGTTATATTATCTTTTTAATTGGTTTTAAAGTGTAATTATATTATGTTTTTATAATTTAATACAATTTTTTCAATTTGAAGTAATTTCACATTTAAATTGGACATAAACACCTGCCAATCTTTTGATAGTTTTTACTTCTTAAAAACCCACTTTTTGGTTTTGACAGCGAGAATTGATTTTAAATTAATTTATTCCAATTCTGCGTTTTGAATTTAGAAAATTGGATTCAATATTTTGAATCATAAGATACAAATTGTGTAAATAGATACCTTTTAATTTTGGTCATTATGAATAGTTACTCTAGTAATTATTTTTATTTACCATGGTTAAAGGGTAAATAAATAATATTATAATAATATAAAACTATTTTAACACATGTAATAATCATATTGGATGATTCATGGGTGTAAAAAATTATCCTTAGGTCTAAAATTTGACATTTGAGAACCACTTGGGTGTGAAAATGACATGTTATAATAATTAATTTAAAGTAAAGGGAAATATAACATAAACATGTATCTTTTACTAAAACAATTTTAATTTGTTTTATATAAATGATATCATAGACTATAAATAGTCATTATAAATATAAAAATATTTCATACACCATGGTATTTATTTATAATTTTTAGACATTAAATAAATAAAATTATTTATGACACAATGATGATGATGTGATTACCTTATTAATGAAATATTCAAATAAATAATATTATAACATTAAAATAAATGTAATTTGAAATTTTTATTCCATACATGAATTTTTTTGATGAAACTTACATTTTAGGAATGATTTAATGCATTTTTTTGAAGGATTCAAGCTTTTATGACTTTAATAAAAATCAATTACTAAATAGTGTCAAAATTGACACAAATGAGTTTTTAAAACAAATAAAATTTTATTAAATGATATAATAGTCCTAAAAACATAATATTCGACCAAATAACTTATATAATGTTAAAAATGTCATTAATTATCCACTTTAGGTTCTCTTGGAATTTTATAGTAACTATATTAACCATATATTTTGAAAATACAAGAAGACATGGTATGAGTTAATGTTTTTAACTAAGGGTTAAAGATACAATATAAGGTTAATTTTGTGACCTAAACTTGTCTAAAAACTATTGGTTTAGAGGATTTAGACCCATAATCATCTTATATTTTTAATAAATGAGTTTTGTATCATTATAAACTGAAAATAAATTTTATAATAAATTAATATTTAAAGACTTTCCTAAAGTGCCCCACACCTCTCCTACAAAAGGGAACTTCTCATTCTCTTTTAATCACACCTACAAATCCCTTTTTATAATAAAAAACCTTCCCATTTACTCTCCAAACTTCTCTCAATTCATCCTATAGGACAAAATTTTGGAATAAAGCCATCCTAGGGAGACTCTTTGTGCAAATCAAAAGGAGATACTCGAAAAAGAGGTAATTGTTTTATCACCTCTTTCAAAATTATTTTCTTCTTATACTTCCTATTATTATGTTGTTACCATAATAAATTAATAAATCCAGTATCTTCTATGTGAAGATATGTTTTTATAATTATGGGAAAATCTTATACATCCTTTTATCCATCCTATGAATAACAATATCACCATGTGTGCATATGTACGACTTACTGTCTCCGTATCGTGGTGTAATTTTTTATTCAACAATACTTAATTTGGATGGGTATAATTATGAGTATAATGGATTTAAATAATTAATATAACATGATAATTATTATTTATAATTAATATACCATCCAATTCCATACTATTTACCCATTAAGTGAATGATATCGTCGCTCGTGCGTACGTACGACCTACCGTCTCCATGATGTGATGAGATTCATTCTCCACATTAACCATTAAATTATTATTATAAAGTATATATAAGAAATAAGCATGAAATATATGACATAATAATTCTACTGTATTTATGTATATATATATGTCATTTACTTTCTTCCATTCAATTCAATAAGGAAACGGAAACAACGTTCATGCGTACGTACTCCCTACTATCTCTATGAACGATGTATTTAATTTAATTTATCTATATATTATATATATTTATATAATTAATATTTATGATATATAAATCATTTTTTACATTATGGAAGTAAGTAAATCACAATATAATAATAAGATCAAGAATAAAAAGTCAAAACACGTACGATAAATAAAACGATTATTACCCAAAACGTTACTTTAACATGAAATTGATAAATAAACGGGTAATATAAAGTCATAAGTGAATAATATATGACATCATAGATATTATTATGGTTCTGTTACAATTTAATTATATGTTTAAACCCACTATACATGAGTTTCAGACACATAAAGATGAAATCAGACCTAATGTAAGGGATAATTTTGCAATATCATTTTTATCAGTGGTTGTTTATACATAAGTATTTACTGGTGGTATATTTATCATCCATGTCCATGTTTCCTAAAAATGTTTTCATAAATTTTTTACTATTATTATATGTATTTTTAAAGTCTCTTTTACAAATTTTTTACTTTTACTATAAGGTATGAAAGGAATCTTTCTTTCGTTTTCCATACGAGGTACTTTTTTATTTTTCTGAAAAGAATACGAGAAGAATGTTTTTTTAACTTATACAACATGAATGGATTTTTACGTCTTCTTAACACCTTATTTACATGAATCTACCTTTATTATATTTTAAGTTTATTTTCAACTAAATTATTTTCTTTTGTGGCACATATAGGAATGATTTCATTATGAGATGGGTGGGACCTATATCTCCCTTCAATGCATTGGGTAAAGATTTATATCTCATGAGATATACATGACTGGAAAAATAAGTAAATATAGTTTAGTAATATAAGACTAGAACAAAAAGTAAATCTGATTCAGTAATACATGGCTGAAATGGAAAGTAAACCTGGTTCAGTAATGGAATTTGTCTACTATGATGGTCTTGGAAGCAATGACTTGGCTACTATAGAAATCATATTATTTGCTTTCCCCCCCACAATTCCATGTTTTATGGTAATGATATTTTATCATGGTTAATGTTCCTTTATGATCTATGCCTTAAGTAATGGAAAGATTTATTTCATGAATCAATATTTTTATATTTAAACTTTATGTTCATGTTTTTACATTATTATGTTTATAGTTTATTTTAGGTTCTCAATGTTTACCCTTACTGATCATTTATGCTCATGCTTTTTATGTTTTTTCCCAGGATATAAAGAAGGGTCATGTGTAGGAAAACAAAAGGGGAAGATATTTATGGGAGATGTTGAAGATCTTTCACCAAGTTAGAATATTATGTTCTAAGTTTCGAAATACACTAAACTAATATGGTATTTGGGCATATAATTGTGTAATTTATTAAGTATTATGAAAAATAAATGTAATTTCCATGTACAACAAAGATTGGTTCGTTAGAGTTGGTATCAGACAAAAGGTTTAGTTAACCTTTAGAAACTAGGATGAAAAAACTTTAGTGAGACCCCTAGAGATATTTCTAAGGTATGTTTAGGGATGTCCCTAAGGGTAATTATAACTATAGGTTACAGTCCTAGAATTATGGTAATGATTATGAATAACCTAGTATTAAACCTAATATGTTAGAGATTGAGAGTACCCCTTGATTGTTTTGTTTTCCTAGTATGAATTTTTCCTATCACACTATTCTTTTTGGGTCTTAAACAATGGCTGAAACCCAAAGGAACTGTGTTAATGATTAATGCACTAGGAAATGCACTGATTTTACTTTTGAACAACCAAATGTTATATGGGATGTAATAAAAAATATTATTTCTATACTTACACAATCTATGAATCATTCTGTACTTCCAAATGAGTAGAGGAGGGAACAACATTCTGTTTAGTCCTTCATGGGGAAACATCTACCTTCATTCAATGGGTCTTCTGATCCACTTATTACTGAAAAATGCATTAGTAACATTGAAAATATATTTTCCATCCTTAGCTATTTGGAACATGAAAATTACATTTTGGATGTTTATCATTTAGAAGGATAAGCAGACCAGTGGTGGACTCTAATCAAGAATATGGAAAAGTAGTTCCTTGAGCTTAAGAAAAAGGATGATTAATTCGTTGGTACATATGAGGCAAATTTTACAAGACTTTCAAGGTATGATTTTGGATTTATCATTCAACCTGAAAGTAAAGTTGATCGATTCTTCAATGGCTTAAAACCAAGTCTTCTAAGGGAATTAGCTATAAGATACTTTAGTAGCTATGAAGAGATTGTGCATTGTGCTATCAAGGCAGAAATAGAAGTTGGTGTTACATATCAATCTCATGGTTTTGAAAATAAACGAAAGATTGAGTTTAAGGGAAAATCTCAAAGAAATGGTGAAAAGAAGATGAATGTTTCATTATGATCAAAGTATGAAAATAAGCATGGTGGAGATTGTCTTAAAAGGACTGGAAAATGTTTTAATTGTGGAAAAGAATATCATCGAGCAGTTGAGTGTTGAAGTAATGGGAAAAAGGTTTCCAATGATGTGAATAGAGAAAAGACTATAGAGAACACACCAACCACACTTCAATTCTACAAGTGCAAGGAAATGGGGCATTATGCAAAGCAATGCCCTAATCCAAGGGTTAAGGATGATTATCGACGTCAACAACCTATTAAGGAAAAATACAAAGGAAAATCACATGAGATCACTATTATCGATGTTGAGTATGAAAACGAAGTGGTGGAATGATTATGTTTTTATGCAATGGGATTCCAAAATAATTTTATAGAATCTTTTTTATAGTATTATGAAATATTGAAATATCTATGTATTGGTCCTTTGTGGTTTTCCATAAGTATATGGTATCAATAACCATGAAAAGTGATTGAAATGTTTTTGGAAAGCACATGATATGCATATAATTAATGGATAAGGACATAAAGAGATGTTTGATAGTATTAATGACCTTATGACTGATATAAGGACAAAGTGATATCATGGTTTTAGTATATTGAAATTTTGGCATTTTTGGTGTGTGTAAAGAGTTAATTTTGATAGAATTCATTTTTTCACTAAGGTTATATGGTAATTCATTTTATTATCATGTTTTAAGAGAATATATGATTAAGGTATTCACATGTTAGGAATGTGACGACCAAGAACTACCTAATGAGATATGGGAGACAAATGTTAAGTTGATTTAGTTAACCTCTTTTTAAAGTTTTATATTTTAAGTTTTTGGAAGGATTGTAATGTTATCCATTTATGGAGAGTATAAGTTATATTATGGTTTAAGATTATTAGATTAATGTATTATCTCACTACAGGTGGACTTAGGCGTATTTGATAACCTATTATAACCTTTTTGTTGAGACATATGGAATGACCTATAATTATATAACATGATTTTCTAACACTTCAAGAATGAAAAATCCAACTTCATTTCTTTAAATAAGTGATGATGTAGAAATTTTTCAAGGCACGAACAATGGTGAGATTGTACTAAAATCAAGTAAGTATTTATTCTCATGAAAAATTATTCAAATTTTGGGAAAGAATCTTAAAAACCAAAAATATTATCTTAGTACCTTCTTATCTAATGAATCAGATAGTCCCTTAAAAAATCATAGATTTATGGCTTTCTGGTTGTTAAAATTTTCTAAACCTTGTTCTCTATCACTATCCATCAGAACTTGATGGTTAGATATTTATTCCATATCCATGTTTTAACTTCCCTCCTATTTTATCCTATGTAGAAACTGAGTGATGAGTTACTTTGGGTAACCTTTATGTTTCTAACTTTCCTTTTTAAAATTAAGTTTTAGTATTCCTTTTTACAATGTGGGTTTTGATGAAAGAAACTTTCAAGTAGTAAACCTTTTATAACCCTAACGAATTTTGAGGGTGAAATTCATTTTAAGGGGTGTATAATGTAACACCCCTTGTTTTTATGGACCATTTTTCTCAAATAAATTAAAATATTCATTTATATCTTGCAATACACTAAGTCAAACATTCTTTTCACACTAAACCACCTTGTCGTATGTTACACGCAACACCGTGTTGGCGTACGATACATGAAAAACTAAGTATAGATTTTGTTAAATATATAAAAGAAATATGTTTGGATTATGTTATAAAAAAACCAAATTAATCTTTCACTACACAAAACACTTATTTTTCTTGCGTTACATGCAAGAGCGACCTTCCTCAATAGCTTACATTGTACACAATACCAAGTTTCAGTAAACAACAATATATTATTAAAATATTATTATTTAATGGGATATAAACTAGCCGTTATGAATATTATTAACAATATTTTTAATTTTATATAACATTAAAATTTATCTTATGTATTTTCTAGACATGATATAAGAACAAATTCATTTTTTCAGATAAAAGAATTATTTTTCAGAAAATGATGTTTTTCCACCTTTTGATGGCGCACCCATTTTAAATATATTTTTATAAATTTTATATATTATATTTTAAAAAATAAACTCCTTATTTATAATAGGGACATCAAAATTTACTTTGGTTTAATTTTTTGTATTTTTCTGATAAAATTCATATTTTAATGAATAGTGAAAAATACTGCATTTTAATTCAAAAATGCCTTTTCATCTAATTTATTTATATATTTAGATTATCTTTTTAATTGGTTTTAAAGTGTAATTATAATATGTTTTTATCATTTAATACAATTTTGGTCATGTAAGTAATTTCACATTTAAATTGGACATAAAAACATGTTAATCTTTTGATAGTTTTTACTTCTTATCTCCAATGGCCCGAAGGTCTTCATTTTTTATTGATTTTTGATAATCCACCTTTCAAGGGGTGAGGTGGAACTATTAAAAGTCCCATAAGCGTAAGTATTACATGGAACATAGGACTTATAGGAATTAATTTCCCGTAGGCTTCAAACATTAATTTTAAATTAATTACTTTTGACAATGAGAATTAATTTGAAACATTAATTTTAGTTATGACAACGGGAATTAATTTTAAATTAATTTCTACCAATTTTATGTTTTGAATTTAGAAAATGGATTCCATATTTTTAATCATAAGTTAATTTTTCTAAATAGGTACCTTTTATTTTTGGACATTATGAATAATAACTTCAGAAATTATTTTTATTTACCATGGTTAAAGGGTAAATTAGGTAAATAAGGGTAAACAAATAATATTATAATAATATAAAACTACCCTAACACATTTCCTAATCCTATTTTATGAGTAATGGGATACCAAAACAATTTTTATGCATAAATGTTGGCATTTTAGAACCACTTGGGTGTGAAAATGACATGTTATAATAATTAATTTAAAGTAAAGAGATATATAACATAAACATGTATATTTTTTTTAAAAAAATTTTATTTTGCTTTATATAAATGATATCTTAGAATATAAATAGTAATTATAAATCTAAAAATATTTTATACACCATGGTATTTTATTTATAATTTTTAGACATTAAATAAATAAAATTATTTATGACACAATGATGATGTAGTGATTACCTTATTAATGAAATATTCAAATAAATGATATTATAAATATTAAAATAAAGGTAATTTGAAAATTTTTATGTCATAAATTAATTTTTTGGATGAAATTGACATATTAGGTATGATTTAATTCCTTTGGTTCAAAGAAATCATGTTTTTATGACTTTAACAAAAATCAATTACTAAATATTGTCAAAATTGACATAAATGAGTTTTAAAACAAATACTATTTTATTAAATGATATAATAGTTATAAAAATATAATATTAGTCCAAATGAATTATATAATTCTAAAAATTTCATTAATTATCCACTTTCGGTTCTCTTGGAATTTTATAGTAACTATAGTAACCATATATTATGAAATTACAAGAAGACATGGAAAGAGTTAATGTTTTTAACTAAGGGTTAAAGCTAAAATATATGGTCAATTTTGTGATCTAAAATTGTATATAACAAATTTTTTGAGATTATTTAGACCCATACAGATCTTATATTCTAAATAAATAAGTTTTTGACCATTATAAATCGAAAATTACTTTATAATAAATTAATATTTAAAGACTTTATTAAAGTGCCCCTAACCTCTCCTATAAAAGGGAACTCTACTTATATTTTAGTCTCACATATAATGAACTTTTTATTGAAAAAAATATGCCCATTTCCACTCCAAAATTCCCTCAATTTATCCTAAAGGACACACTTTTTACAGAAATCCATCCTAGGGATACGTTTTGTGAAATTCAAAAGGAGATACTCGAAAAAGGGGCAATTGTTTTATCACATCTTTCAAAATTAATTTCTTATTATACTTCCTATTCCTATGTTTTTACCATACTAAAATAATAAATACAGTATATTTTACATTCTGAGATGTTATTATAATTATGGTAAAACCATATACCTAATTTTATCTATCCTACGAATAACAATTTCACCATGCGTGCATACGTACAACTTACTGTCTCCACGCAGTGGTGTAATTTGTTATTCAACAATACTTAATTTGGATTGTTATAATGATGAGTATAATGGATGTAAATAATTAATATAGCATCATAATTATTCTTTATAATTAATATACCATCTAATTCCATACCATTTAACCATTAAGTGAATGATATCGTCACTCGTGTGTACGTATGACCTACCATCTCCACGACACGATGAGATTCATTTTCCACGTTAACCATTAAAGAATGATTATAAAGTATATATAACAAATAAGAATGAAATATATGACATAATAATTTTATATTATTTATGTTTATATATATATATGTCTTTTACTTTTTTCAATTCAATTCAATAAGGAAACGGAAACAACCTTCATGCGTACGTACGACCTACCGTCTCCATGAACAGTGTATTCCGTTTCATTTATCTATCTATTATATATATTTATATACAGAATATTTATGATATATAAATCATGTTTTATATTCTTTAATTAATTAAATCATGATCTAAGTAATAATATCAAGAATAAAAAGTCAAAACATGTATGATAAATAAAACAATTATTACCCAAAACATTGTTTTAACATGGAATTGATAAATAAATGGGTAATATAAAGTAATAAGTGAATAATATATGATATAATAGATATTATTATGGTTATTTTACAATTTAATAATATTTTAAAACCACTATACAAGAGTTTCAAACACATACGAAATAAATCATACCTAATGTAAGGGATAATTTTGCAATCTCATTTTTATCAGAGATTGTTTATACATAAGTATTTACTAGGGCTATATTTATCATCCATGTCCATGTTTTATAAAAATGTTTTCATAAAATGTTTAATATTATTCTATTTATTTATAAATTCATTTTTACCATTTTTTACTTTTACTACATGGTATGGAAGGAATCTTTCTTTCATTTTCCATACGAGGCACTTTTTCATTTTTCTGGGAAGAGTACGAGAAGAATGTTTTTTTAACTTACATGGAATGAATGGATTTTTACGTATTCTTACTTCCTTATTTCCATGAACATTACTCTACACGATTTAAAGTTTATTTTAAACTAAATTATTTTCTTTTAAAATTTCATGACATTTTGAGAAAAGAAAACATTTTTTGAAGAAGAAATGATATTTTCCTCAAGAATTAATTTCAAGTGTTTTATCAAAATTATTTTCCATCTAATATGGAACTCTTTAAATAGGGTTATGTTTCTATACTTATTATTACTATGATTTTATTATGTTAATTATGGAATGATATTTTATACGGATTATGTTATTATGTAATGATGTTTAAGAAACCCATTTTATTTCTTGGTTTATACTATGATGAATGATTTATGTTTTTGTGGAACATGTAAGAATGATTTCATTATGAGATGGGTGCGACCTATATCTCCCTCAAATGAATTGGGTAAATATTTATAAATCATTAGATAGACATGAATAAAAGGGAAAGTAAATCCGGTTCACTAATATAGCTCTGTAATGATAAGTAAATCCGGTTCAGTAATACATGGATGGAACAACAAGTAAACCCGGTTCAATAATGGACTTTGTCCACTATGATGGTCTTGGTAGCAATGCCTTAGCTACTATGGAAATCATATTATGTTCTTATTTGTTTAAAAAATATTTAATGTTTTATTCCAATTCTATTTTATCATGGTTAATGTTCCTTTATGATCTATGCCTTACGTACTGCCAATATTTATTTCATGACTCAAGATTTTAATATTTAAACTTTATGTTCATGTTTTTTACATTCTTATATTTATAGTTTGTTCTATGTTCTCAATGATTACCCTTACTAAGAACTTAAACTCACCCTTTTTATGTTTTCTTTTCCCCAATATATAAATAATGTTATTAGGTAGGAAAAAATGGGAAGATCTTTATGGGAGATGTTGAAGATATTTCACCAAGTTAGAAGATTATGTTCCAAGTTTCCAAAGTCACTAAACTAATATGGTATTTGGGAGTATAATTGTGTAATGTATTAATTATTCTAAAATTTTATTTCATGTCCATGTACTTAAAGCTTGGGTCATTAGAGAACCCCTCCCGCATGATACACAATAAGGATAATTGATGGAATCCCTACTTCAAAGAAGCTTTTTTACTTGTTGCGCACTGTAGGGTGAAGAAGAATGATAAAAAAACACAACCAAACCATGGGAACCACTGATCAACCAAAACCAAAACCAAATACCATCAAAATGTAACCCAACACACACCCCAAACCATAATTAATTTGTTGTAGTGAATCCTCAGGAAAAGAATGGATGAAAAATCACCAAGAAGGGAGAAGAACCTACCACAGATCAACCATAGAGTGCCAATGAAAAACCACCAGGACCAACAGATCAGAGAGGGATTAAGACGGCTTGAATAACATGTTGGGGTGCCTAATGATCACCCAAAATGAGAGGAAAAAGAATCTATGACCGAATGAATGAAATTCATCCAGAAAATAATTTTAAAATTGCACTAGATCAGGGGTTTACATGACATGTAATCCACTTTCAGGTCATGTAATCCTCAGGGTTCAGTTTCTCCAAAAAACATGTCACCTTTTTATTATTTAACTCTGAAAATATACACATCATGAACCATCCTTGGACAAGCTTTTAAATTGACTTTCACATCGTGTAATACACTTACATGATGTGTATTTCCTGCACCAGCTCTATTGCACCACCAACTCCCATAAAAAATACCAGAACCTCCCCCGAACACCTCCAAAAACTAAAAATGGCAATGTAAAGGACCAAGAGGTCATAGAAAATTACATAAAATGTAAACTTGAGGCTTTGTAAAGGTATACTAAAGTGTAGAGAGGCTATGTAAAGGTCAGCGAACCTCTATGAAAGGTTAAAGCACTCCACATAGAGCATACATAAGGGTAATATTGTTCTCATGTAAAGGAAAAACAATGGATTTGGGGATCGCGTAATGGTACACCAATACTTACGTAAAGGTAAACAAAATAATAATAGATAAAATATAATGAAAGGAAACAAAAAGTAGATAAATAAAAATAAAGATCTATAACATACTAAATCCAAATAATAAAACAATAAGGAATGTGTTTCATTTTGAAATCATCCAACAATACTAAAATCCAAAAAAATACACCATTTTCAAAAGAAACTAGACTAAGATAAAGATGATGTTATTTAAATTTAAATTTTAATCATGCATAACCAATTTCAAAATATCTAAACAATTCTTGAACTTGGATAAAGATAAAACCTTAGTCAAACTATCAGATTAGTTTTCATCCATGTGTATCTCAATGACATGAAAATTTACACTTTCAATAACTTATATTATAAAATGAAACCTAATATCGAAATTCTTGGACCTAACATGACATACATGGTTTTTAGATATATGCATACCAAATTTGGAATCACAATGTATAATAATAATATAATTACTAAAATTTAGTTTAGTAATAAAACCCTTAAGACAAATGGATTATTTGATGACCTCTATTAATGATATATATTCTTCCTCAATGGTTGAGAGGGCCACCATTGATTTTATATTTCATTTCCAAGATATTGGTCCTGCAAATATAGTGAAAACATAACTAATTGGTGATTTAATTTTTTAAAAATTTATAGTATAATAAGAATCTACATAACAAGTCACTAAATATCTATATTTAACATTCATACCATAAAAAATTAAAAGAGACGATGTAGAAAAGATGTAACTTAACAACCACTTGAGGGCATGCCTATGTGGCTTACCTAGATTTTCCATAAAACTTCTCAAAGTATATATAGAAAAGGATACATATGGACTAGTACAGATGTAACAAAATAACCTAAACATCCAAGTCCAAGCCTGAGTTCCACATGACCTCATTCATGCCTCTCCGTATGCAAGAAGCTGCTAACTAGAAGTAATGATATGATTTCTTCAATAGGGAGACTATACCCTCAATATCACATCATATGATCAATAATGAAACAATATACAATATTATAAACAATCATAGTAAACATGTTGAAAATAAATAAATGACATACATGTCATATAAATAAAGTAACTACTGATGTGACAAGCCTATCTAGAGTAATAAAAGAAAATAAATAAATAAATGAGTTATGAGGTCCTCTGGAGTCCATCCCAATCCACTACTAGCTCCATCCTCCCTACTCAACTACCCACCAAAGTTCCCTTTACCTTCATCAAATATCTTATAAAATCTACAAGAATACTAAAATTCTTGAGTAAGGTGTGAGTACAAGATTTAATAGGACACTACCAATGCATCCTTAATCTACTATGATCATGTATAAAAAGTGAATGCCATAATAATAATAAATTCATTATTACATAAATATACAATCCAAAATTGATCAATTGTGCGCTAACCAAGCCGCCCAAACCACTGACTGTACCTTCTTTAGCACCATGCAGGAAGGATAATGAAAGACATTAGTGATAATGAAACTATACCCTGTACGATATCCTCATAGATTCATATGAAAATTTTACCCATCATCCTCTAGCCATCAAATAGGTTATGATTCCCAACATCCTCTAGTTGTGAACTAGGCTACCTTGAGGGAAAGATACTAGGTAAATTCCATGCTACATCGAGTGCATCCTCAACATGATCTCCATGGCTACCTCATACCACCACCCTGTGCTCAGTTCCCTCTTCTCCATTATCACAAGTCAAGCACACTCCCTATCTAAGTGATAAATCATGTCACAAAAGTCTACCCATAGAAAGTACAAATAAAATCACCAAGGTATGGTAACACACATAGAGGGAAATCATATAAGGTAGAAATAACATATCATCATGAGTATATAGCAGAACACATAACATATTGTGATCACAATCAAACATGGAAACAAGCTACTCTAGTATCACTCATGGAATCACATATCTCAACGGGTCTCACAGGGTACAAACACACACCCACATGCAAACAAAATCAAGCATGGTCATCAGTTATGAAAATACAAACAATTATATCATGGAACATGTTTATATGAGATTCTAATAGGGTAAGAAACTTCTTAATTCATATTTGTCAAGTTAAAGTTAAAATTCATTGAAGGATTCATCCCTCAAAGCACATTTTGCAGCAACCATAATATGATCACCCACCAGAGACTCCTAAAACTAGTCCCAAACCAATATGTTATGGGTTCTAGTGTAACGGCCCGAAATTTTGAATAAATATTGTTTCCTAATTTCATGTGTTATTTTATTTTATTTTTATACTCAACAAAAGTGTTTCATTTGATAACATGAGTATAATTAAAATGAGACTGTTGGGTTTTGACTATTATTTGACCATTGGTCAATATGACCGCTGGAAACTAAATGTTTTGATTACTATCTCTAAATACAAGCAATATTGGTTAATTAATATAGAAAGAAGATTCGATGGCCTCACCCAGTAGTCTTGGACCGATCGAAGCCCATCTAACAGAACTTGGGAAGGAGGTAGCACCACTGGGCTTTGCTCTGGACCAAACCCAAGCTGAACTTCATCGTGTGAATCTAGAACGGGATCTCCTTCGCGAGAAGTTCAAACTAATAGAAATTACGACTCGTGCGATGTTGGCCGAGCCTCCCTCAGATTCTCTCACCTTAGCACACCTTACACTTAGGTCCTATGCTGGTGTGATAAGGGGCTATGTAAGGAGACCTTAATTTCCTTGTGTAATCCTTTGTTTTAAATAAAAATTTGGATTTCTTCTTATGATGAAGTTTATGAATTTTCAAATGTCCAGATAAATATAGTATGCATATTTTTGATAAATTTTAGAGAAAGGATATTTTAAAAATGTTTATGTAAACCTTAAATAAATAAAAATGTGTAATGATTTTCAAAAAATGGTCTTCTACAATTATGTTCACTACGAAATTTCGAGTCTAATAAGATCAACTTGATTTTTGATGAATAGTAAATTATGAATAGTGATTTTATGCTTAGGATTAGTAATGTGACCAAATGGATTAATAATCTCACTTAAAGAAAGTATTAATATAATCTAGGCACCTTGATTAAGTAATGTGATTCAATAAAATGGTTAAATAACGGTTTCATAAATTATTATTCAAGTATTAGTTTTTTTCGGGTGAATAGTGTTTTTTAATTAAAAATTTAATTAAAATTATTTAGAAAATTATTTTTATAAAACGAATTTCATTTTTGAACTCAGAGCACCGATATTATGCTATGTTAATTTTTGGGGTTTTTTTTGAAAAAATGAATTTTCAGTGAGTAGTGTTTTTATTTAAAAATTAAATTAAAAATATTTAGAAAATTATTTTTATAAAATGGAGTTCATATTTGTAATCAGAGTGTTGATATTTGGTTAAGGTGAAATTTTGGGATTATTCTGAGAAAGTTGAATTTTCGATGAATAGTGAAAATACAGTTTTTAAGTTACGGGTGTCTAATGACATCATTAAATGATGTATTAAGTATATATTCAATATGGTCGAATTGTGAATAGTAAGATAAGGTATGAGGTGTCCCAAGTGGCCAATACCATGGGCAAATACCCTGGGCAAGCCCATGGTTTTGCCAAAACCACTAATGAGGTGTCCCTTGGCCATTAATGCCTTGTCCCCTCACTTTCCCTATAAATACCCACCCATTCCTCCTTTGGTTTTCACTCCCAACTCTCCCCCAAAGAAGTTCTGGTCTCCTTACCTCCCAAGGAGTCCTCCCAAGTTTCCCCCAAGCCCCCAAGGTCCAAAACTTTGAGTTTCAAGAGTCACGTTTTAAGGTAAGGGATCCGACCTCTCTCTTTCATTTCAAGTAATCTCTTTTATGTCATTCCTTTTATGCTACATGTTCTTATGTTGGAGGATGTCCTTTTATACTCCTATTACTTCCCTTTTTATGTTTATATAATGAGAGATCCCCTCTTACCCTCATTATTTCATTTTATGAAGTTTTAAGTGGCGCCGTTAGGCTGCCGAAATTTTTGTAACAGACTCTTTCTCCCTTCTAATTTTTTTCAAGATCTATTTTCATGTAAAGTATTTCAAGTTCATTTTTATTATGTTGGGGTATGATCTCTAAATTTATCATACTGATCTTTTATGATCATATTATGAGAGACCCCATTTTATCTCTTCAATTCAGTATTTTGAAGTTTTAAGTGGCGCCGTTAGGCTGCCAAATTTTTAAGTGGTTCTTCACCCTTCTCGTTTTGAAGTTCTACTTTCATGTCAATTCTTTCAAGTTCCTTTTTTGTTACGTTGGGGTATGATCTCTATATCTATCATACTGGACTCTTATGTTCATATGATGAGAGACCCCATTCGATCTCTTCAATTCAGTATTTTGAAGTTTTAAGTGGCGCCGTTAGGCTGCTGAATTTTTAGGGGATTCTTTCACCCTTCTCATTCTTTTCAAAGTTCTACTTTCATGTCAAGTCTTGAAAGTTCCTTTTTATTATGTTGTGGTATGATATCTATATCTATCATACTGATCTTTTATGTTAATATGATGAGAGACCCTATTTTATCTCATCAATTCATTTTTGTTGAAGTTTATGTAACGCCGTTAGGCTGCCAAATTTTCATAAGAGAAATCTTATTTTTGTCTTCCTTTCATGTTCTTCATTTCATATGGTATATTTTCAAATTTCATTACCATTTTCTTAAAACCCTTATATTCTGTCCCTATAATGTTTTATGGTACATTTATGAATGTTTGACCCATGCCCCCTCTCTTTTCAATGTTTTCTAAAAACCTTGTAACATAGCCGTTATGCTGCAGAATTTTCGTCTCAAAATGTCTCTCTATTTTTCTAAAAATATTTTATTTTATTAAGTGAATACTCAAATCTATACCTTATATATGGGTATTCACATATATTACCAAATGTTCTATTTTAAATTCTGGGATTTACATACATGAAACCCGCTTTCCCTTTTCGTGGGTTTAAAGTGACATAAAGATCATATCTTTAAAGCAGTTTTTAAAACGTGTTTATTATAAAATGAAACCCATTTCTTTTATTCTATATGGGTTGTTTATGAAATGGTTGATGATGATATATGTGGCTCACATGATAATAAATACATGTCAAGGGTACGCCCAAATAGCGCTCCAATGCATTGGGTAAAGACTTAATCTCTAGAGATGACCATTTTTAACGACGCCATGGTGAATAACCTTGGTAATTTTTAACGACACCTTGGGGATGGACCTTGGTGAAATGAAACGATTGTCAATATTAAATGTTTCAGCCACATATTCAAGTTATGAAAAATGTTGTTTTTATTATGAAATGCCTCATGATTTCTTTCTCATGCCTTAAAGTTCTTTTCATGTCCTTATTGAAGTATCTCAAGTTCACATGTAAAATGTTCATCTTGTTTCCCTTATTGGGCCTTCTACTCACCCTTTCTTTTGATGTATGTCCCCAGGTTATGAGATGCAGTAATGAACCTAGGATGAACTTAAAGAGAAGCCTTTCAAGTGTTTAAGAAGAGTGTTTTTTGTTCTTTTCATGTATTATGTTCCTTGTTTCCAAGACACTAAACCTTAAAGATCCTCAGTTCCGTGTAATGAAATGAAAGTTATGTTATAAAAAGACGGGATGCTATAGTTGGTATCAAAGGATGGTTTAGTTATTTGTGGAAATTAGGATATGAAAACTTTAGGAAGAACCCTATAGAAAAGTTTAAATATAGGAAATCTTCCTGGTATTTTGGTGAGTATTGAGTAAGGGGTTTCCAAGCAAATACATCCCTATCTGGGTACGAGCAGGTAGAGGTGGCTCTGGAACAGATGTACATAGGGGTAAAACCTGAAAACACCGCTTTGAGCTAGACTCGAATGGGAACTGGTACACGACAACGGGCCTTGCTGCACTCTTGGTTACGACACTCCCGTGGGATATTCTTTGGTAAATTCATAAGCTTAGTATGAACCATCGTTACAGGAACAAAGATTCACATAAGAATATATGATCATGGATAACCTAGATTGGAACCTAGGGGATCACAAGTTAGGGTATACTTTTCTTCTACAAGTTATCCTTATATGCTTTAAGCTCCTTTTCATGATTATTGGTTAAGTATTTAAGCCTCTAATTATAATTTCTCTTCTTAGTTAATGATGGGAGATGGATGAACATGTCCCAATAACCAATGTGATAGGAAATTCAACGATTTCCATATTAATATGAAAGAGATTATTAGGGGATTAAAAGCTGATTATTATTTTGGAAGACGTTCATTATTTTAGGGAACCATATTTGATCGAGGTAAATAGATTACTATGGTATTTTCATTGAGGAGTAAGGTTGACTTATATTTTGAAGAATCGATGAATTTAAGGTAGACTTATAGTAATTTAGGTTAATAACGGGAATGATTAACCTATATTGGGTAAAATATGTTTAGGTTAGCTACTTTTGTTATAAGATGTTAGGAGTGGTTGATGTTGTTTGGAGATGAACAATGAAGTTTATTTTGGAAGACTATGTTATCAAATCTTTCTTGTATTTGGGTTTCAATCTTAGCTTGGTTTATTTTGAGGAATCTTAAGGACCATTATTTACGGAATGGTCTATGATGAACTTTGGGTAGTACCATGGAACTTTGAAGATTTAAAAGTAGTTTTCATTCCTATGAGATTCTTTTTGAAGAGTTTTTTTACCTTACCCATTCTATTTTTGGGATAATGTTTAAATATAGAAGAAATAGATAGTTAATCTTTTGTGGATTATGTGATTCTCTAGAAGATGATTCTTGTGTTTTGATGAGACCAAGTATTTTTGAATGCTCATCTTTTGGAGAAAATATTAGTTTTGGTAGAAACTTATTAAAGGATGAAACTCTACGTGAAGGTAGATATATTTCCTTATGTTTTTGTTCTATGTTGTAAATGAATTCCTCAAAGTTATTAAAAGGAACGTAAAACAAAAATGTTGTTGGTTTACATTTACTACTAGGTAATCAAAGACCGCTTACACACATCATAATTTTGGGATTTTCTGGTGGTTAAATTCCTCCTAATAATGTTTTCTATCACTCTCCTTTAGAACACGACCCTTTGTTTTCTCCTCCATGTCCATGTTTCCTACATGGAATCCTAGTATGAGTAAACTCGGGTGGCCTTTGTACTTCCTTTTCTTTCTTTTAAAGTAATGGGGTTACTGACTCTTTTTTCGATGTGGGACTTTCAATGAAATTTCAAAACCCAATTTTAAAAATTGCGAGGATGCAATTTCTTAAGGGGGGAAGATTGTAACGGCCCGAAATTTTGAATAAATCTTGTTTCCTAATTTCATGTGTTATTTTATTTTATTTTTATACTCAACAAAAGTGTTTCATTTGATAACATGAGTATAATTAAAATGAGACTGTTGGGTTTTGACTATTATTTGACCATTGGTCAATATGACTGCTGGAAACTAAATGTTTTGATTACTATCTCTAAATACAAGCAATCTTGGTTAATTAATATAGAAAGAAGATTCGATGGCCTCACCCAGTAGTCTTGGACCGATCGAAGCCCATCTAACAGAACTTGGGAAGGAGGTAGCACCACTGGGCTTTGTTCTGGACCAAACCCAAGCTGAACTTCATCGTGTGAAGCTAGAACGGGATCGCCTTCGCGAGAAGTTCAAACTAATAGAAATTACGGCTCGTGCGATGTTGGCCGAGCCTCCCTCGGATTCTCTCACCTTAGCACACCTTACACTTAGGTCCTATGCTGGTGTGATAAGGGGCTATGTAAGGAGACTGTAATTGCCTTGTGTAATCCTTTGTTTTAAATAAAAATTTGGATTTCTTCTTATGATGAAGTTTATGAATTTTCAAATGTCCAGATAAATATAGTATGCATATTTTTGATAAATTTTAGAGAAAGGATATTTTAAAAATGTTTATGTAAACCTTAAATAAATAAAAATGTGTAATGATTTTCAAAAAATGGTCTTCTACAATTATGTTCACTACAAAATTTCGAGTCTAATAAGATCAACTTTATTTTTGATGAATAGTAAATTATGAATAGTGATTTTACGCTTAGGATTAGTAATGTGACCAAATGAATTAGTAATCTCACTTAAAGAAAGTATTAATATAATCTAGGCACCTTGATTAAGTAATGTGATTCAATAAAATGGTGAAATAACGGTTTCATAAATTATTATTCAAGTATTAGTTTTTTTCAGGTGAATAGTGTTTTTTAATTAAAAATTTAATTAAAATTATTTAGAAAATTATTTTTATAAAACGGATTTCATTTTTGAACTCAGAGAACCGATATTATGCTATGGTAATTTTTGGGGTTTTTTCTGAAAAAATGAATTTTCAGTGAATAGTGTTTTTATTTAAAAATTAAATTAAAAATATTTAGAAAATTATTTTTATAAAATGGAGTTCATATTTCTAATCAGAGCGTTGATATTTGGTTAAGGTGAAATTTTGGGATTATTCTGAGAAAGTTGAATTTTTGATGAATAGTGAAAATACAGTTTTTAAGTTACGGGTGTCTAATGACATCATTAAATGATGTATTAAGTATATATTCAATATGGTCGAATTGTGAATAATAAGATAAGGTATGAGGTGTCCCAAGTGGCCAATACCATGGGCAAATATCATGGGCAAGCCCATGGTTTTGCCAAAACCACTAATGAGGTGTCCCTTGGCCATTAATGCCTTGTCCCCTCACTTTCCCTATAAATACCCACCCATTCCTCCTTTGGTTTTCACTCCCAACTCTCCCACAATGAAGTTCTGGTCTCCTTACCTCCCAAGGAGTCCTCTCAAGGTGCCCCCAAGCCCTCAAGGTCCAAAACTTTGAGTTTCAAGAGTCACGTTTTAAGGTAAGGGATCCGACCTCTCTCTTTCATTTCAAGTAATCTCTTTTATGTCATTCCTTTTATGCTACATGTTCTTATGTTGGAGGAGGTCCTTTTATACTCCTCTTACTGCCCTTTTTATGTTCATATAATGAGAGATCCTCTCTTACTCTCATTATTTCGTTTTATGAAGTTTTAAGTGGCGCCGTTAGGCTGCCGAAATTTTTGTAACGGACTCTTTCTCCCTTCTCATTTTTTTCAAGATCTATTTTCATGTAAAGTATTTCAAGTTCATTTTTATTATGTTGGGGTATGATCTCTAAATTTATCATACTTATCTTTTATGATCATATGATGAGAGACCCCATTTTATCTCTTCAATTCAGTATTTTGAAGTTTTAAGTGGCGCCGTTAGGCTGCCAAATTTTTAAGTGGTTCTTCACCCTTCTCGTTTTGAAGTTCTACTTTCATGTCAATTATTTCAAGTTCTTTTTTTTGTTATGTTGGGTTATGATATCTATATCTATCATACTGGACTCTTATGTTCATATGATGAGATACCCCATTCGATCTCTTCAATTCAGTATTTTGAAGTTTTAAGTGGCGCCGTTAGGCTGCCGAATTTTTAGGGGATTCTTTCACCCTTCTCATTCTTTTCAAAGTTCTACTTTCATGTCAAGTCTTGCAAGTTCCTTTTTATTATGTTGTGGTATGATATCTATATCTATCATAATGATATTTTATGTTCATATGATGAGAGACCCTATTTGATCTCATCAATTCATTTTTGTTGAAGTTTATGTAACGCCGTTAGGCTGCCAAATTTTCATAAGAGAAATCTTATTTTTGTCTTCCTTTCATGTTCTTCATTTCATATGGTATATTTTCAAATTTCATTACCATTTTCTTAAAACCCTTATATTCTGTCCCTATACTGTTTTATGGGAAATTTATGAATGTTTGACCCATGTCCCCTCTCTTTTCAATGTTTTCTAAAAACCTTGTAACATAGCCGTTATGCTGCAGAATTTTCGTCTCAAAATGTCTCTCTATTTTTCTAAAAATATTTTATTTTATTAAGTGAATACTCAAAGCTATACCTTATATATGGGTATTCACATATATTACCAAATGTTTTATTTTAAATTCTGGGATTTACATACATGAAACCCACTTTCCCTTTTCGTGGGTTTAAAGTGACATAAAGATCATATCTTTAAAGCAGTTTTTAAAACGTGTTTATTATAAAATGAAACCCATTTCTTTTATTCTATATGGGTTGTTTATGAAATGGTTGATGATGATATATGTGGCTCACATTATAATAAAGACATGTCAAGGGTGCGCCCAGATAGCGCTCCAATGCATTGGGTAAAGACTTAATCTCTAGAGATGACCATTTTTAACGATGCCATGGTGAATAACCTTGGTAATTTTTAACGACACCTTGGGGATAGACCTTGGTGAAACGAAACGATTGTCAATATTAAATGTTTCAGCCACATCTTCAAGTTATGAAAAATGTTGTTTTTATTATGAAATGCCTCATGATTTCTTTCTCATGCCTTAAAGTTCTTTTCATGTCCTTATTGAAGTATCTAAAGTTCACATGTAAAATGTTCATCTTGTTTCCCTTATTGGGACTTCTGCTCACCCTTTCTTTTTATGTATGTCCCCAGGTTATGAGATGCAGTAATGAACCTAGGATGAACTTAAAGAGAAGCCTTTCAAGTGTTTAAGAAGAGTGTTTTTTGTTCTTTTCATGTATTATGTTCCTTGTTTCCAAGACACTAAACCTTAAAGATCCTCAGTTCCGTGTAATGAAATGAAAGTTATTTTATAAAAGACGGGATGCTATATCTAGTGCAATGAAAAGAAGAAACAAGACCAAATGGGTTGAACCAAACTTACTATGGGTTGATAGTCACTAAAAGGGACCTAAAAGGTTTTAGAAATAAAAGAGAAGAAGAGATCCTGGAAATTTGGGGGTCTCCACGCCATAAGACAGTGGCTACGATGTGAAGGTGCATTTGAAATACCACTACAATTAAGGGGAGGTTGTTGCGGAATAGGGGTGTGCTGGAATGGGACCACCATGATGTAAGGATTACGGTTGTGGTACATGGGTGTGCTGGAAAACACACCATGACATATGGGAGACTCTCTATGGTGAAAATTTGCTCTGAACCTCATACCACTATAGTGTTGGGACTAGAATACAGTGTAGAGATATCTTTTCATCCCTTTAGATCTCTGAAAATTTGTCGAATGAATGGAACATGAAGGTATAAATAGGGAATATCCAGAGGTCTAATCTGTATAAAAAACCCTTCATAAATCCCCCTTTAATTCCCCTATTTAATTTTAAAATGAAGGATCCTATTAAATTTCAAAATGGATTATTTAAAACCAAAATCCCTGAAGACCAGATGATTGTTCCAGCTAATTGTAACTAACGTGGAAAGTGGAACTAGAACATGGTACATGCCACCATGACATAGGTTCTCCTCATATTTCCTTCCATGGGGAATGCTATGACATATCCCCCCTCAGTCAAAACCACTATGATTTAGTTTTTCATAATTTTGTGTGGCCTCATCTCTGCATCAACAATCTAGTGTATCCATTTTTTCTATGACATAATCATTCATTCTGCGGTGTGGTTATTTGGTTTATGACATGTCCACCTCAAAATCGGTAGAAATTCTTACAAAAACTTATTTAAGACTCCTTAGGATTGTTAAAATCCTCTGGACATTACCCAAATATAGATCAACCTAAAAAGGATAAGGATAAGGGAACAAGGTTTTTAATTAAATAAAACAAAAATTTAGGGCTTTATAATTCTCCCCCTCTAAAGACTTCTTGTCCTAGAGAATCGTCTCTAGGGTTTATTCTCGAACAACTTAGTCCACTGATCTTGAACATTAGCCTCTCGCTCCCAAGTATCCTCTTGGATTCTCCAATGTTTCCATAAAATCCATACAAGTAGTACCATTCTTCCTCAAAGACTTTCCCACTCTAGTCTAAAATCATAACTGGACACTCTTCATAAAATGAATTAGGCTCTATCTCGATATCCTCACAATTAATAACATGTGTAGGTTTGTGCATGTACCTCAAAAGTTGTGACGCATGAAACACTTATTTCATACCTCAATAGTGAGATGGAAGGTCCAAATAGTACACTACTTCCCCTATCTTCTTGGTGATCTCAAAGGGTCCAACAAAACAAGGTGTCGGCTTTCCCTGTTTCCTTTGACGTCTATACCCTAACCGATGAATCACTCTCAAGAAAACCTGATCACCCATAGTGAAATTAAAAGGTATCCTACCCTAGTTAATATAAGATCTATGTCTTCTATATGTGATGATCATCCAATTATGAATCAGACTCACTCTCCCAGAGGTCCCCTAAACCATGCTAGGGCCTACAACCACTACCTCATCTACCTCATGCCAACAGAACGGTGAATGAAATGACTTCCTATATCGATCCTCATAAGGTTCCTTATAAATCGAATCCTGATAACTGTTGTTTTATGAAAACTAAACCAAGGTTAGGTGATCATCCCATGATACACTAATGACTAATACACAAGTTCAAAGTATATCCTACAATATGAAAATAGTATGCCTAGACTGTCTGTCTATCAAAGGATGACACACTATGCTCAATCTCACCTGATTCCCCAGGGCCTTCTGTAAGTCTTTCCAAAACTGAGATGTAAACATTGAATCTATTTTTTAAACAATGCTCAAGTTAACCCCATGAAATCATAAAATCTCATGGGTATAGATAGTCCCATATCATCTATTAAGTGAGTCTCTCTGATTAGTAAAAAGTGGTAAATTTTTTTCAATCGATCATCAATCACGTATACAATGTCACAACTCCTTGGGGTCTTAGGTAACCCCATAAAAAAGTCAATAGTAATGTCATCCCACTTTCATATAGGTACTGAAAGTGGATAGAGAAATTCACCTGGACACTGGTACTTGACCTTCACCCTATGGAATGTAAGGAATTGAGAGACGAACCCTGCAATGTATCTACTAATACCTGGACAATAGAACTATCACCTAAAGTCATGGAACATCATCATTACTTTGGGATATACTTCCTATCTAGAGGTATAGTAATCCCTCATCATATCTTATCTTATAGAAGCATGGACCACTACTCTCCCATTTACTATGATCATATCATCATTGCTCAAAAACCACCTAGGTATAATATCACCTTTACTTAGCTGTCCCCTCATCACCACATAGTCTAATTCTGAATCATATCTTGACTTTACTCAGTTCAAAAGAGAAGTTTTGACTACTAAGGGAGTACAAGTTATGGAACCCTGATCCTCTGAGGCATCCATCCTCTAATCATCCAATAATCTCATCAAGCACCACTACTCCTCCAATGGATGCTCCCCAAAATCATTCACATCCTACGTCTTATGGTTAAGATAATTCATGACAATGTTACCCTTCCCAGGTGCATACGACATCTCAAAGTTAAACATATGTGAATAATCAACCCATCACCTCTATCTTAAGTTTAGGTCCCTCTATGTGAAGATATAGCGAATGATATTGTGGTATGTATAGATAAAAAATCTCTCATTGAAGAGATAGTGTCACCAACACTTCAAATCATGAACCAAAACTGTTAGAACCAAGTAATGTTAGGGTAGTTCCACTCATGCGGTCATAGATGATGTGACCCATAGGATACTACCCTCTCTCTTTGCATCATCACCACTCCCAGACCAATGCCAGATTCATCACAATACACTATATAACCAATACCAATCTCTAGGAGTGTTAGTATATGATCTATCATCAACCTTCACTTTATCTCAAGGAAAGCCTCTTCACACCAATCTAACCATTGTAACTTCACTACCTTATTCGTCTGCACTATCATGGGTGATGATAGTTGGGATAAGTCGTAAATAAACCATCAGAAATATCCCACTAAACCAAGAAATATCTTGATCTTAAACACATTTTGGGGATGTTTCTAGGACACAATTTCCTAAACTTTATCTGGGTCAATGGACATATCCATCTGAGACACTACATGCCTTTGGAACTTAACTTATCAAATCTATAAGTCACACTTTGAAAACTTGGTGTAAATTTGATGTTCTTGAAGCATACTTTAGACTATCTCTAGGTGCCTAAAATTTTTCTATGGTTTCAGTGAGTTGATGAGGATGTTTTTGATTAAAACTACAATGAACAAGTCCAAGTATGGTTGGAATATTTTTTTCATGAGGGAAATGAACACTACCAACACATTCTTCAAACCAAATGACATCACAAAGTAATCATAAAACCCATACCTTCTTTAAAATTATCTCTTTGAAATGTCCTCCTTTATAAATTACAACTAGTGATATCTTTATTGAAGATTAATATTGGAGAACCAACGGTATCCCTATAATTGATCGAAAAGGCCATTGATCCTAGGTAATGGGTATCGACTCTTCACTATCACCTAGTTTAGATTCCAATAATCAATGAAAAGTTAAATACCATTATACACCATCTTGGATAATAACACATGTGCACCCCACAGTGAAGTAATCATCCTACTAAATCCTTTCTACTCTAAGTCCTCCAGTTTCACCTTGATCCCCTTCATCTCGAATGGTTCCATATGATATGGGGGTATCCAAATGGTATATGAATCAGGTATGAGATCCAAATCGAATTAAACTCCTCTATTAGGATGGATTACTATAATGTTATCTGGGAAGATGTTATGATAGAGATCCATGAATGGAGGGAGAAGTGAGGGGGATATCATTGATCCTACTAAAAGAGACAATCCCGCCATCAGTGCTATGATAATATAGAGATGAATCAAGTCTAATACATATTTTCTTGATCCAATTTCACACACTTCACTCATCAAAAAATTCTCTCCCTTTGGAAAAGTGAATGACACTCACCTCTGATAAGAGTCTATGTGATCTTGGAGTATAGTCATCCAATTTGTGACAAAGATCACATCGAATTTTATCATCTACAAAATCATAAACTCCCATACATGTATGTAGCTAGTGAAAATTATAGGACACAATGTACATCACTAGAGATGGTCCACTTTCATGCCCAATGGAATATAAAGGGATACTTATTCAGAGGTTAACTTGACCAGTAGGTTAATTCCAATAACTACTTGAGAAAATGTAAAATATTGGGAAGCACTGATGTCAAAAAAATTTGTAGAAAAGGTGGAAATTATCAAAACCTCACCTTTAACAGTAGATGGACCCTCTCCATTATCTACTAGAACTTGGTCTACAATGTACACACAACCTGTCATAGCTCTATGAATTTATCCCTGAGGTGTATGACCATTCCAAGTCTACTATTGAGAACCCCAAATGGACCTATGGAACCTTATTCATGGATGTATCCACCTCCTAGTTGAGGCTCTGGTGAAAAATTATTGGAGGTGTCCTATCCTTACAAATTTCCTGCATTGGATCTGGGGTACTGAGTATACCAGACTGTAGTGTCTGAACTTCCCACATTTGAAGCACTATGGGTTACCTACAGAAGGAACTAAGGATACTGAACTCTACTACACATGCATGCCACTAGTCTATTGTATGTCTCTGGTCATCCTATTCCTACCATCAGAAGAGGTAATCATGATAGAAATAGTAGGTACACCTGTCTCAGTAGTGAAGGGTAGGAAAAGGCCAGCTATTCATCAGTCCCACAAAATCCTCTTGATAGTAAGATAATTACTTAAGACCACTTGGTATGAAGCCATATTTAAGTTATGGACCTACTGTCTAAGTTCAGGATGAAGTCCAATTTCGAACTTCTTTTCTTTCCAAGCCTCATTTCTGGAAATAAGAGAAGAAAAACAAAGAAGATCAATGAAATGAGTAGAGTTTATATATATTTTCATGGATCCCCACTATAGTTATATTAACTCTTTTGTTTTCCTAAGATTAATTGTGTCAGGGAAGAACTCTAAAAAAATTCCTTAAAATTATTCTAGGTGAGATCCTCACATTGTCTGACTTGGTCTATAACTTCTCACTAATTCCAATAGGCTTCCTACAACATGAATACTTCCATCTTAACCTTCCTATAAATTGGTATCTCAAGATGGTCAAATATTATCTCAATGAAACCCACATAATCCTAGAAATCCTAAGTTCTACTTATTCCATGAAAGGCTAGAGGATAATGGAGCTAGAAATCACTGGCATAGTCAACCATGGACCTCGATGGTGGATGGTAAGGAACCACTACCAGCACAATCAGGGAAGGTGTGGGAACATGCTATGAAGTTTCTTACTCCGCCAGTGGTCCCACTAAACATCTGTGAGGAAACATATTCTGCAATAGAAGTTACATTAGTAAAATAAATAGATCCTGAGCAGTATATGAGATCACACAAGGCTTTTCCTAGGAGTCTACCCACAACCCAATGTACACCCCTCCTAGCACTAACCATGGTCTCTGTCCTTGTATGATAGTCACAATCATAATATATATATTCTAACATAAAAATATGCTCAGTTTAACTAATTAATTCTAATAAATATATATCAAAACAACATGGAAGCAAGTATATATCACAAGAAGAGAAACTATCTTGATCAAATAGTATAAATCAATGAATTTAATTAAATAAGTACTATACAGAACAATATCAAGTATATATATATGTGTGTGTGTGTGTGGAATGTGGAATTACATTCCTATTCATGATGCATGAATCAAATCAAAATATTAAAAATCACATATCAACATCATATGAATCATATAAGGTGGATTTAGTCAATAATAAAACAACACATAGTTCCCCTCCACTTTATGGAAACTCAAAGGTCTAGTATACAACACTGTCCAAACATTGTAATTATTTTCCAATATGAGTCTAAACCATCCTATCACTGGTTTATTCTATCCCAAATCAAGGAAAATATAATAAAAAAGTTGGTGAGTCCTAGACCTTTAATACCATTTTGTAACACCCCACCCACATCGCTGAATATGATCTAGATTTCCACATAACCTCATACGTGACTCCTCATATACAAGAGGCCACCAAATAGTAGTGAGGGTCTGTGATTTTTAGTGTGGATACTATAACATAAATATCACATCATAGGATCAATAATACAATAATAAACAATATAATAAACAATCATAGTAAACATGTGGAAACTAAATAAATGGAATACATGAGATATAAATAAAGAATATCATGATGTAGAAATCCAATCTAGAGTAATAAAAGTAGATAAATAAATAAAAGAACTATGGGGTCCTCTAAATTCTATCCTGGTCCACTACTAGCCTTATCTTCCTCTGCTCAGCTATCCACCATAGGTCCCTTACCCTTCATTAGACCCTCATGAAATTTACAAGATAACTAAAACTCTTAAGTAGGATGTGAGTACAAGACTCATTAAGACACCACCAATGCATCCTTAACCTATCATGATCAATTATATAAGGTTCATTCCATAATAATAATAAATTCATAATGGTATAAACATACAATCCAAAATTGAGTGTCCATACACTAACCAAGCCACCAAAAATCCCTGGTTACACCTGCTTCAACTCCACACCAGAAGGATAATAGAATATGTCAGTAGTATTGAAACTAGCCCATATATGAAAACCTCATGGAGTTGTGTGAACATTATCCCTAGCATCCTATAAACATTAAGTAGGTTATGCTGCTTGATGTCCACTAGCTGTGAACTAGTCTACCTCGATGGAATGATAATTGAAAAATTCTAGGATACCTTGAGTGAATCCTCAACAAAGTCTCCATGGTTACCTTGTACCTCTACCCTATGTTCAGGTCCCTCTTCTCCATCATCGAAAATCAAGCACACCCCCTCTAAGGTATAAATAATGTCACGATAGTTCACCTATTTAATGTACTAATAACAACCACCAAGGTATGGTAACACATATACATGGTGAATCATACAATTCAGGAATAACATATTATCATGAGTATATAAAAACACACATAAAATTATGTGATCATAATCAAACATGGAAATAAGATACTCTAGTATCACTCATGAAATCACATATCTCAATAGGTCACATGGGCTATGCACACACACCCACATTTGAACATAATTAATCATGGTATGAATTCATGGAAACACAAACAATTATATCATGGAAACATGTGTAGACAAGATCCCAAGAGGGTAAGAAACTTACTACCTTATGTTTTTCACATCAAAGTTAAGTTTCGATGAAGGTTTCATCACCTGAACCATATTTTTCACTAACTAAAACACGATCAACTTCCAACAAATACTATAATTAGTCCCAAAATAGCATGTCATGGGTTTTAGAGTTAGGAAAGAAGGAAAAAAGAAAAAAGGAGTCAGACCAAACATAACCTAGGTTAATCATTTTCAAAAAGGACCTATAAGGTCAGAGAAAGAAAGGGGGAGAAGATCTCTTTGAAATCTAGGGGTATCCACATTATAAGGTAGAGGCTGTGATGTGGAGGTTCATTGGAAATCACACCACAGTACAAGGGAGATTGCTGTGGTGTAGGGGTGTGTTGGAAGGGGATCTCCATGATTAATAGACTATGGATGTGATGTTGAGGTGTGATAAAAAACACACCACAGCATAAGGGAGACCTTCTATGGTGAAAAATAACTCTGATCCTCAGAACAATGTGGTATAGGGATAAAACTACAATATATAGATATATCTATATCCATTCGAAGCTCTGAAACTCCATCAAATAACAATAACAAAAAGGTATAAATATGGAATCATCGAAGGTCTACTATGTGTGAAAAAATCCTTTATAAATACCCCTTCAATCACCCTCTTTAATTCCAAAACAAAGGCTCCTCTTAAATTCCAAAACAAACAATTTTAAATAAAAACCCTCAAAGACAAGATGGATATTCCAATCAACTATAACTGATATGGAAAGTGGCACTATGGCGTGGTCTAGGTCACCACAGCGTAACCTCTCAAATATCCTCCCATGGGGAAGGTTATGATGTAGTCCCACTCAATAAACTCCACCATGAAGAAGGTCTTAATACTACAACATGGCCTCATCTCCACAACATCACTCCATAATAACCATTTAAATAACAACACAACTACTCATTATATGGTGTTTTCATTTGGGTTATGGCGCAACCACTCCAAAGTCAACAAAAAATATTCCAAAAACTTATTTATGACTCCTTAGGATTGTAAATACCTCTGGCCTTTAACCAAAGTTTGATCAACCTAAAAAAAGTATAAGGATAAGGGAACAAGGTTTTTCCCTAAAGAAAACAAATATTCAGGGCCTTACAATAGATCATAACACACATAATACTACCTAAAACATTATCATATGATATTGTACCCATTTATTAAATATCAAAAGAAATGGTATGAGATTGGGATAATGAAAATTTAAAATGGAGAGAAAATGTAATACTAACAGGTTTCAAAGCATAAAACAAGTATAACTTTAGTACTTTAAGAATACAAGAATGTTGAGAGAGAAAAAAACCCATGATTTCTATACAGAATAATTTCTATACCAGGTATTATCTCAGAACAACCCAAATCATTAATCTCAAAAGATAAATTTAATTTAATTTTAACACTGGTGATTAATTTCATATTACTATATATGAAAAACATGTCATCAATATAAAGAAACAAATAAAGCATGTAATTCTTAATAGATTTTAAATAAACACATGCATCATACTAACTCCTATTAAAACCATTTTTGTAAAATGAATGAATTAAACTTTTTGTACTATTTTACAGAAGATTATAATATATATAAAATTATTTATTTATAAAATAGACTTGTTTAGTTGTAAATTATTGTTAAAAACCAGTAGGAGGATTTATGTATAATTTTTCATTTAAATCACCATGAAATAAATCAGTTTTAACATACAACTATTTTATATGTAGATCATGATAAGAAACAAACTAAAGGAAAATTATAATAGAAGAATGCTTAACAACATGAGAAAATACTTCAGAATAGTCAATTCCCTCTCTTTAAAGAAAAATGTTGGCCATAATTATGGCCTTAATTTTTTATATATAGTATTATACTCTTCTTTTGTAGATCCATTTATATCCAAACACCTTGAAAGTAAGTGGTTTATTGGATATGAACTAGGTATGGCCCTTTTTAAGGGATTACATCTCATCTTCAATGAAAGTAATCTAGTGCTTGGAGTTACTGTCACTGTCATTTGACTTGTAGCTCTATGGATTCTCACCATCATGATCTTGAGAAACATATAGGGTAGAGGAAACCATATCAGCATAGTTATACCTTGAATGTGGTCTAATCACTCGGAGTGGAACCATACCATGTTTTCTTTTGGATGTCGGCACCTGGGAAACTTTCCAAATATCATCGACGGAGCAGGAGCCACTGAGTGCGGGGAGGTCAGACCAACGATTCCCTTGCTTTCATTCGGACCAGATCTACTGTGAACTCTTCTCGATGCCGTCTCTCCCCCAGTTCTCCCAATAATTCCCCCAATTTATTTTTCTCATAAGGAACAATCTTCATTTATGGGCTCCCCGGTAGTTTTTATTTCTTATTTAGAGTTTTAAAATGCTGCAACTTTTCATTCCCGGACGCTTGTGGAAGGATTTGGTGCAGATAGACCTTTGCTGGAGGTGTTTGAGGGCTTCATCAACTCAACATGGGATATTCATCCCCGAGTAGTGGTTGGGAACTTGGATCACCGAAACCTGAGCATTCATCTATTTTATGATGAGGATTTAGCCTGTGCTTGGTCCTTAGAATCGTGCTTGTGTGATAACAGACATTTCCTCCTCTTCCGTTGGACAGTTGATTTCGATCGCGGACGTGGCTGCAAGCCTGCAACAGTGTGGATTCGACTTCCACGTCTTCTACTCCCCTTTCAGAACCCATCTATTCTAAAAGGTATTGGTGACATTATCATTTTTTTTCTTCAGATTGATGATCATACTCTTTTCATGAAGCAACGTGGATTTTCTCACCTATGTGTCAAGATGGAACTATCAGATCCTCTCCCGAAATGTCTTCTTCTTCAGGTGGAAGGTATGTTTGGTTTTTTGCAGCACATTTATTATGAGGAAACCTTTGGATTTTGTTCTCTTTGCTGTCAACAAGGCCACTAAACATCTTTTTGATATCAACATTGGAGGAGAGGTCGCAAGGGATCATCGGATCAGACAACTGGTGTCCTTGCCCCCATGGTCCCACCGGTTGTTGGAACCCCTCTATCTGGTGGTAGGATGAGTCCACGTCTGGGTGGCCATCACTCTCCCAGGCGTCCAATGAGATTCAACCATGTCTAGCCCTATCAAACCCCCCTATGATTTTGGTCTACCTGGTTCAGCTGCTCTTGCTCCTCCCTTTGTTCTGAAGGCGCCGAGTGGTGAATGTAAAGGAAAGGGAATCTATTTTATTTTGGGGGGTGCTGGGCCTTCCTATGCAAATGTTGTGCATGGTGCGATGTCTAAACATACTGCCAAAGGGAATGTCACTGCTATTTTTGGTTTTCTTGGGGAAATTTTTGTAGCCGTTTGCACTTTTCCCCTATCCACATCCAGTGGCATGGGGGCTCAGGCTGAATCAGATGCACCTGTGGTTGTCCATAATTATCTTGACTCCCTTGGGGATGAAATTCAGTCGATACAAAAGACAAAAATGTGAGGAAAATCAAGAGAGTTGTCCAACCTTGGTGTTTCCTTGAAGTCCATTAGTAGGCAGGAGGTGGTAGGCAGGTTGGGTAGGATGTGTACTCACTCCTTTAGCCGCCAATCTAGTGTCATGCCTGAGGATTCAACTCTCGACTCTGAGAGGGAGAAGGATGCTTCTGAAGGTATGTATGAGGATGATTTTTGGGTGTAATTTCCTTTGGTTTCTCACTTTTTCTGTAAAAGTTTTTCTATAATAAAAAAGTTAATTTTCTGTCAGTGGTCTAATCACTCTCTTATATCTCTATCCCTAACGAGATGATAATATGTAAGGTCACTAGGAGTTTCAGCATCTGAAGCATCATCGGATTCAGATCCATGATCTGTATTAGGTTGAGAAACAAGTGGATATATCTCATTAGGAGACTCTACATCAGTGGAAGGATCAACCTCAAGACCCCTCTTTTCAAAGAAGGATCACCACTTCCATCAGTGGGAGGATAAAACCTAGAAGGAAGAGACTCTTGAAACACAACATCCTAGATAATAGTACATTTTGAGGGAATCATATTTATCAATTAGACTACCATAGTGGTGGTCTAATCCTAAAAGGACTTGGAAAAGATTAATCATACAATCATGCTATAAACCTTATCAAGAATGGTGCAGTTCATATGCTCAACTAGACCATTATAATAAAGAGTATGAATCAGAGTTTGATGTTTAAAAATTCCATCATCCTTATAAAACTAAATAAAATTTATAAATAAGTATTCAAGGGCATTATCAGGCCTCAAATCATTTAACTTATTTATATATTTATTTTCAATAGAAGATTTCTAAGTTTTAAACACCTCAAAGAAATCGAATTTATTTTGTAGTATGTAAATCCAGACCTTCTTAGAGATTCATTTATAATGGTAAAAAAATAGGAGCCTACACCATGGGAGGTAATCCTAGAAGGTCACCAAAAATCAGATTGTACATACTCAAGTGGGTGAATTACTGTGAAACTATATTTATGAAAGACCTACCTAGGACACAATCCTCACAAAAGGTAAAGTTACTTGGTTGATCTTGTGTAAGAAACCTTTGATTACTCAACTCATTTAACCTTTCAAAACCCACATGCCCAATCCTTTGATGCCAAAGAATAATGTTTTAACTATTAGTAACATAGGTTCTTCCTGACTATGTCACATCTATCTTCCCATTTAATATATATAACACATTCACTATAACAACCCATGATTTTGGATCCTTTAATACAACCTATGTTCTATAACTTGTGTCACACACTACACTCAATGTAAAAAAACACAACATATTAAGAAGAAATTATTAATAAATTTATAATAAATACTAATGTGGTAAACCATTAAAATCTATTCCCTCTAGAAGAAAAACATTAATATAAATCATTATTGAAAATGTTATTTGCAATAAAATTTGTTTTCATTTATATTTTATTTTATTTAAAAAAAGGTATATAAAAATTTTATAATGTAGATTTGATAAAATAAAATTAATTTTTTAATTCCACTCAACAAAATTTACTTAGCATTAATTTTTTATATTTTTATGAATATATTAATTTTTAGTTGAAAAATAAATTTTTGTGAAAATTATAATTGTTATAATTTTAACATTATATAAAAGTGTACTAAAACTTTAAAAAAAATTTATATAATAAAATATATATTTAAGGAATAAAATTATTAATTTTAATATATTATTTTTTTCTTATAAATCCTATATTCAACAATTTTATAACTAAATTAAAATCTTAGTTTAATAAAAAATATTTTCAGTCTTTAGTTTGAATAAAGTATTTTTAATGTGGTATTCGACTATGGATTTTCTCTAAATCCCCATAAATTTCATTATTTTTATAATAAATCAATTTATGTCATTAAAATAAGTAATAATTATAATTTTATATTATATAATAATTTAAAGCTGAATAACTTCATTTTTCTAAAATCTGTTTTTACATGATTAAATGTGTTTATTTTAAAATTAACTTTTCACAAATTTGGAAATTAGATATGATAACATGATTTTAAAATTTACAATTATAAGTTTATAATTAGTTAATGTGGTTAATTTTAATTTTGGTCATCAAAATTAATTACTAAGGTTAAAAAATAGTTTCCCCAATAAAAAGTAAAATTCATAAAAAAGAATTTTATTAAGGGAAATGGAAAAGACATACTAAATAAATGTTTTCAAATGAAATTTTGAGGTGATTTTATACCCTTAAAAACTATATCCTACACATTTTCCCACTTTTTATCCATTTACCCTTGAATAGTTTCATGAAATTATTGAAAAGTGTTGAGTGTTTCCAAAAGTTCCCTTTTATTCACTTATAAAAGGACAATACTTACACCCTTCAAAGATGAGATTAACCTTATAATTACTCCTTGAAACTATAAAATTTTAATATATTTAGAACAATATCCCTTTAAATTAATCTCTTTCTCACTCATAGTTCGCGTAAGGCCTTCAATTTCAAGGAGATTTCCAAGGAAATATCAAGTCTCCAAAGTTGGTATTATCTTCTTAAGTTTTTTTTTCTTAATCTTATTCTTCCAAATATATTAGTACCATAATAATATTATGAATTAAGTATCATTAGTGTACTGATATTCTTTTATATTTATGTTACATCCCTTTTTTATACATTTCCATCCACTTATAAACATAAATAACATCAATCGTGCATGTGCACGGACTACCGCCTTCACAAAGAATAGTTTTTTATTTTTTCTTATAGTTTTTCATTATTTATAAAAAAATTATAAAATATGGTTCAAAATCATAATAAAAATAAAATAATATCATTATTGTTATGTTATAATTATATTATGTCAAAAGAAATACCTTCTTAACCGTACTCACCCATCGAGTTAAAGTGTATTCAAGTTTGGGTTGTTTAACTACCTACTTGAATAAATACTATAAAAATATATTAAAGAAGACTATAAGAACTTAAAAATAATATTATTATAATTTATTAATAAATTAAATATATTTTTTTTGTTTATGGTATGATTATATTATTCTTTAAAATTATTATTAAAATATCATCTTTGATAACTATCATCATCATCATGTATTTGTTTATAAAAAGGGGAAAAGAGAGAAAAACCAACACCTCTAGGAAAAACAGGTACAAGATTAAGGAGGTCTTAAGTAATGTAACCCAAGGGCATCTCCCTTTATGAGTTCAACACATTCCGGTTTCAAGAGGTTCACATTCAAGACACAGTAGATGTTGGAGGTGTGCTCGGCCAAGGAGGCAAGGTGATCCGCCACTTTATTCCCTTCATGCCACGTGTGAAGCACTTTGATGTTTCTATCGGGAAGAATGCCCAATCACTTTATAATGGTGTAGGTTATTGACCATGGGATGGACCCAACACCCTTAAGGGAATTATGTAGAATTAGTGAATCAGTTTCCAGCTCAGAGAGATGGATATTGGCCTGTTGGCAAAGGGTGAGGCCAGTAAGGGCGGCCTTGGCTTCTGCCTGGAGAGAAGACCCACTGCCCAGAAAAGCTGAGAAGGCTATAATGACGACACCTTTGGAGTCTCGAACAACCCCACCTCCACGAATGGTTCCCCAGAGACAGGAGCCATCGGTATTAAGTTTCAAACCTCAAGTAGGAGGAATCCAGCGCTCCTAGAGGGATCTTGGCACATAACTGGGCATATGGGAGACAAGGAGATTAGGAAAAAACCATTTCACGGTAGGATCAGCCTGCCATTCATCAGAGAGCTTGACCAAATCCAGTAGTCGGTTCTTGATACGCACAATTATGGATCTACCAGTGGATTGAAATCCCTCAAATTTCAACTTATTCCAAGCCTACCAAGGACACTAGCAGGCCGAGTGAAGCACCAGCGTACGCCCTGTATTCTCCACACCATATATACCCGAGCCGTTAAACCAAGTCTCCAGGAAAGAGGCCACAGAAAGGGGCGAAGTCGATGAGGTACATAACGAACCAAAATGCGCCCAGACATCCCATGCCCAAGCACCCTCAAAAAAGATGCGAGCCACCATCTCTTCTTGGTTATTCCTACAACAACAACATCTGGAGGCTAGGATGATGCCACATCACTTGATATTGTCCTCTGAGGGTAGTGCATTGTTCCTAATCCGCTAGAGAAGGAAGTTAAACTTCATTGGAAGCCTCCTACACCACAGGGAATCATACCAGCTATCTGGAAAAGGATGAATAGCCGAGAGTCTCCTAAAGTCCCTGGAAGAGAAGGTTCCCGAGTGGGATGGAGTGAAGAAACACCTGTCCACCATATCAGAAACAACAATGAGATCGAACAGAGCCTTCTGGTCCTTATCAAGCACTGCTAAAATGAAGGATGGATGCATGGTAGCTTACTTGAATGTAATATCAGGAGCAGGGCACCCTGGAAACCCAACCTCAGTCCCAACCCAGTTCTTGTGCCAAAATGATAAGGTACCATTCCCCACAATCCAGCGGGTAAAGGGCTGAATAGCTAAAATAAGAGAGAGGATCTTGGACTAGAAGGGAGATGCGCACCATCCGTCCTGAGCCAAACCCTATCGCCATCAACCATCCATAACTTTCCCCCAAAGCGAACGCTGATATAGGACCTCCAAGGAAAATTTAGCATGCATGCAATAGATAGTATCACCAAGACTCCTAACATTGACACCACCCTGCTGAATAGGACGGGCCAGTTTGACCCAAGAGGCCCAGTGCCTTTTGCCTTCCTGGAGAGCATCCCAAATAAAGCTCTCTAAGATCCCATCGATTCTGGAAATAACCCCCTTGGGCACAGGAACTGAGGAAAGCGCATGAACTAGGGTGGCTGACAAGATGCTATTCACTAATGCAATCTTCCCCCAAAGGAAAGAAACTGGTTCTTCCAGTTGAGAAATCTATCAACAATTCTTCTCACCACATAGTCGAAGTCCCTAATCCGGAGCCTACCCGAGGAGATGGGAGCACCCAGGTATTCCATCATAAATCTACCTCTATGCATGCCAAAGAAATTAAACAAATACGCAACGTGCCTCCCAGAGCACTTTTTGGAAATAAAGAGATTTCTCTTAGCAGTATTGATACTTTGGCCACTCCATTGGTAGTATGTATCCAGATATTTGGTGATACCTCTAACCAATCTCCTGCTGACATTCATGAAAACTGTGGTGTTGTCTGTAAACATAAGGTGGGTAATGGAAAGAGATCTCAATCTCGTACGATAGGGAAGTATCTCGCCATTCGACACACACCTGATGATGAGACGACTCAAAAAATCCTGGGCTAGGATAAAGAGGCTTGGGGAAAATGGATCCCCCTGTCTTAGGCTGTGGGAGGACTTGAATAAACCGTTCATTTTACCCATGTAGGATACCACTAGCCATGACGAACTGAAGCACCTGAAGAAAAGATCAATAGACCCAGGAGAGAACCCCATACCTGATAAGACCATGTTGATGAAGCTCCACTCGATCCGGTCATACGCCTTGTTCAAATAAATCTTAATGGCCATGTTGGATCCATGAGTTTTTATACCGAGGTCCCTGAAGAGATCTTGGGCTAAGGCGATTGCACCTTGGATGAACCTACCCTTCACGAAGCTGTGTTGTTCGAGGGACACCCATTTCGGGAGGTGAGGTGAAATCCTAGAGTTGATGACACTCTAGAATTTTGTAAGGAATGTTACACATACTCACAGGTATGAAGTGGGTGAGGGATGAAGTATTCTTTATCTTGGGAATAAGAACCAGAGTGGTGGCCAATGAAACCCACAGCAGGCTCCCTCCCCTGAAAAAATCTTGAATTGCCGTAGTGACAACATGATTAATCACATCCCATGAACCTTTGTAGAACGATCCTGGGAACCCATCCGGGCCAGGCACACCATCTGTATTAATGTTGAGAATAGCCACGTGAATCTCAGCATCATCAGGGACGGCTCCCAACATCTCATTAATTTGTGGCGAGACGACGTTAGGAATAGCTTCAAGAATTTTCTCATTCCTCCCTGGATATCCATTAGGCATTCATGGGTTGGGACCTGCCAGAAGATCAGAGAAAAAAGTAGGAGGACTATCCCCCACAACATCCTGGTCCGCCGAAGAGGTTCCATCATCCAGCACAATTGAGGGGTTCGAATAAGGTTTTCATTCCTTGATTCACGCATGGAAGAAGGAAGTATTTCGGTACCCCTCCCTTAACCATTTAATTATGGATTCTTCCCTTGCCACTCTTTCCTACCCAAGAAGAAGATCATAGAGGGAATCCTTCTTTCACAGCTAACTACTCAAAAGAACGGTCGTACCAAACCTCCTCCAAGCTGGTTTTGAGTCTATTGACTGCATCCATGAGCTCATCAAGATCCTTGCCGATGGGTGGGAGAGAATTAGTCCAAACCTGGAGCACCCTCTTCAACCTTCTGAGTTTATCATGAAGAGCTATCCACGGGTGACCCTGGTGAGGACCTGCTAAGAACATACTAAACAGCTGATGAAAACCAAGATGAGATATCTAGTGTTGGTAGAATCGGATCCTGGAATGTTTATCCTGTCTGGAGGAAAGGGAAACCAGAAGAGGGGAGTGGTCCGAGAGTCCTCGAGCTAAATGATCAACCTTGGAATCATTGAACGTGGAGATGGATTGCATATTGGCAAGGCAATGATCAATGCGGCTCCAGGAGCATCGATTTCCCTTTTGGTTATTACACCATGTGTATTGGTCCCCCGAAAATCCCATGTTCATAACCGCTTTGTCCGCCATAAACTGCACAAAGTCCAAGCTACCCTTCCTAAGAAAAGGACCCCAACCCTTCCTCTCCTCAGGCCTTGAAATAATGTTAAAATCACCCCCAATGATCTAGGAGAGATTAAAAGGATCAAAATCACGTAGTTCATTCCACAGATATTCCCACTTTTGGGTATCACAACTCCCATAGATAACAGACATGAAGATGCACCTGTTCCCCTGAGACACCCTCATGGTGATTTGTTGGTCGTCTGCCACAACAATGTCCACCAAAATTTTCTTGTGCCAAAAAATCCAGATGTGACTATTACAGGGATCGACATGCATGAAACCATGCATCCTAAGTTTACGAGCAAAACCATTGATTTTCACAGGGATCTGCTTGTGCTCAAGGACCGCAACAATAGAGATTTTCTAGTTTCTAACATGAGAGGTAATGAAGTAGGTCTTCACCGAGGCACCAAGGATGTGGAAATTCCAAATGAGGATTTGTAACATTAAAACAATAGAGCCCTAGAATTGGCCCCAAGGTTCCTGACCTTGTTGGTGGGGGAGGAAGCACACTTCCTGCTATGTCGGGATTTGGATCTTGTGCGTATCCCTGAATTCTCAGAAATCACCAGAGGATATGGGGAAGGATCATTCAACGTTTGGGAATCTTTCCTGCCCTGGCCCTTGACCGAGCTATGGGGAAGCAGGGTGCCATCATCACCTTCCAGAGTAGAGAGAACCAAGCCATTATGTTGTTCTGGAGTTTAAGGGGGCTCAGTCCAGGACCTGGTGGAAATGGCGCCCAAAAGGTGGGGCTCCTTGGAAGTAGGATGTCCATGGACATTCTTCAGGTAGGGAAACTCAGAAAAAGGAAGCTTCATTGAAGGATAGGTAATCGAAGAGCCTAAAACCCCCTTTCAAGGCCTTCATAACATCAGGTAGAGATTCCTAATCCATATTGAAATGTTTACCTATGCTAATGTTTTCACCACTGTCTTTTTATTCTTTATTTCCAATATATGCTCAAATTTTATGATATTCCATGTTCTAAGGATATTTTGTTTTCTTTTATTATGATTTCATGTTCTTTTATTATCATCATATGATTCTAAGCCATGTTTTTGATGGACCATTTTGGTCTTATGTTTCTATTCCATGATCACTGATGCTCAATCAGATTTGATGATAGTCACTTATGATTCCATGATTTTTTATATAATATTTCTCTTTTGATCATGTTTATGATCTAACCATTATGACTGGTTAATAATCTTTTTAAACTGAGTGTTTTATTGTGAAACTAAAATCAATAGTTTTCCCTTTAGATTTGTAGTATAGTGGTGACCACGAGGTTATCTCATGAGGAGTTTATAGGATAATTTGTCAGACTGTCACTTTGTTAATTTGTTTTTGTTTTAGTAAAAGTTAAAATTAGGGATTTAAAATGATCTAAAACAATTAAATAATATAAAATAAGATTAAAAATAAAAATTAAAGTTTGATTTTAGAAATTATAATGAAGACAGACTGAAAAATATGAGCTAAAGGAAGTAATATTGGACAAGCTTTGATCCTCAGACACTCCCCTTATCATTTTCTAAAAATTTATTCCAATTAAATTATCCAATATAGACATAAATACCTCAAATTATACACTTATATTTACTTGAAACCATATTAATAACCCAAATATGGGGTTTTTATCCACTAATGAAAGTGATCCAATTATCCAAAGACCTATGAAAAATTGTAACTAATTGAACTTGTTGTGCTCAATGGGGAGGCCTCACCCAAAGAAGTTTAAACAATAAGACCACTATTTTATAGTACTAAGTTTATAAAAAATACAAAAATAAAATAAAATAAATTTAAAACAAGAAATAAATATATCTCCTTTAATTAAACAACCAATCACTAGGATAATTCAAAATAAAAGAGTTTTTCATTTAAAAGAAAAGACTCAAAAGGGAAACACCTTCAGATCTTCCCTACCCACCACCACTTGAAGTTTAGACCTTCATAGATCAATTATACTCAAAGAAATTATATTCTATAGAATATATTCTCCAGAACAACTTACTTCTTCAATATAACTATCCTTTTAAATGAATTGAAGATGATAATATATAGAAAAATTGGGTGGTAGATGTTCTGTTTAGTTTATATACTCCGGAAGTTGGATCTAATTTGGTGCTCTTGTCAAATGAATATTTACAAGATATCTTTTATAAAGTTGTTAAAAAATTAATTATTTATTGACCCTACGAATTTCATGTCATTGGGACACATCTAGAAAAGTTATAGCCAATTTACTAAAGTACCCTTTTTTCTATCTGAAGAGACTCTTCAACTTCCTCATGTTTCACACACTAAAAGACTATCTTATTGACCAAATTCAAATCTAAAATTTATTGGAGATGTGATAAATATAATTATATTTTATATTTAGTTTTAATTAATGAATATGGATACTTTTATTCTGATATACGTGTCATTTCATGAGGTGGGGTCAATTCTATAAGCTAAAACTATTTTCCACATTGATTGATTTATTTCGGCCTCAATAACTTCAAATCAGCACTAGTTATAGTTGAAAAAGTTGTATCCCATGAACATGGGAATCTTAAAAAAACAATAAAGTGATTTTTATCAATATAAAAAAATTTATTCTTGAAATATAGAGGTGATTACAAATAGTTAAATTTCTAGAATTAAGTAATTTTTACATTTAAATTCAAAATGCATCAAAGTTCCAAAAATGATGTAATTTTACATAAAATTATAAATTAGTGGGGATTATATCATTGAGATAAACATGAAAAATAATGTAAATATTAGCTCTATTAGATCACCCACACTTAGCACTTGGACTCCTAGACAAGTGAGCACTAAAATCAATTCAAGGAAAATTCAAAACACATACCTATGAGATCCACCAATTTAACACCCAGAAATAAATGATACCATGCCTCATAAAAAAATTCCAAGTTATAAATTCAGAACATTAAATCCATTTAAAATTATTTTCTCCTCCCATTCAGACATCACACTTACCACACATCTATTTTCTATTAGCACACAAATATAGATTTTCAACAAGTCTTTTATCATCCAAACTCATACAAGAATCACCATAGGATTGATGAATTTTTACATATACACAAGATGTGAGTCAACAATATTTATTTATCATGAGTAATTTTCATGGTTATTCAGTGTATCTAGGTTGGTAGGTTTTGGATTACAAAAACTATAAGGTCAAATAAGGAGGGTTTGGATATTTTTGAAGAAAAAATTTATGATTATAATTTTCACTCAAGTATGGTCTCCTCCTCACTATAATTACCAGGAAATTATTCTCTAAGTATCTTCGAAAATATCCTTTCCATCTCACAAAAAAATATTTTAGTAGAAAAAATGACATTTCTCTTCCCTTTTTTTTCTTGAAAGTTTTAGATAGCCGCAACTTTATTTCTTTAGAAGCTCTAAAATAACACAAATCCATTTCCTTGAAAGATCCAAAAGGGAATATATTTTATAATATTTTTAATAGTAGTAAAATATATTCATAATTTTAATTTCCACCAAAAGTAGCACTATATGATGTAGCACACCACAAGTCAGTTTCCCCCAACACTTAAGTTCAACTAGATCATTCATTTTCACTTATAAAGTAGGTTGGAAAAGGAAAATTAGCTTGTAATGTGGCTAACCTAATAGTATGTACATGAATATTAAGGGATAAAAAAGATCAAATGTTGAAGGAAGACCAAAATAAAAAATATTCTCTCAAAAAGGGGGATTTTAAATCCAAATAAATTCCTCAATAATTTAAAGCACAAGTACCTTAACCTTCAAGTTTTGAGAGAAATAAATCAAGTTTTAGTTAATGAAATCATGGATTAGTTCTCTCAAGAAATGAAGTAAATGTAAATAATATGAAAAAAGGGTTCATAGGCCTCACAAGAAGGGGATTTCAAAGATAAATATAGTGAAATGTGGCATGATATTAAAAAATCACAGGTCTTTTCATAAAGTTTCCAAAGTTTTGAACTTGAAACAAAGTCATTTTTAGTATTCAATTTTGTTTAGTTTCAAGGGATAAATTGGTTCAATCATTGATATGGGTTTCAAATTGGAAAATGATAATAATTTGAGCTCACAAGTTTTAAAAAAACACAAAACAAATGATATAAAACACACAAAAAATAAAAAAATAAAAGAAAATAAAAGAAACACACCCAATATTAAAAGAGAAATTAAAAATAAAAAAATTGAAAAGAAAGCACAAAAAATCATGATCTACCAAGCATTTTCTTCCCTCCAAACTACTTTTTTACAATTTAATAATTGTGAATAGTTTATTTGATTAGTGTAAATCAAGAATATGGGACATTAAATATACAAGTGGGAAGGAAATACACAACCTATCCTTTGTTGAGTAACAATATCCTTGATCTAGCCACTGAAAATATTCTACTTGGAAACCTACATGATGAAACAAAAACAAATAACCATAATTTTATTGAAATCAAGGAAAGAAAAATAAAAATAAAGAGAAAGGAGAATATCCTTGTTATGAATTCCCAAGTGGGTTATTGGATTTAACTACCCCTAGTCAGGCAGTTACAGTCGGTCATCCTCAATTTGAATGTGGGTATGGTTTTTTTTCTCATGAACCACCAAAATGAAATTTATACAATATTATTTATCTCCCAATGGTTTTGTAAACTCCCAAAATCATATTTCTTTATGTTATCATACATGAATTTTTTGTTCCAATGATATAGTATAAGAAGGGAAAAAAATACAGAAGTAAATTCCCATTAATTTATCCTCATAAACAACCACCACTAGTTGTTTTAATTTGATTCTAGGATGTGGTTCATCTTTAGGTTTAGCTTAAAAAATGATTTCAACTTTGAAAAATAACTTGATACCACCATCCTATTATGTATTAGTATACTCTTCAATTGGGAAAACCATTCTCTCTCAAATCTTATCCTTCACATCCTCTTCATCTGAAAAAATAGTCCACTCAAAATAAATGGGAACTAAATCTACACAAGAATAAATAGTTAAAAATTTATTTTCAAAATAAATTGGAAAAAGTGGATCCAAATTTGAGACTTTTCCCAGTGTTTTCTCAGGATCTATCTCCAATTCCTAATAAATTTCCTTATTTTTTGGATTGAAAATATATTTTTTATATAAGATTCCAAATTATCAATAATTATTTTTAAATTTGTTTCAACATTTCCAAAATCAGATGGTTCACACTCATTAAACTTAGTTTTTTTGTAGTTAAAAACTATTGTATTGAAAGTATTCAACAACTCATGTTCCTCAAAATTCTCTTCAAAAATAAATTGATAAAGTGTTTTATCCTCTTTATCCAAAGTTTACTACAAATAATATGATTTTTCATCTTCAAAATAAGGTATTTTGCATAGAATTTCATTTTCAACAAATTCATTCTAAAAATGTTATAAATATTTTTGATTTTCAACACTAAAATCATTATTCAAGTCAAGTTTAGTGTTCTACTTTGAATATAATATTAAAAAATAATGGTTCAATTCATCACTTAACTCATACAAAAAAGTTTCTTTAATATGAATAGTGGGTTGGACAATATTGGGCCTCTTTTATTACTTTTAAATATTTTAATTATTTTAAATAATTAGAAAGAATTTCCATTTGTTCACTTACTTATTGAATATGTTATTGAGCTAAAAAATCATTTTTATGGATCATTAATGATTTTTTTATTTTGAAATTTTAAAAATTCTTTATGATTAAAATCATCATATTGTTGATAATCAGGCCAAGTATATGAGTAATCACTATGAAAATCCATTTTTTAAGACTTTAAATTAGTGGTTAAAATCCAAGAAATTCAAAAAGATGAAAACTACCCAGAAACAACACCAAATTTATATTGATGGATTTTTCATGAACCCCAAATCAATAATTTACACTTTATAAATTTAGTACAGTTGTGACAATGAGGTTGTCTCACAAGGATGTTGAAGGCTATGTTTTCAAACTATCACTTTGTTAATTTGTTTTTGTTAAATTTAATGTTAAAAGTGTGGATTTAAAATGAACTAAACAAAATTAAATAACAAAAAAAATTCAGTTTCTACTAGAAATTATAGTTATAGATTAGAAATCAAATTCAATATGGACTGAAAAAGATGAGCTAAATGCAACAATATTGGATAAGCTTTGATCCTCAGATTCTCCCTTTATCATTATATACAAATGGATTCCAATTAAATTATCCAATTTATACCTCAATATCTCAATTTATACACATATATTTTCTAGAAACCATATCAATTCCTCAAATTTTTGGTTTTATACACTTATTAAGGTTATCCGATTGTATAAATATCTTATAATAATCAAAACCAATTAAAATTGTTGTGCTCAATGGGGAGACCTCTTACAAAGAAGTTTAAACAATAAGATAATTATTTTATAGTCATAATTTTATAAAAAAATATATAACAAAATAGAATAAATTGAAAAAAATAAAGAAAGAGATCTCCTTAAATAAATAAAACAATCTCTAGGATAATTCAAAAGAAAAGAGTTTACAATTAAAATCACAAACTCAAAAGGGAAATACCATCAGATCTTCACTTCCTATAACCACTTGGATTTAAGACATTCATGGATCAATTATATTCAATGTAACTACTATTCTCCAACATATATTCTCTATAACATGATACTTCTTCAATATAACCATCCTTTGAAATGAAGTGAAGATGAAAATATATACATAAAGTGGGTGGAAAATGTACTTTCTAGTTTCTATACCCTAAAAGTTGTCTCTAATGTGGTGCACTTACTAATTTAATCTCGGCTAGAGGTATTATATAAAGTTTTTATAAAATAAATTATATGCTGAAACTAAAAATTTTAAGTCATTTGGACACATGTAAGAAACATTACAACTGATTTAATGAAGTCCTCTTTTTATACCCAAAGAGACTATTCAACTTCCTCATGTTTCACATGATAAAAGAATATCTTAATGACCTAATTTGAATATAAAATTTAATCAAGTGGTAAGAGTTAGAATTATTTTTAATTTCTAGTTATAATCAATGAATTTGGACACATGTATCTTGAGATATTCATCATTTAATGAGGTGGGCTCAATTTTTTCGGCCAAAACTATTTTCCACATTGAATAATTTATTTTGGGCCTCAAGAAATTTGAATCATCACTAGGTCCACTTGAAGAAATTTTATCCCATGAAAATAGGAATCTTAGAAAAATAATAATAAATTTGGATCAATATATAAAAATTATTCTTAAAATAAAGAGTTGATTGAAATGAGGTAAATTTATAGAATTAATCAATTTTCATGTTTAATCTAAAAACACATCAAAGTTCGAAAAATGATGAAATTTGAAATAAAATGCTAAATTGGTGGGTATTATATCATTTAAATAAACATGAAAAAAATAATTTAAATATTATCTCTATCAGTTTCCCTTATCGAGAACTTGAGATCTCTCCTTTTTTATGTTTCCATTCCCTAGGTCAGGAAAATGATTATATCATATGATATGTCTAGAAGAGAGTCTATAGGAGAAAAATTATGGGAAAATTTTAACAAGTGTCATAAAATAATATGGTTATATAGATGTCCTCCAAGATACTAAACTTATCATTCCTTGGGTACTGAGACTTTTTATGATATGTATTAATTAAATCACGGTATCATTGTATTATTTATGTATTTTTAGCTTATTTTACCATAAAATAGTGGAAAAATACATTGAACATCATTTTTTACCTATTAACATCAGCTATAAAGTTCCGTTAATATAAGTGATATTAAAAGTTTCACTTTCCACATCATTTTTTATAAACTAACATTGAAAATACTTTTTAAGAGGTTAAATATAGGAGCATTTCAATGTATATGTTTTAGTAAAACTAACATTGAAATCCTTTTTACTTGGATTTAAACTTTGGTTTTATAAAAAACCAATGTTGAAATGTGCTTTTTTTTTTAAATATTACAAAATTTTATAATATCACACCTGTAAACTCAAAATCCAGAACCAAAAGTAATAAAAAAATAGAATAAATAAAACAAGAACATAATAAATCATTGAGAAATTTTAGAACATTTTTTTTAAAACTATACAACTAAATGAAACTAAATTTACAAATTATATAATCTTATAAAATATTTTTTTTAAATAAATTTTAAAGGTGTTTCATGTATTTTGATGTATATGAAGAAATATCATAAAAAATATATAAAATAAAGAGTTAATGATTTAAAAAAAACATATTTATTTAAATTATAAGTATTATAATGTGTTGAACTCCAAAGAGTTTAGAATGAATTTTTTAAAAATATGTGTGGAATGTATTTTTTAGAAATATAGATCTTGGATTTTCGGGTGGTGATTAGATAAATTTTATGGATTCATTCAATCAACATTATTAATGCTGAATTAGTTCATGTGATATTCCATGAAGGATGGAGGATCTTCAGATTTATTCTTAAAGTATTTGGGTGGAATTATGGATGTATTCATACTGGAGGATACACCCTATGTAGAGGTAAATCCTATTATGTGTAAAGGTAAACAATTTAAATGGGATATTGTGTAAGGGTCCATGGATGCTTGTGTCAGGGTATACATGAAGTCTTCAGTGGTGTAAATATAATTAGGCTATGTAAGGGTAGAATGACCGAGCCTAGAAGGTTATGTATAGGTATCTGGGTAGGTTGAGTAAAATTACTAGAAGTTGCATAAGTGTAGACCAGACTAAGTATCCCTGCGTAAAGGTAATTACATAAGGGTAACCCACAACATCATAAAGGTACTACATAATGGAACCTGAAGTATGTAAGAGAAATCTATGATGATATAACGGTAAATCGTGGAGATATATAAGAGTATAGAATGAACTATAAGGCCACATAAGGGTACACCACTTGATGTAAATATAAATGTGTAAGGTAATTAACTACACCATGGAGTTTATGCACTATACCGTAAAGACAAATTAGCTATGGAATTATGAAGACCTCTACATCACAGAAGAAGATGATGCAGCGAAAGCATGAAATGAAGAAAATAATTGAAATGATTTACACCACAAGAGAACCTTTCACACCACAATGAATAGTTTAGAAAAATTCTATGTCATTGGAAATATTGAGGTCATCATGTCGTAAGAGATATATTACACTACAATAAAGCTTATGGAATATTGATTTATGCCATAGTATAAAGGTTTTCACCATGGATGTAATGGATAGATTGTAAGAGAAAAGTTTTTTCATCATGAAGGAATCACATAGGCTGGTTTCTACATATTTTTTTTTGATTAGAACCATATTTCCACTTCAGGTATGTAGCTAAAGTACAAAGTGATTCACATAGCTAAATCCCTTCATGGAGTTTCCTGTAGCTAATTGTGTTTACATATCCAAATGAATGCATGTATGAAAATCATAGTTGGTATTTGAAGTAGAAAGATTTGAGGATTTGTAGAGTTTACAAATATTTAAATATCACATGAAAAACTATAATAATACCCATGCTTGTTAGGTACTTGAATGAGCTTTAATTTAGGAATAATTTTGGGATATTAAACATCCATTATTATGACCGAATTAAAATAAATAATAACCATGTTGTGGTTATATGAAGTTATTAAGAAGTGATAATAGTGATACAATTATAGTTTTTCATATTTATATATATAAAAATATAGTTTTTACAAATGGAGTTTCTCTTGGGTAGTTACATCCTTCAAAAATTGAAATATTCCATGCAGTTATAGCCTGAGTCACATGGAGGATTTAAGAGTCATTTATGACTCTTGAAATTGAGGTTATAGAATGCGTGACAATGGTTATATAAGAGGATAATATATATATCACATGGAATAATCCCTTGGTATAAGAAAAATAGAGTAGAGACTCTGCACCACCAGATTTATATGTAAAGGAATAATATAAAGAGCATTCCATTGAAATATCTCGATTATATATGGAGAATATTTTTTTTACTATAATAACGGAGTGTAAGGAAAAATATTTTTGTGCCTATAACAAAGAATAAGTTTCTCTAGAATTATTTTTTAAAGAAAAATCATTTCTATCCAGTGACGGTTTGGCCAAAAAATAAGAATAATTAAATATTTTCCAATGAATAATGGGATTCCATAAATTCATTTGGTAATGAATAAATTAGATTTCATGAACTCTCATGTAAAGAATATGCTCAAGGTGATATTAAAAACATAATTTTGAAATAGATATTAGATATTCAAAGGCACCCATCTAACTGGTGCATCAAAAAAAAACAAGGTGATATTGTTCTTAGCCTTTAAATACAATCCTATTTTCCCTTAGAATCATTGATAAAAAAGGGGAATTGTGAGGGAAGTGATCTTGCAGAGATAGTGCATCTACCCTAAACCAAAAGGCAGTGATCCTCAAAAGGAGTTACCTATCTTAAACTATTATATGGAAATGAGAATTGACAGGAGAAACTTAGCCTAAACCAATAGGCATTAAACCTAGAGATTTTGATTCACTAACAAAATTTTGGTAGCATGATCCTTGGACTATACTTTTGTGGAGAACCAAGTAAAAATCCATGTGTCCTTATGCATGTTTTCTTTTCTTCCCATGTATCATCATAAGATAAATTGATAAATATAATTAGGAGAAAAATTAATATATAAAGTTTGTTCAAGTAAAATGAAATCAGATCAATAAGAGAAAATCGAGGTTACCCTTATAATTAAGAGGTTAAGACCAGGGTAGGAAGAGATTAGAAAAGTATATATACCTTGATTTACCCCCATCCCTAGGCACCTAATCCACTCTCAGAATTAGAAATTGGTATCAAAGGGTATAATCCTCTATTAGATTTTTTTCTATGATTCTAATAATCTATTTACTTAAATTTAATTATTAGTTAGTCCCTATATTGAGGTGTGAAATGGAAAGATGTAGAACTGTAAAAAAAATCACAAATAAAGTATAATCCATCTGTGTGGAACTATTTTTAGGAAGAGTTATATTTTTTAAAGGATTCCATAAAATCTTAAAAGGGAGGTATATGTGATTTATATTGTGCATATCTTTATAATGATGCTACAATAATGAATAATGAACCTGATATGCCAAGTTATATTGGAACTAATGATGATGAGGATATCCTAAGAAATCTAAAACTAGATGTTTTCCACTTTTCAGATGATATGAATCAGCTATCAAGAAAAGAGAATATGAAGTTTATAGAAGATAAAAATTCTCATGATGTCTAAATTCAAGTGCTGGAAAATGAGTTAGTAAAAATGAATAGCCTAAACAAAAGGATTATTGAATTCACAAATGACCTCAGGAATAATAATGGTTCTTAAGTAGAAGAGTTATAGATTACATCCAAAAAAGGTGGAACCACTCAAAGAAAATTCAAAAGAAAAGAGTCTAAACTCGAAAGGGCTTTAGAATATAAAGGAAAAGAAGGATGGGTTGGCTACTCATATAGATGAAGTGGTTAGTGTAGTAACCCTGACCCCAAAAGTTTGAAGTCAGTGCCTTACTTTACTAAATTGGTATATATACCGTGGGCTGAACCCTGAAAGACCGATCCATTTAGTAGTTTTGGAAGACCAGATATGTACATGTTATCCATTTTACAATAGGAATAACAAATAAAACATAATATATAACAAAAAAAATGATCATCATCCTTGAAAACTAATTCAAATGATTCATCTTCATAACCTGGGTAATGGAAACAAAATAATGGTCAAATCAAATGCCCAGTAAGGGTTAATTACAATAGAATCTATCATGAATCAATAAGAATAATCAACATAGAAAGGTAACTAACTGATAATACATGCCATTTAAATAAATTTACTATCATGATAAGATAAATTAGATTCAATATGGAAAGGTAAATAAATAATAACACATGCAATTTAACAATTATTTTAGAATTAAATGCATCCATAGATAATATCATAGAGAAAATCTCATGGATAATAATAATAAATACTGAATTATCAAAAAAGAAAATGATTAATTATTAGATTTCATGTTTCCCAAGAACATGATACCTTTACCATAAAGATATATCCTCAGTAAAATTTAAAACATCTTGGTAAAAACTGATATAGTTTGGAAAACTATATCACTACTATCAATATCTATCCTCAAGATAGTTTAAAACATCTGGGTACAAATAAATAGGGTTTGGACAACTGATTTTGTCTAATGAGACTATAGATTCATCAAGATAATTTCTATAAATAGTCCCCAAACCATGTCATGTATTTCCAAATAATTAATCATATATCTAATAATTTATTAAATTCATAAAAAATGTGTCGTATCATTAAATATCCATATTGAGTAAATGGTACAGATTTATCAATATTTCCCTAGTTAATCACATAACTTTCAAAGTAAAAACCATATGTAAAAATGTTATAAAGTTTAGTAATTAATCATATCAATCATTATTGATATATATATTTAATGTAAATTTAATTTCCAATGAAAAATGATTACAAGAAAGTTATTTCTTCAAGAAAAAGTTTACAATCACAAAAGAAAGTGAGATTTCAAAATAAATTTTACCACTTGAAAATTTTGAAGTCAAATATACTTAGAAAAAAAATTCAAATTGAAACTTAAAATACCATGAATAATGAAGTATTCATGATATTAAATATAAAATAAGAAGTATATACACCATATAAAAGTGAATTGGTGCATAATAAAGAATAAGTCTCAATGGAATGTCAATTGAGATGAAATCCATTACCTCACACTTTCCTTTGGTTGAATAGGATTTAACCTCCTATATAATTGTTTTAAAAATTTTATTATCTTATAAAAGAATCACATTAATACTTATAATATCATACATGATCCTTTTATTACAAATAATACCCTTTTGTTAATAATATTTCATTATTTTCATTGTTTTAGGCGTTAACTACCTTGTTTTGTCATCCTTGTTTTGTCATGAAATATTTGATTCTTGCACATATTATATATTTATATCATATCCAGAATAATAATGTTTACATAATTATCATATTTTTACATTAATTTTACTTTTAAAACCAATCATGGATGATAGTTATGAAAAATTAATCACGTTACGATCATGGAGATAGTAGGTCGTATGTATGCGTTAGTAACGTTTCTATTTTTTCAATATTCATTATGAAAAATAGGTAAGTAATATTTTAAATTTAAATAATTATAATAATATAATATGTACCATATTATATACTTATATATATTATCCATGTGTTGTTGTGATGAAAAAAGAGTCACATCACTTTGTGAAGGCGGTAGTCCACACGTACACAAACAATGTTATCATCTATACATGAGTGAAAATGACATAAATAAAATGAAATATATTATCTTTAAATAATGATTAATATTTAATTAATATATTAATTATGTCATTTATATCACATATAATCATTAACTTTATCTTTATCACCTTTCATGTGAAGCATTAGTGAAAGACGAATCACATCAATTCGCAAGGCGGTAGTCCGCCGTACACACGAGCAGTATTATCAAATCTATTATAGATTGGGAAGTAAAAATATATATATGATATAATGACTTAATAGGTATAAATATATTATAAATATAAAATATTTATAATTTATATCCGTCATCATACCCAACCTTGAGCGGTGGAAATGAAAAAATGAATGACATCGATTCGCAAGGTAATGGTCCACCGTACACAAAAATAATGATTTCATAACCTATTTGATGGAAGTGAAGATGGTTTTAGGTAATTAATTTATTATAATATAATCCCAGTATATGGGATATATTGAGGTTATTATATCATCATGGTTTAATAATAGTTGGTGTAGGTAGAGGTAGAAATAAAATAAAGACGCATGTTGAAGAACATTACCTCTTCTTTGGGTATCCTCTTTAGGTTTGGACCAATGCCTTCCTAGGTTTATTTTTTTCCAAAATAAGGCTTGTAGGATGTGTTTATGGAATTTTTTAACTGATTTAGTCAGGTATTTACTAAACCAAAGTTGTTTGAAGGATAAAATAAGGGGGGAGAGTGATTTCCCTTTTATAGTTGAGGAGGAGCGAAGTTCATGTAAATACTCAAAAGTATTCACTGTTGGGGGGTCAATATTTCTTAAAGTAGATAAAAAATTTATAATTAAATGTTTTTTGGATTATATTTTCGAGACATACCTCAACCACACAATAAATTATATGTTTTAAATATTTTTTTCTTAAATTCTACATTTCCTTATTTTTACCATTTTGGTTATGGTAATTAGTTTTCTAACCTATATAATCTATACATTAAACCTAAAATAAAATGATACTTATTAAATAATTTGGAATAAAATTCTAAATATTATATCAAATTTATAAAATATGAATCCTATATGTTTTGGAAATTAACTTCAACATAAGCGCATGTAACCTGCAAAAAACATTGCTTTAACTTTAATCGCTCTAACCGAGTTTTTACTATTTAAGGGTAAATATAGTAATTATAAAATAAAAATTGGTCCATGAATGGGAAATAGTTGATATTTATTATAATTTAAAAATTACTTAGTAGAATATAGTTTTTTATTAATTTTAAATCATTTAATAATATAGAATTTATCAAAAAATAACATTAATGTCACTTATGACATTATTCATTTAAATTGAATTTAAAAACATAAATACAATGTTGGAATTAAAGTATATTATTTTCAAAACTATTTAAAATGATATATTCATATAAAAAAAATAATTTAACACAATAATTCATTCAATTTACTTCACTTTTATTATTTTTAGTATCAATTATTTTATTTTTTATTAACTACATAATTATTGTGTTGGGATTTCTTAAGAATTTTAAGTAACTAATTCATTAATAAAAAATTAAAGATAAATTTTTTGATAGAAAAACTTATTCCATATTTAAAAATAATATGTATAACCAAACCAAGGTTTTTTTCTATCCCAAATCATTATAGATGCTAACAAAAATAAAGGTTCCTTTTTGTCTTTTTTCCTTACTTTAACTTATTATATAGGTTAATTTCATGTATAAGTGTCCTAAAACTCATAAAAATAGACACTAAGGTCATAAGGGTAGAAATATGTTCAAAAAAGGTGTGTTTTACAAATTGGTAGGTCATTTTAACTCTTATATTCTTAATTTAACCCCTCATTAAACCCATTTATACCTTAACTGTGGTAATTAATATTTACTGTTTTCACTATTTATTTTGGTAGAAAATTAAGTTGAAATTATTAGAAATTAGAAATTATTCTGATTCCAAATAAGAAATCTATTTTTTCAAATTCAATTCACATAAGTGGTAAAATTTAATTTAAAATTAATCCCGCATACGTGATGAGAAAACATGTTTTTAAAGTTAAAATATTCAAAAGATTACAAAGTGTTTATATCTAAATTCAATATAAAAATAATTAGAATGACCTAAATTGGATTAATTGATATAAAATTGAACCAATTTTACTTTAAAACCAATTAAAAATATAATTTAACATTATATATTATTTAAATGAAAATATAATTTTCAATTAAAATTTATAAATTTTCACTATTCATTTCAAAATGAAATATTTCAGAAAAATCCCAAAAATTCACCCTAAGATAATTTTGGTTTTAAGATTTCTAAAATTAATTTTATTTTTTTATATAAAGTTTCTAAAAATGTTAAAATATAATTTTAAATTAAGTGTGAAAATCCTGACTAAACAATGTTTTGTTTAAACTAGGTGTTGCGTGCATCACAAGTTATCAACAAAATTAAATTTATTCTCAAAGAAATATATTGTAAAGTATTAGGGTGTTACATTATCACCACCTTAAATAAATTTCATCCTTTCAATTCAAACTTAATCTCATTAATCAAGGTTTTGATATTTGAAGATGATTTTATTGAAAAACCCACATCGTAAAAGGCTCAATAAAATATCCTCTAAATAAGATAAAAAGGGAAGTACAAAGGTCATCTGGAATAATCACATAAATAGTTTTACGATTAGAAGAACATAGATGGGAAATTAAAACATGGGAATAAAAGAGAATAATAACACTCAAATATTGATGGATAGTGATAGCGAACACTGATCATAAGAAAGTGGGTGATCCAGAGAAGGTTAACGACCACAAAACCATAAACTAAATAGGTGTGAAAAATTTCATTGATATCACCAGAAATTATGAAAATAGCTTAACATTTTTTTTCAAGATCTTTTTTCCTAATGTTGAGGAATTATTTTACAGTCTAAGAATATAAGGAAATTTACTTACTTTATATATTTCTATTTCATATGTGTAATATAATCCTTTGGTTATTTTTCAATTAATACCTTACTCAAAGAAATGAATACTCAAAAATGTTTTCATGTATAAAGCACTAAAATTCACTTTTAATGGATCATAAGACCCATAAAGAGTGACAATTATTTCCATCCATCTCAAAAATATTTTCCAAAACTAATATGGTTATCACAAGTTATCTAATATGCATAAATATTCATATAGTGAAGTAATACAATAATATTTAAAAACTTTTCCAAAGTGAAAATTAATCTATTTCCTAAATGGTTAACCTTATGATCCTTCCAAAAGATTATGATCCATTACTTTAGAAATAAGGTCACTGAATTTCCAAATTTAAATTAGCATTAATCTTCAAACAACATGTAGTATATCTTAATAGTACATACAAAACACGTGAATACCTTAATCATATATTCTCTTAAAACATGATAATAACTTTAATTACCATAAAACCTTATTAAAAACATGCATGATTCATTATTCCTTAAATAAAACATAGATTATTGGACATAATCCTTAAATCCAAAAATGTTTTACACTCCATTAATGGTAGTATAAAACAATTTGTTAATAAATCATTAATCAGTTCCAAGGTAGTCAGTTCAATCTAATTTAATTTATCCACAACAATAATATCTTTATTCCAACATCATTATCTAAACATCAAGAACATATTAAGGGTTATATTTCTATCTATCACATTTTTTCCAATAATTTCAACTTTCCACTGAATCACTTTTTTTGGTCATCGGTGTCGTTCAACATGTTCTCTCAAATCTTTAATGAAATAGTATTGTAGTACAATCCTTAAATATTTCATAATTCTTATGATTATAATATCATCAATAAAATTATTTTACTACAGATTTCTTAGATCTAAATACACAAGAACAATAATCATTCCATTTTGGGTTTATCAATAGAATATGCTTGACCTTGGTCCCTTAGCTTCTTATGATGTATATTTCCTTGATGCTTGGGGAATTCACTTGCATAGTTCCCTATATCCTTAAAGTGGAAGTATTGAACATTGGAAACTTCTTTCTTTCCCTTATACTCATAGTCATGATGTAATTTCTCTGCACATTTGTAGTAAACTTGCATTCCTTTAAAGGAAGTACTGAGATATTTCTTTCCACAATTATCACATATGGTAAAATCCTTATTTATCTTATCCCCCTTATCCATTTTTTGCTCTACCTTCATCTTCTTCTCAGGCTTCCATTAGAAGACATAATTTTTAGATAATTATTTATCTATCATAACAACACATAAAACTATTTCATCATATAAGGAAAATGTTTGAGAGACCAAAACCCTTGAGAGACCTATCTTAATCCATTCAAAGAAAAGATCAATCTTACAACCCGTTTTTCATTTGTAATTCGTAGCTTCCCTAGATAACCATGTAAAGGTAGCTCCATAATCCACAATACTTTTATTCATCATTTTTATTTAAGATAAAGAAATTTGTCTTTATATCAGTTTTTTTCTCACATGGGAAATATTTTTCAAAGAATGTCTCCTTAAAAAAATTCTATTCCATGAGTTCTATTTCCTCTTCCTCCATAGTTTTTTTGGGTCAATGGACACTATTGATCAATATAAACTTTGAGATAATAAACTATAAATGTAAACTTTTCCTTTTTTACTACATCTCAACATCATAAAGATCTTCTCCAGAGACTTAATACATTTCTCAACTACCATTGGATTAGTAGTACCACTAAATGATGAGGGATTCTATCGCATAAATTGATCTAACATCAGATAATATCATTGTGTAAAAGTTTTCTCCATTAGGGAAATTTTATTTTTTATAACCTGATTAAGATGACCTAATATATTCATAACATGATTAGTTCCAAAACCATCTATATTGGCTTCCTCAGTAGAGAATTATCTACACTTTCCATGAGTATTTATACCATTATTCCTTTAAGGTTCCATTTATAAATAATTGAATATAGTGGATTAGCTCATAAAAATATGAATTTTAAATCATAATGTATAATTAAAAATATGGTTTAGAACTAATCAGATATTAAAATTTATACATTGTTAATATAAGAATCATAAACTTGGTTTCCTTGGGGATATCTTTATCTTCCAATATTTCATAATGGTTTGTAAAAAAATAAGAATTATCTTAAGCATATCCCTCGGGAGTGGCCAAACAAGTGCGCAGTAAGGCCCATTATTGTATACTAGGTAATGCTTGATTCAAGCCCGACATATATTTTTTAGAGTTATTACCCACAAGTACTTATGTTCTAGAACCAAATCCACTTTTAGTATCCAAACATGGATGTATTTCTAGGAAAAAATACATTATCTCTACCTTATTAAACCTTTAAGATGTTTCTATACTTATCCTCAAATTTTATTATAGGGCTAGGTTCCTTAATATTTGTTTTCCTAAATCTAGTTCCTAAGGTTTTTATTAAACCTCCCTCTGATTCCAACTGTAGAAACCCTTACCCCAGAAGCCCAGTGTTAGTGCCTTACTTTATTACATTTTCATAGATACAATGGGTCAAATCTCGAAGTACCGATCATTTTAGTAGTTTTGTAGAACCAAATACACACATGATACCCATTTTAAATTGGGAATAGGAAATAAAACATAATACATAATAAAATAAAATGCTCAACATCATTGAAAACTCATTCAAAGGATTCATCTTCATAACCTAGGGAATTGAAACAAAATAAGGGTGAGATAAAATGCCCAGTAAGAGTTAAGTACAATGGAATCTATAATGAATCAATAAGCATAATCAAAATAGAAAGGTAAATAACTGAGAACACATTAAATTTAAATAAATTGAAAATCATGATAATATAAGAAATAATAAATATGATATGGTGAATAACTGAGAACATATGTAATTTTATCAATAATCTAATAATAAAATGTATCCATAGATAACATCATAGATAAAATCTCATAGATAATAATCATAACAAAATTCTCAATAAAGGAAATGCTTAATTATTGTATATAATGTTTCATAGGAACATGATACTTTTACCAGAATGATTCATCCTCAATATAGTTTAAAACATTTTGGTAAAAACTGATATGGTTTGGCTAAATATATATTTACTATCAAGATCTATCCTCGAGATAGTTTAAAACATCTAGGTACAAATGCATAAGGTTTAGACAACTAATTTTGTCTCAGGATACTATATATGCATCGAGGGGATTTCTATAAATTGTCCCCAAACCATTCCATGTATTTTAAAAGCATCAGTCATATATCAAATAATCAATATAATTTATACACAATGTGCCTTATCATTAAGTATCCGCATTGAGTAAAGAGTACAAATTTATCAATATTTCCCCAGTTAATCACATAATTTTCAAAGTAAACACTATATATAGACATGTTATATGGTTTAGGAAATAATCATATCCATCATTATAGAGTATGGATATTTAACTGAAATGTAATTTCCAATCAAAAGTGAATATGATAAAGTGATTTTTTCAAGAGAAAGTTAACAATCACAAAACAAAGTGAGATTGCATAATAACTTTTACCACAGAGTAAATTTCAAGTCAAATATCGCTAGATGAAATAATTAAAATTAAAAAATAAAATAACATAAATAATTAATTATTTATGATATTACATGTCAAATGGGTAGTATATACACCACATAAAATTGAATTGGTTCATAATAACAAATAAGAATCAATGGAATGTAAATTGAGACGAAATCCCTTACCTAAAAAATTTATTTAGTCGAACATGATTTAATATCCTGTACAATGGTTTTAAGAATGTTATTAATTTATAAAAAATCCATATTAATACATATAATATCATACATGATTCATTTGTTACATATTATCACCTGTTCGTTAATAATATTTCATTATTTTCATTATTTCAGGTGTTAACTGCCTTGTTTTTTCATGCATGTTTTGTCATGAAAAACCCATTTATTGCACATATTATATAGTACTATCATCTCCATAATAATAACCATGAAATAATTATCATATTTTCAAATCAATTTTACATTTAAAATTAATCATGTCTTATGTTTATGAAAAATGACGTTCGTTACGGTCATGGAGGCGGTAGGCCGTACGTACGCATGAGTAATGTTTCCATTTTTCGTTGATTACTATAGAAAGGAGGTAAGTAATATTTTACCTTTATAAAATGATAATAATATCATATATACCATATTATATACTTATAAATATCATCAATGTGGTGTGGTGATGAAAATAAAGTCACATCGCTTCGTGAAGTCAATAGTCCACACATACACGAATGATGTTATCATCTTTACATGAGTGAAAAGGAAAGAAACAAAATGATATATATTATATTTATAGAATTATTAATATCTAATTAATATCATAATCTTTCCATTTTTATCACATATAATCATTAAATTTGTTTTTAACACCTTTCATGTGCAGCTTTAGTGAAAGATGAATCACATCGCTTCGTGGGGCGGTAGTCCATCGTACACACGAGTGAAATTATTGTATCTACTATTAAATGGAATGTAAAAAAAATATATTATATAATGAATCATTATTTATAAATATTTTATAAATTTATTTTATATAATTTATATCCATAAATATACCGAACCTTGAGAGGTGGAAATAGAAAAAAGAACAACATCGGTTCGCGAGGCGGTAGTCCTCCGTACACGAATGATGATTTTATAACCCATTTGATGGAAGTGGAGATGGTTTTAGGTCATTAAATTATTATAAAAAAAATACCATTATATATAATATAATTAGGTTATTGTATCATAATTTTTTAATAATAATCACAGGAGGTGGAGTGTGAAATAAAATTAAGACGCATGTTGAAGAACATTACCAATTCTTTGGGTATCCTCATTAGGTTTGAACTAATTCCTTTCTAGGTTGGCTTTAATACCAAAATAAGGCTTCTAGGATTATTTTAGGGAATTTGGGAAGTGATTTAGGAAGATATTTTCTAAACCAAATTGGTTTTAATGTGTGAAGAAGGGGAGAGAGTGAGTGCCCTTTTAAAGTTGAGAAGGAGTGACATTCTTGTAAATAATCAAAAGTATTTTCTATTGGGAGGTCAATATTACCTAAAGTGGATCCAAAATTGAAAATTAAAGGTTTTAATGGATTATATGGTCTATCAAAAACTCAAACACATAATTAAACACATGTTTTAAACATTTTTTTCCTTAATTTCTAAGTTTCCTTATTTTTACCATTTCGATTTTTCACTACAGTAACTAGTTTTCTAACCTAGGTAATTTATACATTTAAACTAAAATAAAAAAGATAATTATCAAATAATTTATAAAAAATTACTCTACATATTATATATAATTATAAAATATAAATCATATATGTGTTGTAAATTAACTTTAACACAAGCACATGTAATGTGAAAAAACATTGCTTTAATGTTAACCGCACTAACAAAGTTTTTACTATTTAGGGGTCAATAGTCATTATAAAAGAAAAATTGGTCCATTAATAGAACAAATTTAATATTTATTATCACTTAAAAATAAATTTTAAGAATATATTATTTTTATTACTTTTATATCATTTAATAAAATATAATGTTTTCATAAAATAACATCAATGTCAATTTTTACATTATTCATTTAAATTGAATTTAAAAATATCAATACAATGATGTAATTCAAATATATTATTTTTACACCTATATAAAATTATATATTTAGATAAAAAATAATGGAAAATAATAATTCATTCCATTTACTTAAGTTTTATTATTTTTATTATCAATTATTTTATTTTTTATCAACTAAATAATTATTGCATTGACATTTCTTCAGAATTTTAAGTAACTAATTCATATCTAAAAATTAATGATGAAATAATATAATAAAAAAATAATTAATATTTCAAAATAATATTTATAACCTAATGAATGTTTTCATTTATCCCAAAGAATTATAGATATTAAAAGGAAGAAAGGTTCCTTTTTGTATTTTTCTTTACTTTAACTTATTATATAGGTCACCTTCATGTATAAGTTTATAAAAACTCATAAAAATTGATCCTAAGGTCATAAGGTTTAAAATATGGCCATAATATATGTTTTATACAAATTGGTATGTCATTTTAACTATTATATTATTAATTTAACACCTTGGTAAACCTATTTTTACCTTAACCATGATACTTATTTTTTAGTGTTTTGATGATTCATTTTGGTAAACACTCAATTTTAAATTATTAGATATTATAAATTATTATAATTACAAATATGAAATAATTTTTTCAAATTTAATTCACATAAGTGGTAAATTTAATTTAAAAATAATCCCATAGACGTGATGCGAAAGCAGGGTTTTATAGTGAAAATGTTAAAAAGTTTACAAAGTTTTTATATCTAAATTCTATATAAAAATTATTCTAATGACCTAAATTGGATTAATTGATATAAAATATAACTAATGGTTATTTAAATAAAATTCAAAATATAATCTAATATTATAAATTATTTAAATGAAATGACAGTTTTTAAAATTCATTATTTTCATTATTCATTGGAAAATTAAATATCTCAAAAAATCCAAAAAATTAACCCCAAGCTAATTTTGGTATTCCGATTTCAAAAATGAATTTTATTTTTTCAAATAAATTTTATAATTTTTTTAAAATTTAATTTAAAATTTAGTGTTAAAAGACTGACTAAATAATGTTTTGTTTAAACTAGGTGTTGCGTGCATCGCACGATATATACAAAATTAAACTTATCTTTAAGGAAATATATTGAAAAGTCTTAGGGTGTTACAATTAGTGATAATATAAATATTTAAGAAGAAAATATATAATTCATAGTCTGTATTTCTCAAATGAAATATAAAATAAAGGAGCAGGAGAACATGCTATATAAAGGCCTTATCCTTTTACACATATTATTACATGATTTTAAGAATAATAATCCATGAAATAAAAAACAAGGATAAAAAAGTCTAGTGAATCTGGATGACAAGATACATAATTAGAAAACATGAAAATATAATAAAAAACTTTTATTCATCACGATAATGATCTCTTAACTCCATTAGAGATCCTACAACTATATAAGATATCCTGGGGAATACATAGAAAAAATGGATGAGCTAAAAAGCCCAGTAAGGGAATAAACATGGGAATGAAGCATAGAACATGAGTTAGAGGGAATAACATGATAACATAAAAGGAATGAAACATGAATAAATATATATATTCATTACATATAGAACATGGAATCATATGATCACAACAATATAGGAATGTGGTAGTAACACATAACATGATATAAACAAGAGTCAAGGCTAATTACCAAGACTATATCACATAGTGGACATAGTACCATAATGGATTTGGTTTACTCCCTAATCCCATACATAACATCACATGAGACAAAAAATTACCCAATACATTGGAGATATATTTGGTTTCACCCATCATAACATGTACATGAATATGTGTTCCATATAAATAAATCAACCATAAGGAATAAAAATTCAGTTTACCCATGAAAGAAATGGGTTTTGTAATCATGTCATAAGGTATATCCAAAGGGCGTATCATAATGGTATCCATGAAATAAGATATTTAAATTATTATTCTTTATTATAAAATAAAAATAAAAATATATCATGAATAATGTAGTCTAACTAAAGTGAAAACATTAAAATAAGTGTTTAGGTAACTTTAGAAATGTGACACTTTAGTGCAGTTTTAGTGAAAAGAATAAAGAGACTTTAAAGTGAATAAAAAAAATATTTTTTCTATAAAAAAATGAAATAAAATATTTTTTCATGATAAAATTAGTTCTTTTAGAAAAATTTTGGTGGCTTAAGATTGTTTATGGAGTGTACTTGAAAATGGGTAAGAAATAGAGAAGTTCCCTTTAATCGGGTTTGCTTATCGAGAGGAATTGAGAAGGGAACCTTTTAAAATATTTATTTCCCCATAAAATAAAGATAAATTGAGCTATTTATATATTTTTGTAACATATATACAGAATATATAATACTTATATATGAATAATAAATAGATAACTTAAGGCAATGAGAGATAAAGCGTTGCCCACATGAAATATGGAGGTTCAGAGAGATCCCTTACCTTATGTATGAATGTGTTCTGAACTTGCACTTAATGTCATGAATAATAAAATTAGATTCATTAATAGTTTAATTAAAAAACTATTCCACATATAATTGATTTATTATAATTTTATAAAGTGCATTTATGGCCATTTTGATAATTTATAAAGTTCAATATCATTGTTATGGGAGCGTTCATTTCATGGTTTCATGGTCAGTTAAATTGTGTATATTTATAAATGTTCATGTAAAATGAGAATTGTAATCTATAAATAAAATTATATAGTATTATTTATCTAAAAAAAAATTAAATGGTCCCATATATCTTTTTTATTTCTGGTATAAGGATGATTTATTTGATAAAAGGTTAACGATGAATGTTTTTTGGGAGTTTTTACGACCATCACATAATACTTTTGTTTTATTTGATATTATATCTATATATTAGCTCTAGAAAATGAAATAATTTATAATATAACTATAAAATATTATTTATCTAGAATAATACTTTTATTAACATCTTTGAAGGTGGTAATGAAAAACAAAAAACCATTATCCATTATCCATAGAGACAGTTAACCGCTATAATTTGGATAATGGTTTCGTTTCTTTGAATAAGAGATGATGAGAAAAGGTTGGATAAGAAATATTATATTATAAATATAAAATTCCAATATATACATGATAATGGAGTTATTATGATTTTATGGATGAATTATGTGAGGATAAGGTAGAATAAAAAAACAAATTAAGAGAGGTGGTTTGAGAAAGTTACCTCTTGAATATCACATCTTTGAAGGACCCCTTAAGGAACTTGGAATTTTTATTTTGGTGATACCAGGAACACTTATAAATAGGGAGATTGGGGAGGAGAGGTTTTTGTAGATACTTGACAATATTCAAGGATTATAAGGTGTGAAGATAAGGGGTGGTATTTATAAGGGGAGGAGAGGGGTGTTTTTTTATTATTATATTCATCAGTTTATTATCTTGGATAAATTATATCAATATTACTAATTATTGTGAATATATATAGTAACTATTTCATGTTATTTCTAACTAATGGGTGCTTACCTCATTAATGACTCAAAATTTCATGTATTTTGCTTAAAATGTTAAAAACTGTAAATTTTCATATTTCACTATTCACAAAAATTAAACTATTTTAGAAAAATCCAAAAAATTCACCGTAATAATTTTTCAACATATAGGTTTGAAAAATGGAATTATTTTTATCAAAATATTTTTCTATATATTAGAAATTTAATTTTTAAATAAATTCACCATTTATTTGAAAAATACATATTTAAATATTGTAATTGATTTTATGACCCCTTTGAAAAATTAATTACGTTCTCATAAAATTATATAATCATTATAATAAAACATAATATTAATTTATAAATCCATTTAATTATAATTATTTTTTTTTAAATCATTATATTCATTATAAAATTGGAAATAAAATATTTATGTTTTACAAAAATACGAAATCTTAATTTATCATTTTTAAAAAATTTATTTACTTGTACCATGGTATAAATATATAATATTTCATTTTATAAGAAACCTAAATATCAATTTACATTTACATAGGAAAGTTTACTATTCTAATGGCTATATTACTATTCTTAATGGTCAGATTACTATTCCAATTTTCAGGAAACTATTCAAATGATCAGATTACTATCCCAATGATTAGATTTATAATTATCATATAGGTTTTCTACATCCTATAAATACTTATTATTCCATTAATTGTTCATTAAATTATTCTTTCTATCAATTTAATATATATACTTTCATCTTCAAAATTAATATTGTATTATTAACATTATGTTTTTATTTCTACAACTTTATTCGTGAGTGCAGTCATTCTGGTGGATCGACCAGATCCAAATTATGTTATTATTATCATCTTATTTTATATTTATTTACCTATTTTAATATTTTTAATTATTACAGGTTTATTTTCTAACTAATGTATCATTCTTAATTTATAAGAATAATGTTTTATTGGTTTATCTATTTGATGTTTGTGCTTGTTACTGCATGAAATAATTATAAGAAGGGAAGTTCCATTGATAAAATTCTGGGTCATTACATTATTCCCCCTTATGAAATTTCACACTTGAAATTTTATTTTACATACTAAGGTGAAAATAGGTGAGGGTACTTTTACTTCATCGCTTCCTCTGGTTCTCATGTCACCTCTTCATATTTATGGTTCATCCATAGTACTTTGACCAAGTGAGTAGTCTTATTGCATAGAACTTTATCTCTACAATCTAATATCTTCACCAGATGCTCCTCATAAGAGAGATCCTTTTCCAGTTACACCTCCTCTAAATTTAGTACATGTGATGGATCTAATATGTACTTCTTTAAGAGGTATACACAAAATACATCATCTCTTTAAGAAAAAGTTGGTGGGAGTGCTAGTCGATAAGCCACTACTCCGACATGATCAAGATTTGAAAAGTGGCCAATGTACATGGGACTTAACTTTACCTTCTTTAAAAATCACATGAATATATTACAGGAAGATGTGAAAATGAATACATTGTCTCCAACCTCAAACTCTAGGTCCCACAAAAAATTGTCTGCATAAATATTCTATTGACTTTGGGCTACCTTGTTGAGCTGCTGAATGATCTTCACCATTTATACCATTTATTCTACCATTTTCGGTCCCAACAACTTAAATTCCCCAAATTCATCCCAGAATGTAGGTGTTCTACATATCTTCTTATAAAGAGATTCATATAGGATTATTTGGATGCTTGAGTGGAAACTATTGTTGTAAGAGAATTTGAATAGTGTAAATGATGATCCCATCCTCCTTTTAAGTCCATTGAGAATACTCTCAACATGTCTTCCAATGTTCAAATAGTTGGATCAGACTATACATAATTTTGAGGATGATAAACCATACTAAAGTTAAACTCAGTGTTTAGGGACTATTGGAAACTTTTCCAAAACTTAGAGGTAAATATTGGATCTTGATCGGATAAAATCAATAATGGTACCCCATGAAGCCTCTCTACTTATCTAATGTATATTCATGAAAGTTGATCGATTGAGAAGTCCAATTTAATTTTAATGAAGTGAGAAATATTTTTAAGATGATCAACAACAAACCATATGATATTATTTCCTTTGGATGTATTTGGAAGTCCAATGACAAAGTCCATGGCGATGTTTTCCCATTTCCATGCAGGTATGGGTAAAGGTTTCATAATCCCATTATAATTTTTTCAGTATTCACTTACTGCTATAATAGGAACCTTGATGGATAATCAGTGATCTCCTACTTCATATTTCCCACCAATTGTTCTCTCAGATATATTGATACATCTTTGTGATCTATGGGTGGATAAAGAAGGTTGATCTATGTGTATCATTCAAAATATCTTTCTTTATCTCATAATTTTATGGTACACATAGTTACAACCCAAATATTAGGAATCCTTCCTCATCAATCTTGAACTCTAAGGATTTCTCATTTTTGATAGCTTCTACCTTCTTCTGAATTTCCAAATCACCTCTTTGAGTATCCTTTATCTTATCTAAAAGGGATGTTTGAGCAATCATTTGAGATAGGAATAATGAAATTCCTTCCTTTATGATTCCCATTTTATCTTTTGAATGTCAAGAAGATTAGATCCTTCTCAATTATAATTATTTTTAAAGTTTTAGGATCCTTTCTAATTAGAGCATCTACCACTTTATTTTCTTTAATAGGATGGTAGTGGATTGAGAAGTCATAATACTTGATGATTTGTAACCATTTTCATTGGTGAATATTATGTTTTTTATGTGAATATATATTTTAGGCTCTTGTGATTAGTATATATCTCACACTTCTCCCCATAAAGATAATCCCATCATATTTTCAACATGAATATCGCAACTGTCAACTATAAATCATATGTGGGATAGTTTTTATCATAAACATTTAACCGACTTAAGGAATAGGCTATCACTTTATCATTTTTCATCAGTACATAGCCTAATCCCTTATTTTATGTATTTTTGTATACCACAAATAGTTACCCACTTGTGAGTAGTGTAAGTAATAGTGTAGTGATAAGCCTCTTTTTCAACTCTTTAATGAAGTCTTCACATTCACTGGTCCAAAAAAACTTTACTCCCTTTAGAGTTATCTTGGTTAATGGGTTTGAAAATCATGAGATGTTCGACAAAAATCATTAGTAATACCCATCTAGACCAAAGAAACTATGGATCTCCGTTAGAGATACTAGTCTAGAACACTCCTTGATTTAATATGTCTTATAAGGGTCCAAAAATATTTCTTTTCTGGTGATAACATGTCCCAAGAATGATACTTCCTCCTTCCAGAAATCACATTTATTGTACTTTTCATATAGTTTCTTTCTTCACAAAGTCTTTAGAATAGTATTCAAATGCTCCTCCTTTATCTTGGAGTATATCAAAATATCATCTATAAATACTAATATTTTTTTTCAATGTTATTTATAAATACTCTATTCATGAATTCCATAAATATTGTGGGAGAATTAGTGAGTCTGAAGGGAATCACTATGAACTCATAGTATCCATACCTCACTCGAAAGGTAGTCTTGGGGATATCTCCCTTTTCCACATTTAACTGGTGATATCTTGAACAAAGTTCCACTTTAGTGAAATAATTATCCCCACGCAGTTGATCGAACAATTCATATATTTATGGTAGTGTATACATATTATTTATCATGATTTTGTTTCACTTTTGATAATCAATGTAGAGGTGCATTGTTCCATCCTTCTTCTTGATAAAGAGGACTGATTCACCCTATAGCGAAGCATTCAGGAGTATACAACCCCTATCTAGATTTTCTTGTGACTTATTTTTCAGTTATTCTAACTCAATAGTGTCCACCCTATATATATTATTTGATATAGGTAGAGATCTAAGTATGAGTTCAATTGAGAACTCAACCTCTCAGTCAGGAGGAAAACTAGTCAATTCTGTAAGGAATACATCAGTGTAGTCCCTCATAATGGGAATGTGTTCAAGCATGATTCTCTCCTTTGTCCCTAGATATGATTTCTCATAAGTAAATAGTATCCATGCTTGAGAGGAATAATAAAAAGGGTATTCATACTCTACACATTTGTACAGAATCATAGGACGCCTTAGGATATAAAGAGTGATATCCCTTTATCGAAAGTTGATGTTTGATTTATATAATTAAATCCAATACATGACCAATATAGCATAAAAATAAACTAAAATAAGAAGAATAAGATATTATGGTAGTTTTATCCCAAAAACATTGATCGAGTAGTAGTTATATACTTTAGATGGAATAATTTCCCCATTCGCTGTACTCACAAATAAATCAACCTCAATATTTTAAGGTGGAATTTTAATAGTTCTACTAAAATTGAAAGATATGAAAGTATTCAAAGAACTAGAATCAAATGGTAAATTATTTATTCTTGAATGAAATCATACATATCACCACATTATTATTGGGATCCACCTTAGTAGTAGTGATAGAACATGTCATTACTTTATGCATTAGAGGTTGTTGTCGTTGATTGTCTCTGAAAACCGTTGGCTTAGGGAATTGGTTCATATAATTATCATGTTCCTTTTAGTTGAAACATTGTACTATAGACTGAGTGTTGATGTGAACCTTCCTTTATTCTTCCTCATAAGTGGGATTCTTTATATCCCTTCATTAATGATTATCCTGATGCCCCTCTTTTTTCACATTTTAAGCATCTCCAGGTTACCTTTATACTGTTCCTAGGATGCTTCTTCCCACACTTTTGATAAGTGGGATGATGGATTTTCTTTCCTCCTTGGGATTTATCAGTTGATCCTCCCATATTAAACTCAATTTTAAAACTTTTATCTTTAGGACCATGGGACCATTGAGAGTCACTACTCTCCAGATCAACCTTAAGGGAACAAAAAATGGTATTCTCATAGCTATAGAAGTCTTAAATCACCAATGATTTTCTTAAACTCATATTTAATCCAATATAGAAGCAATCCAACTTTCTTTTAGTGTTCATGACAAAGATAGATATGTATAGTTAAATACTTATAAAGTTTTCCTTGTATGACCTGATAGACTCGTCTTCCTTTTTCTTCAGTCTAATGAACTCTTTATCCACCTTAATATCTAGATTTTTGGGAAAATATTTATTGAAAAATATTTTATTGAATCCTTCCCATTCCATGGAATCATTTTCCTCTTTATATTTTTTGTTTTTGATCAGTGTCCACCACTGACTATCTTCCCCATCAAATTGATAGACCACCGACACAAATTTATCTTCTTTTGAGCATTATATGACAAATAATATATTCTAAATGGATTTAATCCATTGTTATGCTATTTGGGGATCATAAGATACAATAATTATAGGATTCCTTTTTCGTATAAAGGGTTTGACTACAACTTTTTCTTTCTTAGGAGAAGGAGGTAGTTCTACACAATTCAAGTTATTAATCATAACTTGAGCTAGTTGATCCAGTTCTATCATAAATTTCAGAGCTCTAGTTCCTACCTGGGTTGAAACCTCATTAGGGAAATCATCAAATTTACAATCATAATGGTTTTTAGCACGGTTTCTACTATTTTCATCCATTAACTAGAAAAGAAAAATAAAATTAGGGGGCTTAAATACTTAGCCAATGACTACATAAAAAGGAAACTATGCACATACAAGGAATAAAATATAAAGATAAGTATATCATAACTTATAATTCCTTAAGTTTGAATCTAGGTTATCCATGGTGATAGAACTATCCATAGAGTTATTATTAAAAAAATTTAGTCATAATCCCCAAAAATAACTAGATCATGCTCTGATACCAACTATAGAAACCCTATCCTTTTATACATATTATTACTTTATTTTAAGTATAATTATCCATGAAATAAAAACCAAGGATAAAAAATTTTAGTGTCTTTGAAAGAATAGATACATAATTAGAAAACATAAAATAAGAATAAAAAATATTTTATTAATATACATAATGATATCATAACTCTTTTTGAGCTTCCAAAACTACATAGGATATTTTAGTGAATACATAGATAAAAGGGACGAACTAAAAATACCTATTAGAGAATAAACATGGGAATGAAGCATAGAACATGTGTTAGAGGGAATAAAATTATAATATTAAAGGTTTAGAACATGAATAAACATATGGAGGAATAATATATAGAACATGGAATCATATTAACATGGAAATATATGAATGTCACAACAACACATGACATGACATAAATATGTGTCACGGATAACTTCCAAGACTATATCACATAGTGGATGTAATTCCATAATGGATTAGGTTTACTCCCTAATCCAATATATAATTTCTCATGATACAAAACATTACGCAATACATTAGATCACTATTTTTGCATACACATCATAACATGTACATGCATATGTGTACTACATCAATAAACCAAACATAAGGAATAAAGATAAGGATTACCCATGGAAGAACTAGGTTTCATAATCACGTCAAAAAGAATATACAAAGGGTTTATCTTAATGGTATCCATGGAAGAAGAGATTTAAATTATTATTTTTCATTAATAAAGTAAATATAATAATATATCACGAATAATTAAGTCTAACTAAATTGAAAACATGAAAAATAGTGTTTTGTTAACTTTAGAAATGCGCCACTTTAGTGCGGTTTTAGGTAAAATAATAAAGAGTATTTAAAGTGAATAAAAGAATAATTATTTAAATAAAACCATAAATGAACTAAAATGGTTTTTTATGATAAAATGAGAAATTTTATAAAAAATTCTGTGGATTTAGAAAGTCTATGGAGTGTACTTGAAAATGGGTAAGAAATATAGAAGTTTCATTTAACCTGGTTTTATTTTCGATAGGAATTGAGAAGGGATCTTTTTAAAATATGTATTTCCCCATAAAATAAAGATGAATATATATATATATATATTTATATATTGAACATATATATAAAATATATAATAATTATACAAGAACAACGAAGAGATAACTTGAGGCAATGAGAGATAAAGTGTTTCCTAAAGGAGACATGGAGGTTCAGAAAGATCCCTTACCTTATGTATGAATATGTTCTTAATTTTCACTTAATATCCTATATAATAAAATAATATTTATTAATAATTTAATTCATAACCTATTACAATTATATTTGATTTTTTATAATTTTATTAAGTTATAAAGTTCAATTTCATCATTCTGAGAGCATTCGTTTCACAGTTTCATGGTCAATTAACTTGTGTATATTTATGGATATTATTTTAAAATGGTAATAATATTACTCAAGTGAAATTATATGGTATTAATTCACTTAGATAATTTTAAATGGTCCCATATATCATTTTTATTTCTGTTATGGGGATGATTCATTTGATAAAATGTTAATGATAAATGTTTTTTAATTTGGATGTTTTTTTGACCATCAAAAATTAGTTTTGTTTTATTTAATATCATGTATATATGTTAGTTACAAAACTTGAAATAATGTATAATATACCAATTACTATCTTATTTACCCAAACTAATATTTTTATGACCAACCTTAAAGGGGGTAATGAAAAATGAAAAATCATTATCCATGAACATGGTTAATCGCTATAATTTGGACAATTGTTTCCTTTATTTGAATAAGAGAAGATGAGAAAAAGTGTGGATATAAGATAATACATTAGAAATATAAAATTACAATATACACATGATACTAGAGTTATTATGCATTTACAGATGAATGAGGCGAGGAGATTGTTGAACAAGAAAATAAATTAAGATAGGTGGTTAGAGAAAGTTACCTCTTGAATATCACCTCTTTGAAAGACCCCTTAATGAACTTGGAATTGGTATTTTGGTGAGAACACAAGAAATTTTACATGAGAATAGTGGTGAGGAGAGGGTTTGATATATATTTTTCAAGCTTCAAGGCTTATAATGAGTGAGGAGAAGGGGTGGTGAAGGGTGGTATTTATAAGGGGAGGAGAGGGGTTTTTTCGATCACTATATCCATTAGTTTATTATTTTGGATCAATATTATCAATAGTATTGATTATTATATCTATATATAGTAACTAGTTCATGTGAGTTCAAAATAATGGGTTCTTACATCATTCATGACTAAAGAATTCATGTATTTGGATTAAAATGTTAAATACTTTAAATTAGTGTATTTATCTTTTCACAAAAAATTAAATGATTTTAGAAAAATACCAAAAATTAACCCTAATAATTTTTTGATGTTTATATTTAAAAAATATAATCCATTATATCAAAATAATTTTCTATATATGATAAATTTAATTTTCAAATAAAATCATCATTTAATCAAAAAATACCTATTTTAATATTATAATCGATTTTATAAAACCTTTGAAAAATTAATTATAGTCTCATAAAATTATATAATAATTATAATAAAACATAATATTAATTTATGAATCTATTTTATGAAAATAAATTTTCTTTTAAATGATTATTGTAATTATAAAACTGAAAATAAAATATTTACATTTTACAAAAATACTAAACCTTAATTTATCATTATTAAAGTTTTTATTTACTTTTTACCTTGATATAAATATATCATATTACATTTTATAAGACAAATAAATATCATTTTACATTTCTATAGGTGAGGTTACTGTTATAAAAGTCAAATTACTATTTCTAATGGTCATATTACTATTCTAATCACCAGGTTACTATCCCAGTGGTTAGATTATTATTCCAACGACCAGATTTATAATGGTCATATAGGTTCCTTACATCCTATAAAGACCTATTATTCCATTTATTATTTATTATATTCTACTTTATATTATGTTTATATATATACTTCCATCTTCAGATTGAATATTTTATTATTAACATTATGTTTTATTTATACATATTTGTTTGTGAGTACGGTCATTAAGGTGGATCAAGAATATCCAAATTATCTTATCCTTATTCTATTATTTTCTATTTATTTTCCTACTATAATATTTAGAATTATTATTGGTTTATTTTCTGAATAATTATCATTATTAATTTATAAGAATAATTTTTTGTTGGTTTATCTATTTAATTTTTTTTTCTTTTTACAACATGACATAATTATAAGAAGGTAAATTATATAGATAAAATTATGGGTTGTTACATGATGAATAATCTTAAAAAATCCCTAAAAGAGGAGAAGTCTAGTGGTATGAATATTAAGGTATAATTTTGTGCTCAACTTGAATCAAGGAGAAATAATATACAATGACTATAAGAATAATTAGTTTTAGTTAAGAACTTGTTAGATACCATGGGTAAGACTAATTTCCAGAATGATTTACAATTTTTATTTGATCCACCTTCGGAAGGTGGTGATAAATAAATGAATAAGGATTCCATCTTGTATGAGAAAAATGAAATGATTATCATGTCACAAAGATCATACTTCATGGATAAATATGGTATTGGCTATGAGGAAACAACACCAAGGAATGATAATAAGAGATATATGAATACTCCCAAGAAAATTTAAAGTTATTACGGTGCTAGAAATAAATTTAATAGGTATATAACAAGAGGTAAAAACATATATATGAGGAATCAAGGAAGAAATGGTAACATGTGTTACTTTTTTGGGATGCAAGGACACACCTTAATTTTTTGTGTTGAGGTATAGGGTTATATCATATGCTATGAAGCTGGTGTAAAACCTAAAATATCGATTCACCATGCAAAAAAAGGAGGTATAAGGATTATTTTGATAATTATTAATTCTATAACAATATTAAAAGTGGATTTTTTAGTTGATATTTATTAGGGGTTAAAGGAATATCTGATGATTCATACAATGGGAAAACTATTTACTTTAGAAACAAATTTCAATGATTATAATAAGAAGACTACTTTGCGATAACTAAGGTAGAGAAAAGATCCAAATCTATCACTAAACCCTAGAAATCTTAGAGAGATAAGAGAAAGGAATGGAAGTATTAAAAGAGATATATTAATGATGTAATAGAAAAGTCCTATGATAAAGGGACATATCAAATAAAGGAAATCATTGAAAATCTTAATAAGGATTCAAGCGATAGTTAAGGCAATAAGAAGGTTTAGATAAAGAAAAATATTCCTCCTTTGGGAAAAACCAATTTTTTAAAAGATTCCCATGAAAGAATATATTTTATAGAAGAGAAAAAAATTATTATTAAAGGAGGTTGGATTCCATCAAATCAAGTTCATATTTGAATATGGATTCTAAATTTAAATATAAATTAAAATAGTGGTCTATAGTGACTCACCATAATCATTAAATTGGGGAAGTTCAAGGTACCCCACTACCCATATTATCAAATTATTATAACTTTTTTGAACAGGTTAATGACTCAGGGGGAGACATAATCCATGGGGTAAGTATACTCAAAATAATATGAAGTGAAGTTGAGATCAAATATAAAATTTAGTTGGAAATACTAGTAAGAAAGTATTAGTTGAAGCCTTTCAGGTTCAATTTCATGTCAGGCATGAAGTCACATGAAAGGTTGAATTTATCTTGATAAATTTGATTATGAAAGAATTTATTTAAGTGTAATATGTCACATAAAGTCATATGTAAAAAAATATAATGTACCATGAAAAATCTATCTTAAAATTAGTATTAAAAAGACATGTAGGTTGTGGAAAAAATTCACTAAGGGAAAAGAATTATCTTTGGCTACTGCAAGGATGGATATTGAATACAACTCTTCATATTAAAACATATTGCATCAACTATGTCATTTTTTAGGTTATTTAATTATTCTTAATAATAGTAGATACTCAACAAATTAATTCACTAAAAATGAAATTTGTTTCAAATATACAATGTTGAAATAAAGGGAGAATTGGAGTTAAAATATTTGAATGATATATTTTTTGGTGTCAAGGACAAGTATTGGTGCTTATTAATGTTGAAAAAATATATTTGTAATTTTTTTGGTGATTTTAGACCCTCTCAGTTTGATAAAAACCTTGAAGATTTACATGAACATCTTAGCAAAAAATTAACCATTGATGATTTATTCTGGATCTCATGGAAAACTAATGGAATTATCTTATATGTGTTAACAATTGGCATAAATACTACTAAAAATGATATGTAATTTACTATTTATGATTTAAATATTATATTATAATAGTTTTAGGTGATTTTGGATAATAGGGTGTATTAATAAAATTCAAATAAAAGGTTATTATGGATTTATTGGACCTAGCGAGGTACATGGAAAATCCTATACTAGTTAGATTAGACTATTGTTTCCTACACAAAGATTAGGCTCATTAGGCTTAGAGAATTGGTTGGTATATCATGTTCTAATTGGTGATTTTTATCACTATATTTATTATTAAATAGATGAAACTATTGTTAAAAAAATTGATTCAAAATATTAATATAATAAGGATTCTAGATTTGGAAATTCAACCAGAATATTTTTGACAGTTGATGTTCCTGAAGGATAAAAATAAGAAATTGATATAGGGGGAGATTTTTTCTTAGATCTATGGATATTTTCATATGTATTTCATATTTCTAGGGGGAGTATAAAAAAATAGAATAACCACTTTTATTTTATTGATAATAAGGGGGAAAAGTGAAAATAGAGATTGTATCACTTAGTTTCAATGTGATATTTTCAAGTGGATATTGTTAACTATATCCAAGGGGGAGATTTTTAAACTCTTAAGAGTTTAAAATGGATTTATTAAAAATATACATGGGATGAATTTATTGGAAATATAAATTTTGGATTTTTTGGAAATACTTAGAGAATTGATATGGATACATTAATTCCATAATATTGAAACTAATCTAGTTCATAGGATATTCCATGAAGGATGGATGAGCTTTTTATTTATTATAAAATCATTTAGTTGGAATTTTGGAAGGATATAGTATGGAGAATACACATTGCATAAAGTTAAATCCCATTACGTGTAAAGGTAAATAGGTTAAATGGGAGCTTGCATATGGGTCCATGGATGCTTGCATAAGGTAATCAAGAAACATAAGTGTATCATAATTGATCCTTGAAGGTTGCATATAGGTAACTGGACACACAATTTAAAGGCCCTAGAAGTTTCTTAAGGTTATACTAGGATAACGATCCCTATATAAAGGCAATTACGTAATGTTAACCCATAGTGCCATAAAGGTACTACATAAAGGTACCATAAGTGCATAAGGATAACTTACAGTGGAATAAGGGTAATCAAAAGTGGTGTAAAAGTAAATATTTGCATAGCGTAAGGATACACAATGACCCATGAGTCCATGTAAGGGTAAAACACTTTGTGTGAAGGTAGATGTTCAAATGTATGGATTGAAATGTGGAGCTTATGAACTATGAAACAAATAAAACATAGCTATGTTATTTCTAAGACCTCTACATCATAAAAGAAAACTGTGTGCCATAATCATGAAATGAAACAAATCCATGAAATGATTTATACTAAAAGAGAATCTTCCAGAACATAATGAATAGTTGAGAAGAAATTTATGTCACTGGAAATATTGAGTTCCTCATGCTATAAGAGATATATTGCACCATAATAAATATTTTTAAGAATGATCTATTCTATAGTATAGAGGTTTTCACTGTGCATGAAATGGATACATTATAGGAGAAATATTTTTTCCCAGTAAAGAAATCCCATAGATTGATTGCTATATAAGTGTTTTTGATCAGAATTGTAAAACCTCTTCATATTATTATACTAAGTACAAAGTGATTCACATAGTCTAATCATACTATGGAGTTTCACATAGCTTATTGTATCCACGTATATGAACTCATGTAGATGTGAAAATCATGGTTTTTTATGCAATGAGATTTTAGGATTTATAGAGTTCATGGATATTTAAATATCATGTAAAAAAGAAGAAGAATAATAGATCCTATTAGCTACTTCAAGGAGATTTAATTTTGGAATAATTCTAGGATATTAAATATCCATTATTATCTTGAAATATTGTGAAGTTAATTCAGGTATCATTCTAACTGAATTAAATTCAAGAATAACCACATTGCGGTTGTATGAAATTATGAAGAATAGATTTTGGTGCTATAAATATGATTTTCCATATTTAAATATATGAAAATATAGGTCATACAGATGAAGTTTCTCTTAGGTAGTTACATCCTTTATAAATGGAAATATTCCATGTAGTTATAGCTCAAGACACATGGAGGATTTAAGAGTCATTTATGACTCTTAAAATAGAAGTTACAACACATGTGATAATGGATGTATTAGAGGAGAATATATGTATCACATGACATAATACCTAAGTAGAAGAAAAATAGAGGAGATATTCTGAACCACCAGACATATCTATATAGGAAGAAGAGAGTGAGTATTCCATTGAAATATCTAGGTTATAGAAGGAGAATATTTTTTACACTACAATAGTTGAGTAAAATGAAGAAGATTGATGTGCCTATAGTAAAGAAGAATTTATTCTAGAATTATTATGGAAAAGAGAATCCTAAGAATCTATTAAAGGATTGGCCAAAGAATAAGTGGTTGTCTAGTAAATAATGGGATTCTATAATTCCTCCAAAAATAAAGAAAGGAGATTCCATGACCTCTCACGGAAAGAATATTTTTGAGGTGATATTCACAATAAACTTGTTGAAGACAAAATGGAGATTCGAATCCACCCATCTGACTAGTGCATATATAATAATAGGGCGACACTGTTATTATCCATTAATCTAATCTGGTTTTCCCTTTGAATTAGTGAGTGAAAATGGGAATTTTGAGGGAAGTGATCCTAGTGAGATAATGCATCTACCCCAAACCAACAAGTATTGATACTTGGTAGGAGTAACCTAGCTTAAACTATTATAAGGTAGTGAGCCTCGGTAAGAGTGACCTAGCCTAAAATAATAGGTAGAGAGCCTAGTGATTTTTGTGCACCAATACAATATTGGTAACACGATCCTTTGAATAGTCTTTTGTGGTGAACCATGTAAAAAACCATGTGTAAATTTTCTCATTTTCTTTATTTTCTATACATCATCATAATATAAATTGATAAAGATAATCATGACTAAAATTAATATATAAAGGCTATCTAAGTACAATAAAATCAGATCAAAAAATTCAAATCAAAGTGACCCTTACAACTAATAGGTCAATATACACCAGGGTAGGAAGATATTTGGAAAGTATCCATACCCTAATTCACCACCTCCCTTAAGGTACCTAAGTCTCTCTCAGACCTATCATAATAAAACTAATCTTTTCATAATTTTTTATTATTTTAGTCATTATTATCTTATAAATGAATCATAAAACATAATAAACACATTCAAAATTCCATTATTGATGATAAAACTATATTTATGAAAGAATATTTAAAAAATAAAAACATTATATATTTAATAAAAAAAAGTATTCACTGATATAAAAGTTATATACTTGGACTTTCATATATTTTTTTTGGGTTCCACTATTGAATAATGAGCCCTATTGAACTCAATACATGTCTATTTTAATTTCAAATATTATTTATCATAACCAATGTAAGATGAAAAAATTATAATTAAAGAAATAAAATAAAATAATAAAACATACTTATTTAATAACTTTCTAAATATTCTTCAAACACCATCCAATAGAGAGTATAACCAATATGATTTACATTATTTTAAGAAAAATATTCATAACATCTAATGTATAGTAAAATATAAAAAAATTAGCATTAATAATAGTATAATGAATACTGGTTCATAATTATATATTTTTTCTTACTAGTAATGGAATGGAAAAAACCAAGATGTAATATTTTTGTTTTTTAATCTTTTAGACACATATTTAAATATTGATTCTTGATTCAAGTATTTCACCTATTTTGAAATTTATTCTAGGTCCATAAAACCATAAATAGAATTGAAATCATAGAAAAGTTAATTAAGTAAATATAATATATGTTTACTTAAAGAAAATAAATTAATAATTGAAATTTATAAACATGGAAAACCACTGCAACACAGGTACACTGAGATGATTTCCATTTACAACATCCATGATGTTGGTTTTAAAAATATTTAACATATAGTATCTTCCAAATATATCAATACCCATCAGAAAATTATAATAATTATATAATATATAAAAACATGTGATAACTTTATTACCTAATCAACATCCTGAGGAGTTTCTGAAGGTGATAAAACTCAAATCTTTCCTTTCCTTTGTAGTGATTACTTTAATTTTAGATACTATTATATAAGTTAAGTATAAGAAAATATTATAAGTAGTTATAAATTTATTGATAAATAAAAAATAAAAAATGATGCATAGATCATATGTCATTTGATGATAAATATTAGCTAGATAAAGTAAAAAATGACCAATAATCTGTCCAACCATGGACACCTCCTCAGTAGGCAGTGTTACTAGAGTAGTTGGATCAATAATATCATGTACCACTACTCTTACCTAACCTAAATTCATAAGATGATGATGTTCATAATCCTCCAGATGATGTAAAATTTTGTATACCTCAATACGTACATGGGAATCCACAACATGCAACTCATAGTACATGGTAATATTTGAATAAGGAGGTGGTGGATCTGGTTAGGTAGGCTACACAAGCTACGTCTGCCTCAATGCTTCTACAAGAATAACTAATATAAATGATTTAATTCTATCCTATATCAATTCATTCAAGTGTCATAGATCTATCTTCAAATAATATACTTCTACCTTATATTATACCCACATAGATTACATACTAGGGGAATAACCAATTTTTTTAGAACTGATACCCTCTAATGTGGCCCAAGTGTTCTATATTTCTTAAAATAGTGAAAAGAAGATCCATCCTACCCCCAGGGTTAAATGGTCCCCTGTGTCATTTTCTCTTGAAGGGGATATTGAAGTAATATTTTCAAATGTAATATTAGTGAGATAAATTTACTAAATATTAAAATTGATGAAAAGTAATAATTATTTACTTATAATGTTATCATCCACTTACTTTTTTATATCAATAATATAGAGAACATTTTTTTCATTCTCATATTTTTTAATTTTTCATGATGGGGTGGGGGATGGAGGGTTGAGTGGAACCTCTTTTAATCCATTACTTGACTTGGATCTTAATTCACTAAAATTTTTATAAAAAATTTTATCCTATAATAAATGATTCCCTCCATGTGACAATGTATGATGGTATAAATTGTGATACTCAATCTCTTGGTGAGTTTTCCTAGAGGAATGTTATGTAAAAAAAGTTATCAAGTAATTAAAACTAATTAAACAAATTATTTTACCCTTACATAACTTTAGTTTACACTTAATTAACTTTAGTTTAAACTTACTTAAATTTAGTGTACCCTTAAATAAAAATTTTCACACAAAAATGTTTTTACCCTTTGTTAACTTTAGTTTACCCTTTATTAACCTTTAAAAGTTTCTATAAACCCTTATATATATATATTTACCCTTAATTAACTTTACTTTACCCTTACTTAACTTTATATTACCATTAATTAGCTTTAGTTTACTAATAATTAAATTTGTTTTACTCTTATTTAACATTAGTTTACCCTTTCTTAACCTGTACAATTTTTGTCTACCCTTACACAACCTTGTTTTACCCTTAGTTAACCTCTGTTTACCATTACCTTAATTTAGTTTCCCCTTTATTAACTTTGTTTTACCCTTAATTAACTATAGTTTAACATTAATTAACAATATTTTACCCTTAATTAACTTTAATTTACCATTACTTAACACTTTTTACCCATAAATAAATTTAGTTTACACTAACTTAACTATAGTTTACCCTTACTTAACTTTTTATACCCTTACATAACTTTAGTTTAGCCTAACTTAAATTTATTTGACCCTTACCAAACTTTTCAAACCCTACTTAGCTTTGTTTTATCCTTAATTAACTCTAGTTTACCCTTTCTTAAGCTGCATAATATTCTATTTACCCTTAGATAACTTTTTTTAACCTTCACTTTGTTTTTCCCTTACTTAACTAAAATCTACCCTTACTTAACTTTAGTTTACCCTTACTTAACTTTAACCCTATTTAATTTTTTTAACCTTACATAAGTTCAGTTTACCCTAACTTAAATTTATTATATCCTTAAATAAATTTTTTTACCCTTACATAAATTTAGTTTAACCTAACTTGACTCTAGTTTAACCTTACTTAACTTTTTTTTACTCTTAAATTTTTTTACCCATATTTAAGTTTAGTTTACCCATAATTATCTTGTAAAAGTTTTTATTTACCCTTACATATTTTTTTAACATTACATAACTTTAGTTTACCCTTACTTAATTTTAGTTTACCCTTAATTAACTTTGTTTTACCATTATATAACTTTAGTTTACCCTTATGTAATATAAGTCTATGTTTACGCTTACATAACCTTGTTTTACCCTTACTTAACTTTAGTTTACCCTTAATTAACTTTAATATACCCTTACTTAACTTGATTTTACCTTACATAACTTTAGTTTAACCTTATTTACCTTTATTTAACCCTTACATAACTTTTTTTATCCTTATATAATTTAGTTTACCATAACTTAAATTTAATTTACCCTTACCCTTACTTAAATTTTACAAGTTTCTTATTTACCCTTAGATTAATTTTTTTACCCTTAATTATAATAAATATATTTATAAGTAAATAATTATAAATATATTTATTAAAAAAATTCGTATAAAAAATTTATCCAATAACAAAAAAATACAAAAAATAAAATGAAGTCAAAATTGTCTTAAAATATCTCTATCTTGTTTCTGAAAAGGATAAATACTTTTTATTAATTCATTTTGTCTCTTAAAATTTAAATGTCATCTATAATTGAATAAATAAAATATTTAGAAATTTATAATATTTAAACCTTAATAAAATTAAATAAATAAGTTTATAAAATTTACCATTTTGGATTTCCATAACATATCTTTCATTAAATGGTCAATTCTCATCCAAAATACTTATCATACAATGACTTTTTATAGTCAGTTATGTACTAAATTGCATGACATTTGATACAGTTGGATGGTCATTTTCATCGAATTTAACTATCACCCACTACTCTCCATATGTGAGTGAAAGTTTTGGTAAATGTGTAATCCCATGCCTACTATATTTAGGCACCGTACTCTCTAGAGAAGAGGAATAAATGCACATAATTTCAATAAATAAAAGTTTATTTTCATTAAATAATTTAATTACTATAGATATGTATTTATATGAAAAAATGTACATACCTCAGTTCCCCTACCTTAGTATATGTCATTTAAAAAGTTGTTTGCTACTTCAAAAAAGTATGCATACATGTATTTGATTAAATTTGAATAACTATAATAAATATATTTTTTTGTTCATAATAGAAAACAAAATATTTAATGTTATATTTTTTAAACAAAAAAATGTGCAACTAAAACTAATGTATATTAAAATTTACAACAAAAAATGATATAAATTATTATCATCTAAAAATAGTTAATTTTGTGTACTAGTATTTGTTTAGAAATAAATAAAATTTATAAGTAAATTATTATTTTTCATAAAAGTAATAAAATTATATCTATTTTATTAAAAAAAAGAGTATGACTAAAAATGAATAATATAAAGGAAATAGTCACAACAAAAGGATAAAGGAAAAAATTTCAACTGAAAAAATGGGTTATGGATTTAATGAATATAAAAAATATTACAAAAATGGTAGGAATTATAAACATCTATATATTTAAATATAAAATTTAAAAATAAAGTTTTAAACTATGTTAGTTTAAAAAACAAAAACAGATTACCATATTAATTAGGAGAGTAATGAAGTGTTTACTCACACCCCTTTTTACATGAATATTTCATGTTGTGTGGAAAGTGTCCACATAACAGTCAATGTTATCAACAAGTAATCATTCAATAGGTGGAGAAATTTTAGATAATTATCCAGTATCATCAATATTATTGTCACCCAACTGAATTTCTTCCCTAGAAAAATAATGGACCAATGATCATCTAATAGGTCAACAACATAAAATATTTGTTTTTCATGCATCACCATGATAAATAATTCCCCGCAACTAAATCTTTTCAAATCAATAAGTGTAAATCAATACTCATCAAGTTTCACACCACTGTTACTGTCAACCCAATTACACTTAAATACTAATACCCAAACTTTAGTATAATCAATCTCCAATATATCCCTAATAACTCCAAAATATGATGTTCATTCAAAAATTGAGTTTTTATCTTCGACACTCAAAAAATTCAGTGCTTTAGTGTCAACCATTAATCTATTATTTTGAATGGTACTCTTTCCATCCTAATTTTTATGTAAAATGTGTAACCATTATTTTTAATACAAGACCATGTGATCACATTAGCACTTTTCCCCTGTTAACCATTTAAATGTTTCTAGTGTGGATAAATCAATGTTAATTTTCTCCTTAAACCATAAAAATGTGTTTTTATGTTCATTTGTCAACCACTTTTCATTTCTTCTCAGATAACACACCCTCAATCCAGTAATATGTGATGATATATATGGTTAAACATCACCTTTATTGTTCAAAATATATAAATGTGCATGCATCACTTCATCACTTGGAATTAAATCCACCTTTAATTTGTGAATCCATTTACCTTCACTATCAGCTGTAAAATGTAGAGATAGGGAGACCAATGTTCTTCAATTTAGAAAAATAATCTGTAAAAAACTCAATTACCTATTATAATATATATTTTTGAACAATAGAGTCCTCTGGTCAATACATATTCTTAATATATCCCTTAAAAATTTTTATATATCTTTCAAAAGGATACATCCAACATAAATAAACAGGCCAACATATTCTTATCTCTCGCACAAATCGAATCAACATATGAACCATTTTATCAAAAAGTGATGGTGGAAAATACATTTGTAGTTAACAAAGTATGTGGATAGCTTCATTCACTACTACAAATTTTGGTTTAATCAGCACTAGCTTTTATCAGTGTTAGAGAAAAATGCCGATAAATAATACCTTTTCTTATACTAAAAAAAGCACTGATAAAATAAAACCTTTATCAGGGCTTGTCCTTTAACATAGATAAAGGTTTTCATTATCAATGATAGTTAAAGTGATTATAAAACTAAAGTGATTCCACACGAGTCCCATATCGAACTTGTGGATGTTCAACCGCCTTTTTCATATCACTTCGCCGCATGACAACACAAAAAAGCTACTGCGGGGATGAGCTCCCACATACACTCGTCACACACCAACATTGGACCATGTCTACACGCACGGGCTTGTGTGGGCCTTTACCCTCCCTATACTCACCATGAGATTTGACCAACCACATGCTCAATAAGCCTTCCCTTTTGGGCTGCCTAAATGACTGACCCTCCTGGTTGAGAGCTAGGTGACTTAATAATTTTTTATAATTAATTAATATTTCATATTGAAAAATATTGATATATATGAATATATTAAATATATATATATATATATATGTATATATATAAATATATTATTTTTTTATTTTTATTTTTTTTAATATTTTTTAAAATTTATTCTTTTTTATTATTTATTTATATTTATTCATTTTTTATAATTAAATTTTTATTTCACATATAAAAATATATTGATGTATTTTAAATATTGATATATAATAATATATATATTAGTATATATTGACATATATTAATAAATAGTATATTAATCATTTAATTATATATATATATATAATTTATTAAATTTAATATATATAGAAATAAATATCATATTAATTATTTAATTAAAAATAATTAATTTTAAAAAATATTTTATACATAATTAAATAAGTAATAGTCTATTTATAATTAATAAATAAGAATAAATTTATTAAATACTTAATATACTAAATAAATAATTAATATACTATTTATTACTCTCTCTCTATATATATTAAATTTATTCATTTTTATTAATAAAAATTTCATTAATTAATTTATTAATATTTTTTTAGCATTCAATTTATTAATACAATTTTAATTTACATAATTAATATATATTTGCTTTTATTTAAACATAATTCATGTAGAATCACGAGCTAGACTAGGCCAACCCCCAAACTTTTTATAATTAATTTTTTAAAATTTAATATATATATAAATAAATAAATAATTAATATACAGTTTATAATTAATAAAAATGAATAAAATCATTAAATAATTAATATACTAATTGAATAATTAATATACTATTTATTTCTATATACTAAACAAATACTTAATAGACTAATTAAATACATAGTATACTAATTAAATAATTAATATACTATTTATTGATATATATATATTAACTTTATTATTTTTTTAATAAATTTATTCATTTTTATTAATTATAAATTGTATGATAATTATTTAATTATATATATAATTAAATTTCACTCATTTTTAACATGCATTCATTTAATATAATTTATTCATTGACAATGTTAACTTTGTTCTTACTTTTTTTTTTATAATTTATAGATTTTAAATACTATTTTTTTAATATGTTTGTAATTTAATCATTTTTATTGTTTTTATACATAATTATTCATTAATATATTTGAAATTTATTCATTCCCAATTTTTCATGATTCAATATTTTTTTTATTTTATCCATTTTCTAATATTTATTTATACATGTTTTATTATTAAAATTTAATGTTTTCAATATGTTTGTAATTTATATAATTAATATGTATTCATTTCCATTTTTACCTATATATATATATATATATTATTTTTTATTTTTTTTAAAATTACCTATATCATTAATAATAATTATTCATTTTTTAAATTTATCCATTCTTATTGTTATTTATTTTATTAATAGACACTACATATAATATAATTTCTTTGTTCAATTTAATATATATCAAACTTATATATATACACATTACTTCCACACACACATATATTTACGTAATTAATGAAATCATATATAGAAACACATACACCTAATATTAATGTAATTTATTCAAATTTTAATATTAATTTTAGAATTTTACTTAGTAACATTATATATTTAGTATATTATGTTTTTAATTGGTAAATTTAATTTATTTTTTAATAATATTTTAGTTAGTACTATTTATTCATTTTTAATATTTTGTTATTTTTTATTTTTTGGAATTTAATCATTTTATAATATTTATTATTACATATATATTCAATATGTTTTAATATTTTCAATATGTATTCATCTTTATTTCAATATGTATCTATATTTTTTTTAAAATTTTTCATAATTAATAAAACTTATCAATTTTTTCAATATTTTTAAAGACTACTCATATTTAATTATTCAATTTCACTGATTTTTAACATTCATACATTTAGGATTATATATTCATTAATAATGTTGAAAATATATTTTTAAATAAATATTTATAAATAAATATTTTTATAATTGTATATTTACTATATTTATAAAATTATATATTTATAATTATAAATAAATAAATATATTTTTTTTTAGAAAATTTATTTATATAATTATTAATAAATGATAACATTTTTAAATAATTATAAAATCATAGTAAATATATATATAATTAAATAAATATATATTATTATATAAATAAATTTTTAATTATTTACAAATATTTATAAATATATTTAAAAATATATTTATTTATAATTATAATTATAAATATATATCTATAATTATATTTATAGATACATATTTACAATTATTTTAAGATATTTATAATTACACACATATATATTTGTTTATTTATAATTAAATATATTTAATTTTTTTAATTATATTAATTATATTATTAAAATTATTTATATATATTTTTATCAGCGCTAAACAAGCACTGATAAAGAGGACTTTTTTCAACGCTTATTATTTTAGCATTGATAAAACCCCTCTTTATGATCACTCTTTTGGAAGCGCTGATAAAACCCTCCTCGATCTTTTAAATAAAACCTAAACCGAACCGATTTCTCTCGCGTCGTTCAAGCTCTTGTGGAAGTCCAGCTCTTCCGCTGCTCCACTCGATCTTCTCTCGAATGAATCAACTCCAAAATATAAGGTATGTTATTATTTATCCTCCTCTCTCATTTATGTGTCTTCGATCGTCTCTTTTGTGAAACCAAGTTATTATTTTCCTTTATTTCTTATTTTCTACTGCCTCGCCTCCCCGCTATTGTTGTCTTTATCCTAGGATAACCATCTACCACTGTGAAGCAGCCATTCGGCGACCACCCTTTCCCCATATTCCACTCCCTCAGCCGACTATGACAAAAAACCTTCCCCCCTCTCCCTTTCTGACTACCTCTCTTGGGAAGGGTTTAATATATATTTATCTATCCATATAAATTCTATTTTTTTTTATTTTTTTCATGTTGGATTTATATTGTTTTTTTATATTTTATGTAAAAAATAACTTCAAAATATTTAATTATTTTTATTCTATAATAATATATTAGTTAAAATATATTCATATTTTACTTCAATTATGTGATTTCCCATGAGAAAGGGAATATTGTTTTTTGAATGGAATTGGAATGAAAAAGAATAATTTGTTGACAACATTGATGCGATTCCATTAATAATTATTTATGTGTTGTTTCATGAATTGTTTTTATTATAAATAATATTTGTATATATTTTCAATTTCTTTAAACTAATAATAACATGTTGGATCATAGATGGGTATTTAGACCTAAATTACTCTTATGAAGTTGTAATAAATTATGATTCTAAATATGAAATTATTAATAAATGATAATGCGATGGAAGTATAATGGATGTCTATAATTATGAATTGTAAAGAATAATGATAAATAATGATTTTTTTCTATTCCCCTCTTATCCATCCACTTATTGTTTAAGTGTTGAATATAAGCTACCAAATTATGTTTTAGTGTGTGTATGGAAAATGATTTAAGGATTCTAATAAGACGACAATTAAAAGAAAAAATGAAATTAAAGGTAGATAATTCATGTAGTGTAATTTGGGTTGATTAATTCATATTGGAAAATTATGGTCAGTGTTATCTTAGGAATATTATGTGATAGGATATAATATAAGTTTGTGGAATATCTTTAAGTGGTCGTTTTTAATTCATGAGGTGATATTAAAATAAATAAATAAATAAATAAATAAGTGGCAAGTTATGTATTAACAAGCTATTATAGTAAAGTTTAGTAGTGATATCTTGTATGATGTTGAGATTTTTATTAGATCCTGAATTAATAAGAATGATTTATCAATTGTTGCTTTATCTTTACATCTGATAAATCACTATGATCATTCAATTACTTTTATTATATGTGCTTGTTTGCTTGATTGATTGCATGTGTGATTGTTTTCCTTCTTGATGGACTATCAATTCCTAGGGAGGTTTCAAGGTGTTTTAGAGTGTTATATTTCTTTTCTTATTAAAATAGAAATCCTAGGATTGAATTTATTGTGAGTTTTCCTTGGTTAATAAAGATGTTGATAAAATTATTTTTCAGATTCATGTTCTTATCTAGTTACCTTAAATATGAGGGGTGGACAAGAAAAAATTTAGTCATGGTTTGAGGTGTGTGGGTATGTATAAGTTTCATCTTCTTATTTATAAAATTATTTATTTTGATTAATCCATATACATATTATTATTACTATTTTGATCTATTTTATATCATTAGGAATGGGTTGAGTTCCGCCCATAAAAATTTCTAATTTAGAGCACATTTATATGAGACACATACATGAGTAGAAGACAGTGGAAGAATTTTATAAGGTTTATTAAAATCTCCCCTAACCATACATGTGGTATGAATTTTATTAAGAATGATTATACTCTTTTGGATATACCTATCAAGGTTTTGACTACTAGATATAAAAGATATCTTTTATAGATTTATGTCATTGTTAGAGGTGTAATAAAAATGTTTTGAATATTAATAATATGAAATCCATGTTAACTGATTTTTTTGGAATGTTTATTAATGGAAAATATTTGTGGTATTTTTTAAGGAAATTGATATTGTAGAATATGTAAAATATACCTAATATTTATAACTCTACTATTTTTTAAATGGGGGTTCGTCAGTGGGTTATAGAAAAAATATATTTTTTAGTATTCCTATAATACATAGTATAGAATAATCTATAGATAAAGTGAATAACAAGGAATCCAACTTCACTTCTATCATCAATTACAATTCCATCCATTCGTTTTATGAAATTCCAAGCTCCCTAACCCTATGTCAAAATCTTGTGATTACATAACCTTGTATGTTCTAAGAAATGATATTTTTACACAAATTTAGAAATCCTAGTCACAATTAAATGACAAGCAAGAACAAGAATTTTCAAGGGAATTGTACTATCCATTAATAATTTTTTTTTGTTTCCAATATATTTTTACCACCTTTTTCTTCCACACAACATCAAATTTAGAAACTGGACCAACATCCACATGTTTACACCATGTCATTTATTTTCATGTTTCCCTTGTGTAAAATGAGAAATTTTTAGGAATCATAACAGATAAAATTCAAATTCTAGGTTCCCCTAATTAGAATTATCTACAACTTTATACTTTAATTAATAATAAATTATGTTTATTTATTTATTTTTTGTACAAAATAAATATTTTATGAACCTAATAGGATGAATATGAATAAAAAATGGATGCATGCTAATTGTATGAAAAAATATTATGAATATGGAGTTAAAGAGTTCATCAAGTATGTTATAGGGCATTCATACGACTCTTCTCAAATCCTTTATCCATGTTTAATTTGTTTTTATTCAAGAAAAATTAATCTTTAAGAGTTGAAAAAATATTTTATTTTTCACAAAATAGATCAAAGCTATACATATTGGACTAAACATGGGAAAAAACTGAACGTTCACATTGATTGGGATGATACTGCAGTTTATGTATCATTTGATACAAATAAAAATGTAAATAATGATAGAGATTTTATGGAAGAAATGAAAAAGAAAATTTAAGATGACCTTCATGATTTTCCAAAGTTGTTTAATAAGTTAAATAGCTGTTCTAAGTGATCATTGTATATCAGTTGTACTAAATACAAAACATTTTTAGCTATATTGAAGTTATATAATTAATATGAGAATGTTTAAAAATAGTTTTATGGTGGATCTTGGGTTGTTTTTTGTTTTCTAAATGAGGTGGGTGGTGGAGCATGGTTTTATGATAAATGGTGGGTTTTGTGGAAGTGTTTTGAAAAAAATGGTTTATAATGGGTCCTTTAAGGTTTGGTCATTTGGTTTGAAACATGATTTGGTGTGGGTTGGAAAAGGATGTTACACATGAACCATGATTTCTTAAATGTTTTCTCTTCTATCTCCCATGATCTTCCAACTAAAATGAATTTTTAACTTCTAAATAGTTCATTGGTATTAAATTTTTCTTTAAAATGATTTTTGAATGTGTTCATTAAAATTTGAACCATGGGTCATTTTGGGACACAGTTGGTTTCAAAAGTTTTAAAGGCCTGATTGACATGGTATACTTAGAAATGGGTTTAAAAATGATTTGGAACTATTTTGGTAAATGTTTTTGGGGTGTGTAAACTTGAAGGCCCATGTGGCATTTTACTTCCAAAGTTGATGTTTTGTGGTGATTTTTGAAAAGAATGTGATTCATAAAATGTGAATGCTTGGTTGGAACCTAAAAGTGTTTTAAAAGATGGTTTGAATTCTTATATGATGTGACGACCCAGTTGGCACTTTGTTAATGTGAAATGATTGAATGTTTTTTTGGTGGTACTCCTATCTAGGGTAACTGTAACACCCCAAGATTTCATAGTACGTTATCTAATTAAAGTAATTCAATAGATTTGTAATGTCCCAGATTTTTTCCATGTTTTATTTTAATATTATATGGGAATTATTTTCAAGACCAGGCTCTGAGACGGCGTGCGGTTCTGAGGCCTGGTAAGCCCGGAACAAATGTTTAAATTTAATTTAATAATTCAATTACGCGTGTGTGCGGTTTTACTGAAAAAGTGGAATAACTCTCGAATGGGTGCTCGGATCAGAAATCCGACGACACCGTTGCGTTCGGAACAACATTTTTACCTTAGGCGAGGCCTAACTTTGGCCGGCGTAGGTCGATGGTGAAATCTGGTTTTTGGATGTAACCGTAATAAAATATTTGATTAATATATTTTATTTAAATCCTTGTTGAAATGAAATATTTTATTCTTTTAAATAGATATTTCATAGGGAGGGTCAGGGTTACAATTCCCCTGACTCTGATTTTCTCTAGAGAGCTCTGGAGAAGACCTCCCTACGCGGCGACGACGTTCTTGACGATTTTCACCGGAGACGACAACGCAACAACCAGATTATCGCCAACAAATGACATAGATCAAGGTAGGATGTTTTGATTTTTATTTTCCTTTCCCCGTTCTTGATTCCCACGACGAACGCGGACAAATCTGCGAACCGATTAGACCGCAGATCGATCGTTTTGCGGGCGGGCGTGATTTGGGGTTTTATCAGGAAATCAATTACTCAAGGTTTTATAATCTATTGTTTGTTGAGATTTCGATCTAACGGTGATGAACCTGGATCATCATGAACAACGATCGAGGTTTTTCTCTCTTACTTGATTCTGTTTTTCTCCCTCGCATTCTTCGTTGCGTTCTACACGTTCTTGGAGGAAATAGATCGTTGCACATTCTTTTGTTGAAAAAACGATCTGAGATTGTAGATCCAACCCCGGAGTGATGTCATAGAGGTGCGACGATGATTTCGGTAGGCAATTCGGAGCGGATTGGGAGATACGAGTTTTCATGCGTTTTTCTTCGGATGGATCATTCGAGGTTGATGATCCGATTCAACAGACCAAAACACCCGTTATGGTGTTCGTATGATGAAACGAACCAACCCCTGGAGTATCGGGATGAACGAACCAGAGAAAAATGATCCAGAAGATCAACCGAAGCACGAGGAAGAAGACGGCATTTCTGGAAATTTCCCGACTACATGCTGTGTAGTATGGGCTACACGACGTGTGTTCGTCAGCAGGTTTACATGGAATATACTCCAGGAGTACACGGACTCGGGAAGGGTACATGGCCAAGGACACGCTGTGTATACCCCTCCCCAGCCAGACCCGACCAGATACACGGGATACCCCGTGTACTGGTACACGGGCATGCGACACAGACACAGACAGAGGCCACGTACGAGCACATGGCCAGCGTACATGAAGTGAGCCCCAGGTGCTCGGACATGGCATGTGTCTCTTCTACACGCCGTGTAGTTACTTTCTATCCCACAAGCCAAATGACATAGGCCGTTTACACAGGCAGTACCCCAGGTCAAGGAACACGACGTGTACTTTTTCTACACGCCGTGTAGTTTGGTTTTACACAGTTTGAAGGAATGACATGGGCCGTTTACACGGGAAGTACCCGGGGTCAAGGAACACGGTGTGTAACCATACTACACGCCGTGTAACCTGTCTTAAATGGCTTGAGCCACTTGTCTTCTGTGACTTAGACTAGCTTTTCTTAGGGTCTGTACCCTTGGTCTTTCTTCTGAAGGTTTCCGGTATCATTTCCTACATACAAGAGTATGATCCCTTCAGAAGCACCTCCTGAATATAGTTTTTGGAATCCCCTCTGTGATACTTAGAGCCGGATCCTCTATTCATCCCTGGAACCCTAGGTAGAGTTTTTGGTATCAACGTGACCAGCTTTACTTGGGCACCGATCCTCTGCTTAGCAGATTAGCTCAGACCGAGTTTCCAGAATCACCCCATGACATGGGTGTGATCCTCATCTGAGCATCATGTTCTCAAAGTACTTATGGAGTGTGTTCTCCCGGAATGAGTACTTCGTATCTCTCTCTCAGACATATGAGTGTGTTCTCCTTGTTACGGTGGAATCTTTGAGCTGGATCTTAGTGTTGGTTTCGTGATAGTCAATCGTGTATGAGTATATCTGGATATTCTAATTATATGTTCAGCAGACATATACTGTGTAGAGCTGACTGTATCTTTCTTTGTGGTATTTTCCCTTGTTGTATTTCTTTTGTGGTTTCGGGGTGTCCTACTGGGTATTGTTATACTCACTCCTGCACGGGCTTTTCCTGCACGTGTCGTGTCTTGTGTAGACGAGCAAGCCTTTGACAAGATTCTAGGTGGACCAGGGCTGGACAACCATCAGTGAGATTAGGCAGACTGAGGTGTGTTCCTACAGCTACAGATTGCAGTCCCAGTACCTTTCCTTACAGGTTGGACTTTGTTACAGACTTTCTTTTTGGTGGGCTTGTACTTTTGGCCCAGGTTTTTACTATCTTGTACTTTACTTTCCTATCGTACTCTGTTGGTTGGGTTTTAGTGTATGCATGCATATTTTCCTTTTAGTAGTTTTTACTTTTCATCTTTGTGGGCTTGGAGATGTGTGTGCGTGTGTACAGGTTTATAGAAAATGCCTCCCATGTTAGTATCATGCCTACTCGGTGCTAGTCACCAGCCCCTGGCCTATTGGAGGCAGGCTTGGGGAGTTGCGGCCCGAGCCCTACTGGGACGGGTCATGACAGGGTGGTATCAAAGGTGGTCGGTTCTACCTTAGGACCGAGAGTCTGTGAGTTGGTTTGGGGAAACAGTTTTAAGTGTTTCGAGTTTGGCTTTTAGGCCAGGGACCCCAGTGTTGGTGCGGGCGGCCGACGTATCCATACACCAGGACCCTGATAACTTTATTTTTGACTCGGAACATGAGAACACTAGTTTTATGGGAAAAATAATGGTACATGCATCATATAGGAATGAGTTGTGGTTTCCATGTCCTTTTTGAGTCAGCTCTCTAGATATACTCACTGACTGAGATACATCTTGTTTCTTTAACAGTATGCCTCTGCGATGCACACATGCTAGGATCCAACAGCTCGATCACGAGGATGAACCCCTCAATGATGAAGCCTCGATACAGGGACCGGATCCCCCAATTTTACAATCAAGTGGTGTACCAGTTATCCCGCCACCTGTGGAGTAGTGTTTAGTGCCTGCTGTACCAGTGGAGGAAGAGCGTAGGCAGAGCGCACTCCACGAGTTTCAGAGATAGATACCCCTCAGGTTTCGAGGTGAGCCTGACCCTCAGGCAGCAGAGGACTGACTTGAGGCAGTGGCTAGAGTCTTCCGTTTGGTCAGGACACCAGCAGACCAGATGGTGATCCTGGCAACGAGCATTCTGCAGGGCTCGGCAGGAATATGGTGGAGTTTGGTTATCCAGACTCACGACGAGGTGGCACTTGCATGGTCGTAATTGAGCATCTCTTCAGAGAGGATTTTTCACCAATTACCCTAAGATAAGTACGCACACAGGAGTTTCTTTAGCTCCAGCAGGGAACCATGACAGTGGCTGACTATTCTTCGAGGTTCACCGACCTCTCACGGTACTCGATGGATATGGTCAGAGATCAGTACTTCAGAGCTCAGACTTTTGAGTGGGGCTTGCATAGAGATATCTGATCTAACATCATCCCTATGAGTATTCCTACTTATACTGGGGTGCTCGAGCGGGATTTGGTGGTCGAGAGCTTCTTGGCAGAGTAGATACAGCCGATAGTTGTTAGTAGTGGGCGAGATGGAGTAGAGACCTCGATAGTGGGGATCCGACGTCAGGGACCCAGGCATGGGAGAAGTTTCTAGAGGAGATCTCAGGACAGGGGATCTACCATACAGGGTTCACAGGGCACATCCAGCCAACCTCAGGAGAGGCGATGCTACTCATGTGATGGCAGGGGACATCTTGCTCGAGATTTTCCGACCCTCCGTACTACTGACACGGGAGAAGTGGATGGACCACCGAGGAAGAGGCAATGTGTGGATCAGAAAGATTCGCAGGGTGGCGGACGTGGTAGGGGAGATGGGAGAGCAGCTGGAGTTGGTCGGCGTTTTGACCTTTTACCACCACCACCCCAGGAGGTCCACCCCGGGCTCAAGGAGTTGGTGGATAGAGGCAAGGATAACTGCAGGCGGCAGAATATTATGACCCTGGTACTCCCGGAATGATTAGAGGTACTATCTTTGTCTTTTCTACTTTGGCTGCTATACTGATAGACACAGGTGCTAGTCATTCCTTTCTGGCTTCTTATCTTGTCTGAGACCCTGAGATTCCATTTGAGCTGTTGACTCGACCCTTACGCTTAGAAACACCGACTGGGGAAGATTCAGAGATCACACACCTCTGTAGATAGTGTGACCTGACCCTTGGAGGTGAGAGTTTCGGTTGGAACCTCTTGGTGGTAGCGTCGAGGCCTTACGATGTCATTCTTGGTATGGATTGGATATCCACAGTTCATGCCCAGATCGACTGTTTTAGGTGAAGGCTGCGGTGTCCAGGCAGCGCAGGATGAACTCGTGCATAGGAGGGCACAACCGATTTCACATCAGTTGGCTAGACTAGTCCTTGGCGCAACAGATGTTATGAGTTTCCAGTTTCTAGCAGTAGTGGCTGAGTACGAGGACGTCTTTTCGGAGGATGTCCCCGGGCTACCTCCTCGTCGGGAGATAGATTTCTGCATTAAGTTTCAACCCGAGACGACACCGATATCAGCATCAACATATCAGATGGATCCTGCAGAGCTTCGTGAGCTAAGGGTGCAGCTGGATGACTTGCAGAAGAAGGGCTTTGTGACACCCAGCGTTTCACCCTGGGCGGCCCCACTGCTGTTTTCCAAGAAGGAATATGGGAGTTTGAAGCTATGTGTGGATTAACGGTGCTTGAATTAGGTGACCGTGAAGAACTGGTATCCACTACCGAGGATCGATGACCTCTTCGACCAGTTGAGAGGGGAATGATGGTTCTCGAAGGTTGATCTACGATCAGGCTATCACCAGTTGCGAGTATGGGATGATGATATACAGAAGAAAACTTTCCAATGTCGCTACGGTCACTATGAGTACTTGGTGATGCCCTTCAGCATGACGAACTCCCTAGCAGTGTTCATGGGACTCATGAACTGGATCTTTCAGCCCTATCTAGACCGGTTTGTAGTGGTCTTCATCGATGACATCCTTGTGTACTCTGCGTCCAAGGAGGAGCACGAGAGACACCTAAGGATAGTTCTGGACACACTCCGAGAGCACCAGTTGTATGGGAAACTCTCGAAGTTTCAGTTCTAGTTACATGAGGTCCACTTTCTGGGACACGTTATCTCGGAAGATGGTGTAGTAGTGGACCCATCCATGGTGGAGGCATTGCTAGCATGGGAGCTACCCCAGAGCATGACAGAGGTGCAAAGTTTCCTTGGGTTGGCAGGATACTATCAGAGATTCATCCTTGATTTCTCCAGGATTGCAGCACCCATGAAAGCTTTGACCCGAAAGGGGATGCCTTTCGTGTGGACCGAGAGATGCCAACAAGCTTTCCAGCAGTTGAGACAAAGTTTGACGAGCACCTCAATCTTGAGATTACTAGAGGAGGGTGTCGAGTACGTAGTGTTCTGCGACGCATCAGGAACTGGGCTTGGTTGTGTCCTGATGCAGAGGAAAGTAGTGATTTCCTATGGCTCACGTCAGTTGAGGCCACACGAGAAGAACTATGTGACCCATGATCTTGAGTTTCCAGTGGTAGTCTTCGCATTGAATATGTGGTGGCACTACCTGATGGGCGAGCAATTTACCATCTACTCTGATCACAAGAGTCTCAGATATATCTTTTCTTAGAAGGATCTAAATTTGAGACAAAGACGATGGCTTGAGTTCCTCTGGGATTACGACTTTGAGATCATTTACACACCTGGGAAGGGGAATGTTGTGGCAGATTCTCTCAGCAGAAAATCCAGTTCGCAGTTGCTGGATAAGGCGACGGGGCAGTTGGACTCTTTAGAGTTATCCTTCATGGATGGAGATGAGGGAGATTACCTTCAGTCGATGGTTGTTACCCCTCCACTCTTACAACGAGTTAGGGAAGCACAGCTCAAGGATGCTAGCTGTGAGACTCTACATGCTCAGGTATCCACAGGCGTTGATGTTGATGGATTTTCAGAAGGTGGGGAGCACATTGTTCTTTTCAGAGGGTGTATAGTAGTACCGGTGACATTACGAGAGGAGATTTTACGGGAGTTCCATACATCTACTTTGGCGGTGCGTCCCAGCGTGGAAAAGATGTATCAGAACATCCAATGTCAATTATGGTGGCCAGGAATGAAGAAGAGTGTGGCAGAGTTTGTTTCTCAGTGCCTTACTTGTCAGCAAGTAAAGGCTGAGCAATAGGTGCCAGCAGGTTTGACTCAGCCCCTTGAGGTGCCAGAGTGGAAGTGGGACAGGATATCCATGGACTTCGTGACGGGTTTACCACGTACGTCTAGGGGACACGATTCCATCTGGGTGATCGTCGATCGACTCACCAAGTTGACCCGCTTCCTAGCCATACTGAATCATAGTTTGGTAGAGATCTTGGGACGCCTCTATGTGCAGGAGATAGTTTGACTTCATGGAGTGCCATCCACAATTGTCTCAGATTGTGATGCTAGTTTCACATCCCGGTTGTGAAAGGGATTGCAGGAAGCTTTTGGGACTCAGTTACACTTGAGCACAACATTTCATCCTCAGACTGATGGTCAGACGGAGCGGAACTTCTAGGTTTTAAAGGATATGCTTCGACCTTGCATACTTGACTTCACTCGTAGTTGGGAGGATCACCTACCACTGGTGGAATTTTCTTACAATAACAGTTATCATTCCACTATTGGTATGGCACCATTCGAGGCTCTATACCGGCGACCTTGTAGGTCACCACTTTACTGGACTGACCCAGGAGAGTCAGCACTCATGAGACCAGAGATGGTGAGAGCTACTACAGAGAAGATGCAGGTCATCCAGGAGCGGATGAAGACTACACATAGTCGGCAAAATTTTTATTCCGATAGGAGGAGGAGGCCCTTGGAGTTCAAGGAAGGAGACCATGTGTTCCTTCGGGTCTCACCTCGACGGAGATTGTGGAGATTTGGCTGAGGCGGCAAGATATCTCCAAGGTTCGTTGGCCCTTTTCAGATTCTGAGTAGAGTTGGCGAGGTGGCGTATCGCTTGGATCTACCTCCTCAGATGGACCAGCTACACAACATCTTCCATGTGTCGCAACTACACATGTACGTGCATGATCCATCACATGTTATCGAATGGGGCGAGCTGGACATCGATGATGGAGCGACCTTTGCAGAGTACCTAGTGGAGATTGAGGATCGATAAGAGAAGATCCTTCATGGGAGAGCTATTCCCTTGGTGCGTGTCCGGTGGTAGCACGGGAATCTCCAGGAGAGCACGTGGGAGTGGAAGGCTCAGATTCGCATGCAGTACCCACATCTTTTTGAGTAGACCTTATTTTGGCCTTTTGGGGATGTAAAATCCCTAAGGGGGGTGTGATGCAATGTCCTGGATTTTTTTCCATGTTTTATTTTAATATTATATGGGAATTATTTTCGAGACCAGGCTCTGAGTTGAAGTGATGTTCTGAGGCCCGGTAAGCCCAAAAAAAATGTTTGAATTTAATTTAATAATTCAATTACGTGCACGTGTGGTTTTCCTGAAAAAGTATAATAACTTCCGAACAGGTGATCAGATCAGAAATCCGAGGGTACCATTGCGTTCAGAGAAATGTTTTTACCTTAGGCGAGGCCTAAATTCAGTCGGTGCAGGTCGGTGGTGAAATCTGGTTTTTAGATGTAACCGTAATAAAATATTTTATTAAAATATTTTATTTAAATACTTGTTGAAACGAAATCTTTTATTCTTTTAAATAGAGATTTCTTAGGGAGGTTCAGGGTTACAATTCCCCTAACTCTTATTTTCTCTGGAGAGCTCTGGAGAAGACCTCCCGATGCGACAACGATGTTCTTGACGATTTTCATCGGCGATGACGATGCGGCAACCGTATCATTGCCAACGAATGCCGTGGATCTAGGTAGGATGTTTTGATTTTGATTTTCCTTTCCCTGTTATTGATTCCCACGATGAACGCGGACTAATCAGCAAACCGATTAGCCTGCAGATCGATCGTTTTGCAGGCGGGCGTGATTTGGGGTTTTATCAAGAAATCAATTACTCAAGGTTTTATAATCTGTTGTTTTTGAGATTTCAATCTTACAGCGACGAACCCGGATCGTCACACACAACGATCGAGGTTCGTCCCTCTTACTTGATTCTGTTTTTCTCCCTCACGTTCTTCGTTGCGTTCTACACATTCTTGGAGGAAATCGATCGTTGCACATTATTTTGTTGGCGAAATGATCCGAGATTGTAGATCCAACCCCGGAGCGATGTCATGGAGGTGCGACAACGGTTTCGGCAGGCGATTTGGAGTGGATCGGGAGATATGAGTTTTTAGGCGTTTCTCTTCGGATGGATAGTTCGAGGTTTATGATCCGATTCAAGAGCTGAAAACACCCATTACGGTGTTCGTATGATGAAACGAACCAACCCATGGAGTATCGGGATGAACGAACTAGAGAAACACGATCCAGAAGATTGGCCAAAGTGCGAGGAAAAGACGATGTTTCTGGAAATTTCCTGACTACACGCCGTGTAGTATTGGCTACACAGCGCGTGTTCATCGGCAGGTTTACATGGTGTATACTCCGGGAGTACATGGACACAAGCATGGTACATGGACAAGGAAACACCGTGTATACCCCTCCTCGGCCAGACCCGGACAGATACACAGGATACCCCGTGTACTGGTACACGGGCAGACGACACAGACACGGACAGAGGCCCTGTACGAGCACATGGCCAGCGTACATGGAGCGAGCCCCAGGTGCTCGAACACGATGTGTGTTTCTTCTGCACGCCGTGTAGTTACTTTCTATCCAACAAGCTGAATGACATGGGCCGTTTACATGGGCAGTACCCGGGGTCAAGGAACACGACATATACTTTTTCTACACGCCGTGTAGTTTGGTTTTACACAGCTTGAACGAATTACATGGTCCATTTACACGGGCAGTACCCGGGGTTAAGGAAAACGACATGTTACCATACTACATGCCATGTAAACTATCTTAAATGGCTTGAGCCACTTTTCTTCTATGACTTGGACTAGATTTTCTTAGGGTCCGTACCCTTGGTCCTTCTTTTGAAGGTTTCTGGTATCATTTTCTACATACAAGAGTATGGTCCCTTCAGCAGGACCTCTTGAATAGAGTTGTTGGAATCCCCTCTATGAGACTTAGATCCAGATCCTATATTCATCCCTAGAACCCTAGGTAGAGTTCTTAGTATCGACGTGACCAACTTTACCCAGGTGTCGATCCTCTTCTTATCGGATTAGCTCAGACCGAGTTGTCAGAATCACCCCATGACTTGGCTGTGATCCTCATCTGAGCATCATGTTCTCAAAGTACTTGTGGAGTGTGTTCTCCTAGAATGAGTACTTCATATCTATCTATCCTCAGACCTAGGAGTGTTTTCTACTTGTTACGTGCTTAGTGGAATCTTCGAGCTGGATCTTAGTGGTGGTTTCACGATAGTCGATCGTGTATGAGTATATCTGGATATTCTTATTATATGTTCAGTAGAAATATATTGTGTAGAGCTGACTGTATCTTCCTTTGTGGTATTTTCCCTTGTTGTATTTCCTTTGTGGTTTTGGGGTGTCCTACTGGGTATTGTTATACTCACCCCTACACGGGCTTTGCCCGCACGTGTCATGTCTTGTGCAGACGAGCAAGCCTTTGACAGGATTCTAGGTGGACCAGGGCCGGATGATGCTCAGTGAGATTAGGCGGGCCGAGGTGTGTTCCTACGACTACAGATTGTAGTCCCGGTACCTTTCCTTACAGGTTGGAATTTGTTACAGACTTTCTTTTTGGTGGGATTGTACTTTTGGACTAGGGTTTTACTCTCTTGTACTTTACTTTCCTGTCGTAATATGTTGATTGGGTTTTAGTGTATGCATGAATATTTTCCTTTTAGTAGTTTTTACTTTTCAGCTTTGTGGGATTGGAGATGTGTGTGCATGTGTACAGGTTTATAGGCAATGCCTCCCATGTTAATAGCATGCCTACTCGGTGCCAGTCACCAGCCCCTAGCCTATTGGAGGCGGGCTTGGGGAGTTGTGGCTCGGGCCCCACTAGGACGGGTTGTGACAAGATTGCGCTACATGAAACACCGAGTTCGAGCGCACCATAACATACCAAACTAGCTGTTCAAAAAGCTATTATGAATAGTATTAACTGCATTTTGAATCTTATATACTCTATATAATTTTAACCTACACATTATGTGTTTCTTAGACATAATATATAATCAAATTCATTTTTTTAGATAAAAGAAGTATTTTTCAAAAAATAAAATTTTACCGCCTTTTAATGGAGAACCCTTTTTAAAACCAATATTTGACACTTTTATATATTAAATTTAATTAAATTAAATTCTTCTTTAGAATTGGGACATAAAACTTTAGTTTGGATAAATTTTTGGTACTTTTCTGATAACTTTCATATTTTGACGAATAGTGAAAAATACTATGTTTTAATTGAAAACAAAATTTTTAATCGAAATAATTTATAGTTTTAAATTATTAATTTGAAAGGTTTTTACGTATAATTAGATTATATTATTATCATTTAATACAATTTAGGTCATTATAAGTAATTTCACATTTAACTTTGACATAGACACATGTCAATCCTTTGATAGGTTTTACTTTTTAAAAACCCGCTTTTTTGTTTTGACAACGATAATTAATTTTAAATTAATAAATTAAAATTATATGTTTAGAATTTGTTAAAATAGAATTTATTTTTGAATTTGTAATATTGAAATTATCTTAGGGTGAATTTTTTGTATTTTTATGAAAACTTTCAATTTTTGATGAATAGTAAAAAACACTACGTTATTATTTAAAATTGACTTTTTATTTAAATAATTATTTACTTTATTTAAATTTGTTTTAAGTAAAAATAGATATATAATACCTATATAAGTTCAATTTAATTCATTGGAGTCATTTTATAATAAAATTAGATGTAAAAAATTTTATTGAACTTTTTAACCTCTTTTACCCACCTTCTAGGCACGTTAGCAAATTTGCATGAAACTTAATTTTATCACTTCTGTGAGTTGAATTTCAAAAATCCAAGAGACATGGTTGAAATCAGTATGTAAAATGTGATTCAATAACATGAAAATAATTTTTGGTGAATAGTAATTTTTGACTTTTATTTACCATGATTAAAAGTAAATAGGGTAATTAAGGGTAAACGTGATATTATAGTTACCCTAACACATGTCCTAATTCTATTGGATAAGTTTATTTCAGAAAAAAAACAACTTAAGGAATAAAATATGATCCTCTTTGGTCCACTTGGATTAGATTAAGACATTTATTATTATTTTATTTAAAGAAGAGTTAAAAGTGTTAAATTCAAAGTTTTATAACTATTTTTTTTTAATATAGGGTTATACATAAGATAAATTAGACTATAAATATTCATTAGAAATATAAATAGATTAACTACATCATGGTATTTTATTTATAATTTTTAGACCTTAAATAACTAAATTTATTTATGACACAATAATGATGCAGTAATTACCTTATTAATGAAAGAATCAAATAAATTGTATTATAAATATTAAAATAAATATAATTTAAATGTTTTTATGACATCCACGAATTTTCTATGTGAATATGACATTTTAGGGTTTATTAAATGTATTTGGTTTGAAGTAATAAATTTGTGATGACTTTTACAAAAACAAAATACTAAATAGTTTCAAAATTGACATAAATGAGTTTTAAAACAAATATTATAATTTTAAATTATATAATAGTCCTAAAAATATAAGGTTATACCAAAGAAATTATATAATGATAGGTATATAATTAATAAACCACTTGAGGTTCTCTTGGATTTTTATAGTATGTTTAATAACCATTTATTATAATAATACCCGGATACATAGTAAAAGTTAAACTATTTAACTAAGGGTTAAATCTAAAAGATAAGGTTAATATGGTGACCTAAAACTGTTTAAAACCTATTGGTTGAGTGTTTTTTGAACCATAACCACCTTATACTAGAAATAAATCATTTTTGAGCCATTAGAAACCGAATATGAATTTATTATAAAATAATATTTCAAGATTTTTCTAAAGTGGCCCTCACCTCTCTTATAAAAGAGTACTTCCCCTTCTCTCAAAATCACACCTCCAAATCCATTTGGCTCGGCCAAAACCTGACCAAATATCCTCACAACTTCCCTCAAATCAACCTATATTCCTTAATTTGATCATAAATCCAACCTATGGAGTCCTTTTGATCAACTCAAAAAGAAAACACCTGAAGAAGAGGTAATAATTTCACCACCCTCTTTCAAGTTCTTTTCTTCTTCCACTTCCTATTTATTTGTTTTTTCCATACCAAAATAATAAATCCAGTACCTCCTACATACTGTGATGTTATTATAAATATGGTACAACCATATTCGTTATTCTATCTATCCTATAAATGACAAAGTCTCCATATGTGTGTACGTACGGCTTACCGTCTCCACGTCGTGGTGTCGTTTGTTATTCAAACACTTAATTATTTGGATGGGTATAATAATGAGTATAAATGATTTAAATAATAAATATAACATGTTAATTATTCTGTATATATGATATACCATCCAATTATATTCGATTTCACTATCAATATAATGATATTGTCGCTCGTACATACGTACGAATTACCGTCTCCACGATGTGATAAGATTCATTCCCACTTTCACCACTCAATGATGATTATAAAAATATATATTATTAATAAGTATGTAATATATGAAATAATAATTCTACTTTTTATATATATATGTACTTAAAAATAGCTTATTCACTTATTTTCGTTCAATACGATATGAAAACGGAAACAACATGTATGCGTACGCATGACCTACTATCTCCATAAAGGGTGCCTTCCATTTCATATATCTATCTATTATAAATATTTATATTCTAAATATATATGTTATATAAATCATGGTTTATATTCTAGAAGTATTTAAATCATGATCTAAATGATACGATCAAGAATAACAAGTTAAAACACTTACGATAAAGAAACCGATTATTACCCAAAATGTTAATTTAACATGGAAATCATTATTAAATGGTATTATAAAGTCATAAATGAATAATTTATGATATAATAAAAATGAATATGGTTATGGTATAATTTAATAACATACTATTGTCATTAAATAGAAGGTTAAACGTACCCTTGACCAAAGGAAAGTGCAAGGTAAGGGTTAATTTCACAATCTCTTTATTATCAGAGGTTATATTTACGTAAGTATCTATTGGTACATATTTACTATCCATGTCCATGTTTCATAAAATTATGTTCAAAGGGATTATTTTTAAGGGACTTTTTACTAAAACATCATTTTAAATGTTTTAAATATTTATTCTTATAAACCTTTCTCATTAATGTCCATGTTTTTAAAATAGTTTTAAGGATTTATTTATATGGGCATGAATGTTTTAAAATGTTAATTCCTTTAAAAAGTTTCAAAGTGGTATGGGACACTTTGATTCACAACTATATTTTAAATTAATTCCTTTATATTAATTTTAAATTATTTCATGAAAAAGGGATATTTCTCTCAAATATTTTTACTGATCAATTTCAACTATGTCAACATCCTTTACGGGATATTATTCTTGATTGAGGTTGATTTATTATGTTACAAATCTTCCATACTATATTGAATCTTTTGTGATATGTTTGACTGTGGATGTGTTATTGTTATACCATTCATGGTTTATAGATAAAGTATTGACATTTCATATGCTAGTTTTAATACGAATGTTTATGTTATGTTTAATCCATTTCATATGAGGAATGCATTGGACTTAGTAAGTGATGGATGAAGCCCACTATAGATCCTTGATGCATCAATAGGTCTCATGAGACAATTAGATGTGGAATTGGATGAGGCATTTCCTAATTTGATATATGGTTTTGGCCGAGGCCTTAATTATTTTTAGATGTCTTGGCCGATGCCTTGACAAAATGTTTCAGAATGTCCGACATTATACATTCCCTCATTATGAAAATAATATTTATGGTTCATGTGGTTATTCGACTAGTAGAATACCCATGACTATGTTTTATTATGGAATTATTTACTCATCTCATATTCTTTCCATAAAGTGTACATGTTTATTATTTGTAATAGAATGTGTTCTCAATTACTCATCTTGCCTAATGTTTATGTTATCTTATGTTGTATTTCTTACCCTTAATGAGCATTTTATCTGACCCCTTTATTATGTTTTATTTTCCTAGGATTCCAATAAGTGTATTATGACTGAAAAGAAGGGTTAAGCTAGGGGATTAATGGCATTCTCAAAGGATAATTTATGTTGTGTTTTATTTTTTTCTAATGTGTAATGTAACATTCATGTATGTAATATATTTTCAATACTGGTAAACTGATCAGTCCTTTGGGACTTGATTCCTTATAATCATGCCAATATAATAAAATAATGCACCCGCTCCAGGATTCTGGGGTCGGGGAATTACAGTAACCCTTTATGGGTGTACGCATAGGAAGCATCCATATTTGTGAAAGGCAAGTGCTGGGAGATGAGTCACGCATGTGAGTTCCTTCCTACTTACATAGTTTTATTATAAACACCATAGGTTCATGGGTGTATTTTTAATGACCAAGTGATGGTTACTGATCAACCCCGATTAGATGGGTTAGTACCCCCTGGATTGGTTGTTAGTCCAGGCGGGCTTTGCCACTGGATTGGTTAGTTATAGTGAAACCAATTGGTTATAGACTTACGGGATTTACCATATGCTGATAGGTGGTTCTGAACCGAGTATGTCCACGGGTATTCTAGGGATGGTTAGGATCACCCAGGGTTATTGGATTATTTACATTGTTTTTTTACTTTCTGTTGCACTAGTTTATTTTTAGTTTTCACTTTTTATTACTTTACTCAAGACCATCTTTGGAATATTCTGTTTTGGATTTTATTTATAAAATGAAAAATAAATTTGGAAATGGTATGTAGTGTGTTTTGGGTTTTTAAATGGGAAAACCATGTTGCTTATTTTAAAATGTGAAAACCTTACTTTTATATTTGTATTTCAAACTTGTGTCATTGGACTATTTTAGGAAAGGGAATACTTGGATTCGGTGGTTATATTTTTCATCCCTACTAAGAATCTTGGTGCCCATGCCTATCATATTCTTTTAGTTGCAGGTTCAGTTCTTGCTCAGGTTCTTGGTTCAACTACTCATTGTTAGAGCAGGCATGAGTCTAAGTTGGTTGGTGACCTAGAAGGTCACAAGGAGGTATGTTCGGTTTTTATTTTCTTTCTTATATTAGTTTTTATTTTTTATCTTCATTTTTATTTATATTTTTATCTTTTGTATTTATGGGCCAAATCATTCCCACCGATTAAAATTTTGATGCCCGACACTAGTTGCTAGCCCGCGGGGATCAGGAACACCCCTCGGGCCATGTTGCAGACCGGATCAAGTGACCAGTTCAGGGTCAACCCGGGTTGGTTCGTGAAAAAATGGTATCAAAGGAGGCCCTTGTTATTTGGGGTGTCCGTTAGATGGAGATTAGAATTGTGAGGACTCAAGAGGTAGGTACGGGAAGGACTTCATGATCCCTCACCCGTTCCGAACCTCAAGTCACCAGGGGTAGTATGAGTTTTTAGTCTTTTGCTTTTGTTCTGGGATTGAGAAATGAAAATAGAGGTGGACCAGTGTCATGTCGTGATTTCACATGGGGTAGTGACCCATGTGGAGTCTTAGTGCACGATTTAAGTTATTCCTAGTTGTTATTGCTTACTTGAGGCATATCCCACTACCATGTCGCCAGGTTAGGCATGAATACTAGTCCCTAAATCTCATATATTGATGCAAGTTGAGTGTCATTTTGGTTCTGATTAGTGTAAGTGAGCTTTTTAAAATGAAAAATGGTTTTTGAAATGAAAATTATTTCTTTAAAATGGATTTAAATTCATGAAATGGGTTTTAAAACCAAATTATCTTAGTATAAAAATTTGGTGTTTTCTTGGAACTGGTAGAGAAATGTTTTGGGTGTAACCTTGGGTACTCTTTATGAATATTTTCACATGTGAGGGGATGCATGGAAATTGCGCATTGGTGTGTGTGATGAAATCAGATGAAGACATGTGAAACTATTCATGGGATTACTGAGGTGTGTACTTGGAATTAAAGTTTTTACCATGTTTTTATAAATTGATTTTTAAAAATGGAAAATGATTTTTGGAAATTGAAATTTGGTTTTAAAAGAGATTTTGGTATTTGGAAAATGGCCTTGGAAGAAGGTGGTTATGAAATCTAAAATGAAAATGTGTTTTTGAAAAAGGAATTTTGGGTTCTGTTTGTGTTTGTTTGTTCTTTTTTTGAGTTGGTTGTTTTCGAATGATGGTGATTTTAATGATGTTGTTTCAGCCTGATATTGGGTTTGGATCTATTTTTTATATGTTGTTTAGAATATACTACCAAGAAAGGTCCCCATAGTTTCTGAATAGTCATGCCTAGTTTTTGGTCTTTCTTGGACATTGGCTATTCTTCACGGTGAATGAGGTCTGTTAGAAGCAGCAGAGTGGCTTGAAGAGGTCAAACATGTCTTTAGGGTATTGGGAACTCTTGAAGCTGTTAGAGTACATGCGGTTTTTGGCCTGTTCAAAGGTCCAACCCTAGAAAAATGGGAGTTGTTCGCCCCACTATCACTACAATTTGGAATGATGTGCACTACTATAAAGGCTATATTTCCCAACACTTTTATACCAACGGTTCAAAAGAACCGTTGGTATAGGTTCCCTTTACTGATGGTTTTAATAAACCTTTGGTAAAGGTGTGGTTAGGGAAGGATTTACCAACAGTTTGAAGAAACCATTTGGAAATCCATGCTTTTCCAAATGGTTTTTAATAACCGTTGGGAAAATCCCCCCCCCCCCCCAAATTTCACTGAAACAGAACCACAACTCCCAGAAGAGCCCAATTTCCATAAGCACATTCCCCCAACTCCCAAAAGTTCCCACCAGGTGAACCTCTTCCATCCGATCTGCTGAAAATCCCCCATTCAGGTTATACTCCTTCAACCTCTTCTCATATTATCTAAGGATATCCTTCTATTCTCAACATTTCTCCTTTTATTTCACTATTTATAAATATCACGTCGTTTTGTCCTATTTCCTAGGATTTTGGAAAATTTTATGATTCACTACTCCCTTTACGAATTGTGTACTCAAATCACTACATCAATGTACACATTGTCCAATTAATGTTTTCATTACACATATACATTTATAAGGGCATGGTCTCATTCTTGTGTTCTAATTTTAAAGATTCACAGTTCTTTTTTAATCTCAATGCTCCAAATATTACAGCTTCATGTATATGAACTCATAAGAAATTGTTTGTAATATTTATTCATAGTATTTCATGAAAATAAATCCTTTCATCAAGATCATGTCAAACATGAAGATCTTATTCATCTTCATTTTTGTACACTATGTGTGTTACATAACAAGTTTGTATCATGTTTCTATCAAAATCTTTATATATATAAAATGAGACATTGTTCACTTATCCTCTACACAATAGAACATATGAATTATCTTCTTCAACTTTGCAAAATAGTATGTGGTCCCTAATTATTTTTCACATAATAAATAAGAAATACTTAACCCTAAAATCCAATATTCTTTATGAATAAAATATCTACAAAGGGAACTCTCGGTGGGACCTCTCCTTCTCCCATGTAGTAATTCTTCCTTCTTCATGAAAGTAATTCACAGAAAGCCCTTTTAGATTTTTTCTCTAGAACCATGGAAAACCCTTTTAGATTTTTTAGTTGTTGCTTTAATTTATCATATCATTATATTAAAATGTTATATAAATATAATGGATAGTTATAGACCTCTCGGTGGTCACCTATGTGAATTTTATCTCACACATTATTCGAGATGCCATTGGGTACCCAGATAAAATACATGATTATATGTTTAGATAAGGGGAATCACCATTTTACTGATGCATGACTACTCACATGACATAGGATAGAGCATGTAGCAGATGATTGGGTTGTAGATCAAGAAGCTAGGTCAAATTTTAGAATTTATTGAGCCTATTGCATAGTACTACTTCCTAATAGTTGTAACTATGTTTTTATTTTTGATACATGACATACATTACCATCATTCGTTTTATGATTCTGTTATTAGTTGGTATTACTGATTTAGTTATTTTCATCCATTTCCAATATTTTCCCATTGTTATCTTTCTTCTAATTTTTAACTGATAATATTAAAATTGTGCAACTTAGGTAATGAGGGAATATTCTCCCCCACACACACAAAAGGATCTCAATATTAGTCAATAAAATTTGGAGTTTTGGTAGATGTGCTTGAGTCCATGTGGCTATCTGGGTTCGGGTCACTAATGAGTGGCATCCTGGTTTGGGACATCACAATTCCTGGATATCCTTTTTATAGGTGTTTCTAATCAAATCCATAACTATAACTATTGAAGGTCCCTCTCCAAAATCAATTGGGACATGATTCAATGAATACACCCTACCAACCTATGATCTATGGCCCCAAACCTAGGATCCTTTAATCCATGGTTAAGGTGAAACTTGATGAGGCCATAACTACTTTTGATGTGATCCTCATCCTACTCCTCATCTTGATCTCCCTGAAGAAGTTAAAGTATAAAACTCATGTACTCCCAAAAAGACCCTTAAAGATTATGTATTCCTTGATCCACTTCCAATATCTTACTGGGCAATCCTTGAATATAGGAATTAGAAATTCTATATCTTATTTTCTTATATACATTATATTTTGTTGTGTTTCTTAATATGATTCTCATATAGAGTAATGTGTCACTTATGCTTTTATATAAAGTAAAAAATTGTCATTTACCTAAATATTTTTTTTGATTGAACTTCAATATTATTGAATTACTTTGAAATTAATTATTGCTATTTTTTTTATAGAATGGATAGAAGTTGGTTGTTCGGAACTGATCGGATTTCAACCAATTTTCAAAATAATTTGAACAACTTTTTAGATTTGTCATCTGACAAGGCTTTAGATAGTGGTCGCATAAACTGCCCATGTTCTAATTGTGTTGGAAGACCTTGGTTGAGTCGTGAAGTAGTTAGCTATCATATAACCAAATATGGTTTCCAAACAAACTATTATGTGTGGTATCACAATGAAGATAAAATGGAATCTCATAATGTTGATGATCCAAATGATAGGACTGAATTGGAGAGTTTGATATATGATCAGTTTCCATTTATTTAGAATCATGAGAAGGAAAGGATATCCAACCAACAATATTTTGATACAAGAACACATGATGCGTCCAATAAAAATGATGATGTAGATAGGGTGAAAAAAATTGAATGATGCTACAACGAATCCAGTATATCGGCAATGTGGTAAAATGAAAAAGTTGGAATTTTTAATCCGATTGTTTCATGGGAAAACTATGTATGGAATTTCAAATAATGCAATCGATGACATTCTTACCTTATTGAAGGACTTACTTCCATATGATGCAGATATTCCCTCAAACCACTATATGGCATGGAAGTTAGTTTATGAACTTGGATTGTCAAAAATAAATTCATGCTTGCCCAAATGATTGCAACTTATTTTGGGAGGAAACTGGTGAAAGAAATGATTATATCAAATGTGGAACCTCTCGATGGAAGCCAAAATATGATGGAACACCATCTCGTGTGCCACAAAAAGTAATGTGGCACTTTTCATTGATCCCCAGATTATAGAACCTTTTCATGTTTGATGAAATATCAGTAAAAATGTGATGTCATGACCCTAAGAGAAAAAAGAATAATGAAGAGTTGGTTCACCCTACAGATGGATTTTCATGGAAAATATTTGATAATCGATATACTGAATTTACATCTGACGTGCATAATGTGAGACTGAGTCTTTCATGTGACAGTTTTAATCCATTTGGGTAGATTCTTACTTCGCACAGCACATGGTCGGTTTTTATACACATTTATAACCTTCCCCCCATGGTTGTGTATGAAAAATCCTTACACTTTCTTGATTATACTGATATCTGGCCCTTCTGATCCCAGCAATGATATAGATGTATACATACAACCTTTAATAAAAGAGTTGAAACTTATTTGGGATGTGGGTGTGCCCACATACAATGCATGTTCGAAAGACATATTTCTGATGCATGATGCACTTATGTGGATGATCAATGATTTTCCTGCTTATGAAATGATGTCTGGATGGAGCACAAAAGGAAAATTGTCATGTCCTGTTTGTATGAAGAATACTCGATCGAGAAGATTAAAATATCATCGTAGTTTTAGTTTTATGGGACATCGACTATTCTTTCCAATGAACCATCCATATAGAAGCAATCATCAAAGATTTGACAATACCATGGAGACTGATGATCCACCTCAGCATATGTCTGGAACTGATGTGCTTAATGAATTGAAATATTTCAGTTATTCATTTGGGAAGGGTGTAATGAAATCTTGAAAGAGGAAAAATGTTTCAAATGATACCTTTTACAATTGGAAGAAGAAGAGTATATTCTTTGAGTTGTCGTATTGGTCAACAAACTTGTTACGTCATTGCTTAGACGTAATGCTCATTGAAAAGAATATATGTGAAATTTTGCTTTCGATTCTTATAAATGTCAAGGGGAAGAAAAAAAGAAGATTTACAATCTCGGCGTGACTTGGTAGAGTAGGGGATCAGACCAGAATTGCATCCTGTCTGTATCAGTGAAAATAAATGGCAAGTTCTATATGCTTCTTATGTGATGACACCTACTGAAAAAATCAATTTCTGGAAGTGCAAGAGACTATTAAAGTTCCTGATGTATATTCAAGAAATATATCAAAATGGGTCAACAGAAAAGAGTTGAAGTTGAAATCTTTTAATACTCATGATTATCACGTCCTTTTGCATGAGTTGATTCCAATATAAATCTGTCATCTCTTGTCCAATAATGTAAGAGTATCAGTTATTCGGTTATGCTATTTTTTTAGAGATATTTGTGATAAGAAGTTTTCCAAATAATTCTTACAAAAACTGTTGGCAGAGACACCATTAATTTTGTGTGAGTTAGAGAAAATATTCCCTCCATAATTTTTTACATGCATGTTGCATCTGACTGTCCATCTTCCGACCGAAATACTTCTTGTAGAACTCATTGCTTTCTGTTGGATGTTTCCAACTGAAAGAAACATATACAAATTTAAATCATATGTTTGGAACATGAATTATCCCGAAGGTTCTATTTTGAATAGTTACTTGGCTCAAGAATTTATGGATTTCTGCTCAGTGTATTTTTCTGATCTTACAACGAGAATAAACAGACCAATGAGAAATGAAGAAGAATAGTATGAGCAAATTGAAACCAGTTTTCCATCACTTCCTCAGACAGGAGGAATTTTGGGATCATATACATTTATGACATTAAGCCTTGAAGAGCGATAGATGGCACATCACATAGTGTTGTTCAATTGTGATTTGTTTGATGAGTATATCAAGTAAGTAAATTATACATGTATCTCTTATCTTATCTCTTGTAATTTTAAATATTTGTTAAACTATTATTATTTTTATCTACAGGTAACATAAATAATTGATATATAGAAAGCATCATTCTTTATCTTTGATAAGGAAAGAGGCTTTTCATAGAAAAGGGTTTTCTGTTTGGTTTAAATTGAAGGAAAAAATATTTCTGTAATAACTAAATAAAAATAATATTTAATTAAGTTTACTATTTGTTTATATTTCAGGTATCGATTTTTCCTGCAGACTCTGTTTATGAGGAAATAAGAGATTTGGATTTTGGTCCAAATACCATGGTTCATGCTTATAAATCACTTGTGATCAATGGATACAAATTTATTATCACCGAACGAGAAAGAAACATGACAACACAACATGATGGTGTTATGCTAACTGCCACAAGAGACTGTTATGCCGGTTCATTGGATAATAGACCTCGTTTTAAAAATGTAGATTATTATGGAGTCATGGAGAAAATAATAATTTAGGATTATTACTCGCATGGCCGAGTCACGATGATGAAATTTCAATGGTTTGATTCAATTATAAGGAAATACGCCTTTATTTATGACTGTGGATTTTGAGTTATTGACATGACTCACACTCTTGCCACTGATGAACCATATGTATTGGCATCAATGGTGAAATAAGTTTTTTATTTCAAAGATCATCGTCATCCTAAATTCAGTGTAATTATTGAAGTAAATCCCAAACATGTTTTTGATTATGGTGATGATGAATTTGACACTATCCCTACTAAAATTGGAATAAATCCGTTTATTACTTATGATGACTCCAATTGCTCAATTGTCAGAGTGGATTGTGAACCCGAATTTGTGGTGGGAAATATATAGAATCATACACCTGTGTTCTAACCTACATGTTTCACCTACATCATTCAGAGTGTGTATCCTAGTACTTACCTTCAATCCACCATAAATCTTCTGTTTCTTTATGTTTTTTTATTAGAATGGTTTTTCTATATTTTGTTTTTTGGGTTACACATTAGTTGTCTGTTTCTAATTACTTCCATATTTGTTTTCATTGCAGGAAATGACACCCATTGAAGAGATACGATGAAAAAATATGAAAGAAAATAATTTTCGCATGACACAGATGGGAGTTCCTCCACTCATCCCTGTTGTGAGTATTTTATTTCAAATATATATATTTCAATAACTTATAATATCATGAGTTTACTTTTGTGTTAAAACTTTTTTTCAGGATCTACCCCCTAGACGAGAGATATCCGACGAGGATCCTGATATTTATCATAGTACAAGGGCTAGTGGTAGGAGGGGGGGTGGTGTCTGAGTTAGACGATCATCTGGTGGTCCCGGTACTGAGGCTGGTGGTATGAGGGTTCATGGTGCGAGAGTTAGACGATCCACTGGTCATACCTGATTAGACTATTCCCCTACCACAAACGTATCTCATATGCCCCATTTTGATCCTGGTGTGTCTTTAGGGACCCAAGAGATATTTAGGCCTCCGATGTTTACACTACCAGTTAGACAAATGTTTGTGCTATCATCTTTTTCTTCTGGTTAATTATCTCCGAGCTATTATATTACACCTTCATTGACTCCTACTCCGACGTAGTATGTGGCTGAGGAGAATACACTGAGGGACACTCCACCTGTACAAGATATTCCTTCAGCTTCTGCACATCCAGTGACGCCCATTGATCCTACTACCACAAGTATATTTATATAACTCTAAAAAATTGTTATACCAAAATTTATTTTTATTACAACTTGTATTGATATTTTTTCTTTTAATAACATATTCATATACTGATAGGAGGCGGGGGATGGGGTGTACTCGCTTGTGTGTGGTATGGAACCGCCAGACACAGTTGATGGTTGAATACAATGATGATGGATAGATGATTGATAAACCTAGGCAGGAATATCGGGTTTTTTTGCGATGCTATCCAAATACCCCGACATCATTCCGGTCAGCCCTCTCTACTAGAGACATCTTCCACAAAAGTCAAGGATAATGCATGGGAACAAATATGGGTAAAAAATCTATTGGATTTAATGTAGTATTTTTTTTGTATTTATATGAATTAATCTATTGGGTGTCAGCTTCAGTTTAACTTCCTTGATGTTGAAGGTGCACGAACAACACATTTAAAGGAGCTTGGAGAGATTTGGAGAGGTTATAAGCATGAGTTGTATGTTAGCTTGTGTGATAGATTGGGCACAGAGTTGGAGACATTACCTATCGTGGATGACTTCCCGATAGAGCAATATCGCTGAATGATTACCCACTGGGGGACTGCCAAATTTAAGGTATTAATCCCATTTGAGATATTTAAATGACAGTTTTCATATTTTGAATTAATATCATCTTTTTTATTATTAAAAATATATTTAGGAATATTTTGAAAAAGACAAAAAAAATTGATTCAAAGCAAAACCTCTACACTTTGGGGTGCACTACTATGTCAGATCATGAGAGGCAGTTGGTACGATATAGTTGTTTATACTTTTTCTTTAGAACATTCCCTTTTTATTGTTTCCTACTTAAATTATGTGATTTATTTAATATTGAATATATGAATATACTTGCACTTTATATTGTTTCAATGCCACTACAGAAGAACAAATTGAATATTGAAGGATGTCTCCCTCATGAAAAATTATTTTTCTCGAGTAGAAGGAAAAAAGATGGAACTGCGATTAATGAACCAACACAAGAAAAGATTGTAAGTTTTCATTTTTTTATTTCAAAGTTTAATATCTATTTTGAAATTTAGTAATCTATTAACATTTTTAATAGGATTCTTTAGAGGCCCTTGATGCCCAGGATCCATAAAATTTAGGGTCACATGATCATTTATATCAGGTTTTGGGAGATGAGCACTCTGGTCGAGTATGCTGCCAACCTGGTAAGAATATAGTCCTGACGAGGTATTGGTCCTCTCAAAGTATCTATTCTAGTACCACCGAGTTGAAAGAGGTCAAGAATCATGCAAGACAGTCTGATAAAAGGGTTACAGAGTTGGAAGAATAGGTTCAAATGAGTGAGAAAGAATTTATGAAACTGATCAAAGCTTTATCTTCATCACTTCCACCAGAGGTTAGCGTGGCTTGTCAGACATTTATGTCGTAGATGGGTGAATTATCCAATGCACCAGGCATCAATTCTAGAGGCGGTCGAGATGATGAAGTTCTTGGTGATGATGAGGATACTGAAGAGGATGAGGGCGAGGATGAGGATGCGGACGAGGGTGAGGATGGGGCCAAGGGCGAGGATGGGGCCAAGGATGAGCATGGGGACGATGACGAGGATGATGATGAGGACAGAGATGGCGGTGAGGATGAGGCTGATGATGACAGTGGTGATGGTGATCAGGGGAAGATTGATCCATTACATTTTTGACTGATATTTATGACATTTTATTTTTGATTTAATATGGATGTGTCGTTCTACTTCAAAGCCTAGAACACCTTGCACACACCCATCACAGCCCCCCCACCCTCCTCCCTGGACCCCAGACAACCCCCCAGATAGCCCCCCAGATAGCCCCTCGGTGAGCTCCCTGGACAGCACCCCCACCCTCTGCCATGGACCCCAGACAGCCCCCATAAATTCCCCCAGAGATCCCCCCAGATAGCCCCCCACCCTCCACCCTGGACCCCGGACAGCCCCTCGGACAGCCCCCACCCTCCTCCCTGGACCCCAGACAGCCCCCGGGCAGCACCCCAGACAGCCCCCCACCCTCCTCTATGGACCCCAGACGACCCCCCAGACAGCCCCCCAGACACCCCCCCCCAACAGCCCCCTAGACCCCAGACAACCCCCCAGACAGAATTGTTCTCAAATAAAATTTTACCACCCATTGAAGTTGAACTTCAGGATGAGTTCCTTTAAATGGGAAGACTATAAGAACATGTTTTTTTCACTCTGGTGTGGATATTTTTTAATTTAGTTTAATTCTTTATTTTTGACCAAATATGAAAGCCTAATGATGTTATAATGGTTTATGGGGCTTCTGGGGCATGTTCGGAGGTCGGAACCCCAGTCGGCGTAGAAAAACACTATGCGTCACGATTAGTAAAAAATTTACCTCCATCCCACAAGGTATCTACCAACCATATAAGGCTATATATTAGAAGAAATGTTCATGATTTTCCCTAACCTTGCACTAGGGGATGCACATCATGCACAATGTCTATAGTTTTAGTATAAGATATTATCACTGTTGTTGCACGATTTGCCTAACTGGCATACGAAAACCCAACCAAACGCATTTATATTGTGTTGATACTTTAGGAAAAAGATCCATGAGTCATATGTGATGTGTATGAGTCAACCCCGCCTAAATCCGAGGCACAGTGTGGCCGGTATCACTCAAAGTGTATTTCTTTTGTTTAAAATGGACACCCTTTTAAGTAAAAAAAAACTGACATATAGAAAATAGAAAAAATGTATTTGGATTGTGTTGATACTTTAGGAAAATGATCCATCAGTCATATGTGACGTGTAAGACTCAATACTGCCTCAATACAAGGCACAGTGTGGCCGGTACCACTCAAAGTGTCTCACTTTTATTTGAAATGGACAACATTTTAAGTGAAAACAAAAACTGACATACAGAAAATGGACCAAACGTATTCGGATTCTGTTGATAATTTATCAAAATGATCCATGGGACATATTTGATGTGTAAGAGTCAACCCCGCATCAATACAAGGCACATTTTGGCCGGTACCACTCAAAGTGTCTCACCTTTATTTGAAATGATCAACATTTTAAGTGAAAACAACAACTAACATACGGAAAACCAACCAAATGAATTCAGACTATGTTGATACTTTAGGAAAATGATCCATATGACATTTGTGACATGTACGAGTCAACCCCACATCAATCCAAGTCACGGTGTGGCCGATACCACTCTAAGTGTCTCTCTTTTGTTTAAAATGGGCAATATTTTAAGTAAAAACAACTGGAATACGGAAAACCAACAAAACATATTCATATTGTGTTTATACTTTAGGAAAACAATTTATGAGAAATTTTTGACATGTAAGAGTCAACCTTGGATCAATCCGAGGCGCGGTGTGGCCAGTACCACTCAAAATTCCTCTCTTTTGTTTGGAATGGACATCATTTTAAGTGAAAACAACAACTGACATACGAAAAACCAACCAAACAGATTCAGATTGTGTTGATACTTTAGGAAAACGATTCATGAGACATTTTTGACGTGTAAGAGTCAACCCCGCATTAATCTGAGTCACGGTGTGGCTGGTACCACACTAAAGGTCAATCTTTTGTTTAAAATGGACATCATTTTAAGTGAAAACAAAACTGGCATACGGAAAACTAACCAAACACATTTAAATTGTGTTTATACTTTAGGAAAATGATCCATGAGACATTTTTGATGTGTAAAAGTCAACCCCGCATCAATCCGAGTCATGGTGTGGCCGGCACCACTCTAAATGTCTCTCTTTTGTTTAAAATGGACATCGTTTTAAGTGAAAACAACAATTGGCATATGAAAAACCAACCAAACACATTTAGATTGTGTTGATACTTTAGGAAAACGATACATGAGTCATATGTGATGTGTAAACATCAACCCCACCTCAATAAAAGGCACAATGTGGCTGGTATCACTCAAAGTGTCTCTCTTTTGTTTAAAATGGACACTGTTTTAAGTAAAAACAACTGGCATGCGAAAAAAAAAACATACTCATATTGTGTTGATAATTTAGGAAAATGATCCATTGGTCATATGTGACGTTTATGACTCAACCCCGCATTAATCTGAGGCGCGGTGTGGTCGGTACCACTCAAAGTGTCTCACTTTTATTTGAAATGGACAACATTTTAAGTGAAAACAACAAATGGCATATGAAAAACCAACCAAATGCATTCGGATTGTGTTGATAATTTAGGAAAATGATACATGGGACATTTTTGATGTGTAAGAGTCAACCCCTCATCAATATGAGGTATTGTGTGGCCAGTACCACTCTAAATGTCTCTCTTTTGTTTGAAATGGACATCATTTTAAGTGAAAACAAAAACTGGCATATGAAAAACTGACCAAATGTATTCAGATTCTGTTGATACTTTAGGAAAATGATCCATGAGTCATTTTTGATGTGTATGAGTAAACCCCACCTCAATATGAGGCGCTGTGTGGCCAGTACCACTCAAAATGTCTCACCTTTATTTCAAATGATCAACATTTTAAATGAAAACAAAAACTGGCATACAGAAAACTGACCAAATGCATTCGGGTTGTGTTAATACATTAGGAAAACGATCCATTTGTAATTTGTGACATGTAAGAGTCAACCTCGCCTCAATCTGAGGCACGGTGTGGCCGGTAGCACTCTAAGTGTCTCTCTTTTGTTTAAAATGGACACTGTTTTAAGTAAAAACAACTAACATACGGAAAACTGACCAAACTTATTCGGATTGTGTTGATAATTTTGCACAACAATCCATGGGTCATTTATGACGTGTATGAGTCAACTAAGCCTCAATTCGAGGCTCTAGTGGCTGGTACCACTCAAAGTGTCTCACTTTTATTTGTAATGGACAACATTTTAAGTGAAAACAACAACTGGAATACAGAAAACCAACCAAACACATTCAGATTGTATTGATAATTTAGGAAAATGATCCATGGGTCATATGTGAAGTGTAAGAGTACACCCTATCTCAATATGAGGCACAGTGTGGCTGGTATCACTATAACTGTCTCTCTTTTGTTTAAAATGAACATCATTTTAAGTAAAAGCAACTGGCATACGGAAAACCGACCAAACGTATTCGAATTGTGTTGATACTTTAGCACAACGATCCATGGTCCAGCCTCACACAATCCACTTCTCATGTGAGGAACTCCTAACCATATTCTAAAACACATGACATTTTATACGCCAAGGACAACTATATTTCCTAAGTCACACAAGCTCATCGATACACACCCATTATCACCATCACTAAGTTCAAAGACACCTTCCCCAAACCATGATATTATATTTGTGTTTGGTTGAATTCATTCATTTATTTCCTTATTTTGGGTTATTAGCTTCTAATTTCTGAATTCAATCGTGTATGTGTTATAAAAAATGCAATTTTGTATGTATTCTTAATTCTATATCACATATAATTACGTATTCAGTTTTTAATGTATTGTATTCATAATTTATTATTAAATTATGTATCCTTATAATTATAAGTTTTTAATTATGTATCTATTATATATTGAATTTTATATATTCTTTATAATTCACACAGTACCACACAGAGCAGGCTGCTGTGTGAATTTTACAGCAAAGCCTATACCAATGGTTTTAAACCATTGGTATAGGTTCTATATGTATTTTTTTACCAACGGTTCTGAACCGTTGGTACAAAACCTTTAGCAATGGTTTAAACTGTTGGTATAGGGGTTAATGGAAGACTAAAAAAGATATGCCAATGGTTTTGAAACCGTTGGCATATGTGTTGTATAAGAACTCTATTCCAATGGTTTTATAAAACTGTTGGGATATAATAGATTTCTTCACATATACCAATGATTTATCTCAAACCTTTGGTATATGTCTATTGTCACGGCTTATAAGGCTACAGTTTCTAAAACCATTGGTATAATTTATACCAATAGTTCTCCACCCTATACCAATGGTTTTCAACCATTGGTATACCTTAAATTTCTAGTAGTGACAGGATGTCTTTAAACCCGTCTTCACTAGATGGTTCATACCGGAAGAGGCTAAGATAAAAAAAGGGAAGATCTATTTCATATTCAACAAATCCAATACATGATGAAGAATTATGTTGACCATTTCATGGAATTTGTGTCCTTATCTCCAGAGGTGGTGTCACAAGATTTGATGAAGACTTCTATATTCATCGGGGGTCTTTGTCAAGAGATCAAGGAGTGGGTCCTCCCTTCTAAGGACCATCATTTCAAGAAGCAGTTGGATGAGGAGTTCTTATATGAGTTGGTATTTAGAGCCCATATTGTTGGAAATCTAATGTATCCAGTTGCTCATGAAGGTTCCCCATCTGACGAATAGGGTGTGCCAGAGGGACTTGTTTCTAAAGAGTCATTTTTAGTGGTTCTGGTTTCTAGTTTGTTGAACCGTTCAGTGGTGTACCACCAGTGTGGCCGGTTCAGGCACGTGAAATACTCATGTCACATCCCTCCAAAGCCATGTCATCGTTGCGGCTATTTGGGTCACTTGGCAAAGTTTTTTCAGGAAGCATCGCCTGAAGAAGATACTATGACCAGAGGATTTCAGTACCTGACTATGATGCATGAGATGCTTTAGCCATTAGATCCCCAGCCACAGGTCTTGTGGTGAAACTCGTGCACAGTCAGGAGTTTCCATGGGTTTGAAGCCTTGGTCCAGGTTTTTTGTTATGTGTTGGCAGTGGATCATTTAATGTCTTTTCATTCTTGTTTTTTACTGATAAAGTATTTACATTGTTTTAAGTTCATTGTTTTTTCGTGAAGTTATGATGGAATCATTCTTTGTAATCCAAACAATTTTTTTTGTCTGATCATGGTTTTCTATATCGTGTGCTTTTCTTAAAAGTGTGTTTGGCCCCTATATGGGTTGATCTTGGTTTAGCGGTGTTTTTTTGGAGATATAAGTGCCTGCGAAGGAGTTAAGGATTGTGGTTATACTCAGGATCACTATTTGAGTTAAGTTCTTATTAGGGGGTTTTTCTCTAGTATTTAGAGTTTTTGGTCCGGGTCAAGAGTTCCAAGTTTCAGCTGAGGAGTTGTCTGCTCATACTATAGAAGTTAGTTTGGATTAGTCGGGAGTTCTTGTGGTGGCCCCCTTTCCCAGGATGTCATGTTTGGGTGTTAAATTTCTTCCCTAGTTGAGTTGTTATGGTGGGGAGAACCGCATCGTGTCCTCACCTCAATCTCGAGCTTCAGTTTTCTCTTGAATTGGTCGGGTGTGACCTGTGTAGAGTAACGTCATCTCGAGAATCTTATTTTTTTTGTTCTTCTTGTTCTGTTTGAGCATGGACTCATTTCTTGACCAACGTATGACTTCATGACTTTCTAGGGGAAGAAAGTGTCTGTGGTGGGGAGAATTGTCACACCCTGACCTGAATAATTTATTATTTTTAATTAATTTAATTATTATTTTGGGTTTCAGACAATTTTTTCCACTTTTTCATGGTCATCCCACGTAGTTAGAAGTAACTGCGTGGTTCCTGCATGAACGCCTGAGTGTGTTAGAGTTATGATGCGTGAATCGCACATAGTTTATAGAACGACACAGGAAGCACGTGATTTAAACCTGAAAGCAGGTAGTACCAGGTAGCATGGTTCGAGTGTAGTTTTCTCAACCGTGCAACTGATTGCAGGCAAACAATGCAACTACCCATTTTTTCAAAATAAATAAATGAATTAATTTAAATGGTAAATGAAAAAAATAAATAAACAAAATAAAGTAGGTCAAATTAAATTAAATAGAATTTTATAATTTTTTTAATAATAATAATAACAATAATATGATTTTTAATAATAATAATAATAATAATAATATTCCAAAAAATGAATTTTCTTTTAACGAACCCTAATCTCGCACCCCCCTTTCCCATACCCTGCGCGTACCACCCTCTCCTACCCCGTCCCCGTTCGCGAACCAGCCCCCCTATTTCTCCCCAGCCGACCACCTATTCTCACCCCGACCTCAGCACCTCCCTTCACCATTGCCCCCTTAGGGAACCTCGGCCGGTCTCCCGCTTGCACCCTGGCCTCCACATCACCGCTCTGACCTCCAACCACCCGCAGAACACTGCTTCGACCACTCAGACTCCAGTAGGCCCCCATCCTACCCCAGCCTCACCCTCATGTGACAACGCCTACCTCTTCGCCCTCTTGCATCTAAGGCCACCTCACCCTTACTGTCTCCGGCTGCCTGCACTCTAGCCACAACGTCCTCCCCGGTAAACCCGACCTTTCGACGACCTCCCTTTTCGGCGCACGCTCCTGCTTACAACCCTCAGCATAGGTTTATTCAATTTTTTTTCCACTTTGGGTGTGTTTATTCATGTTGGAAAAACCCTAACATCTCAAGTGTTGTGTTTGTGTGTTCTTGAAGCTGTTTTAGGTGTGCGGTTGGTCTGTAGGGAGTTGTTTTACCTTCCGTTAAAGTTCATTCACGATCACGCATCTTTGAGGTTGGCGAATCCAACCTTTCTCTTCTATATTAATTCTATGGAACTTCCATGTTTTCAGTTGATCTTAAACTATTATTGGAACCTCTATGGCATCCTTGGTTATCTCATTACATTATTTTGGAGTTTGTTTATTTTTCTAAAAAACTGAGTTTTTATGGATATGAGTGCGAAATGCCTCGTTTAATTGCATTTCAGCGGTTTGATTTAACTTATATAGTTATACTAAGGTGATAATTGGGGGTTTAGCAAAAGTATAGCTTTAGCAATTTTGTGATGATAAATAGTTGGTTTGTGAACTTCTTATGGTGTGTTCGACTAAGTCCTCCTATGGCCTTGTTTTTATATGAAAATGTTTTAAAAAGAGTTTTATGGTGGTGCTCAGGTTTTTTTATGTTTTATAAATTAGGTGGGTGGTGGAGCATGGTATTATGATAAATGGTGGGTTTTTTGGAAGAATTTTCGAAAACATGGTTTATAATGGGTCTTTTAAGGTTTGGTCATTTGGTTTGAAACATGTTTTGGTGTGTTTTAGAAAAGGATATTAAAAATGAACCCATATTTCTCAAATGTTTTCTCTTCTATCTCACTTTATCTTCTATCTAAAATGGATCTTTAACTTTTAAATAGTCATTGGTATTAAATGTTTCTTTAAAATGATTTTTGAATGTGTTCTTTAAAATTTTAACCATGGGGAATTTTGGAACATGGTTGGTTTCAAAAGTTTTAAAAGCTTAGTTGACATGGTATACTTGGAAATGGTTTTAGAAATGATTTGGAACAATTTTGGTAAATGTGTTTGGGGTGTTTAAACTTGAAGGCTCATGTGGTGTTGTACTTCTAAAGGTGAAGTTTGGTGGTGATATTTGAAAAGTATATGATTCATAAAATGTGAATGCCCGGTTGGAAACTTAAGGTGTTTTAAAATATGGTTTGAATGCTTTTGTGATGTGACGACCCGATTAGATTTTTTTAATATGAAATTATTGAATGTGTATTTGGGGGCGCTTTTGTCTAGGGTAACCCTTTATGGGTGAACACAAAAGAAGCACCCATGTTTGGGGAAGGCAAGTATGTTGAGATGAGTCAAGCGTCTGTGGAACTTGCATATCCTTTTATAGTCATGAAAGGGTTGACACAGTTAAAGGATTTATGTGAGGTTCACCATTTTTATTTCTGATGGAAACACCCTATATATCCCACATCCTTAATGATCCATGTGCCTACTTTTCAAAGGAAAAAGATCATTTTATTTTTTACCAATGAACTTTAGTAACCCACATTGGTCAAGATTATGGGAGTTCAGACTCATCACACCCCTTTATGGGAAATTTTTTCCTACTCTAGTACTCTCTTATTTATTTATGATATGTTTGTGAATATTTCCAAAATTCTAGTACAAGACTGGTTACCCTAAAAAAAAGATTGGGTATTGAACCCCAATACTTGAAAGAGGGAATTATATTTATAACACCATTTTTATATATCATAGGTTCTCCATTAATTTTCTATTAATGCTTAACAATGATGGATGACTTGTGTTTTGAAGCCACATGACTGGGAACTATGGAGTTTACAAACATCCAGGGAGGCGGTTGGTATTTTAGGATTGGGATTTAAACTTCAAGAGGCATCCTAAATATCCAATGAGAATTGGAATCAATAGACATTTAGTTCATATAGGATCATTATATGTAGTTTAACATAATAAAAAAATGATGTATATGAGGGGATTTAAGAATTGGGTATGGAGATCAAATCATAAGAAGGTGTTAAATGTATCTAGCTTATAATAGAAATTATATTTCTCATTCTTTAGTTTTTACCCAACTTGCTGATGGATGAGGAAGTGTAATTAAAACTTGTGAGGATTATTTCCCAAGAGTTTATGAAATCTAGGCACTTATTCCAATAAGGATTCCCATGTTTGTAAGAATTTGTATCATGATTTTAACATGATCACCGTAGATCCCAAAGCCCATATCAGTCGTACTTGATGTGAGAAAATAGAGATATCATAAGATCAAACATGTCTCAATGGACACAAGATTTAATTTGAGAAGGGATTACACAATGAGGTCACCCTAATATTTGAGAGGGACTTACACACTAAGTTATCCATGATATTTGAGTAGTGCTTACACACTGTGGTCTCCATGATATTTGAGCAGGGAATACACATTGTGGTCACCCTGATATTTTAATGGGATTATAAACTAAGGTTTTCCTGATATTTTAGCAGGGCTTACACACTATGGTTTCTTTTCTATTTGGGGGAGTCTTACACACCGTGGTTGCCCTGATCTTTTATTTGGTCTTACAAATTAAGTTCATCCTAATATTTGAGTAGGGTTTACACAGTAAGGACAAAATTATACTTTACCAAGGCTTACATAATGAGGTATCTCTTATTTGTGGATTTTGTATTATGTCAATGAAATTATTACTGTAATACCCTAAGCTCACAAGAGTTATGATCAGTGTGAGAAACAAGAGATAATGATGGATTAGGAACATTAACTATAATTGGGGGACATATGAATCAAAAAAACATGATGGAATATGATTAGAAACCTTGTGAAGGATATAACCCCACAAGGAAATGTATGGTATTTATGTTTGATATGGAGCTCAATCCTTAGGAAGGTGTCATTCATATCCTATTTGTAACAGGAATCAGAGTCCTCATAGTTCATAAGGATTACTAACCCACTGATGGATGTGGAAAGATGATAGACCCATAAGAGTTGGGTCCCATAATCTAGAGTAAATTGAATATTTAGGGACTTACACCAAGGTGGATTCCCATGTCAAATATCCAACCCTTATCTTATGATATACAAAGAGAGGGGACCACGTGAGGTCTATTGAGTATGTTTGGATGGCATGGGGGCCAATTTAAAGAAAATGGAATGAATAAGTCCACATGATTACATATCTCATTTTTAATTATGGAATATCTCCAGATAAAGGTGGTGATTAACTAAAGGCTCATAACTAGGGGTTACATTATGACAACCTTGATTTTTATTACACAGTTAAATATAATTTATTATATAAAATTAACTTGAAAAAGCATAGAAGATTGAGATGTATAGTGTATTTGGGGCTTAGGATCATTACATAACAACTTAAAACATGAAAAAAACAACTTTATTGAAAACTTCCTTTACATGACCACTACATTCCCTCGTACTTAGCATTGCATGGGATAACCTGAGGACATGCATAAGAAAAGGGTGAGCTATAAAGCCCAGTAATGGAATAATCATAAAATAACATGAGGAATACAATACATGTTAGACAATAGACATATCAATATATCACAATTGAAGTATAAAAATAAAGTCATGATAAAGCATGATAATTATAACATGGAAATGTGGCAATAACCCTTAACATGGAATTAGCATGAGCCAAGGCTCATTGCACATGGAGCATGAGTAAACCCTCATTTCACATGAAACACAAGTAAAACCTAGTTGCACTTGAATTATCATGATTAAACACCCATTGCACATGACATATCATGACACTATACTTTACCCAATGCATTGGTGCACTATCAGGGAACACCCTTCTTAAACATTTCATTTCATGCATAAGTGTGCCACATGGATCATAAAACATTGAATCATTCAACATAATCTTTTATTCCAATATAAACGAATGTGGAGTATATACATGAAAATATTTAAACAATAAGTAAACATGCATAAAGGTGAATACCCTTGATAGATAAATGGGCATCGTATTCACTACACAATGACTTTGTCTTGGAAAAGCGCGGTGCAATTTCGGTAGCATAACAGCGTGACATAAGAACTCATAAAAATGGTTGATGAAAGATAAAGGGGTGTATCATCATATTTACATTACATGGAAAGTAAGGGGGTCATATAGATACATGTCCCAACAAATGTAATGGAATTTATATTCATGATACAAAAGAATTTGTTGAATGTAAATGAGGAGAGAGAAATTCCTTTCAGAATTTCGGTATAGTAACATGTGTACATGGGGGGAATTTAATGAGAGAGAAAGGGGTATCACATCATTCAAACATAAATAGGGCAGTATGGAGGAGGTGAGAAGCCACACCCCAACATTTATAATTGAAATTAAAATGTCATAACAACTTAAAGAATATTGGACAAAAATGAGAAAGGAAGAAAAACCCTTACTTGGAAGTATGCTTCCAAAGGCTTGATAGAGGCTTGAGAGAGGCTTATTGGGAGCTTGGGGAACCTTGGGATGATTATAGAGAGAGGAGGACAGATGTCGGACGAACCCCAAAGGCTTTTAGTGTGGAGAAAGTGGGATCTTGGGAGGGTTTATATAGGAAAGTTGAGGGAATTCTTTATTATTTTGGTTTGGGACACCACACATTAAACTAATCCAAACCAAAACTAGCACATGGGTTTTTCCCATGGTTTTTTGAAAAGGAAATTGAAAAAAAATATTTTATAATGCCAAATTCCCAACTTCTTAAAATAATGGGGTTGCTTATGTGGAGGTGAGTCACACTCCCAAGGAAAACAATTTAAAAAGACAAAATGTTTAATAAGTCTTGAAGGGTCCACTAAAGCTTTGTAAAACAAATAAAACAAAACCAAAATCAAATTATTTTAATTTTATAACATATATTGGCCAAAAATAAAGTTTATAGTATTTTATTACATCACTAGTGGGTCATTATGATGTCATAAAACACATTATATATTTAAACGATATTTATTTTTTACCCAAAAATTTGACTGTCTCAGAAAATTATGAAAAATTCACCATTGGATAATTTCAACCTCCTGATTCCAGAAATAATATTAATTTTATATAAATAATTTTATAAATATGTTAATTTACACTTTTAAAATAAAAACTGACATTTGTCAAAAATTCACAGGTTTTTAAAAAAATGGCTTTCAAACCTTAATAAAAATTACAATTGCATTCAAAAAATTATACGATCATTTATATTTAATAAAAATAATTTAATAATAATAATAATATTTTATTAAAATATTATTTAATTCAAAAATCCATTAATTCATCAAAATAGATTTCTTAGTTGAACATTAACTAAAAATACTATTTGTGCTTTAAAAACTATTTACAAGGTAATAATAATAAAATGAAAGTATATTCATTATTATATACAAAAATAATGTACATAACCATAGCTCTAAGGTTTTGTTACATAACAAATTATAAGACCCACATAAGACCTAAGAGTAAGGTGTGCGATAGTGACAGACTCTTGGGGTGGCTCAGATAACATTGCTCGGGTGGTAATCTCTATCAACTTCCACTTTTCTCATAGGAAGTACCGCTTGAGATTATCATATTCAACATCAGCTTGGGCTTGGTCAAGAGATAAGCCCAAAGTCTCAAACAGCTTTCTGAGATCTGGTAAATGGGCTTCATATGGGACATGTCTACTGGATGAGGCCATCACTTCCTTTGCATGACTAAATTGGATTTCTTAAAGACCTATATTTATACTAATAATGTGATCACTGTTCAAAAAATATATTAGAAATAGTCACAATTCTTAAAAGTATTTTCAAATCCAAAAACATAAAACCAAATAAGTTGAAATTTTATATAAACATTTTACATAAAGAGACATTTCGTAAGATTAAGAGGGATTTCCATTAATGAAAGTTTGGGTCATTACAATCTTCCCCCCCTAAGAAATTTCTCCCCCAAAATTTCCTTTTCCCACACTAAAACAGATGTGGCTAACTCTTCTTCATCATTTCCTCCGATTCCCACATCTATTCTTCAAACTTGTGGTTTCTCCACAACACCTTAACGAGGGGCATTGTCTTATTTCGGAGAAGTTTTTCTTTATGATCTAAGATCTTCCCTAGTTTCTACCCATTATAATGATCATCCTATAACTATACCACCTTTGAAGAGAGTACATGTGTAGGGTCCGATATGTACTTCCTTAAGATGGATACATGAAGGACATCATATACTTTGTCCATGGTAGGTGGAAGTTCTAGTCGATAGGCCACAACCTCGACACGATCAAGAATATCAAAGGGGTCGACGTACCTTGGACTTAACTTCCCTTTCTTTCCAAACCTCATGACATTTTTTCATGGAGATATGCATAGAAATACCTTGTCTCCAACTTTAAACTCAAGGTCTCATCAAAGGTTATCTGTATAACTCTTCTGTAGACTCTAGGATGCATTGATATGCTGCTGAATGGTTTTCACATTATCCACCATTTCATTGACCATTTCTAGTCCAAGCAGCTTACGCTCACCAAACTTATCCCAACATGCCGATGTTCTACACCTTTTCCCATAAAGGGCTTCATATGGTGCCATTTAGATGCTTGAGTGGAAACTATTATTATAAGAGAACTCAACCAGAGGAAGATGCTAATAACATCCTCTTTTAAAGTCCATTAAGCACGCTCTCAACATGTTCTCAATTGTTTGGATAGTCTGCTCAGATTGGCCATCAGTTTGAGGATGATAGGCTGTACTGAAGTTCATTTTAGCATTCAGAGCATGTTGAAGACTCTTACAAAACTTAGAGGTGAATCTTGGATCTCTATCGGACACAATAGATAGTGGTACTCCATAAAGCCTTACCACTTATATGATATATATCCGTGCCAGTTTATCCAATGAGAAATCCTCCCAAATAGCAATGAAGTGTGCAGCCTTTATAAGACAATCCACAACAACCCAGATTGCATTGTTTCCTTTGGATGTCTTCGGAAGTCTGGTGACAAAGTCCATGGTGATCTTCTCCCATTTCCATTCTGGTATGGGCAATGGTTGCATCATCACTTTAGACTTCTGCCTCTCTTCCATCACTTTCTGACACACCATGCACTTTGATGTATATTCAACGATCTTCTTCTTCATATTATCCCACCAATAATGGTCTTGGATATCTTGATATATATTTTTGTTTCCTGGGTGAATAGAGAAATTTGAATTATGTGGATCATCCAAAAGTTTCTTCTTCAGCTCTGGACTTGAGAGAACACATAGTCTTTTCCCAAATCTCACAATTCCTTCTTCATTAACATTAAACTCTGAGGATTCTCCTTTTTTAATAGCTTCCACTTTTCTTGAATTCCCACATCATCCTTTTAATCATCCTTCAACCTTTCCAAAAGTGACGGTTGGGAAATCATTTGTGAAAGGATTAATGATGTTCCCTTCTTTATGATTCCCATGTCCATATTCATCAAATCTAAGAAGATTGGATCATTTTCAATTCTCATCAATGATAGAATTGCTGGGTCCTTTAAACTTAGGGAATCCGCCACCTTTTTCGCTTTCCCAGGGTGTTAATGGATTGAGTAGTCATAGTCTTTGATCAGCTCTAACCATCTTCATTGGCCCATGTTCAAATCTTTCTGTGTGAATATATACTTGAGGATTTTATGGTCTGTATATATTTCACACTTCTCCCCAAATAGATAATTCCGCCAAATGTTCAAAGCGAAGATCACTGCAGCCAACTAGAGGTCATGTGTTGGATAGTTTAGTTCATGAACTTTCAATTTCCTTGAATCATAGGCAACGACTTTGTCATTTTTCATCAACACACATCCCAAGCCCTTCTTTGAAGCATCACTGAATACCAGAAAAAGTTCTCCACTTGTGGGTAAAGTGAGCATGGGTGCAGTGAGAAGCCTCATTTTTAACTCCTTGAAGATTTCTTCACATTCATCACTCCAGGAAAACTTTACTCCCTTCAAAGTTATCTTGGTTAGAGGGTTAGACAATCGTGATAAATTTCTCACAAATCATTGATAATATCCAGCTAACCCTAAGAAGATACAGATATTTGTTACCGATGTTGGTCTTGTCCATCCCTAAATTGCATACTTTTTGGAGGGATCCATAGATATCCCATTGCTTGTGATGATATGGACCAATAATGAGACCTCCTTCAACCAGAACTCACACTTGCTGTACTTTTCATAGATATTCTCCTTCCGCAAGGTCTCTAGTACAGTTCTTAGATGCTCCTCACGATCCTCCTTGATTTTGGAGTATATAAAAATATTATCTATAAAGACTACCAATAATTTGTCGAGGTAATCTATAAAGACACTATTCATCAAGTCCATGAATATTTCTGGAGCATTAGTTAGTCCAAAAGGCATTACTATGGATTCATAGTGCCCGCATCTTGTAGGAAAAGCAGTCTTGGGGATATCTTCCTTCTTCACCATTACTTTATAATATCCTGACCGCAAATCCACCTTGGATAAGTATTGTGCTCCACAAAGTTGATTGAACAAGTCATCAATTCGTGGGAGAAGATACTTGTTCTTTATCATGATTTTGTTAAGCTAACGGTAATCAATGCAAAGGTGCATTGACCCATCCTTCTTCTTGATGAAGAGGACTGGTGCACCCCAAGGTGAAGCACTTGGGAATATAAACCCTTTATCCAGATTCTCCTATTGTTGTTTCTTCAGATCCTCAAGATCCACAACAACCATTCTATATGGAGTCTTTGACATTGGCAACGCCCCAGGTATAAGATCAATTGAGAATTCAACATCTCTTCTAGGAGGAAGACCAAACAATTCCTCGGGAAACACTTCAGTGAATTCCCTCACAATAGGCATGTCTTCTAGGATGTTTTCCTCCTTAGACTCAATCATCTAAGCCAGATATGAGTTCTCATAGGGTAGTAATATCCATTCTTGAGATGATTGATCTAAAGAAGTTTCATCTTCCTCCATTCACTTGTAAAGAATTGGGGTTCGATTCTCCACATGCAGAGTGATTTCCCTCTCCCATCAATTTATGTTGGCTATATATAAGGAAAGCCAATCCATGCCAATAATCGCATAAAATTACACCAGAGGGAGTATGAAGAGGTTTTTTGGGAAGTTTAATCCATATATTATGATAGGGGAGGAGTTATACTCATGGGATGCAATGATTGCCCCATTTTCCGTACTCACCGACATCTTCACCTCCATGATTTGTGGTGGTTATGGGATTTTTCAACTAAACTTTCAAGATATAAAAGAATGTATAGAACCTAAATCAAAAAGTACATTATCTATTCTTGAATGAATAACTAGCATACCTGTCACCACTTCGTTGTCGGGGTTCACTTCGGCAGTAATGATGGAAAAAGATGTCCCTTGCTTCCTTGTAGGTTTTTGGTTGCCTCCGAAAACCCTTGTCTTAGGGAACTGATTTACAAGATTCCATGGTTCTTTACAGTTGTGGAAATTAACCATGCGTTGAGGTTCGAACGGAGTGTTACTCTATTCTATCGCAGCCATAGGTCTTTCTTTCCAACAGTTAATAGCCGAGTTCCCTTCTCTTCCATACCTAAAGCATTTCCTCGTCCCCTTTAGGCAATTTCCAGGGTACTTCTTTCCACACCTTTGGCAAGTGGGGTGCTGGATCTTCTTAGCACCATTGGATTTATCCATAGGACCTCCAGCATTGAAGTCCACCTTATGCTTCTTAACCCCATGATACCCCTGAGATTATCTGATATCCATTTTGACCTTGAGGTCACATCGGACAATTTCCTCATAGCTGTCGAAGTCATGGATCACCAGTGCTTTCCGCAGGCTAGGTTTCATCCCACCAAAGAAGTGTTCAACCATGAATTTGGAGGTAACAAAAAAGCCGGAAGCATATCATGCAAGACTTGTGAAATTTTTCTCGTACGCTTCAATAGATTCGTCATCTTTTTTCTTGAGGGCAAGGAAGTCCCTTTCCATCATAAGATGGAGGGTGCGCGGAAAATATTTTTCAAAAAACATATTTCGGAAATCGTTCCATTAAAATGCCTCAATCTCCTCCTCAGGATTCGTATTTTTGATCAACATCCACCATTGATCAGCTTCACCCTCCATACGATAATCAACCGGAAGAACCTTCTCTTGTTCAAAACATTGAAGGATGGAGAAGATATTTTCAATGGAGTTGATCCATTGTTCAACGATTGAGGGATCAGATGATCCATTAAAAGAAGGTGGCCTTTGTCTCATGAATCTCTCGATAGAGACTTGTTCTTTCTTGGGGGGGGGGGTTGAATGTTCCTCTTGAACCATGTCTCTATTCAAATCTTGAGTTAGCTGAGAGAGAAGTGTGAAAAAGTTTGTGATTTCCGCTCCCATTGGATTGGGCATCTCATTAGTACAACCATCACATTGATCTTCAAATCGGTTGTTAGCCTGAGTCCTCCTATTACCAGCCATTGCCTGGAATAAAAGGAAAGTTAGGGGTAACAAATAAAGTGTAATCCAAGGACAAAACCGATGACTTATAAATAACTTTTATTTTCTTAACATATGAATCTATTGGCTTTAGTCTATGTTATCCATGATCTACTTTCTAACATATATTCTTAGGGAATTTTTTTATCCCTTAATAAGGGTTCATACTAAGATTGTAAATTTACCAAAGCATATCCCCCGAGAGTATCGTTACCAAGAGTGTAGAAAGGCCCGTTTTCATGCATCAGTTCCCATTAGAGTCAAGCTCAAAGCGGTGTTTTAGGGTTTTACCCCTAGGATACATCTATGCCAGAGACACCTCTACCTTCTTGTATCCAGATAGGGATGTCTTTTCATGATAAACCACTTACCCAATACTCACCAAAACCTAGGGATGTTTTTATTATACTTAGTCTTATCACTAAGGCTTTACTAGGGTTTTATAATCTAAATCCCAAAAATAAATAAACCTATCCTCTGATACCAACTATGACAACCCTACTTTTTATTACACAATTAAACATAATTTATTACATAAAATTCACTTGATAAAACATAGAAGATCGATAATTATAGTGTATTTGGGGCTTAATATCATTACATAACAACTTAAAACATTAAAACCAACATCTTTATTGAAAACTTCCTTTACATGACCACTATATTCCCTCATACTTAGCATCGCATGGGATAACCTGAGGACATTCATAAGTAAAGTGTGAGCTATAAAGACCAGTAAGGGAATAATCATGGAATAACATTAGAAATAAAATACATGTTAGAAAATAGGCATATCAATAGATCACAAGATAAGCATAAACATAAAGGCATGATAAAGCATGATAATCATAACATGGAAATGTGTCAACAACACTTAACATGGAATTAGCATGAGCCAAGGCTCATTGCACATAGAGCATGAGTAAACCCTAATTTCACATGAAGAATTAGTAAACCCTCATTTCAATTGAATTAGATGTGTAAACACCCATTGAACATGATGTATCATGATACTATACTTTACCCAATGCATTGGAACGCTATCAGGGCACACCCTTCTTAAACATTTCATTTCTTGCATAAGTGTGCCACATGGATCATAAAACATTGAATAATTCAACATAATATTTTATTTCACAATAAAATAATGTGGAGTATATACATGAAAATATTTAAACAATAAGTAAATGTGCATAAAGGTGAATACCCTTGATAGAGAAATGGGCATGGTATTCACTACACAATGACTTTGGCTTAGAAAAGCACGATTCAATTTCGGCAGCATAATGACGTGACATAAGAACTAATAAAAATAGTTGATGAGAGATAAAGTGGTGTATCATCATATTTACATGACATAGAAAGTAAGGGGGTCATATAGATACATTTTCCAACAAATTTAATGGAATTTAGATTTATGATACAAAAGAATTGCTTGAATGTAAATGAGGAGAGATAAATTCCTTTCAGAATTTCGGTATAGTAATGGGTGTACATGGGTGGAATTTAATGAGAGAGAAAGGGGTCTCACATCATTAAAACATAAATAGTAAAGTATGGGAGAGGAGAGAAACCATACCCCAATATTTATAATTGAAATTAAAAGGGCATAACAACTTAAAAATATTGGACAAAAATGAGAAAGGAAGAAAAACGATTACTTGGAAGTGTGCTTCCAAAGGCTTGAGTGAGGCTTGAGATAGGCTTCTTGGGATATTGTGGAACCTTGATAGGATTATAGAGAGAGTAGGGTAGAGTTTGGAGGAACTCCAAAGGCTTTGAGTGAGGAGGAAGTGGGAGCTTGGGTGGGTTTATATTGGAAAGGTGAGAGAATTCTTTAATATTTAGGTTTGGGACACCTCACATTAAACTAATCCAAAACACAAACCAGACCATGGTTTTTGCACATGTTTTTTAGAAAAGGGAAGTGGAAAAAAATATTTTATAAGGCCAAAGTTTGAACTTCTTAAAATAATGGGGTTTCTTATGTGGAGGTGAGTCACACTCCCAGGAAAAACAATTTAAAAAGACAAAATGTTTAATATGTCTTGAAGGGTCCACTAAAGATTTGTAAATTAAATAAAAAAAACCCAAAATCACATTAATTTAATGGTAGAACATATATTGTCTGAAAATAATGTTTATAGTACTTTATTACATCACTATTGGTTCATTATGATGTCATAAAATACATTAAATATTTAAACGATATTTAATTTTTACCCAAAAATTTGACTGTCTCAGAAAATTATGAAAAATTCACCATTGGATAATTTCAATGTCATGATTCCAGAAATAATATTCATTTTATCTAAATAAGTTTCTCAATAAGTTAATTTTCACTTTTAAAATAAAAATTGACATTTATAAAAAATTCATGGGTTTTGACAAAAATGGCTTTCAAACCTTAATAAAAATTACAATTTCATTCATAAAATTATACGATCATTTATATTTAATAGAGATTAATTTAATAATAATAATGTTTTATTAAAATATTATTTAACCATAAAATCCATTAATTCATCAAAATAGATTTCTTAGTTGAACATTAACTAAAAATTCTATTTGTGCTTTAAAAACTACTTACAAGGTAACAATAATAAAATGAAAGTATATTCATTATTATATAAAAAAATAATGTACATAACCATAGTGATAAGGTTTTGTTACATAACCCCTTATAACACCCACATAAGACCAAAGATTAAGGTGTGCGATGGTGACAAACTCTTGGGGTGGCTCAGATAACATTGCTCGGGTGGTAATTTCTATCAACTTCCACTTCTCTCGTAGGCAGTCCCACTCAAGCTTAATATATTCAAGCTTGGCTGGGGATTGGTCAAGAGAGAAGCCCAAAGACGCAACCTCCTTTATGATCTCTGACAAATGGGATTCGTATGGGGAACGTCTACTGGATGAGGCCATCGCTTCCTTTGTCTGAGTAAATTGGATTTGTTAAAGCCCTAAATTTGTACTAATCATGTTATCACTGTTCAATGTCTATATTAGCAACGATCACAATTATTAACAATATTTTAAATTCCAAAAACATAAAACCAAATAAGCTGACATTTTATATAAACATTTTACATAATGAGACATTTAATTAGATCAAGATGGATTTTCATTAATGAAAGTTTGGGTCGTTACATACATGGTTTGAGGGAATGTGTCTAAGTGTACTCACTTGACAAGGATGACTTGTCTGAGGGTTATCATGTGATTCATTTGATATGTTCGAGGGTCTTTTCATGATCAATTAACTGACCACACAAACCATGTGGTCCAGCTAATTTTTAGAGTGTATCTACCTATTGAGGCCGACATGTATGAGGGTCCTTTTTGTAACCCATCTGACATGTTTGAAGTACTTCACATGATATACCTGACATGTATGTGGGTCCTTCGTATGTCCCATCAGACATATCTAGAGCCCTTCATGTGATCTATATGGCATGTCTACAGTAGTTCACATGATCCATCTGACATATCTTGATCCCTTCATGTGATCAATGAATTGATCATGTGAAGAGCGTGATCCCTTCATGTTCCATCACACAAAAATGCCATCATTTATATCTTTTTATCACATGAAGCCCAAAACATTTTTTCATTGAGGAATCACGTGATTTGGTGGAGATGTCTAGTGGCCTTTACATGATCACTGAACTGATCATGAAAAGCCTTTATTAACTCATTTTCTTTATTTATCCTAAGTTACTCACCATACATTGCTAGGATTAAGGCTCTTGTTATCACATGATCCATTCATTCGGGAAATTCCACTACCGTATGTGTGTTCTCAACCATTTTCTACAATGGAGATTTTTATAGGAATCACCACCCCTATTTACATGCCACTTTGTATGGGGGTGAATCCACACACTTCAGCTTGAGTTAAAATAAGGACCATCCATATAAGTTGATAATTCCCTATGTTCATTGCATGATCTAACCTCATGTCATCAGTGACGTAAAACCTTCATCACATGATAAAAATTGATTGTGTGATCAGTATGTAATTAATGGTCCCCTAAATCACACAAGATTTTCATGTGACCTGATTTTCATGGTGTTAATTGTGAGACTTTATGGGGAATCACTTAAAATTTAAGACAACCATGTATAAAGGCCTTTATGAGATCAGGACGACATGTCTAAGGGCCTTTGTGTGATCAGACCAACATGTCCAAGGGATTTAATGTGATTGGGTTTAAATGTCCAAGGGATTTCGCATTATTTATCTGAAATTTCTGGGGCCCTTCATGTAAAAAAACATAAATTCCATCACATAAGGATCCTATCATTTACAGCGTTTATAGCATGATCCCTTCATCAATTGTCCAATGGTTGTATGCTAGGGAATCACATGATCAATGAATACATATACATGGGTTCTCACATGATTATGATGAATATTTTTTATCCTTCACATGACCAATGAACAAATCACATAAACCTTATAAGCCCTTTGCATGACCTGAATGTCATAGCAGTGATAACATTACTTCAAAGGGGGCGCCACATGATCAGTCATGGATCATGCATTGACATATAACACTCATCATGTATAGAAATATTTGGGTTTCCTAGGATAATAATGTTATTATTTTATGTATTTTTGAGTATGTGACAGGTTCATGTGATCATGCTTCTTATGCACTCATATTTTCATTAAAAAATTTGAACAATTTCTATTGATTTTGAATGGATTTTATTGAATATTCCCATTTATTTCAATGTTTTATTAAAATTTGGGGATTTTTAAAAAGGTAATTAATATTATTTTTAACGGATTACAATTTTAAATTTATAATTTTGGAATTTAATTATGAATTTTGGTTGGAATTGTGTTAAGTGGTTTAATATTATTTAGTTAACAAAAAAATGTCTAGCTGGGCTAGTCCTCAATCAAGGGATCTACCAGCCACATAACCAACCCAAGATGGGATGGTCAGCCGAGAAACCCATTGGGAGAGCCCAAATAATGGATGGAGAGTTAAAGAAACGTGGGGAGGATCCCATGTAGAGGTTTGTCCAAGACATTCACGGGCCACACATGTCGGCACGACCCATCATTCATGTGTGAAAAGTGTATATGGAATCCCATCACTGCAGAAGGATTCTAAGCCACATAATTAATGAAATTTAATATATGGGATCATGAATCCAAACTCTAATTAAATGTGGGATGATTGATATTCAAGGAACTATTCATCATTTAATAAAATTCCACCAACCCACTTCACTTATTATCTCATTGACTTTAGAAATTTCCATCACCACACCTTTGTCGCTCGACACCACCTTCCACCATTATATGCTCATCAGGGACTCCATAGACACCCTTGGGAAATATTAGGCTCAATATTATGATCACTTACAAGGCTTAGGACCTCTATAGATTACCTATAGGACCTTTTCTGACCTTAGTGAAGACCTTTATAAAGAGAATATAAACTATGCATGAAGTAGATCTCAACCCATCTGACCACTGTGATGGTTGGATGGAAGGAGGAAACTTGATGCTGTTACACCCAAAATTGTGATATATAATCACAAAGAGAGTTTGATTTCACTGAGGATAACTGGAGGTATCTTTTGAATGGAAGTACCATCGAGGTGCACTGACAAAAGATGGAACAATAACACATGGTGTGATACAGTAGAGTAGAGTGATGGTAAATGTTGTTCTACCATAGTGTAGAGTGATGATAGATTATGAAGAATAGAACTCAATGTGATACCATGGAGTTTGAAGATTAGATATGGTATAAAAATTGTGGAACACTCATGATACATATATGATACTATAATGAAGGTGGCATAGTAAATTCTTCCACCGTTAGTTATGTGTAGTGCCACTGAAGGAGGCTAGTATGGTAGATGCTATGATATCATGAAGAGTGATAAAAAATCATTACGGAAGTGGATCATGGTGATTGTAGATATGAACAGTATTACCATGGGGAATAGATATGGTAGATGATGAAATGGTATATGTGTTCTACTGTGGAGAGAGAACTAGTGGTGGATAGAGAACGATGGTATTGGATGTACTATTATTGAGGAATGGTATATGTACTACCATGGGTAGTGAAATATATTTGTGGATGTGTGCTACCAAGGTTGTATAATTGGCCATGTGAAGCCCAATGAAGAACTGACTACATGAGCCGGTGAATACAACTAGCTACATGAGGGATAATGGGTTCGACTATGCCACACAACATGAAAAATGAAAATGTATGGAGAAGAATGTTTGGTTACGTGATGCATGCGGGTATAATCAGTTATGTGAATTGGGTTTGCACAAAAATGGATATGTGTAAATTTTATAGAGTAAAATAAAATGTATATGAGAATTCCACATTGAAAATACTGGAATATGTAAATTATGTTAACCTAAAGCTAAAGATATGGGAATTTTGGTAGATAAGTACCCTATTATTTCTCACTCATACTAAATGTATATATCTATATAGAATTAAAGAATCAATATAAACTAAAATTTAGAGAAACCTGATATATCTAGAGATATTTAAATTAAAGATACTTTCATTGACCAAGATAAAATATATGGAAGATTCAAATGATATAAGAAGATGGTATTTCTATCTATATAAAAAAAATGCTGCTGCTGCCATGAACTAGGGGATTAGAGGGTGATAGATGCTGCTACTCTAAGAAATATATTGCATTTATTTTTTCTTTGTTTTTGTTTAATAATGATTTCTACCACACTCACTCCAATTATTTATTCTTTTATATAAGGGTAGAAACTTTGAGTGGTTGATTGAAGGAGTGGTGACTCAATTGTATTGCTTGAGTCTAAGAACTTTTGTTGAATTCATGATTCTATTTTATCTATTAAATTGGTTTTAAATTATTACTTTCATAATTTAATATTAATATGATTGTATTTATATATTTTGTAATATATTTTAATTATTTCCTTTATTAAGAGACATTTTCTCTCTCAAAATAATTTTGAATCACATCGATTTATTTGTTTAGAATTTAGCGAAGAGTGTTTAGTGATTATTATACATGTGAGGAAGAAACAATAGACATACTTGGTTTCATAGGAATTTCAATACTATATTGGGTATCCCCTAGGTTATACAAAGGATAATCATAGAGGAATTCACACAATATAAGGATAATATTCCAAGAAAATAAATTTTGAATAATATTTTCATTATAAACAAACGTAATCAAGGGTGAAAAGGAAAAGAAAATGTAACTCCTTTAACTCAGTTAATTGAAAAAGTTATGAAATTCATTTATAATAAGACTATGATAAAATTAAAATAGGTAATCCAATATAAACCCAATCACTTCTCTCTTATCCTTGAATTTTAAAAATACTTCTTTTTTTGATAGTCCTTAATTCTTGTTTTATTATTTATTTCTACACCATGACTAATAGATTAAAGAATTTATTCTTATATATGAATCTAGTTACTAATAATACTATTAACCTAAGTGAAATTAAATATATTTTTACACACCTCATAGTAGGTGTGTGTCAAATCTTGACACCGCTTCTAGTGAGTGAGTGTTAATCTAACCAAAATTTAATGACTTGGACCTCCAATGAGAAACTATTCAATTTTGATCATAATATAGAGAGGAATTTTATAAATAGGATTCGGAATATTAATATTGAGAATAAATTTAAATGAATAAATCTTGAATAATAGATTTAAACTTTAAGTGACAACTTCTCACTCACTATACTAGAAATAAATCAACAAAAAACCTTAAAGGACATTTGTTCCCCACAATTTTCCAACCAAAAAAATCAGTTAGCTATGCCTACTTAACATAATTATTTTGAATTATGTGTCAAAATTATTCTTTAACTACCTAAATTCCATGGATATATAGGTTAATATACTAACCATCACATTTAATAATTCAGTTTCGTTTATTCAAGATTCAAGCTGAGAAGAGATGCTAAACGAAAATTCAAGTGGTGGAAATAATCTTTTTCACTTGAGGGAGCTACCAAGGAGTAGTTTTATAGTCTTTAACCTATATAGATACATCATTTTTATGATCACCAAATAAGTTTAATTCAATGGTTCTTCCCAACCTACTAGAGTATAATAATAAATATGGAAATCTATGCCATCGACAAGCTATTAGTGAGATCCTCTATGAGTAATGGGAATGATTCCAGAAGAGTTGGGAAGGTTACATTAATCAATAAGTGGAATATAAACAATTACTAGTATTATTATACCAAGGAATTTTGTAAAATGAGAGGGACCTATTGAATTCATCATCCAGATGAGATTTTATTAAAAAATCACCAATGGAATCTTGGAGCCTGATTGATAAAATAACACAGAATTCCCAATAGTTTAGAATAAGAGGTACGAGCACAAGAGGTATTCATGTGGTAATAATTTATGAATCATCACCTCTACTTAATTTTTTTTGAATAATTAATAATAATAGTAATATAGATGGATTTGAAACAAGTTAATGAACAATCTACCCCACCTTAGGCATGTGGTTTGTGTTTATCACCCCATCACTTCACTGATTAATGTGTTGAGATACTGATTATGGAGAGCTATGAAGACACATTACAACCAAGTAAATTTCAAAAAAATAAACCATATAGAGAAGGTAAATCCTAATAGGTATTTGTTTGTTAAGAAAACTTGACTAGACCTCCCTTTTATAAATAATAACCAAATCAACTCCCTTTGTATTAGGAATTCTATAATCCATCCCCTTTATAACAACCATATAGGAAAACTTACCAACAATAGGATTATTAACTAAATTATTTTTAAAAATAATAAAATGTAAAATACTTTTCTATTGAACTACATATGAATGAAGATAACGAATAAAGATTAATGATCTGAAAAATATATTGAAGGATTTGTCAAAAAAATTGATAGTCTCAAGGACATGTTTTCCAAAAAACTTATAAAGACAGTATCCCTTGAAACTAAAACCTGAAGAAGAGTGTGATCATGATAATCACTAGAAGTGGAAAGAATATTCTTAAAACTAATCCTAAGGAAGTTCAAGCTAAACCATAATAAGGTAATTTTGAAAAATTCTAGATAGAATATGGAAGAACAACCCACTCAACCAAAAGAAGAAGAAAAAAAATAAGGAAAAAGAAGTTAGGAAAAGATTTAAAAAGGAAATACATGAAACTCCTTTGAAAATTCAAAAAAGGGAGAAAAATGATATTCCCCATCCATTCCCTTCCAGGTTTATAAAATCAAAGAAGATAGATAAAGATAAAGTTCAAAGAGAGATCTAAGATATATTTTAAAAGGTTGAAATTAACATACCTCTATTTGAATCCATTTGAAAAATTACTAAATATGATAAATTTATCGAGTATATTTTTACCAAAATAAATAGGATTTATGGGTATGATATAATAAACCTATATTTTAATGTATCTACCATTATCAAACAACCTTTTCATAGAAGATGTCATGATCCAGGGACATTTTTTATTCCTTTCACTATTAGATCTTTAAATTTTTCTGATGATTTGTGTGATATTGGTGATTCAAATTTTTTTATGTCTCATTATATTATTTTATCTTTTTAAAATAGGTAAATTGAATCCCATAATAGTGGTTTTATAACTGGAAAATAGATTCACTATTTTTACAGTATGAGTTTTAGAAAATGTTCTAGTAGAAGTGGAAGGAAAATTTTTTCCTGTAGATTTTTATGTCCTCACCATGGAGAAAGATAAACTAAAGGGAAATTCATCCATAATATTTGGTATACCATTACTAAATATTACCAATATTATTGTCAATGTGCATGAAAGTACCCTTACCATGGAACTTGGGGATAATAAGGTGCACTTCAATATTCTTAACTCCAATAGGAATCCTTCAAGAAACCACTCCCTCACTGAAATCACTAATGAATATGGTATTGATACCATTGAAGAATCATTTATTATTTTAAAATTTTTAGCTTTAGGAGATCAATTTTCAATTTAAATAACCAAAGAAAAGTTGAATACTAATAAATATAGAAATTATGTTTTCAAATTTCAAGAAGAAATAACCTATGATTTCTTTGATAATTTATTGGAAGATACTAAATATAACAAACTAAGTAATTATATAATAATTTATTTTATATTTATTATTATTTCCGAATTATGTAGTTATATTAATTATAAATATATTAAGTAATTCTTAAAATAAAAAATGAAATGTTTTTATTAAACTCATTTTTATAAGATTTTATTTAAAAGCTTATTTTTAGAATTATAAAAATTTAATTTGAAGAACATAATTTCATTTATATATTTATAATGTAAAAAATATATTAGGATTAATTTTTTATAATTTTCTAAAAATATTCAATTTTTAAGTAATAGTTAAAAATATTGATTTTTATTAAAAAAATTATTTTATTGTAAAGTATTTAAAAGTTAAAATTATTTTTCAAATTAGTTTTAAATTTTAATTATTTTAATTATTTTAATTTTATTTAAAAAAAATCCAATTATGGTTTTTAAAATTGATTTTATACTTGAATTTAGTAAAAAACATTTTATGTTTAAAAAATGTATTTTTTTGGAAAACTGTTTTTTCATTACGTTTTTCCAGTTTAATTTTAAATTAAATTCTAAAAAATTTATGATATGATTTTTTAAAAATATATTCCATATTTATAATAAGTGGGTCTAAATTTATTAAATATGTTCTTTTATTTTTTTGGCCAATATGAATTGTAAAGTTACTAATTTTATTACCAGGATTAAGGGTAAATTAGGCAATTTAGGTTAGAAATAAAATGATAAGATCTATTAAATGAACCAAAAACTTACCTAAATATCCATTTATTAGTATATATATACTATAATCATATAATGGTATAATTTATGACCTTTTGGGGCAACTTGGATGAGAATATGACCTTTATAATATTTTCATTAAAGAAACGTCAAACACGTCACACTTGTTTTTAATAAGTATAATATTTTTAATATGGTGTTATCCTGAGGATATGAAAATAATATAAATATTATTTTGAAATATAATATATTTATATTCATCATGTTAATTTATTTTTAATTTTTTTATGATGAAATAATCAGCTTAAATTCTTTTACAATGTTGATGTAATAATTATTTAATTAATGGAAAAATCAAATAAATGATATTTAAAATACTAAAATAAATATAAATTGAGACAATTAATGTAATAAAAGAAATTTATGGTCAACTTTGATATGTTAGGGATATAATAAAATATATTTTTTAGAATTATAAGTGTTATATTGATATTATTAAAGTTGAAGTAATGAATAGTTCTTAAAATTAACATTATGGATATTTTATTTTAAACAATATTTTAGTAAATGATATAAAAGTACCAAAAATATAAAATTCATCTAATTTATCGGGATAAGGTTTTAAATATTAATTTTTTTCCATTTTTGGTATTTCTTTTCATTTTATAGTAAATATATTGACCCTTAAAGAGTAAAAATCTATGTTGTTATGGTAAGAGTTAAAGGGGTTAAATAGGGGTTTAAAACAAAATATAAGGGTATAAATATAGTTAAAAAATGTATAATTTTTATTGTATGAGGGTATTTAGAAACTTAAAAATCTTATATTTTATATAAATCACTTTTGAAATTTTTGGAATTAAAAATTAATTTATATAAATTTAATATTTTGAGAAATTCCAAGAGTGCCCCTCCCATCTCTTATAAAAGGGTAACCTTTATTATAATTTATTAACACTTAAAAACTAATTTGGTTTAAAAAATACATATCAAAATACATTCTTATAATTCCTAAACTCATTATAGAGGTCTTGGTTTAGGTATAACAACAACCTTAGTGGCATTAAAGTGTTAGGAAATGAAGATATTCTGAATAAGAGGAATAGTTTTTAATCGAGCGTTTCTATTTTATTTATTCTTATAAATCCATTAAACCATATTAAACCATGATAAAATAATAAATACAGTGTCCTACATATAATTTCATGTTATTTTGTTAGTTTAATTAACTATATACATCTCCACTTCCATCAAATGGGAAAAAATTAATCATTCTTGTGTACGTCGGACTACGACATTATGAACCGATGTAATTAATTTCCATCACCGTCTCTCAAAACTAGTTATAATGATAAAATTAATATTTATATTTCATATTAATTATATATTTATCATTCTTAATATATAATTTATCATTTACATTCTATTCTTTCCATGCATAGAAAATGATAACGTCGTTCGTGCGTCCGTATGGATTACCACCTTCACGAAGAGATGTGATTCATTTTTCATCACCATATCACATGGATGATATATATAAGTATATTAAAACAAGTAATATTATATATATATATATATTATATTTTTACCATTCTGTAAAGATAAAATAATATTTAACTTCTTTCAATAATGATCCTTGAAAAACAGAAATGTTACTAACGTGTATGTATAACCTACCATCTCTATGATTGTAATGTAATTAATTTTTCATAACCCTATTTCATAGTTGGATTTAAAAGTATAATCAATGCATAAAGATGATAATTATTTTATTAATATTATTTTGGATATGGTTTAGTAATGACCACTTTGATCATAGTCAACATACCTAAGTCATTTTAAACTTATGAACCATATATCATTAAAATATCCAATGTGAACATAATTAATTGTGTAATTATATATAACATGGTATTAAATAAAATAAAGGAATAATTAAAATAAAAAAGTTTCTTAAAAAATTATAAATTAACTTAAATTTATTATTAAAAAATATAAACAATGTACGTGACGAGCCAGACTCAAAGTAAGAGTATTTATTTTAAAATCCATCTTTTAAAGTTACTCTTTCAATTTTTTTTATAAAATTCATAGAGAATTTATTTTTTTAACTTATATATATTGAGTGGAATTTACCATCATCATGAAACTTAAATTATATAAGTATTAATTTAAAAAATTTCACTTTAAATTTCAAATTTAATGGGTTCTTTATTAGGGGAATAATTTTTATATTTTAAAAGTCATTTTTAAGAAAAATGAATATTTAGATATCCAAAAGTGTTTTTCACATGATATTAAAGCATTTTCAGGGGTTTTATTCATGATATGGTCTTTTAAAATTGTTTATGATGGGTTGATCCCCATTATAGCTCACAGGTGAACCCCTTATAGCTTATATGATGGTTTCACCAAGATAGCACTCCAATGAATTAGGTTCTCTAAAGGTGGAAGTTGAGTGTATGATTATTCCATTTGAAAGAGTGATTATATTAGTGATTGTAAGAGTGATATAGAAATTATTTCCCAAGTTAGCTACATGAATTTTATATACTTGATAATGAGTTTTATGGAAATTTATATATTTAAAAAGGTAAGATAATGATTTTTAAGTAAATTGATTCTCTTTTTAAATGAGAAGGTATGTTTTTAAGAAAAGGGGTTTCATTGGATTTCACATTTTTCAATGAACAAATAGATTTACTATTTTATGTCCCTTTTTGAGATTTTTTATCACCCCACATTTTAAAATATTTTTCATAGGTTCTAAGGATGGGTGATAGAAAATAAGAATTCATGTTGATAGCTGTGAAGATATGTCATGAGAAGAAAACATGTTTTTTTAAAGTTTTGTTTAGTGGAAAATGGATACCGAGCATAAGTGTTTACTTATAATATATCATTTACTTTGTAAGAGTTTTTTCCAATTCTATAAGACTATAAACCAAAAAAATCCTGATGATTGTAAGAAAGTGAATTCAAGCTCAAAGAAACTTGAATACGTAATTGTTTCGGGTCGGTCTCGAAATTCCCAACAGTTCCGTATCTGATGACATGTGGACCTGCTTTCCAAAGGTAGGCGTTCACCGGATGTTCTGTCCAGCAATGCTTAAGAACTCAAATTGGTAGAGAGGATGGGAATTCGGGATCATCTCACCCTTTTGGGGGGAATTATTGCCTGTTCCGGGACTCTCTTATAGATTTAAGACTTATTCGCTCTAGTTTGGAATCATTGATGCCCGAGGTTTACCATCCCTCGTTGGATTAATGACCCCGAGGAGTCGGGACTCATTGAGGCGATACTAGGAGTGGCGTGGTGAACCGATGTGAAGATAGTCAGATCGACCGGTTGTTGGGCTTGAAACCCATGGAGGCTTCCTACGTACCCTACCTATGAAACAGGGATCAAAGTCCACGTAGTTCGAACGGGAGTGCCGGAGAACCGACTTGAAGGTGGACCCGAGGGTCCGCTGGTGATCGGGCTTGAACCTCATGGAGGCTTCCTACGTATCCCTATGGTAGGGAATCAAAGTCCTTGTAGTTCGCATGGGTATGGGGCTTCCACTCTGAGGCAGCCCAAGGTGTGGATGATGGGCTTGAACCTCAGGGAGGCTTCCTACGTACCCTGCCTAAGAGGCAAGGATCAAAGTCCACATAGTTCGTAACAAGTCCATCTTCGTTGTGCGGGTACCACGACCATCACAAATCTCTATGCCCACGTGAGTCATTCTTGGTGTGAGAAACAATAGAATGTAACCGACTTGGCTATCCTTTCACTTTTCTACCGACCAAGGGAAGGGGAGACAAACGACGAGTGGAGGAAAAGGCCGTTACCGCTGGACTCTCCTTCCTGTTGATGTTCAAGGAAGGTTGAAGTCGCACGGCGGAGGAATGAACCCTCCATATTGAAAGGAGTGGGGTCATTGGCTTCCGGTGAGGATGGTGTGGGGCTTACTCTAGAAGGGATGCCCAATGGTGACAGAGACCACCAGGAGAGGGAATTGGCCCCAAAGAAGGATGGAGCAGCACCCTTCCCCACTACGCCCCTCCTTGGTCATATTGGTGGGGATGTACGAATGTGCATGGGGACGGAAACCTTCAGATGGGTATGCTACCCCCTCTCTGGGGAGGGGAGAAGTGCCCGACCGCCTAAGCGTGCAGTCCCCCATCCTGTCAAGTAGAGGCAGAAAGGGGGATCTCGGGCTCAGACCCCACGTTACCATGGGAATGTGAACCCAGACATGCTTCGGGAATCTGCCCAAGGGCCAGGGAAACCCCTTCGCCTTCACTTACCGTGGGTATGTGAACTCAAAAGGGCGTGCTGATACACCCAAAGTTTACACCATATTGGTTTGGTGGCTCTGGTGGAGGCCTCGACTTAGGGCCGTTGAATGGGCCAATGAGGAGGTTGTGAAGGATCAGGTCGGATTGTAATTGGAAGGATTTTATGTGGCTCGGGGAATGGGAACTCCAAAGGTTTTGGCAGGACACACGGGTGTATGAGGGGTGGTACCCTTCGCACAGGGAGGTGCTACGTGGCTGGAGAAGCCGTCCACGAGCCAGAGTGGTCTGTGGGCTGAGAGGCCGACTGCGAACCAGGAGGGTCTGCAGACTGAGAGGCTGTCCACGAACTAGGAGGGTCCGCAGACTGACTGGAATCCCGTGAGCCAAGAGGGTTCGAGGATTCGGGTTCAGCCTGCGTACAAGGTTGGTATGAGGAGGGGTCCACACGAGCAGTCGCAGCCAAGGGTGGCACCAGTTGGAGATTCGTCGGTCGGGGCTTCGCCCGCGTAGGAGGGTGCTACGCGGTGTGACAGATCAGAAAAGGGGCATAAACTCCCTTGTCCACGGGTAGTACATCCACAGAGGGGCCGTGGTTCACGATATTCTCTTTTTATGTTATTTTTGGTTCGTGGTTCTCCAAGTTATGCATTTTCAGTTCCTTATTAATTCGTTTCCAGCTTCATACCTGCTCTGGTTCGCGAATTGGAACTTCGCTCTTTGTGAAATCCTAGGCTCCTTCCTTCGAAATCCTTCCACCCGAATATGATCAATCTCCTCCAAATCCTCCTTTTTCCTCCTCCCTCGGTCTCCTTTTATATAGGGGAGTAAAAGGGATCTATTGGGGTCATGCGACACCTTTTGTAGAGGCCCATGACCGAAATCCTGGCTTTTGGATGACATGATCAATCCATAACTCGCGGGGAATTAAACAATCCTCCTCCGAAAACCAAACTCGGGGAGTGATTTGCAGCCGCGGAGGGTTCTGCCTCCATTTCGCGAACGATAGCAGAGGCGGTTCGGGCCAGCTGATACGGCTCACAGCTGGGGCAGTCTTGAATGGTGAACCGAGTTAGCGCCTGTCCTGCCTCGCGACCGCGGAGGGTCTCCGCCTCGGTTTCATGAACGACGACGGTCTGCGGAGGAGGGACGCTTCGCGGAACCGGCAGTGCGCCGTTACATTAGACCGGTCCACATACCGGTTCATCCTTCACCATCCTTGAGTATTCTCCACATTTTCCCAATCCTCTGTGGATTTTTCAGGACCCTAAAAATGCCCCCATCGGAATTGGGTCCGATCGGAAAGAAGAAAAGGCTATTCCGATGCAGAGTGGTCCTGAAACTCAGATGGGTTGCGGTAGAGAAGTGGACCCGGTAGGGGAACACTCCTATAAATACATAGGTCCCTTCATTTGTCCTTTACTGGATTCTTCACGAAACCAGGGCTTGTTTGCGTTCCTGTCTGCGCGTGCTCGTTCCTTCGCAAAACGCTTCATCCACGAACCAGCTACCACTTTCGCGAACCATTTCTCATTCGCGCCATTCTTCATCTGTGGACCAATGTCCTAGCCATGAACTAACACTTTTAATTAACTAAAAAGTAAGTCACAACGGGTCGCTTAGAAAATTGCTACGCAGTTTTGGTGCTCCGTGATTTCGATGCTCTGAGAACTAAAATCTTCTGAACATTAAAAATTTCTAAGTTTTCCGAACTCAACCACTTAAATTCAGGATTGAAATTCCGTGGAGAAACCCGGTTCGTAGTTTTCTGGCCAATGCTCCGTGGGCCAGAGTATCGCGAACTACTTTCGTGCAGGGTTGGCCCGCGGGGTGTAGTCATCACGATCCATCCTTTGAGGCCTCCTCACGAAATTTGGTATTTTTGTCTGATTTTTTTTATTACGGACTAACCACTTGTTGCATTTCGTTGTGTAGGGAAAAAATATGGTTCCCCCTCGCCCTGCACCCATAACTTCTACTGAGCCTCTCCCAATTGGTTCAGGTAGACGTTTAGATATGATTCACAGAGCGGAGAACATAAAAGAGGACCCTAGTCAGTCCATCATTCCTAACGATGGTGTCTTGAAGGACTTGCTCTCTCCTGAGATCCTGAGTTATCCATTATCAAATCTCCTTCCGCTTTATGGATTCAGTCTTCAAGACAACTTCCCTATTCCCCCCACTTTCTCAGGTCTTCCTTCTCTTTTCTTGGAAGCGTTGTCAAAGTGCATTCGGGCGAAACTTACCCAATCGGGGGAGATGGTTTCCGAATATGACCAGAAAGACACCTTCATTTTGAGAGGCTCTGTTTGGACCCAATGTGATCAGCACGTCCAAAAAATTTCTCAGGAAGCTGTCTTCAAGATTTACCCTTCTATTATCAACCTTATTCAAGTAGATCCCGATGCGGGGTGGATTCTGAAGTGGGATCTTTGGTCTGGTGGGATTTTCTCAAACGACTGGGTCTGGGCCTTCTGGGTTCATCATCATTGCCGGGAATCTCCCGAGTCACTGGAAGTATCCAATTTTTACTCTGCAGTATGGGCCTCCCAATTTGCTGTTTACCCACTATCCCTGATCCTACCTGACCTGCTCAGTCGCTGGTGTTCAAGCACTAATACTTTCCACCTTGCCCATGGTGAAGTTGGAATTAGTCTATGGGACATCTATCAATTGGGAGGGCTTCTGATTATCAGTGAGATGTATGATGAGTTCTTGCCCACTCCTAGTGTGTGGGATGCCATCAAACAAGTGCCTTCGTTGGAGAAGGATCTTCTGGTTATGTTGGAGCAATCACTGGGTCAGGCCTTGCGTTCCCACTCTCTTATTCCCTATAGTACTTGGATAGGGTTATTTATCAACACCACTGGTCTTATGACGAAGATCAAGCACCCCAGGACTCATCCATCTCAACAGTCATGAACCACCCCAGGTTCCTACTGGGCAGTTCTGGAGGCGGGCGACTACCTTTAATGGGGTTACGAGGTGCACCCTGGTGTGCCTCCTATGCTCCGACTGGAAGGTTTGTTTGCTATGTTTCTGAACGGGTGGCTATTCCCTTCTCAAGATATCAATATTGGCATCCGGGCTTGCACCCTGATGATGGCAGTTGAGATTGAAGAGGGCTGCCTGATGAATTTGGTTGTGCCCACATTGGCTCGTATTTATGAACTACTAAGTCACATGCAGAAGGGTGGGTCACCCTTCCGTCTGAGTGGGCCATTTCAATTTTTGTACGGCTGGGTAGCGGATCATTGTCACTATTATGAGTATCATCACAACACGACCATATCGCTTCCTACCTTTCGGCCTACCCTGCTGGATATAGCTGGAGTTCTCTTGAAGTACCTCAGCTCTGGTGAAGTCCTCGATATTATGAGTGACTTCTCTTAGTTTTCTTTCACTCCCTACCCCACCCCTTCTGGCGTCTTAGTTGGCAACCTCCGGGGGAGCCTGGAGGAGCGTTCTTACATGATCTCTCTGCCGGATGGATTTCTGTCTGAGCGGATCGACGAGGTTTCTATGTGCGAGCTATATGTCCCGTATCGTTTTTCTCACCAGTTTGGGTGCATGCAAGTCCAAGTCTCCCTTACCCCTCCTCAGGCTCAAGGAATGCACCCGACCATACTTCTTGAATGGTGGATGATGCTAACGCAGGAGGAATCTGAAACAATCATTCCCCTACCAGTCATGGGGGTGGCTGCAGGCCTTTCCTTGGAGTATGAAAAAACATGGGTAAAACACTATCCCGATGGGATCCTAGGGAAGGATATTCGGAAGGTTCCCAAATAAGGAGGCACCACAGCTGTTGCATCCACCAAACCTTCCTCATCAGCTCTAAGGGAGGATCGACTGATGGATCATCGATCAAAATGACTCAGAGTATTTTCCTCTCCCAACCCTTCGGTGGCCGAAGTTCAGGCAGGTTCATCCTTCTTGGACGTGGATGAGGACGACCCTATGGTTTTGGGTCCCAGCGAGACAATCCCAGAAGTTTTCCCAGTCGATACTAGGCTCAGCAACTTGATCCCCAAGCCTGAACTTGGGTTAGAGGCTCCCGACTTTCCAGCTTCAGGACCAACTTCTAGCGAGCACGTGTCTTCACAGGTTGCAATGGCAGACTTCGTTCTCATGCTATCCAGTGAGGATACCAAAGATCCTCGTGTCATGGCGGACCACTGATCAGTGCGAAGGTGGTCCTAGCCCCGGATTTGAAAGATTGTTTCCGAAACTCCTCTAGCTGAGATGGCAACTAAAACCGAAGCTCTTTGACAGATCTTCATAGGTTTGGGGTCGGGTGGCTTTGACTATCGACAGTTCCATTCTCTTTCTTGCCAAGTTGTCATGCCCGTGAGGAAGTTGCCACTAGTGAATGCAAACTTTCTCACTTCACTGTCGCTCATTGCGGGACCTGAGCCCTGGAGGAATCCATGATACAGCTCCACCAGCTGATAGCACAAGAGGTGATCTCTCGAGATCAGGCGACCGTCCTATCCTCCGAGTTGCATGAATGTGAAGAACGGGCAGCGATGCTGAGGGATCACTTATCAGCTATGACTGGTCATCTTGAAGCCACCAGAAAAGGGATCAATGATCTCCAAACAACAGTAGAGCATACTATTTTGGCGGCTGAGGTTGAAGCCGGGGAGAAGGTTGTGCTGGAGCATTCTTGCAACAACCTTCGCCGCTCTGTTGTTGATCTGGTGGAGAGAGCGAGTCAGGCTCCTTTATGGCTATCAGAGCCATTCTTGTTCTCTCAGTTTTACATACCCCTTTTTTTTTGTGAGGTAGAGACCCCATCTTGTGGATGTCCTCCCCTTTTTATTCGAACAGAATACAATCTCTGTCAATATCTTGTCACTGTAAAATTTGGTTATTACTAGAACAATTGTTGCGTAAATAACAACTCACTGAATCAGAATTAATCATAACTCATGAAAACAAACTCTAAATTTTTCCTGGACCATGGGATCCAACGAGCATAGTTTGACTATTGCTAGGGTTTTATAGAAAAACCCTAAAAACTTTTTGTCTTTTCTTTTAATGCCCTAATTTTTCCTAGGCTCATTTAGTGTGGACCCAGTGGGTATGGCCTGATGTTTTCTTATGTCACCCTTTTCGGGTTTTTGACCTAACAAGCTTTGTGCCTCTTTTCTTGGGCGGTTTAAAGTCCTGCCGTCAAGACTATCACTACTGATGTTTTTGGTCGAACAACTTTGACCATATATAGTGGGGAAAGGGCCCCAATGGGGTTCAGCTGATTAAAAGATGTCTCAATAATCTTCAGACACACGTGGGGGGAACATGTTTAAATTTGGATGACTTGCAGGGCATGTCTCAAGGCATGGGAGCCGCATCGGCGTACAGAGGTAGGAGGAGCATCACCTAAGGAAATATTGCCTTTGGTAGATAGGCTAGGGGCGATCAATATGAAGATCCACTGAGGGAATGGTATGCATAGTCATGCAAAGTTGTCCTTAAGTCAATGACTCTCCATTTCTGATGGCCATAGGACTTCATGAAATTCTGGATTATGGAAACCACCATAGGTGGATTGGAGAATTATGAAATCCACCAATAGTGGCTTGGAAAGGGTATGTGATGTCTAAAAGGGTTTTGGGATCATCTGTACTAACCAGGGGTGTGGTCGGGAGACCAATTTCCTATGCATTTAGTTAGCGTAAGGGATGGTTGAAGCTTGACGCAGTTTAAAGTCATGCAGATGGGACATCATCTAGAATGGAACGACTTCTCCTGGTCCTCGGTAATATTTTCAGAGACGTTCCACCATATTCAGGCAGGGTTGTGAAAGAGGTTGGTAAACTATAGCTCATAGGGTTTCTGAATCCCAGGATAGACATGAGGGCTCAGAGGCCAAGAGGCATACAGAGAGAAGCATTGCCTAAGGAAATCCTGAATTTGGTAGACGGGCTAGGGGAGATCAATATGCAGAGCTGCTGAGGGCATGGTATTCATATTCATGCAAAGGTGTCCTTAGGTCAATGATTTTATCCCCCCGATAGCCAATCAACTTCAGGGAAGTTGAGATTTGGGACCACCAGGGGTGTCTTATGAGAGTCCGGCTTTTTCTGAGTACAAAGTATGGTTTATGATGAGAGGGTGCCTAGATACGAGGGAAACATCTAGACTAAACTTCCTGAGAATGGGTGAAGTAATCCCTTCTCATGCGGGTGTGGGATGGTGGCTTGTGCAGGTCTGACCCGTGCACTGAAGGACAGAGAAAAGCCTTCGTTCCTTACTGAACCCGTGACGGGTTTGACCGTGCAGTTTAACATCATGTGGTAAAGATGAAAAGAATCATTAAAGGAGGATGTGCAGTTTAACGTCATGCATCAAGGACATTTGACCGTGTGGTTTAACGTCATGTGGTAAGGACGAGAAGCATTATTAAACCAGTGAAAATTCTTTTTGTTGGAGGCATTCCCTTGGATGTTTAATGCTTGGTCTTTCCAGCCCTACGTTAGGAGGCCAAGATGTGCTCCATTCCATTTGACGTAATGCGCTAATGATGTAGTTAAAAAGGCCTCTCTTGATTAGAATGGAACTAGGCCCGAGTATCCTAGCATGTCCAAGACGTGGAGGGGGTTGATGGTGTAAATCATGGTTCTGGGGCTTCTTGGATCAGGAGATATGACACGGTGGCTCTTAGGATGGTAAGCATATGGAGCTAGGAAGAGTATCACCTAGGGAAATCTTGCCTTTGGTAGACGGGACAGAGGCTATCAATATGCAGAGCCTCTGAGGGCATGGTATGCATAGTCATGCAAAGGTGTCTCCGGGTCAATGACTTTCCACTTTCAATGACCATGAATGGTTATGAAGATCCGCAATTATCCGGGCCACGAAGTCTGTCATCGGGTAAGGAAATATCTGGGCATGTCAGGGATATTCATCCCTGGTTGCTGTTAAAGGTTAGAGAGCTCCCGATGCTGATTTATTTTGCGCGCGGGGGTGTACCTTTACTCCATGCAGTTTAACGTCGTGCGGTAAGGACGAGGTACTTCTAGTTTAGAGGTCATAGAGATCGGACCATTGGGTGACTATTTCTGCAGTCACTCGACGGATAACTGGGTCAACATGCTCTGATATACTTGGAACATGGTTGGGGATGAAGGTCATAAACTGCAACTTTGAGTTTTCCCGGATCAGGAGGTATGGTGTGGGGGCTCGGAGGCCGGTAAGCGTACGGAGCTAGGAAGAGTACCGTCCAAGGAAATATTTCCTTTGATGGAAGATCCAGGGGCTATCATTATGTAAAGCCACTGAGAGCATGGTATGCATAATCATATGAAGGTGTCCCTAGGTTGATAAATTTACACTTCCGATGGCCAAGAATGATTATGAGAATCCGAGATTGCTCATAGTACAGAGTTAGTCATGTGGGGATAATGGTGTCCGAGCATACAAGAAACATCTTCACTGAAATTGTCCGTTGAGTCACAATAGCCTAGTCCTGGCTTGATGTTCATAGATGAAGGTCATCATGTGAACCACGAGTGGAAACATAGGCTAACCGGGTAAGGGTACCCTGGCGATTTTGGATGTGAAAAGGGGTTGAAATTGTAAAACAATGTGCCATAAACTTCTGGATCAGGAGGTATGGTATGGGGGCTATGAGGCCGGTAATCATACGGAGCTAGGAAGAGTGTCGCCTATGGAAATATTGCCTTTGGTAGATGGGCCAGAGGATATCAATATACAGAGCCGCTGAGGGCATGGTATGCATAGTCATGAAAAGGTGTCCATGGGTCGATGACTTTCCACTTCCGATGGCTATGAATGGTTATGAAGATCCATAATTGTCTGGGTCATGGAGTCTGATATATGGGGAGGATGTATCCAATATGTTCAAAGAGTATTTCCACCTCGTTTCGCCATATATCTTAGGTGGTTTGCGATGAACTCCATGCAGTTTAACGTCATGCGGTGAGGATGCAGTCCGTGCAGTTTAACGTTGTGCGATGAGGATGATAAATACACCCCATGTAGGTCTGGTCCATACACGGGGGAATGAGGCACTTTTATCTTTCATTATCCATGAAGTTTAACATCATGAAAAGAGGACGTAAAAATACACCCTGTGAAGGTCTAACCCATACACGGGGGAAAATGGGCTTTTTTAAATCTTGCTATCCATGTAGTTTTACGTCGTGCGGTAAGGACGAGGAGTACACCCCATGCTGGTATGGTCCGTACACAGGGGACAGGGAATTTTTATCTTTTATTTGGGGGGCTGGACTAGGACGGGGAACCCTAGCATCACTATGTATCCTGCGATGGCAGGAATCAAGCCATACGTAGTTCTCTGGAAGAAGTACACCCCGTGCAGGGCTGGTCCGTACACGGGGGAAGGGGACATTACTTAACTTTTATTTTATTTCAATTGGGAGTGGCTGGGCCAGGACGGGATCCTGGCGTCGCTACGTATCCTGTGAAGGCAGTAATCAAGTCGTACGTAGTTTTCTAAAAGGCAATACACCCCGTGTAGGTCTGGTCCATACACGGGGGGAGGGGACATTTTTAACCTCTTGTCCGTGTAGTTTAACGTTGTGCGGTAAGGACAATGAATAAAACCCATGAAGGGCTGGTCCATACATGGGGGGAATATGGAATTTTTAAAACATCTTGTCTGTGCAGTTTAACATCGTGCGGTGAGGATGAGGTATACACCCCATGCAGGTCTGGTCCATACACGGGGGAAGAAGGAATTTTTAACTTTTATTTGGGGGTGGATGGGCCAGGATGGGGAACCCTAGCGTCGCTACGTATCCTACGAGGGTAGGAATCAAGCTGTACGTAGTTCTCTGAAATCCGTACAGTTTAACGTCATGCAGTGAGGACGAGGAGTACACCTCGTGCAGGTTTGGTCTATACACAGGGGGAGGGAGCATTCTTAACTCTTATTATCCGTTATTGTCCATTCCGTTTAACGTCATGCGGTATGGACAAAATCCATACAGTTTAACATCATGTGGTTAGGATGAAGGGCATTATTAGATTCTATGTAGTTTAACGTCGTGCAGTAAGGACAAACTCCATGCAATTTAACGTCATGCAGTGAGTACAGGGAGCCATACAGTTTAACTTCATGTGGTTAGGACGAGGGGCATTATTAGATTCCGTGCAGTTTAATGTGGTGCAGTAAGGATGAAATCCATGCAGTTTAACGTCATGCGGTGAGGATGGTAGGTACTTTCGGTTTCTATGAGAAATACTTCTTTAGGAATCTCGCATTGGTAGGAGCCGTTGTGACTTTCTTGTTCATGTATATTAGGGTATATGCTCCATTGCAGTAGAACTTTTGTACAACGTATGGTCCCTCCCATTTGGGCTCCAGCTTTGGAGGTTTCCTTCCAGGTATCATTGGGGTCCGGAGGATCAATAACATTTCTCCTTCCAAAAAATACTGGAGATGGACCTTTTTATTGAAGGCTCGTGCAATCCGATTCTGGTAGACTTCTAGATGGTGCAAAGTGTGCAGTCGCTTCTTGTCCAGCTATTCCAATTCACCTAGCCACTTTTCTGATTTCTCATCATTGGATAATTGATCACAAATGGAAACCTAGAGTGAGGGAAGTTGGAGTTCAATGGGAAGGACCGCCTCTGTGCCGTACACCAATGAGTACGGGGTTGCCCGAGTAGCAGTGCGAATTGTGGTTTGATAAGCCCACAATGGATGGAGGAGTTTTTCCGGCCATGAATTCTTGTCTTTGTCCACCATTTTATGGATAATGTTGGACAAAGTCTTTTTGAAAGCCTCTATCTATACATTGGCCGCGGCATGGTAGCGGGATGAGTGGTTAGACTTGATACCATACTCGTAGTATAGTTTCTCTAATTCCATAGAGCAGAAGTTGGTGTCATTGTCCATCAGTATGGTATAAGGGACACCAAATATGGTGATGATATTGGTCTTCACAAAGTTGACAATATTTCTTGCCCCGACTTCCTTGAGGGGTATGTATTATGCCCATTTGGAAAAGAAGTCGGTTGCTGTGAGGATATACTTTAGTTGTTTGGCCGTGGCGGGAGGATATGGTCCCATGACGTCTATCCCCTAGACAACAAATGGCCAGGAGTACTTGGCTTGATGAAGTAACTTCGGGGGTTCGTGTATGAAGTTCACATGAATTTGGAACGAGTGGCATTTCACGGTAAAGCGCTCGCAATCTCATGCCACTATGGGCCAATAGTACCCGAGCCTCCAAACTTGATGGGAAAGCTTGGTGGATGGATGATGTGATCTACATACTCCGGCATGCACTTAATTCATGACGAAAATGGTTTCTTCTCCGTCAATGCATCTAAGGAGGACTCTGTCGAGGCCTCATTTGTAGAGGACCTCTTGCTGACCCGTGCTGCCATATAGGACAAATTGATTTCCCTTATCCGTATTTTCTCTCATTCAGCCCTGTCTGATGGAATTTCTCCCCATTGAAGTTAGTTTGCAATGGGGGTCATCCAACTAGTGGTGGGAGCATACGGCTCAGAAATAGGACTGACTTCATGGATTTCCTCTGTCTTGGTCTAAACATATGGCAAGACCATTCAGCGGTGAGCAATACTGATGACTGTTTCATCTCGGTCTGGGTCGGCCAGGGCTATGACCGTGTTGTCCAATGCATCAGCCTGAGCATTCTGAGACCGGGGAATATAGGTCAATGTTGGTTCTGTGGAGAATTCTGCCATTAACCCTCAGACATTATCAAACAGGGGGATCGAATCCTCCTCTTTAATAGCATAGTCACCATTGACTTTCTTGATGACTAGCTCTGAGTCACCTTTTACCTTAAGGTGCTGTACTTATGCCTGGAGTGAGAGCTCTAGGACTACAATGAGAGCTTGATATTCCACCTCATTGTTTGTACATCCCTCTGATAGGAGGAAGGAATATAGAAAGACTTCCTTTTCTGGGGACATGAGTATTATTCCCAAACCCACTTTGTTGAATCTGGGATCCTCCATCATCTTCCCGGGTGGGCTTCGGGAGGCATTATTGAAGTACATTTCCCATTTTGGGAGCTCCTCTTGAACTTTGAAGATGTCTTCATTATATAATTCAACGTCCAGTATGGCGGTCCCCGCCAAGGGGTTCTCTTAGAGAAAGTCTGCTAATGCCTGTCCCTTAATGGCCTTCTGAGGCACAAACTGAATGTCAAACTGTTGCAGGATGACTTCCCATCAGGATAGGTGCCCGGTTAGCATTGGGCTGTTGAGGATGTACTTGAGTGGGTTACTCCGTGAGATCAAATAGAATTCATGATGCTGCAGATAATGTCGCAGCTTTTGAACTGTGAAGACCAAGGCCAAACAACTCTTCTCGATATTTGAGTATCGAGTCTCAGCATCAATCATGGTTCTACTAAGGTAATAGAGACTGTTTTCGCTTCTAGAGTCATTCTTTTGTGTGAGGAAGGCTCCCGGTGACCGTTCTAGGGCCGTCACATACAATATGAGAGGTCTTCCTTCAACCGGGGGAATGAGCACTGGTGGGATTAAGAGGTACTTATTAAAGTTGTCGAATGCCTCTTGGCAGTCATCCGTCCATTGGTACGTGACCCCCTTCTTCATTAACCTGGTGAAGGGAAAACATTTTCCTACTAGGTTGGCTATGGATCGCCTAATATAAGCCATGTACCCTTGGAATGATCTCAACTCTGTGAGGTTGTGGGGAGGTGGCAAGACAAGGATAGCCTTTGTCTTCTCAGGGTCGACTTCGATTCCATGATGGCATACGAAGAAGCCAAGGAATTTCCCTGAGGTAACCCCGAAGGCGCACTTCAAGGGGTTCATATTTAGGCTATGCTGTCGAAGTTTGTTGAAGACGGTCTCAAGGTCTGACAGGTTATCTGAGTACCGTCTTGATTTGATCACCAAGTCGTCTACATAACATTCGATGAATCTCCCCATGGATGGTTTAAAGATACGATGCATGGCGCGTTGATATGTGGTGCCAACATTTTTGAGACCAAAGGGAATGACCCTATAACAAAATACCCCTTGAGGGGGCCTGAAGGCAGTGGCCTCTTCGTCTTCTCAGGCCATCCTGATTTGGTTATACCCGGAATAGCCATCCATGAAAGATAGAGCCTCATACCCGGACATTGCATCGATTAATAACTCGGTGACCGAGACCGGTAAATAAACTTTCGGAAAATGCCGATTGAGATCTCTGAAATCAATGCAGACATGGATTTGTCTGTTCTTTTTCTTGACAGGGACGATATTGGCCAACCAGATGGGGTATTGGACCTCCTGAATGAATCCTTCTTTAATGAGATTATCGACTTCAGCCTCTATTTTGGAAGCATACGAGGGGTGTGTCCTTCTGGCGGCCTGTTTATAGCCTCGATGGTCTTCTGGTAGACCTAGGTGGTGTGTTGCCACTTCGGGATCGAGTCCCAGAATTTCCATGTAATTCCAGGAAAACACATCTCGATGTTTCCTTAAAAAGGTGGTATATACCTCGTGCTCTTTGGGAGACATGGCTGCACTAATGAGAGTGGGCCTAAGATCTTCTTCAGTACCCAGGTTTATTTCTCTGAGTTCATCCACAGTGGTGGAGATACCTTCCTCAAATGCAGGAGGTGCATCCCTGAGATCTCCCCCCTCTTCTTCTCCTAAATCCTTATCCTCTTGATCCGACGAGGAGAGAGCTCCCGACACAGGATCTTGGGAGTCTGGAGGCAAGGTGTCGTAGGCATCCTTACTTGAGTTTTCTTCCCCAGATTGAGGGTCAGTGGACGTCCCCACATTGTCACGCTCGACCATTATGGATGAAGTCATGAGGACATACGAGTGCGTGTCCGAACTTGAACTCCTACTTTAAACATGGTTGATGGGCAGGACATAATCTCTGCCAAGTTGCCTGAGGGGGTCATCAGGAACCATTTCCAGGCTATTTGGATTGAGGATCCTGTTGACACCATCGACCAAAGGATTATTTTTCTTTTTCTCATAGAACCCGACGTCAATGTAATGTGACACGGAGGGCTCTAAAGGGGCCTTGTTAGTGTGCAATGTTCCACTTTGTCCATTGACATAGTACTTGATACACTGGTGCTAGGATGAACGAACGACCATGTGCTTATGGAGCCATGACCTTCCCAGTAGGGCATTGAATGTTGTGCTCTGCTGGACCACCATGAATTCCGTGTAGGCCACAAGGTCACAAAAATGGGTATTTAGCTTAATTTGTCCCATTGGTTTCTGCTCACTCATATCATAACCCAATAGAGTTGTGGCCGAGGGTATTATATCATCATCACTGTAGCCCAACTTACGGAGTTTCCGTAGGGGAAGGAGGTTAACTCCAGAGCCATTGTCTATAAAGACTTTCCGGATCTCAATACCATTCAGTGTTACAGACACATATAGTAGTCTGATGTGTCCTTGCATGATGGAATCTTCATCCTGATTGGTGAAGGAAATCACCGCATTGCATTCATCCAGGTTAGTCTCCATCCGGTAAATCTCGGCGGCAGCTACCTCGGCTTTAAACACCTGGGGGCTGATCAAAGCTTCTATAAGCGCCTCCCTGAGGTCTACTGATAGACTTAGGGCATCGAGGATTGACAGCTTGGCTGGTACCGATGCCTGCTGCTTAAGGATATCATATTTCTGCTCCAGCGGCCGATGCTTCTCTGTTGGCGGGAGAGTCTTAGTGGGTGCTTTAGGGGATGGAGCATTTGATGAAGAGGGACTGGCTGCGGGGTCAGATATCGATGGTGTTCCCAAGTTTTGAGGACTTGGCCTGGCCGGTCTGTTTGTGCGCACTTGGCGGCCAGACACTTTCTCCTCCTCTAGTGGGTATCGCAGAACAACAGGGCCAGAGTGGATTCTTGTGGAAGTGGAGGGGCATTCTTTCTCATGCTAAGTCTATTGGAGGGCTCTCCCATGGGTTTCCGTGATATTAACGGTTTGGGCTGGGGTCCAACCGTAGGGTTGGTTTCGGCTGCGGCTGCGCCTCTCTTGGTATCCCCTACCTCTGTGATTCCTCCTCCCTGCTCTTCATGCAGGGAACTCAGGTTCATAAACATACCCTTCATCAGGGAATGATTTCATAAGATGGATGAAGTTAATAGAACCAAAGGCTGGCTCTTCATCCTATGACAGATCAACCTGGTCGGTTGTCCTTGATGGTTCCATTTGGTGGGTCGGTGCCCATGGTGCCAAATTAGAGGGTATATAATCTTCCAGGATTTGGACTAACTTTGGCCCCATCGCGGACTGCTCCCCTTGTGCTTGTCTCCTCCTTTGATTACGCCTTGATGATTGGCTTGTGGAGGGTTTTGAGGCCGATACTGTGGGTTGTGCAGCATCAGGGGATCTTGGTGGAAACACTGGCTACCGTAGCTAGGCTCGGAGTATGCCCTAGGCTCGGTTGATAGTCTTCCAATTCATCCAGTCATCAAATTTCTTCCCCTGCTTGCTGGTGACTTTCTGCCACCCCTCATCCTTTTCGGAGTCGGTGGTAGAGATACATGCCACATGTGATGAGGGTGGTCCCAGCTCGACCTATCCGGAGTCTACCATCCTCTGTAGGAGTTCTTTGAAGATGAAGCATTCCCAGATGTTGTGTCCCAACATTCGATGGTTGGGGCAGTAATCTGTCCTTTCATCGCGGCCAGCTTATTCAAGTTTCCTTGGCTCCGGGAGGTGGAGCAAGTTGCAATTCATGGAGACAATGAAGTAACCAAGGACTTGATCTTCTTATAACGAGTATAATTTTTGTCTTCATTCCTCAAAATGGTTCCGCTTCAGTCCTCTCTGATCATACCGTTTAGGTGGAGGTAGCCGCTGATATGCAGGAGGCCCTTGACGATTTGGTGGAGACCTGAGCGGTGGAGTGGGCATAGGGGCCATCTTGAGTGTGAACGCGGACGCTTTAGCTCTAGGGGATCTTTTTTCAGGAGCCTGCGAGGCTATTCGGGACTTCAAATTAGTCCGCTGCAGGGAGTCCTCAATTCTTTGGGCAATGGCTGAGAGATGGCGGAAGTGAGTGGTGCACTCCACTGGTATGAGAGGTGTTCACAGATCATCTCGAAGATTATCGATGCATATGGATAGCATCTCATCTTGAGGAATTGGCCTGTTCATGGAACAGGTCAAACCTTTCCATCTGGCGATGAAATATGAGACCCTCTCGTTCTCCCTCTTCTTTCAATTCATGAGGTCGCTGACCATTGTTTTAGGCAACGTTGAGCTGAAGTAGAACAGGAACTGCTACCGAAGGTCCTCCCAGTTCTTTATTGTCTGGGCTGGCAGACTCGTATACCAGAAGAAGGTAGATCCTTGCAAGGTTCCTACGAAGCATCTGAGTTTTAATACTTCTTGTTGTTCCGGAGTCCCCATCATAGGGTCGCAATAAGATGCGTAGTGCATCAAATGCTGTTTCAGATCACCTGTCCCATTGAAAATAGGGAATACAGGGCTCCCAAAATTGGGTGGAGGTGGTGTGTTGGTCACCCAATCTGGGTAGGGTTTCTGCTATGGCTGTATCAGAGCATTTCGACCTTCCATCGCTTCTAATTGAGCTGTTAGTGCCTTGATGGTGTTGGTGAGACCCTAGTTTACATCCTGTTGGGCCCGGTCGTAGGCAGGTGTAGCCCAAGGTATTTCCTGAGGATCCAGATTGGCCAGCACTAGGGGTGCATGTGCCATTTGTGGCACCTTTGGAGGGTTTAGGCATACTCGCTCCAGTTGCTTCTTGAGTGGAGAGAAGTATTGGTATTCATCCGAATCTATGTTTAGGTAGTTGGACGGGCCGGGCGCCTCGTTGGATGGGAGCCCTGACCATATTTCGTTTTCCGGGGAAAACCTTAGTCTTTGAGGTGAACTTACTGGGAGTGCATGATGTGGCTCCTCCTAGGATGCACTTTCCATAAGGCGGTTCCTCTGGAGTAGCTTGACGTTAATCCGACTCAATTATTTCATCTCCTCTTCCTGTCGAGTGAATATCTCTTCGAGCGTGAGTGCCTCATCTTTATCGAGAGAAGGAGGTGAGTTAAGGGTAACCAGTCCTTTATTCTTATCTTTATTGGAAGTTCGCTGGGTAGGTGGAGGAGGATTGGGTGGAAGGATGACCATATTTAGGGCGGCCCTCTGGTTCTGAGTGTGCACACCTGGGGGTTCATTGTGAGTCACAGCCTGACCGGAACCATCATCTCCTGGTCCATCCTGATTTTCAGCATCGTTGGTGTCATTCGTGGGGTTAACCTCTATGATGTTGATAGATGCATATCACGGGGCAAAGAAGATGTCATCTTACAAACAGGAAGAGGATCTCCCGCGTCTTCTATTGTCCTTCCCTTTCATGACCTGGGATTGCCTTTGGACTTCTTGACGAAGGGTGACACGTAGAGTTCTTTGATGCGACCTTACAGTGTGCCTTCCTCTCAGAGGGGATGATGATTAAAATGATGGGATAAGACGGGAACCTCATCTTCTGACTGTCCTCCCTAGATGAGTGAATACTAACTATCGTGGGGGAGTTTTTTGTTGAGGGGGTAATAATGCCCCCAGCCCTGATGGCTGGGGTTGGCTCTGTTCCTTGGACATCGAGTCTCTTCCCATTTTTATTGGTCTTATGGGGGCATTTGTTGTTAAAAATGCCCCCAGCCCTATGGGCTGGGGTTGACCGTGGATTGTGGTTGTGGCTGCTGCTATTGCTACCTGCCTGATCTTGCGTGCCCCCATTTGGGGGTGAACTAGGTTTGGTGCCAAGTTATTCTGTGGACCAATCCCTTCTGGGGTGGCAGGAAAAGATCTCTGATTGGCCTCTCTTAGGCGAGAGGCCTATTGTATGCTCTCGGTGGCCTGATTCAGGAGATCTTGAATGGATTGTTCCCTTCGGGCCTGGCGCTTCTGGGACTTACTCAAGTCCTTACTCTGTTGGGCGTGTTGCCTTTCCTGAACAGGGAGACCACTCGATTGTCATCTTGACGTGATGACGTTGTAAGACACCATGCTGAATGGGTTCTTCTAGGTAGGGATTGGAGTGAAATGCAGAGATCCATGTTCCCCCATCCCCTGATATGGACTCCCGTCGAAGCATCACTGATGAGGCGGCGCAGCTGGTGCAGAGTACAAAGGTAGGCTATATCCATGTTCCCTTTGTGCCTCTTGGGTCGCTGTTGCCATTCCAAAGGAAGTGGTTCTAGGTCAATGTGACGCAGGAGGTCTCCCATTGTCTTTACAAGGTCTACATACCCTTCGTAGGGCAGGAAGTTTGATTTCAGTCAGTGGAGGGTCATCCATATATTATGGCGGATTCTGTGCATGCATTCTTCCGACAACTCTCTGGGTATGTCGAACTGACAGGTGGCTGTGGGCCAAAAAATTACTGGTATATCATCCCTGGCCAGTTGTTTCCTCAGGTGAAACATATCGGCATTCTCCTCCGCTAGTGACTCCTCTACCTGGTTAGCCCAACTGAGGTGCTCACTGATAGTGTGGTCGGAGGTAGTGTGACCGGTAGATATTGAATTGTCATGTGGGTGGTTCCGAGGCGGTTCAGAAGATGAATGCGACCCTAAACCGTCTCCTAATTAAAGAAGGATGTCGTTGGTGACTAATTGGGAATCTGACATGCTTGATCCCGTCCTTCTGAGTGCCTCAGCATACGAGGGCTTTTCTGTGCTTGATTCGGTAGGGGGAGGACCTTCCTGTCGATATGATATGTCATCGCGGGGAGGAACTCCACAATGGAAGCCATAATGGCGAGGAATACCATTACTGCTTGATGCTTCACCATATAGAGGACTTTTTTAGTGCACACCCTAGGGAAGACCTCCAAGGAATGTCACAACAAAGGGAGGACCTTCAGGCTGTGTAGCATCATTATCGGGAGGACCTTCGCAATAACTGCCATCATGGTGAGGATGACCATCATGGCTTGATGTTCGATGTGCATCCTGGGGAGGACCTTCAGGACACACTGCGACAAGGGGAGGACCTTCTTGTTGATTGGGGCTAATGCGGGGAGGACCTTCGCAATAGCGGCCATGGTGGTGAGGACTACCATCACAACTGTGGAAATGGAAAGGACTACCATTATCGCTTCCGCAGGGAGAATATCTACGGGATAAATCCTGGGGAGGGCCTCCAGAATGTACTACAATGAGGGGATGGCCTTCTCATTTCTTGACGTCTCTACAGGGAGGACCTCCGTTATCAGGGTGGAGAGGACTACCACCGTGATCTGATGCCCGACTACGAGGAGTGTCATTGCAACGTAACCCATGGGGAGGACCTTCAGGGTAGGCCATGACAAGGGGAGGGCCTTCTTGTCGTGATGATACGTCACTACAGGGAGGGCCTCCGAAGTTGCGACTATGATAGTGAGGATTACTATCATAATCTGTGGTCCCACTGCATGGAGAGTGCTTGCAGTGTATACCCCGGGGAGGACCTTCAGGGTGGACCGCAACAAGTGGAGGACCTTCCTCTGCTCGATCTTCTGGTCACGTGGAGGGTTTCCATGACTCACATCAGAAGAGGAGCTCTTGTGATCGATCGTTATATGCCCGCGGGGGAGGCCCCCACGGGTGCTCTGGGGAGGACCTTCAGAGATGTTGGTAGAAACATTGTGGGGAGGACCTTCGCAACTTCTACTGCCACTCCCATAATATAGTAACGGGTGGGCAGGGTTTTGAGCCTACGTTGTGTGCTTAATGGCGTTGGGAACCCCAGATTCCAGCAGAGCGGAGTCATGAACCTGCTCTTTATTTTTTGGCTGCCTTCGGCGCATTTGGGGCGCTTTCTTGTGAGTAGTGGAGACCGTATGCTGTTGAAAATGACCTTAACCTTTGGGTCCCTATCTAATTGGGTTCCGTGATGTTGTTGGGATATGCCGACGAACATCTTGACTTTTATCAGGGATATATGCCTGCTCTGGAGCATCCACTGTGATGGACGGGTGTCCCCCAGTTGGAATGAGTGAAGCTGCTCGATCCGGCTGCCCTTGCATTGTAGAATATGGACGGCGACCCTCTTGGGCTGAATAAGGGATGCATATCTACTTCGAGGTGGCTATATCATCTCTTAGATGAGTTACCTCAATTTGGGAGACGGGATCACGGGCCCGAATCCTTGCTGTTGCCGCTGATGCAATTACATTCTAGAAAGTATGCAAGATATGATCTGGGATCGATAACTGCTCCTCCATCATTTCTTGGATATGTAGAGAGACATATTTGGATAGAACGGGTATGAAGGCCCATTCCGGTATCAGAGTAGGAATATCCTGCTCTGGTCCTCCAGTTTTCAGTGGGTATTGACAGTTCTCCTGTGTTGGGGTAGGTGAATGAATCTACCCCTGTACCGGGATACGTCGGTTTATCTCTCCGTTGGCCGCCACATTGGGATGGAAGAATTTACTTGCATCTGCAGAGAGCTGGGCCTGCATATATTGGATTCCCACCGTATCAAGTCAGCGGCCTTTGTTGGAGGGGAGACGTGCTCGCCTATGATTTTCCGCCACATCTGGGTGGCAGGCTTTGTTGATCATCACCATATCGGGATGGTAGGCGTCAGGAGCATCAGCTAGGAGCTAGTCCTACAGGCGCTGGGTCGCCACCACATCAGGTTGGTGGGCTTCACGACCTTGGGCAGGGAGATGTACCTATCAGGTAAGTGTCGTCCTGCATGAGTGATGGGGCTGATAGAGCTCGGTGGGGATGTGCACCGGCTCGTATGATGCTGCCATGTCTGGATGGTGGGATCGAGAGAAGTGAACAGGTGTAGGTGCCTATTCATGGTACGCCTCCATGGCTGGGCAGTGGAGCTCCTCCTCAGGGACCAGGGTGAGGATCGTTCCCTGATTGTATGTTTGCCTCCCTCGTCGGGCGGTCCGAGGGGCCGGAGCTCGGGGAGCTTGGGCCTGAATTATGAAAACCCTGCTTTTAATACAAATTTATTACAAAAAACTTCACTTGTTACAACAAAGAAGATCGAGAGGTTTAGTGTCTTTGTGGTTTAGGATAATTACATAAAATCTTAAAACATGAAATACAACATCTTTATTGAAAACTTCCTTTACATGACTACTACATTTTCTCGTACTTAGCATTGCATGGGATAAACTGAGGACATGCATAAGAAAAGGGTGAGCTATAAAGCCCTACAAGGGAGTACACAAGGAATAAAATGAGGAGTAAAATACATGTTATACAATAGGCATATCAATAGAGAATAAAAGAAACATGAACATAAAGTCATGATAAAGCATGATAATCATAACATGGAAATGTGGAAACAACACTTATCATGGAATTAGAATGAGCCAAGGCTCATTGCACATGGAGCATGAGTAAATCCTCATTGCACATAAAGCATGAGTAAACCCTCATTGCACTTGAATTATCATGAGTAAACACTCATTTAAAATGACGTATCATGATACTATACTTTACCCAATGCATTGGAGCGCTATAAGGGTGCACCCTTCTTAAATATTTCATTTCATGCATAAGTGTGCCACATGGATCATAAAACATGGATTCATAAAACATAATCATTTATCACATGATAAAAGAATGTGGAATTAATACATAAAACATTTTAATTAATAATTAAATGTGCATAAAGGTGAATACCCTTGATGGAGAAATGGGCATGGTATCCACTACACAATGGCATTGGCTTAGAAAATCTTTGCGATTTCGGCAGCGTAACAACGTGAGATAAGAATTCATAAAAATTGTTGATGAGAGAGAAAGGGGTTCGTCATCATATTTACATGTAATGGACATTAAGGAGGTCATATAGATACATGTACCAACAATTTCAATGGAATTTAGATTCATGATACTAAATTATTGCTTGAATGTAAAAGAAGAGAGAGAAGTTCCTTTCGGAATTTCGGTATAGTAACGGGTGTACATGGGAGGAATTTAATGAGAGAGAAAGGGGTATCACATCATTAAAAAAATAATATGGAAGTATGTAAGAGTTGATAAACCATACCCCAACATTCATAATTGAAATTAAAAGGGAAAAAAACTTAAAGAAAATTGGACAAAAATGAGAAAGGAAGAAAAACCCTTACTTGGAAGTGTGCTTCCAAAGGCTTGACAGAGGCTTGAGAGAAGATTATTTGGAGCTTGGGGAACCTTCAGAGGATTATAGAGAGATTAGGGCAGAGGATAGATGAACTCTAAAGGCTTTGAGTGAGGAGGAAGTGGGAGCTTGGGTGGGTTTACATAGAACAGGTGAGGGAATTCTTTATTATTTAGGTTTGGGTCCCCTTACATTAAATTAATCCAAACCATAAACCATCCCATGGTTTTTTCCCATGGTTTTTGGAAAAAGGAAGATTAAAATTATATTTTATAAGGACAATGTCCTAAATTCTTAAAATAATAAGGTTGCTTATGTGGAGCTGAGTCACACTCCCATGGAAATTAATTTAAAAAAACAAGGTGTTTAATAAGTCTTGAGGGGTCCATTAATGCTTTTAAAAGTAAGTCAAACAAACCCAAAATCACATTATTTTAATGGTAAAACATATATTGGACGAACATAAAGCATATAGTATTTTATTATATCCCTATTGGGTCATTATGATGTCATAAAACACATTATATATTTAAATGGTATTTAATTTTTAACCAAAAATTTGACTATCTCAGAAAATTATGAAAAATTCACCGTTGGGTAATTTTGATATCATGATTCCAGAAATAACATTTATTTTATCTAAATAATTTTCTAAATATGTTAATTTTCACTTTTAAAATAAAAACTGACATTTATAAAAAATTCACTGGTTTTGACAGAAATGGCTTTTCAAACCTTAAAAAAATTATAATTGCATTCATAAAATTATAAGATCATTTATATTTAATAAAACTTAATTTAATAAAAAAAATTTATTGAAATATTATTTAATTCAAAAATACCTTAATTTAATAAAATATAATTCTTAATTAAATAATAACTAAAAACACTATTTTTACTTTAAAAACTATTTACAATGTATCAAAAATTACAAAGAGGTATTTTCATTATTATATATAAAAATAATATACATGAACATAGTACTAGAAATTTGTTACATAACCCCTTAAAACAGCCACATAAGACCTAAGGGTAAGGTGTGTGATGGTGACAAACTCTTGGGGTGGCTCGGATAACATCGCTTGAGTGATAATTTCTATCAACTTCCACTTCTCCCGTAGACGGTCCTGTTCGAGCTTAACATAGTAAAGCTCAGCTTGGGCTTGGTCAAGAGCGAATCCCAAAGATGCCACCTCTTTTCTGAGCTCCGACAAATGGGCTTCGTATGGAGCAATTCTACTGGATGATGCCATTGCTTCTTTTGTCTGAGTAAATTGGATTTGTTAAAGTCCTATATTTATACTAATCATGTGATCACTGTTCAATGGATATATTAGCAATGGTCAAAATTCTTATCATGAAACCAAATAAGTTGAAAATTTATATAAACATAAAGAGACATTTAATTAGATCAAGAGGGATTTCCATTAATGAAACTTTGGGTCGTTACAATATCCCCCCCTTAAGAAATTTTTCCCTCAAACTTTTCCTTTTCCCACACTACAGATGTGGTTAACTCAGCTTCATCATTTCCTCTGATTCCCAAGTCTCTTCTTCAAACTTGTGGTTTCTCCACAACACCTTGAGGAGGGGAATTGTCTTATTTTGTATAACTGTTTCTCTATGATCTAAGATTTTCACTGGTTGCACCTCATAAGAGAGATCATCTTCCAATTTCACCACCTCAGAATAGAGTACATGTGAAGGGTCCGGTATGTAATTCCTTAAGAGGGATACATGAAAGAAATTATGCACTTTGTCAATGGTATGTGGAAGTGCTAGTTGATAGGCCACAACCCCGACATGATCAAGAATCTCGAAGGGGCCGATGTACCTTTGACTTAACTTCCCTTTCTTTCCACACCTCATGACCTTTTTCCATGGAGATATGCGTAGAAAAACCATGTCTCCAACTTTTAACTCAAGGTCTCATCGACGGTTATCTGCATAACTCTTCTATCGACTTTGGGCTTCCTTGATATGCTGCTGAATGGTTTTCACATTCTCCACCATTTCCTCGACCATTTATAGTCCAATCAGCTTACGTTCACCAACCTCATCCCAACATGCCGGTGTTCTGCACCTTTTCCCATATAGGGCTTCATATGGTGCCATTTGGATTCTTGAGTGGAAAATATTTTTATAAGAGAAATAAACCAGAGGAAGATGTTGATCCCATCCTCCTTTAAAGTCCATTGAGCATGCTCTCAACATGTCCTCAAGTGTTTGGATAGTCCGCTCGGATTGGCCATCAGTTTGAGGATGATAGGCCGTACTGAAGTCCAGTTCAGTATTCAGAGAATGTTGAAGACTCTTCCAAAACATAGAGGTGAATCTTGGATCTCGGTCAGACATAATAGATAGTGGTACTCCATGCATCCTTACCACTTCCATGATATATATCCATGCCAGTTGATCCAAAGAGAAATCCTCCCATATAGCAATGAAGTGTGAAGTCTTTGTAAGATGATCCACAACAACCCAGATTGCATTGTTGCCTTTGGATTTCCTTGGAAGTCTGGTGAAAAAGTCCATGGCGATGTTCTACCATTTCCATTCTGGTATGGGAAATGGTTGCATCATACCCTTAGACTTTTTCCTCTCTGCCTTCACTTGCGGACACACCAGGCACTTTGATGTATATTCAGAGATCTCCTTCTTCATGTTATCCCACCAAAAGTTTTATCAGAGATCTCGATACATCTTTGTGCTCCCTCGGTGAATAGAGAAATTTGAACTATGTTCATCAACCAAAAGTTCCTTCTTCAGCTCCAGATGTGATGGAACACATAGTCTTTTCCCAAACCGCACAATTCTTTCTACATTAACATTAAACTCCTAGGATTTCCCTTTTTTGATAGCATCCACTTTTTCCTGAATTCCCACATCATCCTTTTAAGCATCCTTTAACCTTTCCAAAAGATACGGTTGAGCAATAATTTGTGAAAGTATTGATTATGTTCCCTTCTCTATGATTCTCATGTCTATATTCATCAAGTCTAAGAATATTGGATCCTTCTCAATTCTCATCATTGATGGAATCGCTGAGTCCTTTCTACTTAGGGAATCTGCCACCTTGTTTGCTTTCCCAGGGTGGTAATGTATTGAGCAGTCATAATCCATGATGAGCTCTATCCATCTTCTATGGAGCATATTAAGCTCTTTCTATGTGAATATATATTTAAGACTCTTGTGGTCAGTATATATCTCACATTTTTCTCCATAGAGAGAATGCTGCCAGATTTTCAAGGCAAAGATCACAGCCGCCAACTATAGATCATGTGTTGGATAGTTTTGCTCATGGATTTTCAGATATCTTGAGGCATAGGATATCACTTTATCATTCTACATTAGCACACAACCTAAGCCCTTATTTGAAGCATCACTAAATACCACAAAAATTTCCCCACTTGTGGGTAAAGTGAGCACGAGCGCAGTGATAAGACTTCTTTTCAACTCCTTGAAGCTTTCTTCACATTCATCACTCCAAGAAAAATTTACTCCCTTCCGAGTTATCTTGGTAAGAGGGTTGGAAAATCATGAGAAATTTCTCACAAATCGTCGATAATATCTAGCTAACCCCAAGAAGCAACAGATATCCGTTACCGATGTTGGCCTTAGCCATCCCTCAGTTGCATATGTTTTGGATGGATCCATAGATATCCCATTACTTGTGATGATATGGCCCAATAATGATACCTCCTTCAACCAGAACTCACACTTTCTGTACTTTGCATAGAGCTTATCCTTGCGCAAAGTCTCTAGTACAGTTCTTAAATGATCCTCATGATCCTCCTTGGTTTTGGATTATATTAGAATGTCATCTATAAAGACTACCCAAAATTTGTCGAGATAATCTCTAAAGACTCTATTCATTAAGTCCATGAATATTTATGGAGCATTAGTGAGTCCAAAAGGCATTACTAGAAATTCATAGTGCCCGTATCTTGTGCAAAAAGCCGTCTTGGGGATATCTTATTTCTTCACCCTTACTTGATAATATCCGGACTGCAAGTCCACCTTGGAGAAGTATTGTGCTCCATGCAACTAATAGAACAAGTCATCAATTCTTGGGAGAGGATACTTGTTCTTTATCATGATTTTGTTAAGTTCACGATAATCGATGCAAAGCTTCATTGACCCATCCTTCTTCTTGACGAAGAGGACTGGTGCACCCCATGGTGATGCACTTGGGTGTATAAACCCTTTATCCAGATTCTCCTGTAGTTGTTTCTTCAGCTCTTCAAGCTCAACAACAACCATTCTATATGGAGTCTTGGATATTGGTAATGCCCTGGGTATAAGTTCAATTGAGAACTCAACATCTCTTCTAGGAGGAAGACTAGGTAGTTCCTTAGGAAATACTTCTGCGAATTCCCTCACAATATGCATTTCTTCAAGGATGGTTTCTTCCTTGGACTCAATCATCTGAGCCAGATACGCGTGCTCATAGGGCAGTAATATCCATGCTTGAGATGATGGATCTAAATGAGATTCATCTTCTTCCTGGCACTTGTAAAGAATCGGGGGTCGATTCTCCATATGGAGTGTGATTTCTCTCTCCCGACAATTTATGTTGGCTCTATATAAGGAAAGCCAATCCATACCAAGAATTTCATCAAATGCCACCATAGGGAGTATGACGAGGTTCACCGAGAAATTCAATCCAAAGATTATAACAGGGGAGGACTTATACTCATGGGATGCAATGATTTCCCCATTTTCCGTACTCACCGACATCTTCACTTCCATGATTTGTGGTGGTGCTGGGATTGTTTACTAAACTTCCGAGATATAAAAGAATGTGTAGAACCTAAATCTAAAAGTACGTTCTCTATTCTTGAATGAATAACTAGCGTACCTGTCACCACTTCGTTTTCAGGGTTCACTTCGGCAGAAGTGATGGAAAATGATCTTCCTTGCTGCCTTGAAGGTTGTTGGTTGCCTTTGAAAACCCTAGGACTAGGGCAATGATTTGAAAAATGACCCGGTTCTTTGAATTTTTAGCATTGAACAACGCGTTGAGGTTTGAACGGATCTTTTCTCTTCTCTGTCACAACTGTGGGTCTTGCTTGCTGACAATTAATAGCCAGGTTCCCTTCTCTTCCACACCTGAAGAATTTTCTCATCCCCTTAAGGCAATTTCCAGGGTTCTTCTTCCCGCACTTTTGGAAAGTGGGGTGATGGATATTCTTAGCACCGTTGTATTTATCCATCGGATCGCCAACATTGAATTCCACCTTACACTTCTTGTCCCCATGATACCCATATGATTCCCCGATCTCTATTTCGACCTTGAGGGCACATCGGACAATTTCCTCATAGCTGTCGAAGTCACAGATCACTAATGCTTTCTCCAGGCTAGGCTTCATCCCACCAAAGAAGCGGTCAACTTTGCATTCAGGGGTAACGACAAAGCCAAAATCCTAACGTGCAAGCCTTGTGAAGTTTTCCTCATACGCTCCAACAGATTCTTCATCTTTTTTCTTGATGGAAAGGAAGTACATTTCCATCTTAAGCCGGAGGGTGCACAGAAAATATTTATCGAAAAACATCTTCCAGAAATCCTTCCATTCCAACACCTCGATCTCCTCCTCAGGCTTCGTATTTTTGATCAACGTACACCATTGATCAGCTTCACCCTCCATGCGATTAGCCACCAAGAGAACCTTCTCTTGTTCAGAACATTGAAGGATGGAGAATATCTTTTCAATGGAGTTGATCCATTGTTCAGCGATCGTGGGATCGGTTGATCCACTAAAAGTAGGAGGCCTTTGTCTCATGAATCTCTTGATAGCGACTTGTTCTTTCTTAGGGGGGAGGGGTTAACGTTCATCTTGACCCGTGTTTCTATTCAAAACTTGAGTTAGCTGAGAGAGAAGTGTGACAAAGTTCGCGATTCCCGCTCCCATTGGATTGGGCATCTCATTAGTACAGTCATCACACTGATCTTCACAACGGTTGTTAGCCCGAGTCCTCCTATTACCGGCCATTGGCTGGAATAAAAGGAAAGTTAGGGGTAACACATAAAGGGTAATCCAAAGACAAAAGTTTATGACTTATAAATAAACTTTTATTTCCTTAACTCATGAGTTTATAGACTTCAATCTAGGCTTTTCATGATCTAATTTCTAACATATATTCTTAGGGGAATTTTTTTAATTCCCTTAATAAGGGTTCATACTAAGCTTGTGAATTTATAAAAACATATCCCCCATGAGTGTCGTAACCAAGAGTGCAGAAAGTCCCGTTGTCGTGCACCAGTTCCCATTCGAGTCTAGCTCAAAGCGGTGTTTTCGGGTTTTACCCCTAGGATACATCTGTGCCAGAGCCACCTCTACCTGATTGTATCCAGACAGGGATGTATTTGTTTGATAAACCACTTACTCAGTACTTACCAAAACTTAGGGATGTTTTTATTATACTTAGTCTTGTATCTAAGGCTTTACTAGGGTTTCCTAATCCCAAAAATAACTAAACCTATCCTATGATACCAACTAAGACAACCCTGCTTTTAATACAAACTTATTACATAAAACTTCACTTGTTACAACAAAGAAGATCTAGAGGTTTAGTGTCTTTGGGGATTAGGATCATTACATATTATCTTAAAACATGAAATACAACATCTTTATTGAAAACTTCTTTTACATGACCACTACATTCCCTCGTACTTAGCATTGCATGGGATAACCTGAGGACATGCATAAGAAAAGGGTGAGCTATAAATCCCAGTAAGGGAGTACACATAGAATAACATGAGGAGTACAATACATGTTAGACAATAGGAATATCAATATATAATAAAAGAAACATGAACATAAAGGCATGATAAAGCATGATAATCATAACATGGAAATGTGGAAACAACACTTATCATGGAATTAGCATGAGCCAAGGCTCATTGCAGATGGAGCATGAGTAAATCCTCATTGCACATAAATCACGAGTAAACCCTCGTTGAAATTTAATTATCATGAGTCAAAACTCATTGCACATGACTTATCATGATACTATACTTTACCCAATGCATTGGAGCGCTATAAGGGCGCACCCTTCTTAAACATTTCATTTCAGGCCTAAGTGTGCCACATGGATCATAAAACATGGATTCATAAAACATAATCATTTATTCCATGAAAAAGGAATGCGGAATTCATACATGAAACTTTTTAATCAATAAGTTAATGTGCATAAAGGTGAATACCCTTGATGTATAAATGGGCATGGTATCCACTACACAATGGCAATGGCTTAGAAAATCGGTGCGATTTCGGCAGCGTAACAGCGTGACATAAGAATTCATAAAAATGGTTGATGAGAGAGAAATGGGTTCCTCATCATATTTACATGTAATGGAAAGTAATGAGGTCATATAGATACATGTCCCAACAATTTTAATGGAATTTATATTCATGATACAAAATTATTGCTTGAATGTAAAAGAAGAGAGAGAAGTTCCTTTCGGAATTTCGACATAGTAACAGGTGTACATGGGAGGCATTTAATGAGAGAGAAAGGGGTCTCTAATCATTAAAACAATAAGAGGGAAGTATGGAAGAGGTGAAAAACCATACCCCAACATTAATAATTGAAATTAAAAGGGAAAAACAACTTAAAAAAAATTGGACAAAAATGAGAAAGGAAGAAAAACCCTTACTTGGAAGTGTGCTTCCAAGGGCTTGAGAGAGGCTTCTTGGGAGATTGGGGAACCTTGAGAGGATTCTAGAGAGATTATGATAGAGTTTGGACGAACTTCAAAGGCTTTGAGTTGGGAGGAAGTGGGAGCTTGGGTGGGTTTATATAGGAAAGGTGAGGGAATTCTTTATTATTTAGGTTTGGGTCCCCTTACATTAAATTAATCCAAACCACAAACCAGACCATGGTTTTTTCCCATGGTTTTTGGAAAAGGGAAGAGGAAAAAAATATTTTATAAGCCCAAAGTCCGAACTTCTTAAAATAATAAGGTTTCTTATGTGGAGGTGAGTCACACTCCCATGGAAATTAATTTAAAAAAACAAGGTGTTTAATAAGTCTTGAGGGGTCCATTAATGCTTTGAAAAGTAAGTCAAACAAACCCAAAATAACATTATTTTAATGGTAAACCATATATTGTCCAAAAATAAAGCTTATAGTATTTTATTACATCACTATTGGGTCATTATGATGTCATAAAACACATTATATATTTAAATGGTATTTAATTTTTACCCAAAAGTTTGACTGTCTTAGAAAATTATGAAAAATTCACCATTGGATAATTTCAACGTCCTGATTCCATAAATAACATTTATTTTATCTAAATAATTTTCTAAATATGTTAATTTTCACTTTTAAAATAAAAACTGTCATTTATCGAAAATTCACGGGTTTTGATAGAAATGGCTTTTCAAACCTTAATAAAAATTATAATTGCATTCATAAAATTATAAGATCATTTAAATTTAATAAAAATTAATTTAATAATAATATTTTATTGAAATATTATTTAATTAAAAAATCCCTTAATTTAATAAAATAGAATTCTTAATTAAATAATAACTAAAAACAATATTTTAACTTTAAAAACTATTTACAATGTATCAAAAATGACAAGGAGGTATTTTCATTATTATATAAAAAAATAATATACATGAACATAGTACTAGATATTTGTTACATAACCTCTTAAAACAACCGCATAAGACCTAAGGGTAAGGTGTGCGATGGTGACAGACTCTTGGGGTGGCTCGGATAACATCGCTCAAGTGGTAATTTCTATCAACTTCCACTTCTCTCATAGACGGTCTTGTTAAAGCTTAACATGGTGAAGCTCAGCTTGGGCTTGGTCAAGAGCGAAGCCCAAGGATTCCACCTCTTTTCTGAGCTCTGACAAATGGGCTTCATATGGAGAAATTCTACTGGATGATGCCATTGCTTCTTTTGTCTGAGTAAATTGGATTTGTTAAAGTCCTATATTTATACTAATCATGTGATCACTATTCAATGACTATATTAGCTACGGTCAAAATTCTTATCATGAAACCAAAGAAGTTGACAATTTGTATAAACATAAAGAGACATTTAATTAGATCAAGAGGGATTTCCATTAATGAAACTTTGGGTTGTTACATGAATCCTCGAGGCTACATCCTTCTGAGCGTGAGGATGTTGAGTCGCGACGTGACCATGATGACATCTGCCAACGAGGGTCTTGGAGTGGAACCCCTGTTCAATGGGGATTAAGTCCTCAATGTCGAACTCATATTCCTCCCTAAGATAAGGGAGGTACGCATTGTATCATTCCAGGGATAAACTCTCGAAATAGATGGATACTGCAATAGGGGCTGTCTGGATCTGCCTTTGCGGCCACTGCTGGGCAGGCGACCGACGAGTTCTGGCAGATTGGAGGGCGTGCATGACCGCCTCCACTGTTGGGAGAGTACTGTTCACGTGGTACTCTCGGATCAGCGCGTCCTAGACCCAGCGTTGAAGACGCTGGGTGGGTGATGGGGTCCTCTATTGGTGAGGATGCCCAGTCGTCGCGTAGCCTGAAGTGTGCACTTGCGAGTTCCTTTGTGACGCCATTGGATCGAAGGGAGTTCTGTATAGTACCTATAAAAATTTTAATAAATACAAACAGAAAACCCATCAAAGCAGCATCTCATGATCCCATGCGTAATTAATGACCTTGCTTGGCCCTCCTTGTGAGTAAGAGGGGGAATATAGAGGAATTAGGTTAAATTCATCATGCTTGGTTAAAGATTCATGTCATGTTCACCATTTTTGTTTCGGGTCAGTCTCAAAACGCCCAAGAGTTCTGTATCTGATGACACATGGACCTACTTTCCTAAGGTAGGTGTTCGCCAGATGGTCTATCCAGTGATTCTTAAGAACTCACATTGGTCGAGAGGATGGGAAGTCGGGCTCATCTCACCCTTTTGGGGAGAATTATTGCCTGTTTCGGGACTCTCTTATAGATTTAAGACATATTTATATGTTCGCGAATCTTTCGTTTATACCCAAGCATAGTATCCACGGATTTCTCCTAATTGGAAATGGTCAGCTGAATGCAGGGGTTCAAAATCACTTATGCCCGAGGTTTACTATCCCTCGTTGGATTAATGACCCCGAGGAGTCGGGAATCATTGAGGCGGTACTAGGAGTGGTGCGGTGAACCAATGTAAAGATAGTCAGATTGACCGGTTGTTGGGCTTGAACCTCATGGAGGCTTCCTACATACCCTGCATAGGAAACAGGGATCAAAGTCCACATAGTTCGAACGGGAGTGCCGGAGAACCGACGTGAAGGTGGACCTGGGGGTCTGCTGGTGATCGGGATTGAACCTCATGGAGGCTTCCTATGTATCCCTGTGGTAGGGAATCAAAGTCCTCGTAGTTCGCATGGGTATGGGGCTTACTCTATGAGGAAACCCAAGGTGTGGATGATGGGCTTGAACCTCAGGGAGGCTTCCTACGTACCCTGCCTAAGAGACAAGGATCAAAGTCCACGTAGTTTGTAACAAGTCCATCTTCGTTGTGTGGGTACCACGACCATCACAAATCTCTAAGGCCACGTGAGTCATGCTCGGTGTGAGAAACAAGAGAATGTAAAAGACATGTCTATCCTTGCAATTTTCTCCCAACCAAGGTAAGGGGAGACAAATGACGAGTGGAGGAAAAGGCCGGTACCGCTGGACTCTCCTTCTCCCGGAAGTTCATGGAAGGTAGAAGTCGTGCGGCAGAGCAATGAACCCTCCAGATTCAAAGGAGCAGGGTCATTGGCTTCCAACAAGGATGGTGTGGGGATTACTCCAGAAGGGATGCCCAATGGTGACAGAGCCCACTAGGAGAGGGACTTGGCCCCAAAGAAGGATGGAGAAGCACCCTTCCCCACTACGTTCCTCCTTGGTCGTATTGGTTGGGAAGTACGAAGGTGCATGAGGACAGCTACCTTTGGATGGGTATGCCGCCCCATCTCTGGGGAGGGGAGAAGTGCCCGACCGCCGAAGCGTGCAGTCCCCCATCCTGGAGAGTAGAGGCAGAATGGGGGCTCTCGGGCTCAGACCCCGCATTACCGTGGGAATGTGAACCTGGGCATGCTTCGGGAATCTGCCCAAGGGCCGGGGCAACCCCTTCACCTTCTCTTACTGTGGGTATGTGAAATAAAAAGGGTACGATGATACGCCCAAAGGTTACACCATATCGGTCCGGTGGATCTTGTGGAGGCCTCGACTCAGGGCCGATGAATGGGCCAATGAGGAGGTTGCGAAAGATCAGGCCGGATTGGAATTGGAAGGATTTTATTTGGCTAGGGGAATGGGAACTAAGAAGGTTTTGTTAGGCCACACAGGTGTATGAGGGGTGGATCCCTTCACTTAGGGAGGTGCTACGCGGTTGGAGAAGCCGTCCACGAGCCAGGGTGGTCCACGGGCTGAGAGGCCGTCCACGAACCAGGAGGGTCCGCAGACTAAGAGGCCGTCCGCGAACCAGGAGGGTCCACAGAATGACTGGCATCCCGCGAGCCAGGAGAGTTCACGGATTCGGGTTCGGCCCACGTACAAGGTTGGTATGTGGAGGGGTCCACGCGAGTAGCGGCGTCCAAGGGCGACGCCGATTGGAGATTCGTCGGTCGGGGCTTCGCCCGCGTAGGAGGGTGCTACACGGTGCGACGGATCAGAAAAGGGCCATAAATTCTCTGGTCTGTGGGTAGTGAATCCGTAGAGGGGCCATGGTTCGCAGTATTCTCTTTTTATGTTTTTTTTCGGTTCGCAGTTCACGAAGTTATGCATTTTCAGTTCCTTATTAATTTGTTTCCATCTTCATACCTGCTCTGGTTCGCGAATTGGAACTTCACACTTTGCGAAATCCTAAGCTCCTTCCTTCAAAATCCTTCCACCCGAATCTGATCAATCTCCTTTGAATCCTCCTTTTTTACTCCTCCCTCGGTCTCCTTTTATAGAGGGGAGGAAAAGGGATCTATTAGGGTCATGCGACACCTTTTACAGAGGCCCATGATCGAAATCACAGATTAAAAATGACTTGGTCAATCCATAACTCACAGGGCATTAAACACTCCTCCTCCACGAACCAAACTCGGGGAGTGCTTCACGACCGTGGAGGGTTCCACCTCTATTTCACAAATGACAGTGGAGGCTGTTCGGGCCGGCTGATGCGGCTCGCAGCTGGGGCGGTCCGGAATGGTGAACCCGGTTAGCGCTTGTCCTGCCTCACGACCTCGGAGGGTCTCCGCCTCAGTTTCGCGAATGACGACGGTCCGCGGAGGAGGGATGCTTTGCGGAACCGACTGTGCGCCATTACATTAGACTCGTCCACAGAACGGTTCTTCCTTCGCCATCCTTGAGTATTCTACACATTTTCCCAATCCTTTGCGGATTTTTCAGGACCCTACAGTAATGATTAAAGTTGAGACCTTACAATTGGTATCAGAGGAGTGTTAAGGATTTTTTTTTGAGATTTGTATGTTTTATTAAGAGTTATGGATACCATCATGGGTTTATAATATTATTGTTTATTATAAGTTAAATATATTATAAACCTATTTTGAGGCTTTAAGTTATGTAATTTTTAGGTGACTAATGGTTTTTTGGAGACATTTATTCTTGAAGTAATTAAGGGTTGTTAAATTTTGGGATGCAAATTGAAAGGTATGAGATAACATTTGAGGTTAATTTTTTTTTGATATTGAATATATTAATGTTACTTTGAGTATTTAATCACATTTTTTTGGAACTGTATAAGTATTATATTAATATAGTCTTATAAAAAGGACAACCCATAGGTTGGGCGATAACCCATCACATCCAGTAAGGTCATGATGTTTAACACCAAAATTGATGGAGGATAACGATGAATCACAAATAACTGAACTACATGAATTCCTAGTTAGTATTAAAATTTCTTTTTAGTTAAATAATTTTATGGATGAAGAATTATTTGATCTTTAGAATATCGATTTTTCCAAATATATTACTATGGGATTGAAAAATGATTTTGTGTTTAAGTTATTAATGTTAATTTAGAAGATTTTCACTATTTTGGGAACTATATATGATTAAGGTAAAAAGAATATTGTGATTTTTTATTTTAGGAATAAAGGATGAATAATATTTTGGAAGTATATATGAATTTATTGTGTATTTATAGTGATTTAGTTTATTTATGGAAATGGTTAGAATATCTTGAAGATTGTGTGATTTAGGAAATTATATTTTTGTTATGAGACATTTAAAGTGATTGATGTTATTTGAAGATAAATGTTAAAATTTATATTGGAAGACTATGTGATCAAATACTTCTTAATTTTGGGTTTCAATCTCAGTCTATAATATTTTTGAGTAATTTTAAAGATAATTATTTATTGAATGATCTATGTTGAACTTTGGGTATTATTCTTGAATTTTTGAGATTAAATTAGTTTTTCATCATATAAAGGTTTATTCATTTTGGAGAATTATCTTATTTTGTACTAATTTTTTTGGTTTTGGTTAAGTTATAGAGATAGGAGAAATAAATTGTTATTTTTTTGATTTTTTGATCCATAGATGTTTATTATAGTGCTTAAAACATGAAAAATCATCTTGAATACTCATCATTTGGAAAAAATATGAGTTTTTAGTGGAAATTTATTAATGGAAGAAACTATTCTTTTTAAGTAAGTACATTTCTTTATTTTCTTAATATAGATAGTAAAATAATTCCTGAACTTTTGGAATAGGATTGTGAAACAAAAACGTTTTTCTATTATTTTTTCTATCGAGAAATGAATGACCTTTTATCCCATCACAAATTTATGATTTTGTGATGGTTAACTTTCTGATGACCATGTTCTCTCTCACTCTTCATCAGTATTTGGGAGCTAGTTATCTCTTCCATATCTATGTTTTTACTTACAACTTATGTTTTTCTACATGGAAACCTAGTATGTGTTACTCCATTTGTTCTTCATACTTCCCTTTTCTCTCTTATCGAGTGGTTTTTTTACTAATCCTTTTTATAATGTGGTATTTGAATAAAGGTATTTTTGAAAAGTCAAACATCGGTTATCGAGACCAAGTTCAAAATTGTGAAGATAAAATTTATAAAATGTGCGAGAATTTAACAACCAAGGAAATTATAGAATAAATAATTTTAATATTTATTAGTATTCCTTAATTATTTAGCTAGGTTCATTATAAATATATTAAGTAATTATTAAAATAAAAAAGGAGATGTTTTTATTAAACTAATTTCTTATAAAATTTTATTTTTAAAATTATATAATTTTAATTTGAAAAAATGAATTTAATTTTTAAATTAAGGATATTAAAATTATCTTAGGATGATTTTCTTAGGATTTTCTAAAAATATTTATTTTCAATGAATCGTGAAAAATATTAATTTTTATTGAAAACTATATTTTATTTTATATTATTTACAAGGTAAAATTATTTTTTGGATTATTATTAAATCTTGATTATTTAATATTGATTTAAAATAATCTAATTATGGTTTTTTAAATTGATTTTATACTTGAATTTAGTATAAAAACACCATATATTTAAAAGTTCGTTTTTCTCAAAAAATATTTTTTCATTGCATTTTATCAGTTTGATTTTAAATTAAATTCTGAAACTTATGTCATTTAAATTGTGAAAAATTTATTTCTTATTTTAAATAAAAAGATTCAAATTTAGTAAATAGGCCCCTTTTATTTTTTGGTCAATATGAATAGTAAACTTATTATTTTATTACCATGACAAAGGGCAAATTAGGTAATTTTGTTTACAAATAAAATGATAAGAACTATTAAATGACCCATACACTTAACTAAATCTTATTGGATGTGTATATATTGACCATATTCATTAAAGGGTATAATTTATGACCTTTTAGGGCCACTTTTATGAGATTAAAACCTTTACAATATTTTAGTTAATGAAAAGTCGAACATGACACACTGTTATTTTTAATAAGTGTAGTATTTTTAAAATGGTGTTATCTAATGGATATGTTCGACTATAAATATTACTTTAAAATATAATATATTTATATTCATCATTGTAATTTATTTTTAAATTTTTAGTGAAGAAATATTTACCTTAAATGCTTACACAACACTAATGTAGTAATTATTTAATTAATGGAAAAATAAATTAAATGATATAAAAATATTAAAAAATATAATTGGAGATAATTAATTTATTAAAAAAATTTATTGATTAAATTTAAATGTTAGGGATATATTAAAATATTATTTTCAAATTATAAGTGTTATCTTGATATTTTTAAGGTTAAAGTAATGAATAGTTCTTAAAATTGAAATTATGGATATTTTATTGTAAAACATATTTTATTAAATGAAATAAAATTACTAAAATTATAAAATTATTCCAATTTATTTGAATAAAATATCAACCATGGTACATTTATTTGTTATTCATCATTTTATAGTAACTATATTGACCCTCAAATAGTAAAAATCCATGTTGTCACTGTAGAAATTAAAGGGCTTAAATGGGTGTTAAAATCAAAATATAATGGTATAAATATTGTAAAAAATATCTAATGTTTATTTTAGTAGGTTATTTAGACCCATAATAATTTTATATTATAAATATATAACTTTTTATCCTTTTATAATTAAAAATTTATTTATATTAATTTAATATTTTGAGAAATTGCCAAAGTGCCCCTCCCCTCTCTTATAAAAGGGAACCTCTTATTCTCATTTCTTCACACTGAACAAACCTAGTGGGTTTGACCAATAGATATAGAAATACCTTAATATAACCTATACCCTCATTATAGAGTTATTTTTAGGTATAAAACCAATATTAGTGGTCTTAAGATGTTAAGTAATGGAGAATCTCTTAAGAAGAGGTATCATTTTTAATCGATCATTTCAGTTTTCTGTATTCTTCAACATATATAAAACTTATTCAACCATAATAAAACAATAAATATATTATAATAAATATAATTATATGTTATTATGTTATTTTAATAACCTATATCTTTTTCCACCTCAATCAAATGAGAAAACAATTCGGCATTTGTGTGTACGGTGGACTACCGCCTTGCGAATCAATGTAATTTATTTTCCATCATCGTCTCTCAAGATTGATTATACTGATGGAATTAGTGTTTATATATTATATTCATGACATATTTATAACTTTTAAAAGTTAATATATCATTTAATTTCTTACCCTTCCATGAACATAAAATAATAATGTCGTTCGTGCATACATGTAGATTACCACCTCCACGAAGCGATGTGATTCATTTTTTATCACCATATCACACAAATGATATATATATATAATTATATTTTAACAATTAATGTGATATATATGATATTATCATTATTATTTATTGATAAAATAATATTTACCCTCCTTCCATAATGATCTTTGAAAAATGGAAACGCTACTCATGCTTATGTATGACCTACCATCTCCATGATTATAACATAGTTCATTTTCCATAACCATATTTCATGGTTGGAATTAAAAGTATAATTGATGTATAAAAATTATAATTACATCTTGAATATTATTATTGAGATGGTTTATTAATTCACACTTTGACCATAGTTAACACACTTAAATCATTTTGGACTTATAAACTGGATATGATCAAAAGATCCAAAGTGAACTTAATTAACTGAGTAATTGTATATAAAACAGTATTATATAAAATAAAAGAATAATGAACATGAATTTTTTTCTTAAAAAATAGAAAATTACCTAATTTTACTATTTAAGAAGATAAACAACTTACATGAGGATTTAGGCTTAAGGTAAGGGGCATTCTTTTAAAACCCATCTTTTAAAGTTCCTCTTTCAACTCTTTTTAAAAAGTGTAAAGGAATTTATTTTTTAACTTATACACAATTAGAGTAATTTCCTACCATCTTGAGGATTCAATGATTTAAAGTTTATTTTAAAAGTTTTCACTATTATTCTGAAATAAAATGGTTCCTTTCTTATGTGCGCAATGTTTATATTTTAAAAGTGTTTTCATGGAAAATGGGTATTTTGATATCCAAAAGTGTTTTTAAAAAATGTTTAAAAGGGTTTTTCAATGGTTTTATTCATGATATGATCCTTGTAAATTTTTTAATAAGGGTTAATCCCCATTATAGATCATGGGTGATCTCATTATAGATTATACGATGGGAAAACCTAAATAGAAATCCAATGAATTAGGTTATCCAAAGGTGGAAGTTGACCATATGGTTATTATAGTTGTAAGAGTGTTTGTAAGAGTGATATATAAATGATTTACCAAGTCACCTATAAGAATTTTATATTCTTGTTAATGTGTTTTCATGAAAAATGTTTTATTTAAAAAGTTAATATAATGATTTTTTAAGAAAGTATGTTTATTTTTAAAATGTTTTGTTTGGTGGAAAAAATAGATACTGAGTATAGTGTTCACTTGTAATGTATGTGTTTCTATGTAAACGTTTTTCCCAATTCTCTAAAACTATAAACCAAAAAGATAGTTGGGATTGTAAGAAATTTAATTCTGTCTCAAAGATACTATAATATGTAATTATTAATGTCATGTCATTACACTAACATGATTCCCTTTATATAATAAATTCTATCATTGGAAGTGGAGAATTTGAATTCAATATTGTCTCTAAAGTAACCCCAAATATAGAATTAAAAACTGTCCCACATGATTTAAAATATTTATATCTTATAGAAAGAGAAAAGTTTCTTGTAATAATAGATAATAACTTGCCCAAATACTAGGAGAAAAATATAGTTGACCTTTTAAAAAGAAACATCGAAGCCATTGAGTGAAGCCTATGAGAAATCCCTAGAATTAACCAAAAAATATTCACACATAGAATATTCTTAAAAGGTGATTAAAAACATTTTATGTAGACCCAAATGAAGCTAAATACAACCATAATGGAGGTATTGAAAAGTAGATAGAGAAGTTTATGACAGCCGATACCATTTACCCAATCTTGGATCCATAATGGGTCAACCCAATACTTTTTTTCCCAAGGAAAACTAGTCTGACCATTGTAAAGAATGAATAGGATGAAATGATTCCAATTAGAGTGAAAAACAACTGGATGGTGTGTATAGAATGCATAAATATTAATCAAGTCACCAGAAAATACCACTTCCCTATCCCATTCTATAAAGACCCGTAAAATTTAAGGGAAATTTTTTCTTAATTTTCTTTAGAATTTTACAAGAGCGCGGTTTCTGACGGCACCTGATTCTGAGGCCCGGTGTGCTCGGAATCAATTCCCGAAGTTTGGCTCGGGTACGTTCAGTGAACGAATGAGCGGGAATTTCTAACTTTTATTTTTAACCATGTTGGTTATATCCTCCCAAAGGGAGTTAGAGGTGGGACCCACATCCACTTAACCTCCCTTGAGAGGATTAAGTGTGGTGGGGCCCACACGAAGCATAACTCCTCAACACCCCTTAAAACTCCCACAACTCCCACTTTAATGTTGACAACTTGTTTAATTAATGAGGTGAGTTAAGTGTTGTTTAATTGAATTTCAATCTTTTGAAATTCTTGCCAACACTTTGCATTTAATTAATTAAACCAACTTAGTTAATTATTTTGAGTGTTTGATTTCTTTTGAAATCATTTTTCCAACATTAAAATGAGAGATTCTATTCTTCTCTTTAGGTTGGCATAAACTTTGTGGGGAGAACTAAGGATAGGAGAAGAACTTTTAGAAGACCTTCAACCTCTCGAGAAATAACGATCCATGTCTCCAAAGAACGTGAAGCAACACCTTTTACCTTCTTCAACCGGAGAAAGGAAAGGAAGAACCGCCGCCCACAAAGTATTCTGAGAGTGTGGACTCGACTCGACTCGACTTCACTGAGCACTTCTTCCACCAACATTGACGGAACGACGCCGTTTCTGCGATGCCCGACCTCCGCGACGCTTGTCTTCCACGGTTTGTTGACGTGTTACGCTCTTGAAACCGAGGTAGGGGATTGCTGTTGTTTTGTTTAATTATTTCCATTCTTGATTCTAGAATGTCGAACTTCGAGGATAATGAATAAATGTTATCGTTTAACAAGAGGGGGGCCGGATCGCACAAACACGGCCGAACCCCCCTCCTATGTTCATATTTGTTTCCTTGCAGATGGAACGGGATGGCGTGGTGCCGTCGCACCACGCGGGAACCGCACGACAATTATTGCGCGGTGCCGTCGCGCCGTGTCGTGGAATGAAATTCAAGAACGCGACGCCGTCGCGCCGTGTCAAAAGCAATCGAAGGCACCGCGGCCGGAGCGGGGCCGCGACAGAGGGGCGAGGTGTCGTCGCACCACGCCGGACGATGAAGGCCGCGACCGGTTCTGGGCCGCGGCGGAACAAGATGACCGGCGGCCAGCCGGGCCGCCGGTGTTAGAAGCAGGAAGGGGACCGGGCTTTGCCGGTCCCGTTGAGGAAGAACCGGCCGGCCAGGTCGGGCCGGCCGGAAGGGAGAAGAACCGGGGGAATTTAATTCCCCCGGCCAGCAAAATGGCCCCCCATAATGGGGGGGGGGGGTTTCACAAAGGGGGGCATGCGCCCCCCCCCCCCGTTTTCCAATCAGCTCGGCCTTCGGCCGAGCTGGCAGCGCGCCCAGCGCGCTGCCTTGCGCCGGACCGGCGCCGGGCCGGGCCGGTTCGACCCTGTCCGGGGCGGGTCGACCCGGTTCGGGCCAACCGGGGGGTCTCGGGCCGGGACGGCCCGGGCCCGAAACCCCCGTTACCGAGCAGTTTGGATTCAAATGCCCATAACTCGGGCTACAGATCTCCAAACGGCGCGCCATCAGCAGCGATGCGATCCTTGGATCGAGACAGTCGTTTCGGTATATCTCACACAAGGTTTCGGAATACTTTGAGTTCGTCCGGGTTGGTTCGTACATGAAACCAACCGGGCCCTCGGAGCAGAAACGAACATATCTTGAGCTACGGACGTCCGATTGACGTGCCGTCAGCTTTGTTGAGTTCCTCTTAGTGAGATGGATCTTTTGGAATACTCCGCCCGAGGTTTGGACGCAGGTAAAGTACAGTCGGGTTGGTTTTTCCTTAAAAACCAACCGGGCCCCTGGAATGAAAAAGCCAATAACTCTCAGACTGGGCGTCCGACTGACGCGCCGTCTGTTGCGTTGAGTTCCTGTTGACGATACGGAACTTTTGGATACATCATCTCTCGACTTTGTGACAGTTGATGTATCAGCCTCTCAGCTCGTGGAGCGGACCCTCCCGAACGAGCTTGCTGTGTGCGGGAACTCTAGAGCTGGCTGCGACGACGACTGTGCAGAGATCCTTAGTGGATTCGACGACGACGACTACAGCACTCAGCGATCCTGTGTGGATCAGTGCTACCGATCCTGTGTGGGTCCGATCCTGTGTGGGTCAGCGCTCAGCGGTCCTGTGTGAACCAGCGCCTACAGGTCCTGTGTGGGCCCGATCCTGTGTGGGTCTTTGCAGGGGTTAGTACCTATCGATCCTTTGTGGGTCCGACGACTTAGATGGATCAGTGATCATCTCTATCGTCTTCGAAGAAGTATACCTGTGTGAGATGAATCCTGTTGCTTTCCTGTGTGGATTGTGTTGTGTTATCCTGTGTGGATTTCGTTTTGCTTTCCTGTGTGGAATACGTTTACTTTCCTGTGTGGACTAAGTTGTACTTGGGCTCGGAGGTTGGAGCGTATGGGAATTGATGACTTAGGTATATGTATGGGCATATACCTAAGCAGTGTCAGTTGTTACTTTGTGTTTATATCTATCCTTTTTGGTTTATCCTTTGTGGATTTTGGGAGACCTTCGGGGGTCTCGGGGTCCCTATTGAGTAGTTTATACTCACCCCTGCACGGGCTATGCCCGCACTACGTTGTGTTGGTTGCAGACGACGGACAACGTTGATCGTGGTTGAGGCTCGTAGAGAAGGACGGTACCTGGAGGTGGACCACTGGGCGGGACGTGCTCGGAGCGGACGGCGGGACCCGAGGAGCAGTGGAGCTATCTGTACCCACCCTTCAGGTGGGATTTCCAGTGGACAGCTCGGTGTAGCGGCTTTTACTTTACAGTTGCTGTTTTCCCTTTCGAGTTGTACTTTACTTTCAGTTTGGGTTTCTATACTGGCCCATTTACTTTTCCGCACTTTCAGCTGTACTCTATTTTTACTTAGTGTTTACTTTTCCGCTTGCTTACTCTATGGTGCTTGTTTACTTTACAAAGGAAATGCCTTCCCTTTTTACCGGGATTTACTCCTTGGTGCTAGTCGCCAGCCCCTGGCCTATAGAGGGCGGGCTTGGGGTAGTCACGACACGGGCCCCGAGGAGGGGTCGTGACACATTCATCGAAAAAATGTTAGAAAGTTTAGTAGGAAAGACACATTATTGTTTTTTGGATGGATTTTTAGGATACATTTAGGTACCAATTGATCTAGAAGACCAATAGATGATTACCTTCACTTTCCATTTTAGTACCTTTTTCTACAACATGATTCCTTTTAGGCTATGGAGTTCCCACGGAACTTTTCATAGATTGAAATTAAGTATATTCTCAGATCAAATTGAGGACTACATGGAGGCATTCCTTGAAAAATTTATTGTTTTTAGTATTTATTTTGATAATTTCTTAAGAAATATTAAAAATAATTAAAAATATGAATTGATAAAAATCTTTTTTAAACATTGAAAAAAGTCTTTTCTTGGTGGAGAAATGAATAGTGTTAGTGAATAGAATTTCCTAGTATGGTATTGTGGTGGATAAATTAAAGGTTGAAGGAATAAATTCTTTTCCATATCTAACTTTTTTAAAACATATTAGATAATTCTTGGGACATGTTGGATTATATGGATGGTTATTAAAGGAATTCAATAATATTTATCTTTCTATTTTTAGATTTCTTTTAAAAGAAGATGAATTAAACTTTAGTGATGATTATTGGAAGGAATTTGATAAACTGAAGAAAAAACCGATTACCCCACCAATAATGAAAATCCCAAATTAGGATCACCCATTTGAACTAATTTGTGATGAATCAAACCAAGATATGGTAAAATCCCTATCACAATGGTTTAAAGGAAGACCAAAAGTCATAACTTATGCCTCACTAACCTTATATTCCACTCAACTAAATAAAACAATTACTCAAAATGAGTTCCCTACTATTGTATTTTCATTGGATAAATTTAAATCTTATTTACTTATAATTAAGGTGGTCCTGTTTTATAATCATTAAATACTTTGGTACATAATTAAGAATGATGATTCCAATTCAAGGTTGGTAATATGGATATCACTGTTCAAATAGTTCAACCTAGAGATCAAGGAAAAAATGGAGCTGAAAATAAGGCGGTGAAACAGCTTTGAAAACTTCCATAAACCATTGAAAAAGAAATTCACAAACTAAATCCACTTACTAATCCCATACTGGGAGAAAAAATCTACATTATGGAAGGTGAAGTACCATGGTATGCTGAAATAGTAACTTATTTGGCCACATATCAGATACCATCCCACCATAACTATCATCAAAAGAACAAACTCAAGGATGCATCTATATTCTCTATTTGAGAGGATCATTTCTTTTGAAATATTTGTAGTGATAATGTCATAAGGTAGTGTTTATTGGAAATTGAAATAGAATATTTATTTTAATTCTACCATATTATTACTTTTAGGGGACACTTTGGACCCGAATGAATGTCTATAAAAGACTTGGAATCTAGAATTTATTATCCAAATTTTTTTAAATATGGTTATGAGTATTATTAGAAATGTAAAAAGTGTTATGTTTTTGTAAATATTTCAAATAGGCAGGAGATTCCTAAAAACCCATCAATTTTTTTAAAATATTTGAAGTATGGGGAATTAATTTTATGGGGCCCTTTCTCATGTATTTTTGAAATTCTAACATTCTACTTACTGTTGATTATGTCTCTAAATGGGTGGAATCCTAGGACACTAAGAATGATGATTCCTAATTTGTTTGTTTTTTTTCTAGTTTGAACATATTTTATAGGTTCAGAGTGAGAAGTGACATCATCAGTAACCATGAGACTCATTTTTTCAATAGAATAATGGATTCCATTCTTAAAAAGTATGGGGTTAATCACAAGACATTACACCCTACCATTCTCAAACAAATGGCCAAGTACAAGTGTCTAACCAAGAGATTAAAGTTATCTCAGAGAAAATGGATATAAAAATCTAGAAGGATTAGAGATTAAGGATTAAATACAACTTATGGTCATACAAGATATCCTAAAATACACCCATAGGTATGATACCCTATCATTTTATGTGTTGGAAAATTTATCATTTGTTAGTGGATTTGGAGCACCAAGCATATTGGGCTATCAAAGAAATGAATTTGGATTTGGTGAGTGATGTAAAAGAGAGAAAACATCAATTACTGGAATTGGAATAAATAATAAGATATTATTTTTTAAAAACTATAATTTATAATACGTGAACCCCAATGGAACATGGAAAAATTATTTAGCAAATGTCCTTTCAACCAAGAGATCAATTTCTAATCTAAAATTCTATATTGAAGTTAATTATAGGTAAGATTTGTTCTAGGTGGGAATAAATTTTATTATTACTCATGTATATCCCTTTTCTTATATTTAGATCAAGAAATAAGAATAATTAAACCCATTTTTTGTCAATGAAAAAAGGCTTAAAAAGTTCAATGGGAGTCTACCTCAAGAACCAGTGTAGGAGCTCAAACTTCTCCATCCTCCATATTGATTTATTTTCATGAGGTTAGGTCGATCCAATGATATTAACTAAATCTTATTCAAGGAGTAATTCCAATATTTATTATTTTTTTAATATTTAAGAGTTTAGGATTAAGTAAAATCTTCCCTCTACCCATTTGAGCTTAAATGAAATGGTTCTAACCCTTATATGATTTATCTTACTAGGACCATCATGGAAGGAATTCATCAGGAATCCCAAAACAATGATAAGGATGTGAAGGAAAAATATTCATAAGGAAAAAAGATATAACTTTTATTTTTATATTTTAAACTCCCTATATTTGTTATGAAAAATCTATTTTAAGATGGAAAATACAACAAATTTGATTATCTAGAAATTGCATGCCCACATTATAATTTTTTCTTCACTTGAATTATCCAAGATACACGAGTCTCTTAGAAACCCTTCCATACCATGCTTTAGATTTACATGATAATGAGATTACATATTCATGATGGAATATTAAATTATTATATAGGATCACATATATTTAATTGATGACTCGTGATTTTGAGGTAATTGGTAGATTTATATAAATGAAATTTTCCTACAATTTCTCAGACATTGAATTTTTAAAATTCATGTGAATTGATTTTCTATTATTAGTAATTTCAGGAGTGATTTTTTAGTTTCACAAGACACATTCCAAAGAGTATATCTAGACCAAATAATTTATATAATATCTTGATCATATTTCTTGAGTGTTCTTGAGACATGTCACCATCTAGAACTTTCATTGGAACTTTTCAAAGAAATTATTATGCACAAACACCTTTAACATGATCAAGGAGTATTTATTGATAATCAAATATCCTTGAGAACACCTTTTTCATTTATCCTTGTTTAATTTATAGTGACCACAAATTACCTTTTTAATAATGAGACACATTTTAATCCATTTATATCCATTTTTATTTTTTGTGATATTTTAAAGTTAAAATGTGGGGGTGAGGGAAGTAATTTTGTAAGGATGCACTACATTATAAAGAAGAGGTGTTTGATTTATACTTTGGGTATTAATAATGGTTTATGATTCATTCATTATACTTTATTTATTTCCCTTATTGAATGAAATATAGGAAAAAGAATGGGTTGTGAATTTTAGAAATAAAAAATCACCATTATTAGACCAATGATATTTTTATCATATGTGGTTAGGTGGTGGATGTGAGGTTTGTCCCAATGAAATATTTTGAAAAAGTAAAACAAATATAAAAAATTTGTTTGAAAAAAAGGAAAATAAGAGAATAAAAAGTTAATGAAAATTCAAGAATGTGAAATTAATTCATTATTATTACATTGATCATAACCTTTACATTGAGTTTTGGGAAGTCGGTGTTTTCATTTTAAAGGGGATAATTCCAATTATATTTTACTTTTGATATCATGCTTTATAATTTATAGATCAACTTCAACTTTCAGCCTTAATTTTTAAACATCAATACCTACCGAAGTTAAGACTTGGAGTCATTAAATAATTTTTCTTAAAGTACTCATGATTTTATGTTATTAATTTCTTTACAAATCAGATAAAGTAGTTACTTTTAAAGACTATGAGAAATGAACATGTTTTAATGACATGATCCTTACTTAACTATAATTTGTATCATGAGTGATGAGATAAAATAATTAAAAATTGAGGTAGATCATGAATTTGAATGTATAATAATAATAAATTTATAAAATTAAATTAATTAAAGGAGAAGTTCCACCATTTTCAAAAGGGATAAATTAAAATTATTAGATTGATTAGTTATTTGAAAAATGATAAATTAAATTTATGTTTTATGTGGAACTTGAAAATTTTGTTCAACACTAATAATTATTTGATTTTATTACATAGAGGTTTAAATATTGGTATAATTTATGCCCTCTTTAATTGAATATTGAGATTTAATGATTGAGGAAAAGCATAGTTCATGTATAGGGGTATTTGATGCACTCATATTTTCCTAAAAAAAAATGATCAATTGGTATTGATTTTTAATGGGTTTTATTTAATATTCATATTTATTTAAATGTTTTATTAAATTGTAGGGATTAATAAATAAGTAATTAATATGATTTAAGGGATTAAATTGTTAAATTTAGATGTTTGGAATTTAATTATGAATTTTGTTTTGAATTTTGTTAAGAGGTTTAATATTTATTAGGTAACAAAAAAATTGACCACCTATGATAACCCTAAACCAAGGGATCCATTAACCACATATCCAACCCAAGATGGTACAACTAGCCAAGTAACCCCTTTGTAGATCCCACCTTATGGAAAAGGAGGGTAAGATGTGCGGGGAGGACCCCACACAGAGGTTGGGCCAAGGCCCACATGGGCCAAGCGTGTTGGAGCGGTCCATCATTCTGTGCATAAGGTGTATATATGAGCCTATCCCTACATTAGTATTTTGAGCCATGAAATTCATAAGGTCTTATATATGGGAGGGTGCTTCTACACTCAACTTTGATGAGGGATGATGAAGATGAGAGAAATTGTTCAACATTTAACAAAATACCTCCATCCCATTTCTATTTCCCTCTCATTTACTTTATAAATTTCCCTCACCACACCTACATCCCTCAAGGCCACCTACCACCATTTTATGCTCACTGGAGATTCCATGGCTGCCACTATTAAAGCTCAGTGTCAAGATTATGATCACTTCCAAGGCCTATGACCACCATGGATCACCTATGGGACCTCATGTGACATTGGTGAAGACCTTCATAAAGAGATCTAAAACCATTCATGAAGTACATCAAGACCCATATTACTATTAGGAATCCTGGATAGAAGGAGGAAAATTTATATTACTACACCACCATTGTATCATGGAGTCACCAAATGAGTTTACTTACACTGAGGAGAACTGGAGGTATCTTATGAATGGAAGTACCGTGGAGGATCAAGAAAAGTAGATTTAATGGTAGGATAGGGTGTGCTACCATAATGTAGAGTAATGATAGATATTATTATACTATAGTGTAGAGAGATGTTAGCTTACAAATAATAGCACTGGGTGTGATATCATGAATAGTGGAGACTGGTGATGGTAGTACCATGGTGGAACACTCATGATACATATGAGGTACCATAGTGAAGGTCGACATGGTAAATGTTTCTACTATTAGTTATGAGTAGAACCACTAAAGGATACTAACATGGTATGTGATGTCCTAGACCCAATTCACTTATAAGTAAAAAATCCTAGTTGGAAACATGAACTCAAGTTTTCCTCCCTGTATGCCAGATGATACTAGATATCAGCAAGGGTCTAAGGTATTATAGCGGGGAAACTATACCCTTATAATTAGAGTGGAATTCAATGGTGCAGTAAATGAATAACAGAAGAAATATATAATAATAAAAAACTTGAATAATGGAAGATATGACATCAAGATATGATAAATAGATTGAACAATAATAATCAACACTACATACAAAATGATGCTAGTGTCATGATATTATACAAAATAAATGGGAATACATGGTACTATGGATACATATAATACATTTATATCAAAATGAATAAAGACTAAAACTATCTCTAATTTCATTACAAGACTAAGATTGGTCCTATTCTCTAATCTCTCATGCTATAAGAAAATCAATCATCCATGATCAAGAACTTTCCCTTGTCCTTACCTACATCTATGAAGTCTTTTTGGGTACCAATTAACAGCCTGAATAGGGTGTGAAATATACTTAGTAGGCCACCACCAATGGTATCTCTAATAAGTCTAGTATGTATATATAAATGTAATAGTGTGAAGGTATAAGTATAATAAATGGAATAAAATGTGTGAAATAATAAAAATGTGAGCTTGGGATCCTCATGGGACGCTCGACCACCATAACAACTTTTTCCTAAGTTGGATGTGTCTAAATAGGTGACATGTAAAGGGTTAGGGTCCAATGAACACAACATACCAAAGGGTGTTTTTGTTAATAATACACAATTGGTCATATAGGTGTATACATGGAATATGAAAGGGGGTGGATAATGTTGATTTTATTTACCTCCAACAATAACTAGGGGTTCAAATAAGATAATTGAGTTTCACTTTAGGTACACAATTAAATATATATTGATTTTAGGGAAAAATGGGTAAAATCGGTGCATGAAACAACAATGAAACATATAAATGAAAAAACTTTAGGGAAATATATAGACCACCTACCTCATGGAGGTTAGAGAACCCTAATCTAACATCAACTTTTGATTTGGGATAGGATTGAAGAAAATGGAGAAATATAAAAAATCATTGAAAAAAAGGAATATTAGATTGCTTAGAAATAACATAAATATGGAGAGATAAATTGAGAAAGGAAGGTAATGGATTGAATCACTTAATATTGGATAATTAAAATGATAGATGATAGTTAAATCAACGTCCATACGAGGAAGAGGATTCAATTCCTTGATTGAGGTGGATTATATCTCTTCAATGAAATAAGAGGAGTTGTGCATGGAGAGGAAAGGAAAAAGGGTGAGAAGTTTTAAAGAATTAAGGAAAAAAAATGTAATTTTATCCTTCTTTAAAGGGGTGTACAATTTTCACACTTGGTTTGAGAAATCCTGCACTAAGAATATAACACCACTGTCTAAGGAGTCCACCCCTTCACATGGTTAGCCACATTATTAGACAAACTATGTGCTAACCATACTTTTCAGCTCACAAAATGTTTTCATTTCACACATGGGTGTGTGTCCTCCCTTGCATGGTTTTTCAAACCATGCACCTTCTATTTTTTCCCACATAGTTAAGATGTATAGTTACTAATAACCATTCACCAACCATGAACTCTATCTATTTTCTCTAAAAATTGGAGCTATTAGCTCCGAACAAGCATGTAGTACAACCAATTTTAGGTAATTAACCCTTTATATATGTATTTTAATTATATAAAGTTATTGGGTTAAGTGTTGGGAGTTTTGGAATTTTTTTGGGGCTTTTATGGAGGTTCATGATTTGATCACGATTAGTAGAAATCGTGAAAAACCTCCCAAGAAACCGTGCAACTGAAATAGTGGGCACTGGGTAGGCACACAGTTAGGAACAATGTTTGGACAAACCGTGAGGCCACCCCTATGAAATTTTGTGATATTATAAATAGGGGTTTGTCATTGTTAGTGAATGGTTTTTATAACCATGAAAGACTACTATGTGAGGGGTATTTGGAGGTAGTAGATAGAGCATAATTATTTAACAGTTTTCCTAATCGTGAACCAAACCATGCAACATTAAAAATAAGATCCATATTTTATTGATTTAATTCAGATTACCTCCTAAATGGATCATATTTCCCTTAACAAAACCCTAAATAAATTTCCACTCCTTTTAAACGATGGAGTGACCATTCCTTTTTATTCAAGAGTGATTCTATGGAAAATCTAAGTGCATTGGAAGTTTTGATTCCTTGATAGTTTCCCTTTATTGGTTATTTTCCATTGTTTTCATCTTCTACCATCTACTTGATTCATTAATCTAGTTTGTTGGGGATAGATTCATTTTTTTTGATTCCAACTAAGACAAGATATGGTTGTTTTGGTGATAGAGAATAAGATCTAAGGTCAGTTTTGGAGTTTTAAATCGAGTTTGTTGAAGAATTTGTTTCATTATTCATTTTCACATAAGTTTGCAAGGTTGGATTCTTTACTATTGATTCCTATTAGATAGAAGACGAAGGTTTGATATCAAAATTATTTAATTTCTCTATTTAAATTGATAAATTGATGTGAAATGGTAGATGGAAACCCTCTTTAGTGATGTTTTTTTGAAATTTTTGAAAATGGTTGTTTTGTGGAAAGTGAAATTGGTTTCATAATTTTAAAATTATGATTTTAAAATTATGGTTGTTTTTTATTCACGAGTTTTTTTTGTAAAATATTTTTAATAAAAGAATTGTTTTATTTAAATTTATTGACATTGATGGGTTGTCATGGTATTTTGCATACATGGATGGTGCGAGTTCATTTCAGTGGCATGACCCTGGAAAAGGGGTGTGTACCATTGGGGCACAATGATGTGGACCTATATAAGGGGAATGTTCCCTTAGGTAACTTGAGATATGGTTACATTATGATGACTTGGTAGATCAATGAGTTACCTCTTATGAGTATGGAAGTATCACACGAGCATGCATGTCTGGGTGTGTGGAATGGAATGGTTTATGACAAATGGTTTTGTAAATAGGTTGAAATACTTGTTTACTTTTTTTTCATGGAAAAATATTTTTACTAGAAATGGTTTTGGTTTTTGATATGAACTATTTTAATTTTTTTTATATAAATAGTTTTATATTAAATTTCTAATATGTTTTATCCTAGTGGTGTGAGTATGGAAGTCATTGGTGAAAACCTTTTGAGTTTTATACTCACCCCCTGGTTCAGAACTTTGGTTAATTTGAATATATTGTATATCAAGGAACATGTAAAGGAATGGTATCATAGTTCTTTAGTGATTCATTGTGACACTATGGGAATGACTTTTGGATTTAGATCTTGGATCATGTTGGGATATGTGGACTTCAGGTCTTTGGTGTCTTTGGGTATTATTGGTTTTTGGTTTCCAAGTTTTACTCTGATATAGATGGGTTTGGTTTTATTTACTTGAGTTTTATTACATTATTTTAATGCATTATATAAGGGTTGTTTGGTTATGGTATTATTAGTTTGGTTGTTCTACTTTTAACTGGAACATCTTCCACCATTTTTTATAAATCCCTTGAAATTTAGTGCAAGCATTTGGTGCCTAGGTGATGTCACCTAAGGCCAAGTAATGTGCCACTACCATCCCAAGACAATTGTGTGGGGTGGGATGTTACAAATGGTATCAGTTTTTTTGGTCTTGGAGTTGATAAATCATTTTAGTTTAGTTCTTGAGTTAGGATGACAGCAAGTAGTACGATCATCAGAACTTGAAATTTAGAGCATAAATATGCATAACTAACCTACTTATACTAAACTTCAAGTTACGAGGGAGTTTTGGTACAAGAGTGTTTTTGACACTTCTTAGAGGTATAACCTCATCTTTATGGGTTTATATAATGAGAAGATATTGGCATGACTTGATAGTAATGACTTCTCACTAGGAGTGAATATTTTATTTTGAGAATGATTTATGATTTGGTGATTTTTTTTGATTTTTAAAAATAGTTGAAAATGGTTTGATTTTCAAAAATCATGGTGGAATTTTAAAAAATGGTTTGGAAGTAATTTTTTTTTTAATTTTGGAAATCCTTATTATTATATGTGTGATGTGGTAAATTTTAAATTTCAAATCCTTTATTTTCTTGGGAGTGGGAATAAATTAAATTTTCGTTTATTTATAGAAAACGACACTGATTATGCATAGAAGAAACCAACCAGAAAATACTATTGAAAATGTTGTTTTACCTGAGTCTCATGTGAACCAAAATTTGGTTTAGAGTATTTTCTAGGATTTTTAGGCCACAGATAGAGGTAATAGAATGGATGAAATAAGGAAAGTGGATCATTCTATTCCATTCCAACAGTGGAATCCACCCATTTTTTAGGGTAACTCGGAACCATAAAAAGTATAAGTGTGGTTGAATAGGATGAATTAAACCTTCGATTTCATAGGCACACCAGTTGATATGAAATTCAAGTTAGAAATATACATTTTGTAGGAGATAGAATTCTAGTGGTGAGATTTAGTATTTTAGGAAAAATTTGACTAAGGCATTGTATGAGAGGCTTTTGAAGAATTGTTGAAAAAAAAAATCTATCCTCACACATTAAGGATTTCCATAATGATGGAAATTTTAATCTTGTATCTGGATAATCTCTCTGTGAAAGAGTATACACCCAAATTTATGAATTTAGTCCACTTTTGACCCGGAGTTTCTACAAGTGAATCCTTGAAGACACACATTTTTAAATTGGGGCTAAGTCCAGATATTAATTAAATAATTTCCATGATTTTTATAATAGATTATATAGATATGGCCAATATATAAATGGTGGAAGAAAGAGTAATATCAGGTAATATGAGTGGAGGAATCATATTGATACCTATAGGAAATGGTGGAAACTCTAATGATAGGAATAAGTGGAAGAGGAAAACCTATTTCTAAGGTAGTGGAATGACTCAAAATATGATGACTGGATCAGTGAATCTTCATAATTAACTAAAGAGAAAGATTGGATGTTTTCAATGTGGTTATTTTGGTCACATGAGAGAGATTTTATAACACCACCTAGAGAATGTAACAATTTCAACCAGATTGGGCATCTTCAACACTATTTTTAAAGTGCTCCAAGGTCAGGTGCTGAGGACACATCTCATGTTTCGTAGACAGTGTATGTTTTGGAGAGATTATAACAACCATGCTCTTTATTATGAACTAAAACATGATTTATTACATAATATTTCACTTAAGAAAACTCTGATGACTAAGAGGTATAGTGTCTTGGGAAATTATGAACATTAAAAAACAACTTCGAACATAAAACACAACATATTTATTGAAAATTTCTTTTACATGCCCACAACATTCCTTAGTACTTAGAATTGAATGGGATAACCCGATGAAATGTGTAATAAGAGTGTGAGATATGAAGCGTAGTAAGGGAGTAAACATGTAATAACATGAAGAATATAGTACATGTTAGGAAATAGTCATATCCATAGAGCATAAGAGAAACAGGAACATAAAGGCATGATATTGCAAGATTATCATAACTTGGAAATGTGGCAACAAAATTTAACATGATATTAGCATGAGCCAAGGATCATTTCACATGGATCATGAGTAAAACCTCATGGAAACTGACTTATAATTAGTAAAACCTCATCACACTTGACGTATCATGATACTAATCTTATCCAATGCATTGGAACACTATCAGGGTGCACCCTTATTTATCATTTCATTTCATGCATAAATGTGCCACCTGAATCATACAACATGGAATAATTAAACATCACCATTTATTCCACGATAAAGTAATATGGAATAAATACATGAAAATATATAATCAATAAGTAAATGTACATAAAGGTGAATACCCTTGATAGAGAAATGGGCATGGTATTCACCACACAATGACTTTGGCTTGGAAAATCACGGTGCAATTTCGGCAACATAACGACGTGACATAAGAATTCAAAAAAATGGTTAATGAGATAGAAATGGGTATCTCATCATATTTACATAAAATGGAATGTAATTTGGTCATATAGATACATGTCCCAAAATATTTAACAGAAATTATATGCATAATATAAAAGAAATGCTTGAATGTAAATGAGGAGGGAGAAATCCCTTACGGAATTTCAGCATGGTAACAGGTGTACATGAGATGCATTAATGAGAGATAAAGGGGTCTATAATCATTCAAAAATAAGAAGGCAAGTATAGGGGTGGTTCAAAATCATACCCCAAAATTTTTAATTGAAAATAAAAGGGCATAACAACATAAATAAGTTTGGACAAAAATTAGAAAGGAAGAAATCCCTTTACTTGGAAGTGTGATCCCAAAGGCTTGGGAGAGGATTGAGAGGGGATTCTTGGGATCTTAGGGAGCCTTGGTAGTATTCTAGAGAGATTTAGGTATGGTTTGGTCGAGCTCTAAATGGTTTTAGTGAAGAGAAATGAGATATTGAGTGGGTTTATATGGGAAAGGAGAGGGAATTATTTATTATTTAGGTTTTTGACACCACACATTAAACTAATCAAAACCACAAACCATCCCATGGTTTTTCCCATGTTTTTTTCCAAAGTTGAGTGGAAAAAATTATTTTATAAGGACAATGGTCTAAATTATTAAAATACTATGATTTCTTATGTGTAGGTGAGTCACACTCTCAAGGAAATCATTTTAAAATGTTAAAATGTTTTATAAGTCTTGGAGGGTCCACTAAGGCTTTTTAAAATAAATCAGTAAAACTTAAAAAAATATATTTTAAAGTTAAAACATATATTGGATGAAAATACCATTTATAGTATTTTATTACATCACTATTGGGTCATTATGATGTCATAAAACACATTATATATTTAAATGGTATTTAATTTTTACCAAACAATTCTACTCTCTCAGAAAATTATGAAAAATTCACTATTGGAAAATTTCAAATTCATGATTCCAAAAATAATATTCATTTATCTAAATAAGTTTCTAAATATGTGCATTTTAACTTTTAAAATAAAAATTGACATTTATTGAAAATTCATGGGTTTTGAAAAAAACATTTTTCAAACCTTAATAAAAATTACAATTGTATTCATAAAAATTATACAATAATTTATATTTAATAAAAATAAATTTAGTAATAATAATATTTTATTAAAATATTATTTAATTCAAAAATATATTAATTCATAAAAATATATTTCTAAATTGAATATTAACTAAAAATGATATTTGTACTTTAAAAACCATTTATAAAGTAACAATAATGAAATGAATGTAGATTATTTTTTTAAAAAATAAATAACATAATCATAGTACTAGGGTCTTGTTACATATTCCCTTACAACACCCACATAAGACCTAATGGTAAGGTGTGCAATGGTGACAAACTCTTGGGGAGACTCAGATAACATCGCTCAGGTGGTAATCTCTATTAACTTGCACTACTTTTGTAGGAGATTCCGTTCAAGATTAATGTGTTGAAGCTAAACTTGGGTTTGGTCAAGAGAGAGCCCAGTGATACTACCTCTTTTCTGAGCTCCATCAAATGGGCTTTGTGTGGAGAAATTCCATAGGATGGGGCCATCACTTCCTTTTTCTGAGTAAATTGGATTTGTTAAAGCCCTATATTTATACTAATCATGTGATCATTATTCAAAGACTATATTAGCATCGATAAAAATTATTAATGGTATTTTGAAATAAAAAAAAAATAAAACTAAGAAAGTGAATATGTTTTATATAAACATTTAAAATAATAAGGAATTTAATTATATCAAGAGTAATTTTCATTAATAAAAGTTTTGGTCGTTATAATCTTCCCCACTTAAGAAATTTCACCCTCAAAATTTCATTTTATGACACTAAAATAGATGAGGGTAACTCTGCTTCATCACTTCCTCGGATTCCCACATTACTTCTTAAAACTTGTGGTTTCACCACAACACCTTGATGAGTGGAATTGTCTTATTTTGTAGAACTTTTTCTCTATGATCTAAGATCTTCACAGGATTATATTCATAGGAGAGGACATTATATAATGGTACCACCTCTAGATTGAGTACATCCGATGGGTTAGGTATGTACTTCCTTAGGAGTGATACATGGAATATATCATGCACTTGAGATAGGTTCGGTGGGAGTGTTAGTCGATAGGTACTGCTCCAATGTGATCAACGATATCAAAAGGGACAATGTACCTTGGACTAAGACTTCCATTCTTCCCAAATCTCATAACTCTCTTCCATGGTGATATGCAGAGGAATACAATGTATCCAACATCAAACTCTAGGTCTCATTGATGATTATTAACATATCTATTTTGTCAACTCTGAGAAGATTTAATGTGTTGCTGGATGGTCTTAACCTTCTACACCATTTCTTTGACCATTTTTGGACCTATGAGTATTTTATCCCCAACTTCATCCCAACATGCTTGTGTTTTTCACCTCTTCCCATAAAGGGCTTCATGAGGAGTCATTTGGATGCTTGAGTGGAAACTGTTATTGTAAGTGAACTCAACTATAGGAAAATGTTCATTCCATCATCCTTTTAAGTCTAATGATCATGATCTCAACATTTCCTCAAGTGTTTGGATAGTCTTCTCAGATTTTCCATCATTTTGAGTATGATAACCTTTACTAAAGTTTAGCTCAGTATTTAGAGCATATTGAAGAATATTCCAGAACGTAAAGGTGAATCTTGGATCTTGATCGGATACAATAGATAGTGGTACTCCATGTAACCTTACCACTTCTCTGATATTTATTCATTCCAATTTATCCATTGAGAAATCATCTCTAATTACAATAAAGTGTGCAATATTTATATGATGATCCAAAATAACCAAGATATCATTGTTTTATTTGGATGTCTTCAGAAGTCCGGTGACAAAGTCCATGATGATGTTTTCCCATTTCCATGCTGGTATAGGTAATGGTTTCATCATCCCCTTAGACTTATGACTCTCAGTCTTCACTTGCTGATATACCAGGCACTTTGATGTATACTCAACAATCTTCTTCTTCATGTTATACCACCAATAATGCTCTCAGAGATCTCAATACATTATTTTGTTTCCTGGGTGAAAGAAGAAATTTAAACTATGTGCATAATCTAAAAGTTCTTTCTTCAACTATAGAATTGATGGAACACATAGTATTTTCACAAATCTCACAATTCTTTCTTCATTAACATTGAACTCTAAGGATTTACCTTTTCTAATAGTTTCCACTTTATTTTGAATTCCCACATCATACTTTTGAGCATACTTTAACCTTTCCAAAAGATACTTTTGAGAAATAATTTTTTAAAGGATTGCTGATGTTACCTTATTTATGATTCCCATGTCCATCTTCATAAAATATAAGAATATTGGATCCTTTTGACTTCTCATCAATGATAGAATCGCTCGGTCCTTTCTAATTAGAGCATTCACCACATTGTTCTCTTTCCTAGGGTGGTAATGGATTGAGAAGTCATAGTATTTGATCAGCTCTAGCTATCTTTGTTGGCACATATTAAACTATTTTTTTTTGAATATATACGTGAGGATTTTTTGATCTATATATATTTCACACTTCTCCCCAAAGAGGTAATACTACCAAATTTTCAAAGAGAAGATTACTGCAGCCAACTCCAAATCATGTGTTGGATAGTTTTTCTCATGAACTTTCAATTTACTTGAAGCATAGGAAATGACTTTTTCATTTTGCATCAACACAAATCTCATTCCCTTTTTCGAAGCATCACTAAATACCACAAAAATTTCTCCACTTGAGGGTAGTGTGAGAATGAGCATAGTGATAAGCATCCTTTTTACCTCCTTGAAGCTTTCTCCGCATTCATAACTCTATTAAAACTTGACTCCCTTTCAAGTTATCTTGGTAATAGGGTTTTACAATCATGAGAAATTTCTCACAAATCATTGATAATATCCAGATAACCCTAGGAAGCTACAGATATCCATCACCAATGTTGGCCTCAACCATCCCTCAATTGAAGCTATCTTGGAGGGATCCACATATATCCCATTACTTGGGATGATATGACCAAAAAATGAGACCTCTTTCAACTAGAAATCACACTTTCTATACTTTTCATAGAGTTTTTCCTTTCACAAGGTCTCTAGTATAGTGCGTAGATACTCCTCAAGCTGCTCCGTGTTTTTGGAGTATATTAAAATATCATTTGTAAAGACTAACAAAAATTTATCAATGTAATTTCTAAAGACTCTATTCATCAATTCCATGAAGACTGCTGGATCATTATTGAGTCTGAAAGGCATTAATATGAATTCATTGTGCCCGTACCTTGTAAAAAAAGAAATATTGGGGATATCCTTCTTCTTCACCCTTAATTGGTAATATCCTAACCATAGATCCACCTTAGAGAATTATTGTGCTCCATGTAGCTGATCGAAAAAGTCATCAATTTGGGGTATAAGATAATGGTTATTTATCGTGATTTTTTTTAGATCATGATAATAAATGCAAAGTCACATTGACCCATCCTTATTCTTAACGAAGAGGACTAGTGCACCCCATGGTGAAGCACTTGGGTGTATAAACCCTTTATCCAGATTCTCATGTAGTTGTTTCTTCAACTCCTCAAGATCCAAAAAACCATTATATACAGAGTCTTAGATATTGGAAACACCCTAGGTATTAGATCAATTGATAATTCAAAATATCTTCTAGGAGGAAGACCAGACTATTCCTCGGGAAACACTTCAGTGAATTCCCTTAGAGTAGGCATGTATTCAAGGATGATATCTTCCTTAGACTCAATCATCTAAGCAAGATATTCATACTCATAGAGAAGTAATATCCATGCTTTAGATTATGGTGCTAAAGAAGATTCATCCTCCTCCTTGCCCTTGTATTGAATCAGGGGTCAATTCATCATATGGAGAGTGATTTACCTCTCATGGTAATTTATGTTGGATCTATATAAATAAAGACAATCCATGCCAAGAATTGAATCAAATTCTACTAGATGGAGTATGATGAGGTTTTTAGGGAAGTTCAATATGCAAATTATGATAGGGGAAGAGTTATATTCATGGGATTCAATGATCTCCCCATTTTCCATTCTCACCAACATCTTTACTTCCATGATTTGTGGTGGTGTTGGGATTCTTATACTAAACTTTAGGGATATAAAAGAATGCATAGAACCAGAATCAAAAATTATTTTCTCTATTCTTGAATGAATAACTAGAGTACCTATCACCACTTCATTTTCAGGGTTCACTTCGGTGGTAGTGATGGAAAAAGATCACCCTTGCTGCCTTAGAGGTGGTTGGTTGCCTCCAAAAACCCTTGGATTATGGAACTGGTTTGCAAAGTGCCCTGTTTCATTGCAGTTGAAGCAATGAACAATGAATTGAGGGTTGAAGGAAGCATTCCTCTACTCTGTTGCAACATCAGGGTTTTTTGGTAGTTAATAGCCAGGTTCCATTCTCTTCCACACCTAAAGTATTTCCTCATCCCCTTTAGGCAATTTCGAGAGTGCTTATTTCCGAACCTTTGGAAAGTGGAGTGGTATAATTTCTTATCACCGTTGGATTTATCCATCGGACCACTAGAATTAAATTCCACATTATGCTTCTTATCCCCATGATACCCCTAAGATTCTCCAATCTCCATTTATACTTTGACGGAACATCAGACAATTTACTCATAGCTATTGAAGTCACAGATTGCTAGGGATTTCTATAGGCTAGGTTCTATCCCACCAAAGAAGTGGTCAACCTTGAATTCAGTGGTAATTAAAAAGATGAAGGCATATAGTGCAAGCCTTATGAAGTTTTCCTTATACGCTCTGATTGATTCGTCATCTTTTTTTCTTTAGGTAAAGGAATTCCCTTTCCATCTTATGTCGGAGGGTGTGAGGAAAATATTTATCAAAAAACATTTTCTAGAAATACTTCCATTCCGACACCTCAATATCCTCCTCTAGCTTTGTATTTTTGATTAATGTCCACCATTGATTAACTTCACCCTCTATATGACAAGTAGCCAGAAGTACCTTCTCTTGTTCAAAACATTGAAGGATAGAGAAGATCTTCTCAATGGAGTTGATCCATTGTTCAGTGATTAAGGGATCAGATGATCTATTAAAAGTAAGAGGCCTTTTTTCTCATGAAGATCTCGATTGTAGCTTGTTCTTACTTGGGGGGGGGGTCGGATAATCCTCTTGAACAATGTTTCTATTTAAAACTTGAGTTAACTGGGAGAGTATCATGACAAAGTTCGTGATTATCACTCCCATCAGATTGGGCATCTCATTAGAACAATCATCAAATTGATCATCACATCGGTTGTTAGCCCGAGTCCTCTAATTTCTGATCATTGGATTGAATAAAAGGAAAGTTAGGGGTAACACATAGAGGTTAATCCAAAGAAAAAAGGTATAACTTATAAATTACATTTATTTCCTTAACTTATGAATTTATAGCCTTCAATATATGATATCCATGATCTACTTCCCAACATATATTTTTAAGGGAATTATTTTATTCCCTTAATAATGGTTCATAATAAGCTTACAAATTTACAAAATCATATCCCCTGGGAGTGTTATAACCAAGAGTGAATCATGGCCCATTCTCATGCACCAGTTTCCATTTATGTCTAGCTCTAAGCGGTGTTTTTGGGTTTTACCCCTAGATACATATGTGCCAGAGCTGCCTCTATCTACTCATATCAGACAAAGATGTATTTTATTGATAAATAAATTACTAAGTACTCAAAAAAATTTAGGTGTGTTTTTATTATAATTAGTTTTCTCCCTAATTATTTCACTAGGGTCTTTCTAATCATAATCCAAAAAATAACAAAACCTATCCTCTGATTCTAACTATAACAACCCCTCTCTTTATTAAATAGTTAAACAAGATTTATTACATAAAATTGCTATTAATATAACTCTGAAGATTAAGAGGTATAGTGTCTTGAGAAATTAGGAACATTACATAACAACTTAGAACATAAAACACAACATCTTTATTGAAAACTTATTTTACATGACCACAACATTCCTTCGTACTTAGAATTGCATGTGATAACCTAAGGACATGCATAAGAAAAAGATAGCTATAAAGCCCAGTAAGAGAGTAAAAAATGAATAATAAGAATAATATAGTACATGTTATCTAATAGTCATATCAATGGAGCACAAGAGAAACATGAACAATAAGGCATAATATAACATGATTATCATAACTTGGAAATGTGGAAACAACATTTCATGATATTAGCCTAAGCCAAGGATCATTTCACATGGAGAATGAGTAAACCCTAATTTCAATTTAATTATCATGATTAAACCCTCATCGTACTTGATTCACCATGATACTAATCTTTACCCAGTGTATTGGAGCGCTATCAGGGCACACCCTTCTTAATCATGTCATTTCATGTATAAGTGTGCCACATGGATCATACAACATGGAATCATTCAACATCATCATTTATTCCACAATAAAGGAATTTATAATATATACATGAAGATTTATAATCAATAAGTAAATGTCCATAAAGGTGAATACCCTTGATAGAGAAATGTGCATGGTATTCATTACACAATGACTTTGTCTTGGAAAATCGCGGTGTGATTTTGACAGCGTAACGATGTGACATAAAAATTCATAAAAATGGTTGATGAGAGAGAAAGGGGTATATAATCATATTTAAATTAAATGGATAGTAATGGGGTAATATATATACATGTACCAGCATATGTAATGGAACTTATATGCATAATATAAAATAATTTCTTTAATGTAAATGAGGAGGGAGAAATCTCTTATGGAATTTCAGCATGGTAACGAGTGTACATGGGAAGAATTAATGAGAGATAAATGGGTATATAATCATTAAAAAATAAGAAGTTTAGTATAGGGGAGGTGAAAAATCATACCCCAACATTTTTAATTGAAAATAAAAGGTCATAACAACATAAAGAAATTTGGACAAAAACGAGAAAGGAAGAAATACTTTACTTGGAAGTGTGATTCCAAAAGCTTGCGAGAGGCTTGAGAGAGGATTATTGGGAGATTGGGGAGACTTGGGAGGATTATATAGGGAGGATGGTTTGGGTTGGTTGTGCTCCAAATGGTTTCATTGAAGAGGAATGGGAGATTGAGTGGGTTTATTTGGGAAATGAGAGAGAATTCTTTATTATTTAGGTTTTGGACACCACACATTAAACTAATCAGAAACACAAACCATACCATAGTTTTTGATGATTATTTTTGAAAAATTTGAGTTTAAAAAATTATTTTATAAGGAAAGTGGCCGAAATTATTAAAATATTAGGCTTTCTTATGTGGAGGTGAGTCACACTCTTAAGGAAATCACTTTAAAATGTTAAAATGTTTTATAAATCTTGGAGAGTCCACTAAGGCTTTTTAAAATAAATCAAGAAAACATAAAACAAATTATTTTAAAGTTAAAACATATATTTTATGAACATACCATTAATAGTATTTTATTACATCACTATTGGGTCATTATGATGTCATAAAACACATTATATATTTAAACGATGTTTAATTTTTACCCAAAAATTCGACTATCTCAAAAAATTATGAAAAATTAACCATTGGATAATTTTGACATCCTGATTCAAAAAATAATATTCATTTTATATAAATAATTTTCAAAATATGTTCATTTTTACTTTTAATATAAAAACTGATATTTATTGAAAATTCAAGGGTTTTGACAAAAATAGTTTTCAAACCTTAATAAAAATTACAATGGTATTCATAAAAGTTATATGATCATTTATATTTAATAAAAAGTAATTTTTTAATAATAATATTTTATTAAAATATTATTTAATTCAAAAATCCATTAATTCATCAAAATATATTTCTTAATTGAATATTAACTAAAAATACTATTTGTGCTTTAAAAACCATTTAAAAAGCAACAATAATGAAATAAATGTATATTCTTTATACAAAAAAATAAAGAAAATAATCATAGTGCTATAGTTTTGTTACATAACCCCTTATAACACTCGCTCAAGACCTATGGATAAGGTGTGCGATGGTGACAGACTCTTAGGGTGGCTTGAGTAACATTGCTCGTGTGGTAATCTCTATTAACATCCACTGCTCCCGTATGTGATTTCATTCAAGCTTAACATGTTAAATATTAGCTTCAGATTAGTTAATAGAGAAGCCCAGTGACACTAACTCCTTTCCAAGATATGAAAAATGGGCTTCATATAGAGAAATTTTATTAGATGATGCCATCACTTCCTTTGTCTGAGTAAATTGGATTTGTTAAAGACCAATATTTATACTAATTATGTAATCACTATTCTACGACTATATTAGCAATGGTAAAAATTATTAACAGTATTTTTAAATCCAAAAAAACATAAAACCAAGAAAGTGAATATGTTTTATATAACCATTTTACATAATAATATATTTAATTAGATCAAGAGAAATTTTCATTAATAAAATTTTGGGTCATTTATGAGATGAGGGAAGAAAAATAATTCTCATCAAAATCAAGCAAGCTAGGGTTGTAGAGGCCTGAAGCTTGGCATACATGGACAATAAATTAATTTTTCCGAATACTTAATACATAACAAAAAACAGACACATAAGGATCGTAATAGTTTAGTGTCTTTGGAAACTCGGAATATAAACATCTAATCATGTTGAAAGATCTTCAACATCTCCCATAACGATCTTCCCCTTTTTTTCCTTACCTAAAAAATTTCTTTATTTCCCGGGGAAAATAAAACATAAAAGGGTGAGCTCAAATGCTCAGTAAGGGAAAACATAGATAACATAAAACAATCTATAAACATTTGAAAGGAAAAACTTGAACATGAAATCTAAACATTAAAACCTCGAGCAAAGACATAAATTGTGGAAGTACGTAAGGAATATATCATAATAGAACATCAATCATGATAAAATATAATGGGAATAAAACATGTAATTGTGGCAACCATTAAGCACATGTCATGATTTCCATAGTATCCAAGGTATTGCTTCCAAGACCATCTTAGTGGACAAAGTCCCTTTCTAAATCGAGTTCACTCCTCATTTCAGTCCTGTAACATTGAACCAGATTTACTTACCGTTCTAGCCATGTCTATCTCATGAGATATAAATCTTTACCCAATGCATTGGAGGGAGATATAGGTCCCACCCATCTCATAATGAAATTATTCTTACTTGTGCCACAACATAAACATAAATCATTTATCATAACCCAAAGAATAAAATGGTTTTCATAAACATCATTCCATCATAACATAATCCATATAAAAGAAATGGATATCATTTCATCATAAGAAAAGTGAAACCATGTAAACAATAGAGACATTATACTTGAAACATACACATATTAAATAATTTCATTTTTTATGTAAAATGATTTTGATAAAACACTTGAAATGAATTCTTGAGGAAAATATCCTTTCTTCTTCAAAATCAATTTCTTTTCACAAAACGTCATGCAATTTTAAAAGAAAAAATTTTTATATAAAATAGTCATGAAATATTTTGGACTAATCTTAATGAAAACAAGGCTTTATAAAACCGTAAAAATCCGTTCGTGCTGTATACGTTAAAAAAAATATTCTTCTCGTACTTTTGTCGGAAAAGTGAAAAAGTACCTTGTAGGGTAAATAAAAGAAAGATTACTTCCATACCATGGGGTAAAATTCAAATGGGTAAAAATTAATTTAAACATACATGAATACACTTTTATAAAACATGGGCATTGATGATAGCAATAACCCCAGTAAATACTTACAAATAAGCAATCTCGGATAAAAATGAGATTTGCACAATTATCCCTTACCTTAGGTCCGATATGCTTCGTACGTATCCGAACCTCCTATATAATGATTTAAATAATGTCATTGACTTATTACAGAATCATATTAATTATTATGATATCATATATGTTTCACTTATGACTTTATATTACCTGTTCTTTTGTAAATTCTATGTTAAAGCAGCGTTTTGGGTAAAATCATTTCATTTATCGTATGTGTTTCGACTTGTCGTTTTTGATATTATTACTTATATCATTATTTATATAATTCCAGAATGTAAAACAAGATTTATATATAATATATATTCATTATATACATATATATATTATAGATCGATAAAAGGAATGAAATACTTCGTTCATGGATACGGTAGGTTGTACGTACGCATGAACGCTGTTTTTGTTTCCTTATTGAATTGAATGAAACTAAATAGATGACATATATATATATATATACATAAATCCAGTAGCATTATTATTTCATATATTTCATTATTATTAATTATATAAACTTTATGATCATTCATGTATGGTTAACATGGAGAATGAATCTCATCGCGTCGTGGAGACGGTAGTCCGTACATACGCACGAGTGATGTTATCATTCCCATAATTATTGAATAGAATTGGAGTGGATGGTATAATATATCAGCATCAGTATTATGTTATAATAACCATATATAGTTATTCTTTACACCATTATACCCATCCATGTAAGGTGTTGGTGGAAAAACAGATTTCACCACGGCGTGGAGACGGTATTCCGTACGTACGCACGCGTGGTGATTTCCTTTTCCGTAGGATGGATAGATGGTGAAATAGGGTTGTTCCATACTTATAATAACATATCAGTATATGAGTTATACTGATGTTATTACTTCATAATGAAACAACTAAATAAGAAGAAGTGGAAGAAGAAATAAAGTTGAAAGAATCGGTAACGGACATTACCTCTTCTTTGAAGCGCCTCTTTGAGACCTCCTCTTAGGGCACTAAAATTGGTCTTTGAAGAAGACCAGAACATCTAGGATGTTTCTATGGAAGTGGAGAAGAGAATTTGGTAGGTTTTGGCCGAGCTTTAAGTCTCAAAGTGGTGTGAGGAAGAGAGGGAGGAGGTTCCCTTTTATAAGGGAGGAGAGGGGAACCTTTGGAAAAACTAAAAATATTATTTTATTATAAAGTCATATTCGGTTTTTAATAGCTCCAAATTGATTTATTTTGAAGATAATGTTGTTATGGGTCTAAATCATCTCATAAAATATAATTTAGACAAGTTTAGGTATCTATTTTAACCTTATCATTTAGATTTAACTTTAATTTAAATAATTTTACTTTTACTGTGTCTTCTTGTTTTCTTACACTATAAGGTTAATAAACTTACTATAACAAGACAAAATAACCCCAAGTTGTTTATTATTAATATATATAACCTTATTTAAGTCATTGTGCCGAAACGTATATTTTTAAGAATAAAATAACAATTAATAATATAATATTTGTTTTAAAAACTATTTTATGTCAATTTTGACACTATTTGGTAATTGATTTTTGTGAAAATTACAAAAGAATTATTAGTTCTAAGAAAGTTAATTAAATAAATACTAACATGTCATATTCACCTAGAAAATTAGTGGAATTCATAAACAGTCCCAAATTACATTTATTTGTGTATTTATAACATCAATTATGTCAATATTTCATTAATAAGATAACTAATGCATAATCTTTGTGTCATAAATAAATTAAATTATTTAATGTATAAAAATTATAAATAAAATACGATTATGTAGGAAATCTTTTTTTCTTTCTAATGAATATTTATAGTCTAATTTATCTTATGTATATCACTATATTAAAAATTATTTACTTATTAAACTTTGATTTTAACTATTTTAACCCTTATTTAAATAAATTAATATTAAATGTCCTAATCTAATAAAAGTGGGCCTAAATGGTAATATTTTATTCCTAAGGTTGTTTTTGGTCGAATTAAACTTATCCAATAGAATTAGGACATGTGTTAGGGTAATAATAATATCATTTGTACCCTTAATTACCCTATTTACTTTTAACCGTGGTAAAAAAAGTAAAAAGTTACTATTCACCAAAAATTATTTTCATCTCATTGAACCAAATTTTAGTCCTTGATATTAACCATGTCTCTCGGATTTTTGAAATTCAATTCACAGAAGTGGTAAAATTTCATTTAAATGAAAAAGTCAGTTTTTTAACTACCAGAAAGTGGTTTCACTATTCATCGAAAGTTTAAGTTTTTCAGAAAAATACCAAAAATTCAGCCTAAGCATTATTTGATATTATGAATTCAAAATTGATTTCTATTTTTCCAAATTCAAAACATATAAGTGTAATTAATTAATTTTAAATTTAATTTCCGTTATCAAAACAAATAGCGTGTTTTTAAGAAACAAAAACAATCAAAAGATTGATACTTGTTTATATCCAATTTCAAAGTGAAATTAATTCCAATGACCAACATTATATTAAATGGTAAAAATGTATTCTAATTACACTTTAAAACAAATTAAAAAGATAATCTAACCATATAAATTATTGCGATGAAGAAAGTTGTTTTTAATTAAAATATAGCGTGTTTTTAATATTCATTTAAAATATGAAAGTTATCAGAATAATATGAAAAATTTATCCAAAGTAAATTTTTATATCCCGATTCCAAAGAAGAATTTTATTTTGTCAAATTGAACTTATACACATGTCAAAAAAAATATTTAAAGTGGGTGCACCATCAAAAGGCGGAAAAACTACATTTTTTGAAAAATACTTATTTTACTCAAAAAATTGATTTTGTTCTCATACCATGTTCTAGAAAATGTGTAAGATGAATAATAATGTCATAAAATTCAAAATGTAGTTCATACTATTCATAACGTCTAGTTCATAATAATATTATAACCATATATCGTTGTTTAGTGAAACCTGGTATTGCGTACAACACACGCTATCATGGAAGGTCGCGATTGCATGTAATGCAAGCCAAGTCAGGGATGCTTGTTGTGCAAAATCCTTTTGGTGTAGTGTACAACACAAGACATTAATAAAATTAAAAAGAATATTTTTCATAAAATCTCATGGTGTTACAAGGGTGATTTTAGAAATACCATGAATCACAACCACTACAATCTCAATAGGGTAATAAAGAACAACGTTCAATGATTAATCAATTATATGGAGCTGAGGAAGTGATTTTGGATGATCAATCTATACCATCGATAGTGATAGGTATGATTATTTTGAATTCTAGTATTATGAAATATTTTTTTAATATGGGTGTATCCCATTCTTTTATTTCTTCTCATGCTATTTATCTTCTGGGTTATCATGTTGTGATGACGCCTTCTATTTTTAAACTTCAAACTCCTCCTAGAAAAATAGAATTTAAATCCTTTATGTAAAAAGAATGTGTTATGAATATCTATGGGGATGAATTGATATGTGATTTCTATATTATTGATATGGAAATCTATGGAATAATATTAGGTATATATTGATTGACTATGTTCAAGGATCATATCAATTGTTATACATGAAGGGTTAGTTTTATAATTGTTGATGACGTCGAGTATCTCTTTAGAGGAGATCCTAATGTAAAGGTAGGTGCAACGAGATTTTACACACCAGTAGTTTGAACTATTTATTACTAGTTGGATGCTTTGAAATTTTCATCACTGGATGATATTGGGAATAACCATTTTCCATCAATGTTTTATGAGTATCCTAATGTTTTCCCAAAAATTTATTAGGGTTTCCACCAACAAGAGAAGTGGGGTTTACAATTGATCTATTACTAGGGATGCGTCCTATATCATTTCTATATTATGAGATGGAACCATAATAATTATGGTAATTAAAATTCTAGTTTGAACATTTTGAAAGAAAAGGGTTAATTTGGCCTTGTAAATCTCCATGGGCAGCACCAGTCTTGTTTGTGAAAAAGGATGATGGAACTATTCATATTTTTGTATATTATCATAAGATTAAAAAAGTTTGTATAAAGATTCGATATCATCTTCCACACATTGATTATATGTTAAATCAATTAAGGCGATCCCAGTGGTTCTCTAAAATTGAATAGTTTTAGGATATCACCAATTGTGGGTTTGGATAGAGGATATTATGAGAACATATTTCATGAGTATATGTGGACATTATAAGTATGTGGTTACGCCTTTAGATCTTAAAAATACAACAATAGTTTTTATTTCATTGATGAATAAGATATTTTATAGGTATCTAGATTCTTTTTTGGTGGTGTTTGTGGATGAAATATTAGTGTATTTGAGGAAAAAGGTTAAGCATGGGAAAAACTTGGAGACAATGATGGTATCTTGTGGGATCATGAACTGTATTCCAAAACATCAAAGTGTGATTTTTAAATACAATAGGTCTATTTACATGCACATGTTATCTATAAAGTAAGTGTTTCTATGGATCAAGAAAAGATAGAGGCTGTGATATCTTAGAAACTGCCAAAGAATTTCTTTGTGATACACAGTTTTCTAGGCTTAGCTGGTTATTACTGTTGTTTTTTTCATGATTTTTCATGACTAGATTCACTAATAAAATATTTTTAAAGGAAAAATGTTCCATTACAATGGGATTAATAATTTCAAAACTCTTTTCAAGAACTTAAAGTTCACCTTATATCATCACATATATTAATACTTCCAAAATCATTACAAGGCTATGTGTTGTATTTTGATGCTTTGTTATTAGGGTTGGGATGTTTTTTCATGTAGGTATATCATTTTTTTCTTATGGATCATGAAAATTATGGTTTCATGTGAATAACTACCCAAAATTTGACTTTGAATCAACTATTGTAGTCTATGCTTTGAAGACTTGGTGTCATTACATCTTCGGTGAGAAATTTATGGTGTTTACATATCATAAGAGTTTAAAATACATTTTTTCACAAAGATATTTGAACTTGAAACAAATAATTTGGATATAGTACCATCAAATGTCCAAATTTGACTTGATGTATAAATCAGGTAAGGAAATTTTGTGGCAGATTCATTAACTAATAATTTGTATAGTCAGTTAGTGAAAGAAGCTTCAAATCAGTGGAAGTTGATGTTAGTGATAATTGACATTGATTTGGATTGTAAATACTGATGTGGTGTTGTAGTTTTATTTCCAGTTTATTTTATTCCTAATTTGGTTGATAAGGTTTAAGAGTCACATACATCTGATTCAAAATGTGTTGCAATGAGATAAAAACACAATGGTGGGGGGAATTTTTAGGGATGAAAGCTAAATGTGAGTTTAGTTTTGTTGTTTCAAGATCAGATGGTTGAACCTTTTTCTTTTCAGGAATTTTTTTTCATACTTACCACCATTTGATATAGGATGTTCATCCTAGAATAAAAATTATTTATAAGTCACTGAAAGCACAATTTTTCTGGTTTTCATGAAAAGAAAAGTGGATTAGATTGTTATGAGATGCATCACCTATCCACATGTTACAAAATAACACCAATGATCAGAAATTATGCTATAGTCTTTACAAATTCTTGTTTGGAAATTGGAGCACATAGCCATTGATTTTGTGATAGGTCTCCCAGGATGGTTCATAAATATGATTCCATATGGTTTATAGTGTATCAGCTCACAAAGTCATCCCATTTATCCCAAATTTTGAATCTTATATGGTGGAGGACTTTTCTAAAATCTATATCCAAGTAGTGGTAAAGAGGAATGGATTACCAATTTTAATAGTATCAGAACAAGATCTGAAGATTACATTTGATTTTTGGAAATCATTACAGTAATCCCTTGGGACTCAGTTGACCATGATCATGGTGTATCATCCTCAGAGGGATGGACTATATGAGAGTGTAATAAAAAAAATTGTAAGACATGCTTCAAAACTTTTTAATTGAATTTGGTGGCTTATGGGAGGATAACATACTGTTATTAGAGTTATCATATAAAAATAGTCATTAATACTCAATACATATGACTTTTGTTGATGCATTATATAATCATATTTATCCTTATCCACTTTTTTGGGTGGAAACATGTGAGACTTCACTGGTTGGACCAAGCCTTGAGCAAGAGACCCTGAAGAAGATTTAGTTGATCAGGAAGAGAAAAGGGATTCCTTAGAGTTATCAAAAATCATATACATATCATCATCAATCGTTGTTTTCATTATAGGTGAGTTATCACGTGTTCTTGAGAATCTATCCATGGTTTGTGTATTATTGTTTTGGGAAGAAAGGCAAGTTATCTCCTCGATACATAGGCCCTTTTTAGATACTTTGATGGGTTAGTGAGGTGGAATATCAGTTGGATTTTCCACCAATGTTTAGTGCAATACATAATGTGTTTCTTGTATCTCAATTGAAGAAGTATCAACCTGATCCAAACCATTTGATTTTATGGTATTATGTTAACCTAGAGCTGAATGCTACATTGGTTCATTTATTGGTATAGATTGTGGATAGGAAAGAGAAAGTATAGTAGTGGAAAATCATAGGTTTATTGTGGGTTTTATGGAAACATGGTCAAATTCAAGGGGGAACATAAAAAACGAAAAGGAAATGGCCGAGTAATGGCCCAGACTCATTCAGAAAAATGGTTGTTTTCAAATTTATAGGGATGTAAAGGCCAATGGTTGGGAAACTTTTGACCCCTAATTTTAGGTAATTATGCCTTTAGTTATGTATTTTAAGTATATAGAGTTATTGGGTTATGTTGTGGGATATTTAAAAAATAGTTGGAAAGTTTTTAGATATTTTATAGAGGTTTACAGTTGAGAATAGTTTGTAGAAACCATGAAACACCTCCCAAGAAATTGTACAACTAAAATTGTGGGCACTGGGTAGGCGCACAATTAGGTTCACAATTTTTCCAAACCATGAAACCACCTAGGATAAACCATGTGATGTTGGAAAGAGGGTCTCCTCATGGTTAGTGCACAGTTTTTCCAACCATGTGAGACAACCATTCAAGAGGTTTTTGGAGGATGTGGCCAGCGCATAGTTTTCCTAACCATGCCCCCTATCCATGTAGCATTGAAAACAAGATCTGGATTTTGTGGATCTAATTCAAATTACCTCTTAAATATATCATTTTTTTATTAGTCCGACCCTAACTCAGTTTACACTTCATCCAAAGATTGTATGGACCCTTCCTCTTGATCCGTGAGTGATCCATTGGAGAATCTATATGCGTTGGAGGCACAAATTCCTTGGTAAGTTCTCATTTTTGATTTTTTCCTTAGTCTTCATTTCTCCCTTCTACTGGATTCATGAATCTAGTCCATTTGGGTTATGTTTGTGTTGTTTTATTCTAATCATGATGTGATATGGTTGTGTTGATGGTAGGAAATATGATCTAAGGTTGGTTTTGGAGTTTCAAGACGATTTTGTTGAATAATTTGTGTTATTATTCATTTTACCATAAGTTTACGAGGTAGGTGGATTTACTCTCAACTCCTATTAGTTAGAAAATTACGTATTGATTTCAAATTGATTGAATTTATTGATTTAATTTTTGAAATTTAAGTGAAATGTTTGATGGAAACCCTCTTTAGTGATTGTTTTTATTATTTTAGAAACTGGTTATTTTATGGAAAGTGAAATTTGTTTCATAATTTTCAAATGATGATTTTAAAATTGTGGTGGGTTTTAATGCATGGAAAATTTGTTGGAAATTTTTTTCAATAAAAGAATTGTATTATTGAAATGGCTTGTAATTGACGGGATGGAATGGTATTTGGAATACATGGTTGGTGTGATTTCATTTAGTTGATTTGACCCTGGATAAAGGGCATAAAACATTGGGGTACCATGAAGTTACCTTGTAGAAGGGGCATGTTCCATTGGGTAACTGGAGATATGGTTACCGTGTGATGACTAGGTAGGTCTATGAGAGACCACTCATTAGTATGGAACTGTCACCTATGCATGCATGTGTAGGTTTGTGGAATGGAATGGGTTATGCCAAATTGAATTGGAAATGGTTTTAAGGAATTGTTTAGTTTCTTTCTATAGAATTTTTTTCATATAAATGGATTTTACTTTGATATAAAATATTTTAATTTTTTTATGTAAATGTTCTTAAATTTTCTATCCTAGTGCTGCAAGTAGGGAATTATTTGGGAAAATCATATTGAGTATTATACTCACCCCCTAATTGGGAACATTAGTGTGTTTGAAGATATTTTATATTGATTCACAGGTATTGTAAAGGTATCATAGTTCTTTAGTGATTAATTATGATAATATAGGAATTGATTGTGGAGTTGGATCTTGGAGCATGTTTGAAGATATGGATTTTAAGTCTTTAGTGTCTTTGAGTCTTGTTGGTTTTTGGTTTCGACATTTTACTCTAATAGAGTTTGGTTTGGTTTGTTTCTCTTTAGTTGTATTACATTATTTTCATTCATCATATAGTGGTTTTTTGGTTATGGTATTCTTGGTTAGTTTGTTTAATTTTAAAAGGGTAAATCATCCCCCAACTATTTATAAAGCCCTTGGAATTTATTTCCAACATTTGGTTCCTTGGGGATGTCACCTAAGGCCTATTAGTGTCCCACCTCCTTCCCAAGACAATGGTGAGGGGTGGGATGTTACAAATCCCCTTAGACTATTGAAACCACTGAAAGATCATTAGTAATTACCATAAGGATAAAATTAATATTAAAATGGAAATTTAAAGTGAGGATCTTATAACCTCCCACACTAAATACAATTCGACCCTGAGTTTCCCTTCAGAGGGTAGAATGCTATACTCAAAAGTACCTGTAAACATAATTCCCTCTCTAATAATTTCTATAATTGATAAGTAAAATGAGTATCTCTATCCAATACAATAGTCCATAGGACTCTGTGAATTTTTATGATCTCTAAAGCATATATCCTTCCAAGATAATCCAGTGAAAATGTCTTATTCATATGTAAAAAGTGAGAGACCTTCATCAAATTGTCGACAATCACCCACACCACATCACTATATCATGATGAACTTATTAATACAGTCATAAAATCTATGATTACATCCCCCCATTTCACTCCAAAATCGATGATAGATGCAAAATACCTGTTGGTTATTAGTGTTCCATATTTACCCGCTGAAAGGTGGAACATGAAGTAACAAAGCCAACTATCTTTATTTTCATCCCTGACCACCAATACTAGTGAAACAAGTCACAATACATCTTTGTAAGACTAGGAGTGTACCACCCAACAAGAAGCATGATATTATCACATTAATTCCTCTCGCATGTCTCTAGAAACCCAGATGCATCCATGAATACATAATATCTCATCCCCATCAATGATCTAGCCTTAAAACTTTCCTTTTCTGAAACACACTTCCTTAAGAATATGCTCTCATGGTCTGATATAAGTCACAATTTTTACCATATCTATAAGTGAATAGGTCACTACAAAATCTATAATAATAGGCTACTCATGATTCTCTTGAACCACTAAGTGCATCTAAAAAATAGGGACTTCAACTGCATCTCACCATAGGCCTCCTAGATTGCCTTTGTCTAAGTCATCATACTCAAAGCATCAGCCAAAAAATTTCCCTTCCCAGGTATACAGGAAAGTTCAAAATAAAATGAATATAGGTATTCAAACCACCTTCACTAAGTCATACTGTGTGAAGATGTATTTGAGGCTTTTTTGGTCTATATACACAAAAAAATGATCTCCAAGAAAGTATGCATAAAAAAAAGAAATGTGTGAACTATAAATGTTAGATCAAGGTCATGCGTTGGGTAATTCATATCATGTGAAATCAACTATTGAGACTCATAACCCATGAATATCTTATCTTGCATCAGGACCTCTCCTTTCTTATTACCTGATGCAACATAATAAACATTATAGATTCTTACCATCTTTGGAAGAATTAGGATTTACATTGAAGATAATATTCCTTTCAACTCTTGAAAGTACCTATCACATGCTTTATAACATAAATATTTGATCCCATTATTATTCAATCCAATAATAAGAACTTATATGTGTGAAAAGTCTTGAATAATATTCTTGTAATAGTCAGTTTAACCCAATAAACACTATCTATCAAAAAAAATATTGGGATACTCCAAAAAACCATTAATTTCACCTTATTTGGGTAAATATATATATTTATTCTTTCAATATAATGTGACCCAAGACGTTCACTTTTTTTATAACAAATTGGCATTTCATGAGCTTAAAAAATAGTTGATGCTCTGTCAATGTGATCAAAATGATATTAAAATGTTTGGAATGTTCGTGTCATGTATGTGAGTACACCAAGATGTTGTCCATGAAGACTTCCACAAATGAATCCAGATACATATGGAAAACTTGATTTATCATAGCCATAAAAATGGAGGGAGTATTCATCAAAATTGAACATCATAAGAAGATAATCACAAATACTATACCTATTTTGAAACACTATATGGGGTATGTATGAAGGCCTAACTCATACAAGATAATAACCTTACCATATATTGATATTCCAGGAAACCTGCGCTCCTTAAAGCTAGTCAATGAGGTTATTTATATGAGGAAAGGGATACTATTTCTTACCCATAAGGTAATTTAGTATGAATTAATCCATAAAAAGTTTATGGGTTCCATCCAACTTTTGTTTAAAATCATAAAATAATCCCAAGGATAGATACCGGGTTATATAAAACCCTTATCTTTCAAGTCCACTAAATGATTCTTGGGTCCTTGAGTCTTGATAGGTACTATCTTGTAAGGTGAGAGATATATTGATGATACTCTTATAACTAGATCAATAGTAAACTCCACCTCTCTGTCAAGAGTTAGTTTAGAAAAGTAATCAGGTAATACAACACTAATTTTCTCCACCATTAGAGGTAAGATGGCGCACCACATTCCCCAGTCATCTAGAAAGATACTAGAAATCTAGTTCATCACTCCTCTCAGTCCATGATTCATAGGTGAAAATCATATCTCATGGACTTCCAATTCACCCTTATACAGATATTTTCTACCCTCAGGTGATGAGAAAGAAGCCCAATAATAGAAACAATAAATACAGTCATGATAGAGAACCAACAAGTCCATCCCAAGAATGATATCAAAGCCCGTCATTTGGATGGAAAAGCGGTACCATAAAAGGGATAACTTCCAATCACTAGGGGCAACTATATACATTGGAATACTCTTCTGGACCATACTACCAATAGAGTATCCATATTCATCACTCCACATAAATACTGAATCTCAAGCCAAATATTTTTCATGATAGTAATGGAGAGAAAATAATGTGAAGCGCCTATATCAAAATGGAATGATGTTAAAGTATAGGCTACCAAGATCGTAATCCATAATTTAAATAGCTCGATACTCTGCTACTCAGGTATAGGTTGTACTATGTATATATATCCCGATCTATGACCCTGAGCTAAAATTTGACTACCTAGAGTGGGTCTACTCAGCCGATACTACATATCCTGAGTATAGCCTCCTCGACCATGTCAACCTCCTCAGCCTGTATGGCTAGTGGTAGTCCATATTATAGCTTAGGGTGGACCAACCTAATCCTACTCTGGAAGATGAATCTAGTGTAGATTCTCTTTAACTTAGAATAGATAGAATGGTACAACAAAACCTTTGAAGATTACCCATTTTTTCATAGGATCGACACTCAACTGGGTCTCAATCACACTGAGTCTTTATGTGACCTTTCCATTCACACTGATGGAATATCATTGAACTAATAGTGCAGATAATTTGGCTAGTGCTACTCTGTCAAGAACCCTCCAAATGATGTCTCCTTCCACTGTATGAACTACTACCCTACCTCAGAACCGAACCACTATTCCCCATACCACCATCTTCCCTCAAATTGTTCTCAGTGATCATGGCTTGGTTTGATATCCCAAAAATGGGTTTTAAATGAAATATATTTACCTAAAAATAGATGGAATATCTAATCCCATCCTCAAAGTGTCTCACTCTAAAAATCTCATCCCCAGTGAAAGAAGGTGAATAACATTGAATCTCAGTAAATCAAGCTGAATAATCTATAACTGATAGGGATCCTTACTTCAGATGAAGAAATTCACTAGCTCGATTATCTTTTAGCATCTATGGAAAGAAATAATCATAGAATGAATCATGGAAATCCTTACAGACCATATCATGATAATAGTCTGCCTAGGTAATAACAACCCACCAACTCTTGGAAAAACCGTGAAGAATATAAGTGGTGATCTTGACCCTCCCCTCTTGAGGTGTCTCTAGATTCTCAAAGACAGACAACATAGACTCTATTAATGTCTCATTTGCCTATGGGACACCATTCGATAAGAATGTAAGTGTATTATACTTCTATAACTATCGTGTTAGATTTAACATAGTAGGGAAAGTTCATGTATCTCCCAATATAGTTTGTATAAACTATAGGAAACCATATCAAAACTGGGAATTAGTACCCAAGTTGGTTATAAAAGGAGTAGACACATATGAAACTACTGGATGGTTAGGTCCCACCACCTCCAAAGTATAGTCATCATCACCTTCCCAGCACTTTAACCAAGGCTTTCATAGAGGCATATATATACAATTTCTAAGAACATGCCTCAAAACTTGATAAGAAGCAAAATGAGGCCCTCACGTTGAATGATATGCATTAGGGGTTCACTACCCAAACCATAAAAATCCAACTACCTAAGATATAAGGTCAGGGTATTGGTTATATTCTATGTTTTAATCATAGGGGTCTCATTATATGTAGTGTCAATTACAAGATATAGAGGAAAACTCCCTTTAAGTTGTAATTTTCATCCCCATTTAGTGGCAAGCAATTCAATTTAAATCTATAACTCAACAGTTCATAAGTACACTAATTTTTAAAACCTTAGACACACACACCCACACCCACATCATGGTTTATTTAGATTCATATATCATTATGAAGTTATAAATTCCTATGATTTATAAGTTTCAAATGACATAATATGTAACTACACCTAGACTTTTATGATGGTTCAATCAGATTGATCACCATTCCCAATTTATAAAGGCACACACACTCTTTAAATTGCAATTGAAATACATGTAATTGTAACAAAAAAACATTTTAGATCATGTGACCAACGATCCATGATTCAAATACACTATAATTGGATTATTAGGATTCCACCATCAATCCATATAGGAAAACTCCATTTATATTGATGAAGAAACTTTAATTAATCCAATTATTCTATCCCTATAAGAAATTTTAACACAACTCAATATAACTATCAATACACTCATAACATACAGTAGATAATTCATGTAATAAGTAAACATGGAATGGAATAATGCACAACATGTGAATCATTAAGTGCCTATAATGATGCATGAGATAGTACATCTTGAAATACGAGGCCAAGGGTAAAGGTAAATTCCAAAATAGTAATAAAATTCAATTTTTTGTGCATCGCCCAATGGTGAAATCAGTACAACTATAATGGTCATAATCTAGAACAAAAAATCCCATCCTAGGAAATTTGGATTTTTACTTATACATGTGTCAACTACTCACAGGGACATGCTCATTACGAAATTCCAACATGTCTTAATATTTTGTCCAACATCCCAAACAATAAGACAAGAAAAGAAGGATCTCATACAAATTTGTGATGTTATTAACCTAGTTCACTCATACCTAACTGAATCCGATTTACCACATGGACTCCAGATCGCCACCCCATATACTAGAGGCTTCCAACTTGCAGAAAGGGTCTAATGTGGTATAGTGGGGATACTATAACCTAATAATCAGAGTGAAACATAGTGGTGTGATAAATAAATAATAGTGGAAATGGATAAAAATAACCAACTGGAACAATATAATAAATCACATATAGATAATATAAATGGAATGAAAAATAATAATAAGCATTGTATAACAAATGAAATAAATTTCATGACACTATTAAAAATAAATGGGAATACAAGTTAAAATTAATACATAAAAAACATTTATATCCAAATTAAAAAAGACTAAAACTATCTTCAAAAGAATTTCAAGACTAATATTGATCTTATGATACAATATCCCATGGTATAAGAAAATCAAGCACATATAATCAGGAACTTTCCCTTATCCCTACCAGAATCCATGAAGTCTATCTAGGTATCAATAGATGTATTGAATAGGATGTGAGATATAATCAGTATGCCACCACCAATGGTGTCCATAACAAGTCCATTCTATGTATATAAATGTAACAATGTGATGGTAGAAGTATATACAATGGAATAAAATGTGTTAAATAATTACAATGTTGTCTTAGGCACCTCATGGGGTGATTGACAGACCATACCTAATTTGAACTAATCTGGTTATGTCTGAACGAGTGAATTGAAAAGTTTCGAGGTCCAATAAACATAACCAAGGTGTCTAAGTGGAAGTAATAGTAAAGCTGGGCTCATTATACAACTAAGGGGTCCAAGAATTAATAATTGGATAAGAGGACCCAAAGGAAAACCAAGTCATCCTTGACCTTAGAAGTCAAACCATCACATTTAAATAAACAATGTAGCCTAACTATAGGGGTATAAGTGTAATCTAATGGGTACACCCAAGGAATTCCATTGGAAAAGTTTCAAACAATGTCAGTGTAAAACATCCACATCAAATCCTAGTCTAAGCATTACTGAAGCACAAGAGAAGAATCTAAGACACATTATATCTACGGACATCATGATGAATCCAAGGAGTGTATCCAAGAAATTTAAATTTTTGGATATTAATTGAGTGAATCGTTGATACTACATAGAGGAATTCATGTTCTGATAAAGAAAAAACAGAATTCTAAGGTATGTATCTCCCTTGGGAGCTGGATTAATGAATTAGGATGGATTCTTTGGAGTGCCCAAGCCATTCCCTCAATAATAAAAGGCTAACTCATGTCTGAACACTCCTTAAACAATAAAAAGGTCCATAGTAATATTAGGCACCATTAATTTAATAAATTATATTTTTCCATGTAATAACCATTCTAGTTTAATCATTTTATATAATTCAATACAATTAATTTTCATTTATAAATGAGAAGGGTTTACATGAGGTTTCATACCATTAATAATGTTATTTTAAATTAATGAGATCAAAGTGAAACATACTTTCCCATTTATAATGCAACGGTTCATCCATTTAAATTATTTGAATCTATTTCAAAATTCAAACAAAACATACTAAAGGGTGTTTTGGTTAATAATACAAAATTTTCATATAGGCATATACATGGATCACCCAAGAGGGTGCCTCATGTTAAGGTCATTGACCTCCAATGATAAGTGGGGGTCTATTAGGGCATTTGGTTTTTAATTTAAGCAACCAATTTTAAAAATATTTATTTTAGGGAATACGAATGGGTAAAATTGGTATGTGAAAAAATAAAGACAAATATAAATGATGAGAGTTGATGGAAATCTATAGACCACCTACCTTTTTGAGGTTTAAAAACCCTCATCCAATATCATCTTATGATTAGGGTTTGGATAGAAGAAAATAGATAAATAGAAAAAATAACCGAAAAAAGGTATATTATATTACTTATAATTAATTCCAAATATGGAAAGATAAACCTGAAAGTAAGGTAAAAGATTGGATCACCTATTGCTAGATAACCAATGTAATAGACGACAATCCAATCCGAGTTCAGATGAGGAAGGGATTTCATTTCCTAGATTGTGGTTTAGGAGATCTCTTTAATGAAGGAGGATGAGATGTGCATGGAGAGGAAAGGAAAAATAGGTGAGAAGTTATAATGACATAATCGAAAAGGGTAATTTTACCCTTTTTAAAGGGGAAGATGGTTTGGCCTCAAAATTGGCCAAATTGTGTGCGAACCATGCACCAACATTGTCCAAGAAGTACACCACCTCGCATGGTTAGATGCATGGGTAGACAAACCAAACACAAACTATGAATTTTAGAACCAAAATAGGTATAAAATTTATCCAATGGATATAAAAACTACATTTCGTGGTTTTTCAAACTATTCACCTTCTCTTTTGGTCCACATGATTAAGTGGCATGGTAACTATTAACCATATACCCCATATATTTCTTTAAAAAACTGGAGATTTGATATTTGAACAAGCATCATACACTATTGAAAAAACTACACCCTCATTATTAATTTCCATAAGTATAATCATAAAGATTAAAAATGAAATTTAAATGATTTTACCTTGAAGGAAAATCTAAGATCTTATAAGGTAGAGACCATGCTACCATGAAGAGCGACAATAGATCACTATGTTAGTGGATCCTGGTAAAGGTAGATGTGAATGGTAGTACCTTGTAAAATAACAATATTATATGATTAAATGGTAGATTTATATTACCATGGAGAGTGAACTGGTAGTGGATTGTGAACGATGGCACTGGATGTACTTCAGTTGAGGAACAATTCATTTACTACTGGGGAAAGTGTTATATGGTCGTGGATGTGTTCTAAAGTGGTTTCATAATCAGACACATAAATCTAAAAGAATAATGAACTACAAGAGCCTATGAATACAACTGGATACACGAGGGATACTGATTTTTTCTACGATGTAAACTATTACATATGATTATGTAGGGAGAAGAAGGTTTTTCTATGTGTTTCCTATGAGTACAATAGACTACGTGAATTAGGTTTGCATAGAAATTGAGATATGTGAACTTCCTGAAGTAAAATAAACCACATAAAATATATTTTCATATGAAAAATATAGGGAGTTGTGAATTAGGTTATCATGAAGCCAAATATATTGGATTTTTAGGGGATAAATACTCTATTATTTATCACTCATACTAAAGGGATAGATCCACATAAGATTAAAGAATGAGTCAATATTGAAATTTGAAAAAAAATATATATGTAGAGATTTAAAATAAATAAATATTAATTGAACCATAATAAAGATACAAGAGATTAAAAGTATTTAATAATAGGGTATTCCTCCCTATATAAATTAACGGGCACTACTTCCAAAAACTGGAGGATCAAAGGACAAAAACTGCTATTTCTCTAAGAATTCTACTACATTTATTTTTTCCCTATTTTTTTAATAATGATTTACAAATCTTACTATAATTATTTATTATTTAATGTATGTGTAGAATCCTTTAGTGTTTGGGTGAAGGGGAGGTGACCCGATTATATTGCTTGAGTCTATGAACTCTGTTGGAATTCATGATTCTATTTTCTATGTTAATTTAGTTTTCAATTATTAATTTCATAATTTAATGTTTAAAAAAACATTAAATACCATGAAAATAAATAGATTCATGATATGATATATCAAAATGTAGTACACCAAAAAAAATAATTAAGTGGTGAATACGGCATATTTCATGGAAATAAAAGTGAGATGAGAAACCCTCACTTTTCACTTCTTTTTAGTTGAAAGTTCTTTAAACTCTTGTATAATGGTTTGAATCATGTTATTAAAATATACCAGAACCATTTTAATATCTATAAAATTATTTATGATCCACTTTTGTCATTTTAGAACCCGTTTGTTAATAATATTTCATTATTACCCTTGTTTCAAGTGTTAACTGCTTCATTTTCCTACACATGTTTTGTCGTGTAAGAACCAGTTCCTATTCATAGGATATAGTTTCATCAGCTCTAGAATGATAGATATAATATTTATTTATTATATAAATTTTTATAATCATTCCTTATTGGTGAACATGGAAAATTAATCTCATCACATCCTCGATATGGTAGTTCGTATTTACGCATGAACAATAATATCATTACCTTAATGGTGAAAGGGTAAAGAAGTGGATGATATATAAATTTTAAAAAATCAATACATGTCATAATTATCATATATATCCATTATTTTAATCATTATACCCATCCAAGTAAGTTGGTGATGAAAAAAATTTACACCACCCCATGGAAACGGTAAGCCGTATGTACACACACGTGGTGCTCCTGTTTTACATAGGATAGATAAAAGATGGAATATGGTTATACCATAGTAATTGAAAATTATCAGAAAATATATGATACTATATATTTTTACTCTATAATTAAAATAACACATTATGAGGAAGTATAATAATAAATATACTTAAAAGATTTGGTAAAGACAATTACCTATTCTTCAAAAAACATCATTTAGATCTACTCTTAAGGGACATAGTGTATATCCCTTGGAGGGATCAGAACATCCAAAACTTAACTAAGGACATTTATAAAATAAATGGTCAGATTTGTTTCAAGGTAGATGGCTCAAAGTAGTGTAAATAAGTGAAGTAAATTGTCCCCTTTTATAGTTGAGGTGAGGGGTACTTTTGGAAACTCTCTAAATATTAAATTAATATAAATTAATTTTCAATTGAAAATAGATCCAAAATGAGATATTTATAATATAATAAGATGATTTGTTTAAATCCTCTCATAAAAATTTATTTATACAAGTTTAGGCCACATTATTAACCTTATCTTGTGGTTTCAACAGTTATGTAATCCACTTAACTCTTACTATAACAATATGGACTTTTAACTTCTCAGGGGTCAATATTGTTACTATAAAATGTCAAAAGTCCCATAAATGGATCATTGATGAAATTATAAAACTTACAACAATACTTTTAATGAATTTTATATTTTAAATATTTTCATATACTTTAATAAAATACAGTTTATTTAAAATCATCATTAATGTCAATTTTGACACTATTTATTACTTTGAATTCTAAAAATATCAATACAACAATATATATTCTAAAAAACTCTTTTAATACATCCCTAAAATGTAATGGTCATCTATAAAATTTATGTATGAGATTAATTATCTAAAATTATATTTATTTTAATATTTTTAATATCATTTATTTTATATTTCCCTGAATAAAATAATTACTGCATCACTATTGTGAAAGAATTTAAGCAAATTATTTATTAACTATAAATTAAAAATAAATTAGTTTGATGAATATAATTAATTTATAATTAAAAAAACCATTTATAGTCAAAGATAAATATTGGATAACACCGTATTAAAAATGTTTTTGTTTTTAAAAATATGAATGTGACATCTTTGACTTTTATTTAAATAAAATATTATAAATGTCATATCCTCTACCAAATGGAAATAAATGATCATATAACAAAAATATAATTGATTATAAAATATATAGGATCCTCCAATAATATTTTGGTAAGTGTGAGGGTCATTTTATATTTCTTATCATTTTATTTTTAACCTAAATTATGAAATTTACCTTTTACCATGGTAACAAATATTACCAAATTTACTATTCATATTGTTCAAAAATAAAAGGTACATATTTAATAAATTTTATCTTATGAATCAAAATATGGAATCCATTTTAAAAAATTCAAAAACATGGAATTTGAAGATTTTGTTTAAAAAGTAAATCAATAAAACACAATGAAAATCTGTTTAAAAAAATCCAAATAAGTATAATTTTTTTATACCAAATTCAACTTGAAATTTATTAAAATGAACTAATTAGATTATTAAAAATATATTATAAATAATTTAAATTTTAAACCAAAATAAAATATAAATTTTAAATAATTGAAATAAAAATATAGTTTCAATAAAAATCGGTATTTTTCACCTTTCATTGGAAAACAAATATTTTCTAAGAAAGAAAAAAAATTAATCCTAACCTAAATTTTAAATTTTGATTTAAAAAATTGTTTTTATTTTATCAAATATACTTTATAAAAGTGTGAAATTTTAGTTTTAAAATAAGTGTGCTATCATAAGGTGGCAAAATTTCCTTTTGAAAAATACAACTTTTTATGCACGAAATTGGATTTTTTCTTATCTTATACCTATAAAATATATTGGATGAATGTAATTTTTATAATTTAATATATAATATATAAATTTATTAATTTGGTTGATACTATTAATTCCTTCCAATTTAATGACTATGTTATAACTATCACATAATAATATTTCACTGTTCGTTTAAGTTGGGTGTTGCGTGCAATGTATGCCATCAAAGAGATTAAATTTAAAAAGAGACATACCATAAAGTATTGGGGGTGTTACAATCCCCCTAATTAAATAAATTGTGTCCTCATAATTTGAAATTGAACTTCAAAAATCAGGGGTTGATACTTGAAAATTCCTTTTTTGGAAACACACATCATAAATATAGTTAATATGACACCCCCTTAACAAAAGGTAAAGGGAAATACTAAGGTCACCCAAAAATTATGCTTTTGATTGTGATAAAATTTAGGAGAAGTGAAAATAAGGGAAATTTAAGAGAAATATAACTATCATGTTTGTAGGTATAGTGATAGAGAACATGGTCATTATAAATTTAACCATCACCAAACCAAAAATACATGATTGGTTAAAAGGATATTGATTTCTTAGAAAGAAAAGTTGATAGATAATGTTTTTGTTACAAAATAATTTTCCTAGAGTTGAGGGATTATTTTACTATCTTAATAAAGTAGTCAAGAAAATAAAATTATTTTATTTTATTCCATGTCATAAGAATAATAACATCCTTTGTTTGTGCTTTAATATATTTTTACTTCATCTTTTACACGAGGAAATGGATTCTCAAGATGAATTTTTCATTTCTAAATGACTTTTAAGGAATAATAAGTTCAACAAGTCATTAAATTGTCCTATAAATATTTATCAAGACCAAAATTGTTACCACATTTTATCAATAAACAATAATATCCAATGTTAAACTTAATCCATTCCGTATGTAGTTAATTATAAGATTCATCCAAAATACATCTGTCCAAATTGAAAGTCTAAAAATTTAGAGGGAAAGTCAATAAATTTCCAAAATATACTTAAAAATATATTCCATTAAATATATAATGTAACTATTAATGTAACATACTAAATATATGAACAACATGATCACCTTAAACCTTAATAAAAAATATGAATTCTCCTAAAAATATTTTTTTTGGTTTTTTATTAAATTCCTTAAATACAAAAATATAGTAAACTCTAAAAAACATAAAATTAATAACCAATTCCATGATCACCCACAATATAAACTAATAATTTCATTATCAATTGGAACATATTTAGGGTTATCTTCCCTAAATCATGTTTTTTACATAAGATTAATTTTCCACAGAATAAATTTTCTTCGCTATCAGTACTATTCATCATATGCTTCCAAATCCTTAATGAAGAAGTAATACCGTAAAATCCCTATATATATCATGATTCTTATAACTAGAGAAAATAATATTACAACATAATTATTGAATCCAAATACATAATAACTTTAATCATTCTTCATTATTCTTAATCCATTAACTTTTCTTAATACCCTCTTCCTTTCATATATAATTTTTAGTCTCTTCATCATTAGTTGTATAAACATTACTCATACTACCATACTAATTATCTTTATGAGTTTCTCCTAATAGGAAATCGATTAAATTTACCCATTTAAAACATTCAACCATCGATGATACCTTAGGGAGACCATTTTTATCATTCTATTTCATTAGCAAAAATTTTCTTTTTTTTCTTTGTAATTACATGATTTGTGTCCTTCTTGTCCACACCCAAAATAGTTTCAAATTCCATTATTACATCCAATTGGGTGATTCTTCTCACATTCTCAACATATAAGAAAATAAATCTTCCTTATTTTATGGTCTCCACCACCCAAGCTCTCAAAAAAATCTATCCTTCTCTTTTTTGGTGAGTCATAGAGTTGGTTAAGAAGCAAGTTGTTAATCATATATTGTAATCAAAATATCCTTCACCTCATTAATCATCCCATATGATTTCTCAACAATACTTTGTTTATTGCATTCAATATTAACCCACTTGCTTCTACTTCCGTCCATTGACTAAAAAAGTACAGTGTGGACAATACTAATCATACATAGTCATGAAAAATCATTTATAGGATATAAAAATTATTACACCTTCTCAACCTATTAGTAATTAGGTTTAACCTATGTTAAGAATTTTCATTAAACAATCTATAGGATGATATCATATACTTATACTTTTCATCGAATTCAGTCATAGGGTTATATTCCTTAATCTATGTTTTCTTAAATCTTGTTCCCAGGGTTTCTACTAAACTTCCTCTAATATCCACTATAAGAACCCTGAAACTAGAAACCTAAATTTGGTGCCTTACTTTATTACATTGGCATGATTACAGGGACCCACATCCCAAAGGACCAAATAGTATAGTATTAATGGTAAAATAGATACATATTTTAGATTAAAATCAAATTTTAAACATAAAATACAATAAATTATTTCTTTGAGAACACTATTACACCCCTTATCATAACCATGCATATCAATCATAAGAAATGTATTGGAAACCTAGGAAAAAATAAAACATAAGAAAGGGGCGAGCTCAAATGCCTAGTAAGGGTGAAGTACATTGGAATCCAACTTGAATAAAAAAGAATAAGGGATATGGAAAGGTAAATAACTGAGTACACATTTCATTTAATAAATAAACTAAGAATAAAATACATCCATAGATTTTTTTCATAGTGAAAACACTCTAGATAATAATAATAACTAAATTATAAATGTAGGAAATGATTAATTATTAGACGTCATGTATCTGGAAATTAAACCAATACCGGTAAGATCCTTCACAGGACTGCTAAATATTTCACTACAGGAAAACAGTCGCTTCGCGAAGGGTTTTTCACGGCGGTTTAAAAACCCATGCGAAATGTCTTAATTTTTTTTAATTTTTTTTAATTTTTTAGAGGATTAACGGTGGTTTTTTTAAAAAACCACCCTGAAATAGCGGCAGTTTGTGTAAAACCACCGCGAAATGAAAGGGAAAAAAATACAAAAACATGAGAAACCCCGAAATCACTAAAACGACCATAACTTTTGATCCGGGCATCTTTTGGAGCACCACGACCAGTAAAATCAAAACTCATGAAGAGATCTAGAGGCATGTATAATCAAAACCATAAGATAATATAAGGTGCGGAAGATATGAGAGTTATAACAAAGTTTAAGAAAGTTCTCAAACTTCAAGTGACCATAACTTTCGCTCCGGGTGTCGGTTTGGGCTCTACCAGATATCAAATCGAAGCCAGCGAAGAGAGCTACGTACCAATTGAACACGAGAAAGCTTCTGTCGTGCTTTTCAATCCCAAAAATTCCTCTAAATGCCTTCAAAACCCTGTTTCCATCACCGATGTCCTGTCGAACTTGTCTTAATGGACCTAACTTTCGATCTGCGTGTCAGTTCAGACTCCTCCACCTTCCAGATCGAAGTTCATTCCATGAGCTTCAGTTTGACTGGTCGCGGCACCCACATAGACTCCTGGATCATAAGTTATGGCCTTTTTAGTGGGTATCATGTTAGTTATGTTTTTCGATGCCTCGTTTCTACTGCCCGATCCTCGTCAGTTTTTTAAATGGTTGTAACTTCCGATCCGCCGATCCATTCGGTCTCTTTCACCTATCGGTTCGAAGATTGTTTTAGGATCTTTGATTTGACTGGTTACGGATCTGGAACAGACTCTCGGATCATAAGTTATCTCTGTTAATGTGAGTCCAATGTTTTTGTCACTTTATGACTATTTTGACAGGTTTTAATGGTTGCTCCATTTATTACTTTTTATTTGGGTTTCCATGACTTTTTATCTTTATCAATGTATTTTTGTGGGTTATTATGATGATTATGTTGAAATCTTAAGGGGTTTTCCAGAGTTTTCATGAGTTTTCACGCATTCTCATGCTTTCTAATGCTTCCTTCTTCATGCTTCTCCATCCATTTTCATGTGTTTTCATAATTTTTCATCCCTTATCACACCTTTTCGTACTTTTTCATGTGTTTCATTTATTATTTATTATTTATTATTTATAATATACTTTAATTTATTTATTATCTATTATTTGTTACTGGTTATTTATTATTTAATATTTATATTTATTTATTATTTATTATTTATTATTTATTATTTATTATTTATTATTAATTATTAATTATTAATTATTTATTATTTATTAATAATAATAATTATTATTATTACTGGTTATTTATTATTTATTATATTATATTTATTATATATTATTTATTATTATTAATAATAATATATTATATATTATATATTATATATTATATATGATTATTTATTTATTATTATTTATTGTTTATTATTTATTATTTATTATTTATTTATTTATAATTATTAATTATGTGTTATTTATTATTATTATTTATTACTTATTATTTATTTATTATTATTATTTATTATTTATTATTTATTATTTATTATTTATTATTTATTATTTATTATTTATTATTTATTATTTATTATATATGTATTATTATCTATTATTAATTGTTGTTTATTATTTACTATTTATTATTTATTATTTTTTATTTATTATTTGTTATTAATTATTAATTATTAATTAATTATTAATTAGTATTTATTATTTAATATTTGTTATTTGTTATTATTTATTATTTATTATTTATTATTATTTATTATTTATTATTTATTATTCATTATTTATTATTTATTATTTATTATTTGTTTATTATTATTTATTATTTGTTATTTGTTATTTATTATTTATTATTTGTTATTTGTTATTTATTATTTATTATTTATTATTTATTATTATTTATTATTTATTTTTATTTTGTATTTATTAATTATTATTTATTATTATTTAGTATTTATAGTTATTTATTATTTGTTATTTATTATTATTTATAGTTTGTTATTTATTATTTATTATTATTTATTATTTATTATTTATTATTTATTATTTATCATTTGTTATTTATTATTTATTATTTGTTTATTATTATTTATTATTTGTTTATTATTATTTATTATTTATTATTTATTATTTATTATTATTTATTATTTATTATTATTTATTATTATTTATTGTTTTTTATTTATCATTTATTTTTTGTTATTTATTATTTATTATTTATTATTTATTATTGTTTATTATTTATTATTATTTATTATTATTTATTGTTTCTTATTTATTATTATTGATTATTGATTATTGATTATTGATTATTGATTATTGATTATTGATTATTGATTATTGATTATTTATTATTTGTTTATTATTATTTATTATTTATTATTTATTGTTTATCATTTATTTTTAGTTATTTATTGTTTTTTATTTAATATTTAATATTTAATATTTAATTATTAATAATTAATATTTAATAATTAATATTTAATAATTAATATTTAATAATTAATATTTAATATTTATTCTTTATTCTTTTAATTTCGTAATTTTATTATTTTATTTTCATAATTTTATAATTTATGTAAATATTATTATAATTTACTTGTTGTTTATTATAATAAACATTAAATAATAATAAATAACTCAATAAATAACTAATAAATCAATAATTATTAATTATTGGTTTTTAATTATTGATTATTGCTTATTGTTTAATTATTATTGAGTTTGTATCTATTAGTCATGTTTTATTTGCTTTTTCAATTAGTATATATAAGTATATTAAATTCTGTTTATTAACCACATGACGAGCTTTCTGGAGTGGTAAAGTCTTTGGAAAATATGTAAGAGGTTAGGGGTTCAAATCTCACCAAACATAGTATTTCTTTATATTGCATGGGCATGTGCATGGGCATGAGCATGCATGCATGGATAAAGTAAATAAAGTAATGCGAATTAAATGAAATAAATAAAATAAATAAGAAATAAATAAAATAAATACGAAATAAATAAAATAAATAGGAAATAAATAAAATAAATATGAAATAAATAAATAAAATACTAAATAAATAAATAAAATACGAAATAAATAAATAAAATAAATACGAATAAATAAATAAAATAAATATGAATAAATAAATAAAATACAAAATAAATAAATGAAATAAATACAAACTAAATAAAATAAATAAAATAAATAAATAAAATAAAATAAATAAAATAAATAAAATAAATAAAATAAATAAAATAAATAATTTAAAAAAATAAATAATTTAAAAAAATAAAAAAAAATAAAAAATAAAAAAAATAATTTTACAAAATTAAAAAGAAAATAAAAAGAAATTCAAAAAGTCGCCGCTAAAAAACCGCTGCGAAACATTCTACGGTGGTTTTGAAAACCGCCGCCAATAGTTTCCCGATGCACAATTTAGCGTCGGTTTTTCAAAACCACCACCAATCGATTTAGCGGTGTTTTAAACCACCGCGAAATGAAAAAAAAACCGCCGCTAAATCCGCATTTTGTCTTAGTGTTTAGGAATAAAAACCTATTTAATGCTAGCTTGACCAATTCATCCCATGAGACTATCGATGCATCAAGGGGATATCTATAACCAAGCCCCACCCGTGTCTCACAGTCCAAATAATTTCTCATATATCAAATAATCAAGTTAATTAATAAACAATGTGCCTTATAATCAAATATCTGTGCTGAATAAAATCTATTGATTTATCAAAACATACAAAATTAATCCAATAGATTTCAAGGTAAACACCATATTTAAAAATGGTAAACAGTTAAGAAATAATAAAATTAAATGATTATGTTTATCAACTATAAATCCACATAAAAAAAGTTTAAATACAATATAAGATAATGAAAATTAATTTCAATATAATCTTAGCATGGCATAATCAATGAAGTGGAATTTTAACCCAATGAATGGAAACTGATTCAAGAAATCCATTACCAATTAGTAATCAATCAAATCATATGACCCATAAATGAGTAAAATTTAAAAAACAATAAATACCATAAAAAAGAGAGATTCATGATATGATATATCAAAGGGGTAGTACACCACACAAAATAAATAAGTGTCGAATAAAGAATACCTCACAGAAATAAAAGTGAGACGAGAAACCCTTACCATTCACTTATTTTTTATTGAAATTTATTTAACCTCATATATAATGGTTTAAATAATGTTATTAATTTATACTAGAACCATTTACATATTTATGGTTTCATTTATGATCCTCTTATATCATCTTATCATTCGTTTGTTAATTATATTTCATTATTACCCTTGTTTTAGGGGTTAACTGCTTCATTTTTCTATGAATGTTTTGTCGTGTAAGTCCCAATTCTTGTGCGTAAGATATAACTATGTCTTATCTATAATGATATATATCATATTTATTAAGTATATACATTTTTATAATCATTCTTTAATGGTGAACATAAAAAATTAATCGCATCGCATCGTGGAGACGGTATGCCGTACGTATGCCCAAGTGACGATTTCATTCCATTAATGGTATAAGGCCCCAGCCTTAAACCTTACTTAATATTGAATTAAATGAGTAATTCACATTGAGGATCTTTTCAGGTTTAGATTTTTAGAGAATTAGGACATAACTATTACATCTCAAAAGATTACAAAGTAGACACATCTACTCAGCTTCCATTTTTTCACAAAATAAAAACTATTGAACAAAAGAGTCATGTCTAGTTCCTTATTTTTGGACAGCTTGACATTTCTTGATCCCATCCTTGTCCCTATTCAACTTTAGGTCCTGTGAAAAACATTTCAAAAACTTGGTATGAGCATAAAAAGCTCAGTAAGGGTTATAGAAATATGGAAAGGAAACATGAGTTCATATATACATAAGAATGAAATCATACTTTACCCATAAAACAAAGGCACTTTAACATACCTCATAAAACCATGAAAAAATCATAGAAATCATAAGACATAAAGGTAACTTGAGGCATTCATAACATTCTTACGTAGAGAGTAACCCTCTTGGTTACGTTTGGAATACCCATCAGAGTATATTCCCTAAATCTCTTCGGAGAAACCTTAACGTTTCACTCCTTCGCGTTACCCAATGCATTGGAGAGCTATATCGGGCTCACCCGCCCTTAGTTTATCATGGAACCACCAATTTTCATAACAATTCCCAAGAACCATAACATAAATGTGTCACATAAAACATGCATAAAGGAAACATAACATTTCCACATTTCAATCACAATATAACATTTTAGTATATTGAAATATTGAATCCATTCAAAAAGAAACCATTTCCAAAACCATTTAAAACATTTAATAAAGAGATTTTTGAATCAAAGTGTCCCATACCACCTTGTAGCTTAAAATTTTAAACCATTAATATGCATATAAATAAATCCTTAAAACCATTTTGAAAACATGGATATTAATAAGAACAAATAATAAAAACATTTAAAACGATATTTTGGTTAAAGGGGTTTTACCAAAATTAGAGACACTTGAATACAATAATTGAGGAATAACATTTAGTCAGAACTTTATAATATCATGAGAATAAATGGATTCATGATATAATACTCCAAAGGACAGTATATACACCATATAAGAGTGAATTGGTGCATAACAACAATAAACCCTCAATAGAAATGTCAAATGTGATGAAATACCTTATAAAGAAGGTATCCTTAAATTAAGGACAAATCAATCTCAAAAATATGTGTGAAAAATATAAATACACCCAATATAAGTGGATATTAAGTGTAAAATAATAAAATGTCATTCACACATATTCAATGGATGACATATTCAATGACTACATGTTGAACCCAAAGAAATCGAAATTGGGTTAAAAAGTACCCTTGACAGCCTAACGACATCACATCAAAATGAGTTGATGAGAGATAAAAAGTGTATCTCATCACTAGGACATAAAATTTACATCAATAAGGATATATGAGAACATATCCCATCATAAAAATATGTAAATTAAAAGACCCAACAAACGAAGTCTTTTAAAAAAAAGAGGGTGAAAGGTTCCCTTACCGGCTTTGGTATCTTTCAAAACATACACCCCATGAAATAAGGACAATAGATCATTGATGTAAATAATAATAAACAAAATTATATTACACAAATAGTAGAATAATGGACAGTACATACACCACTAAATGTAATTTGTGGCAAATGTAGCATAAATCTCACGGGAATAAAAGTGAGATGAAAAATCCCTTATGAAAACTCGGCAGCCTAACGGCGCCACATAAAACTTCCGAATATGGATTGATGAGATCAAATAGGGTATCTCATCACATTACAATAAAATTTACAGCAAGAGGAATATAAAGGAACATCCCCCAACATTACAAAGAGGAGCTTAAAAGAAGTGACATAAAGGAGAGTACTTAAAAAGAAAGAGAGAGGTTAGATCTCTTACGAAAGTTCGGCAGCCTAACGACGCCACTCAAAACTTCAAAAATGGATTGATGAGAGAGAATTGGGTCTCTCATCACATGAAAAAAAAATTACAGTAAGTTTAATATAAAAGATCATCCCAATAACAAGAAAGATGAGCTTTAAAAGGAATGACATAAAAGTGTGTACTTAAAAAGAAAGAGAGGAGTAGGATCCCTTACCTCGGGTCTGACTTGACTCGATCATTCTTTAATATCCTGAATAATAAAATTGAGTTAATTTCTACTTCCTTAAGAACCTTTTTCAAGTTAATTATTCCTTTTATATCACTTATTACCATGTCATAAACATTATGTAATCATTTAAGTTAATAATATTTGTTTTTCCGATATTTGGTTCTTAAGTCGAAAGTGGAATTCTTACAATTACATGTTGTTCGTGTGGCCAAATTTTTATTATATCCAGAATTGTATTCATGATGTAGATATCATATATGTCATATATATACAGTACATTCATGCATTTATAACATTACATAATCATTTAGAGGTAAGAAATGAAATGCACCGTTCATGGAGACGGTAAGCCGTACGTACGCATGAACGCTACTTTCATTTCTATTTAGTATTTTATAGAATGGAATAATAAGGATATAAAGGTATATTATAATTCCAGTATAATATAATATATAATATCATAGTTCCATCCTTTATACGTCCCACATATGGTATTTAACGAATCAAATCACTTTGAGGGGGCGGTAGTCAGCACTTCCTTAAATGAAGATATCGCGTATACCCATAATGGAAGCCATAAAGGTAAGACACAAATGAAAAATACATAAGCATAAGTAAAACATAAAAATATTATATATCATATATAAAAATAGTGACATCATAATGGCCAGCTTTGAAGGTGTTAAATGAGTATTGAACAATCATCGTTTCGAGAGGCAGAATTTCGCCATCCACGGAAACCGTATGTTATTTAACCATTTGATGTAGTTGTGTGAGAGTGTAGCTCGAATAAATCTTATAACAACATCCTAGTATATTTAAGATACTGGTGTTGTTACAAAATAAATAAATAAAAAGAGGTTAGGGGGTTGGAGAAGCAAAATAAAACAAATGAACATGAGAGAATGAATTACCTTTAAAAGTGTAACTCCTTTTGATTTGAGCCTAAAGGCTTCCTTTGAAAGGATTCTGCCCAAAGGGAATACTCTAGGATGAGGATAGGGATGTGGAGAGAGTAAATGGGCAAGGTTTGGCCGAGCCAAAGGCTTGAGGAGTGTGTGAAATGAGGTAGAGGTGGGGGCCTTTTATAAGAGGAGAGGAGGGGCACTTTTGGAAAGTAAGAAATATTACTTTATTTGAAAATGTGTTTCGGTTTTAAAAGGTCCCACATTGATATAATTCGTGGATAAGGTGTTAAGGGTTCGAAATACACCCATCAAATAAGTTTTGGACATGTGTAGTTCATATATTTTACATTATCTTTCCATTTTATTTTAATCGTTAAATAATGATGTCATCGCTGCATCATTATGATGTCATAAATAATTTAATTTATTTAATGTCTAAAAATAATAAAAAAATTACTATGATATAGGAAATCGTTTTATCTTTCCAATGAATATTTATAATAAAAAATCTGATCTTTATAACCCCATGTAACAATTGTTTTCGTAAAACATATGATGTTTGTGTCATTTTTACTTTTACATTAAATAAAAAGTTATTTATGTCATTTCCCAACCAAAGTGGCTCCATGGGGTCCCCAAGTTGACCCATGGTTTTTATTGGTCGGACATTACACATCCAATGTGGTTAGGACATGTGTTAAGTTCATTTCATATTATTAAAACATTATTTTTACCTTAAACTACACTAATTACCTCTAATCGTGATTAAAAACTTAATAAGTTACTATTCACCAAAAAATTATTTTTATCTCATTGAACCACATTTTACTTCTTAATGACAACCATTTATGTCGGATTTTCGAAATTCAAAACACAAATATGGCAAAATTTCATTTAAACGGAAAAATCAGTTTTTATAAGTACCACTTAGTGGTTTCACTATTCATCAAAAATTGAAGTTTTTCAGAAAAATCCCAAAAATTTACCCTAAGCTATATTTGATATTCTGAATTCAAAAATGAAGTCTATTTTACAAAATTCTAAACATATAAGTCACATTAATTAATTTAATAATTAATTCCCGTTGTCAGATCAAATAGCGTGTTTTTATGAAACAATAAGAATCAAAAGATTGACACTGGTTTAAGTCTGATTTCAAAGTGAAATTAATTCCAACGACCACTATTGGATTTAATAGTAAAAATATATTCTAATTTCACTTTAAAACCATTTCAAAAGATAATATAATCATATAAATAAATTAGATTAAAAAGAGGTTTTGAATTAAAATACAACATTTTACACTATTCATTAAAAAAAATGAACTTTATCGGAAAGATACCAAAAATTTACACAAAGTAAATTTTGATGTCCTGATTCTTAATAAGAGTTTTATTTGGTCCAAAAGAATGTTTAAGAGTGAACAAAACTATATTTAATGATGGTTCAACATCAAAAGGTGATAAGTGAACCTTTAGTGAAAACTAGGGCATATACGCCTAAAATTGAATTCTTTCCGTATTTTTAGCCTTTATCTTTTATTGGATAAATGTAAAAACATTTTAAAAAATATATAATCATATTTTAGTTATTTCTATCCATTACCGCCAATACAACGGCTACATGTTAACTACCATTTAAAATAATATTATTTTATTATTAGAGTGCAACGTAAGATTCCCAAGAAACTCGTTGTTGCGTGTTGGGTACGCCATCGAGCATAGCGTCCCCTTTAAAGTCATATTAATATTTTACTCATAAATATGGATAAATATGAAAATGTCATATTCTTTATTTACCTGGGGTGTTACATCCTTCCCCCCTTTTGGGAATTGCGTCATCGCAATTTTAAAATTGCGCTTGGAAACATCCTTGAAAGTCCCACATCGGAACAAGAGTCGGTAAAACAATCACTTTAAAATAAAGAAAGATAAGTACAGAGGTCACCCGAGTTAACCCATACTAGGATTCCATGTATAAAAACATGGACATGGAAGAAAAAGAAAAGGGTACTGTTCTTGAGGGAGAGTGATAGTAAACATGTCTAGGAGAAAGTTAACAATGAGAAAATCACAAACTTGTGATGGGTTAAACGGTATTCGATTCCCCAGTAGGAAAAGTTAATAGACAACATTTTTGTTTTAAGTTACTTTTTATTGAGGAATTTATTCATAAGTAAACATAATCACTTATCATGTTGACTTTCAACTTTTACTAGATTCCTTAATCAAACTCATATTTTTTCCAAAAGACGAGTATTTAGGTAGACTTGTTCGCATTAAGAGTACTATAATAAACTTCTAGAGAATCACCTAATCCACAAAAGAGAACTATATACATCCCATGTCTTTAGGCTTTAACCAAAACTAAAACCAAAAAGGTTAGTACAAGGTCAGATAATCCAGAAAAGGATAACCCTTTAAAAAAGAAAATCTATTCTTAATCTCCAAAATTTGTCCAACAAAACCCAAATATCAACGAGAACCATTCTATAATCAATTTGCCCATAAAATTCTTCAAAGTAAACCAATCTAAGATTGAAACCCAAATATTTGAAGGATTTAGTCACATAGTCTTCCAAGTTAGATCGTAACATTTATCTCCAAACAACATCAGTTTCTCCTAAAGTCTCGTATTGAAAAGTAATTAACCTAATCACATATCCTCCATGATAGGTTAATCATTTTCATAAATAACCAAAAATCAACTTACTCTTAATTAATAAAATCATATAACTAAAAAGAATCAGTCAAACTAACCAGGGACTTCACGTAGTCCAGTGGTAGGCGATAAATACCAATCGCACTTTGGTTGTGGGTTCGATTCCCGCAGCTTTGTCCGACGCAACGGGTAGTCACACGGTCTGCGTGTTGTCCTTTTTCCAAAACTATATAATTATTAAAACATTCCCCAAAATGAGATAAAATCTTCAAAAATAATCATAACATATTTTAACCTCAAGTTTATCTCATTCCTTTCATTTTCCATCATATCATAGAGTAACCCATAATTACCTAAAAAGTGAGGATCATATAAACCCTAATGGTTACCTTTTTAATTATTACCTGAACTTCCACATCGATTGGTCATCTCGTACATGATGCATTATAGAAAATACCAAGGTTCACGTGGTTGATCATGACTCCTTGATAGTTGGTTTAGAACCACGAGTTTCCTCATTGAGTACCCCATTTCATCGAGTCTCTTAATCAGAGAACCACCACAGTTTCCTTCAAACCAATTGTCACTTTGGTGCCTGTGAGAACCAGCCATTCACTAAAAACAGAAATGTCAGTGTGAGTATATCAACAAAACCATCATGTACTAATGAGGAAGGTAAACACTAAGATATACTTACTCATTCACTTTATCTAAAACTAGGACTCTTTCTGAAATCCTAACCATTATGGTAAAGTCACTTATGCTTAGAGAATACCCTAACCTCTAAAGTTATCTAAACCGACCTTTGATACCAACTATAAGGCCCCAACCTTAAACCTTACTTAATATTGAATTAAATGAGTAATTCACATTGAGGATCTTTTAAGGTTTAGAGTTTTATAGAATTAGGACATAACTATTAAATCTCAAAATATTACAAAGTAGACACATCTACTCAGCTTCCATTTTTTCACAAAATAAAAACTATTGAACAAAAGAGTCATGTCTAGTTCCTTGTTTTTGGACAGCTTGACATTTCTTGATCCCATCCTTGTCCCTATTCCACTTTAGGTCCTGTGAAAAAAAATTTCAAAAACTTGGGATGAGCATAAAAATCTCAGTAAGGGTTATAGAAATATGGAAAGGAAACATGAGTTCATATATACATAAGAATGAAATCATACTTTACCCATAAAACAAAGGCACTTTAACATACCTCATCAAACCATGAATAAATCATAGAAATCATAAGACATAAAGGTAACTTGAGGCATTCATAACATTCTTACGTAGGGAGTAACCCTCTTGGTTACGTTTGGAATACCCATCACAGTATATTCCCTAAATCTCTTCGGAGAAACCTTAACGTTTCACTCCTTCGCGTTACCCAATGCATTGGAGAGCTATATCGGGCTAACCCGCCCTTAGTTTATCACGGAACCACCTGTTTTCATAACAATGCCCAAGAACCATAACATAAATGTGTCACATAAAACATGCATAAAGTAAAAATAACATTTCCGCATTTCAATCACAATATAACATTTTAGTATATTGAAATATTGAATCCATTAAAAAATAAACCATTTCCAAAACCATTTAAAACATTTAATAAAGAGATTTTTGAATCAAAGTGTCCCATACCACCTTGAAGCTTAAAATTTTAAACCATTAATATCCATATAAATAAATCCTTAAAACCATTTTGAAAACATGGATATTAATAAGAACAAATAATTAAAACATTTAAAACGATATTTTGGTTAAAGGGGTTTTACCAAAATTAGAGACACTTGAATACAATAATTGAGGAATAACATTTAGTCAGAACTTTATAATATCATGAGAATAAATGGATTCATGATATAATACTCCAAAGGACAATATATACACCATATAAGAGTGAATTGGTGCATAACAACAATGAACCCTCAATAGAAATGTCAAATGTGATGAAATACCTTATAAAGAAGGTATCCTTAAATTAAGGAAAAATAAATCTCAAAAATATGTGTGAAAAATATAAATACACCCAATATAAGTGGATATTAAGTGTAAAAAAATAAAAGGTCATTCACACATATTCAATGGATGACATATTCAATGACTACATGTTGAACCCAAAGAAATCGAAATTGGGTTAAAAAGTTCCCTTGACAGCCTAACGACATCACATCAAAATGAGTTGATGAGAGATAAAAAGTGTATCTCATCACTTGGACTTAAAATTTACATCAATAAGGATATATGAGAACATATCCCATCATAACAATATGTAAATTAAAATACCCAACAAAAGAAGTCTTTTAAAAAAAAGAGGGTGAAAGGTTCCCTTACCGACTTGGGTATCTTTCAAAACGTACACCCCATGAAAGAAGGACAATAGATCATTGATGTAAATACTCATAAACGAAAGTATATTACACAAAGAGTAGAATAATGGACAGTACATACACCACTAAATGTAATTTGTGGCAAATGTAGCATAAATCTCACGGGAATAAAAGTGAGATGAAAAATCCCTTACGAAAACTCGGCAGCCTAACGGCGCCACATAAAACTTCCGAATATGGATTGATGAGATCAAATAGGGTATCTCATCACATTACAATAAAATGTACAGCAATAAGAATATAAAATAACATCCCCCAACATTACAAAGAGCATCTTAAAAGAAGTGACATAAAGGAGAGTACTTAAAAAGAAAGAGAGAGGTTAGATCTCTTACGAAAGTTCGGCAGCCTAACGGCGCCACTCAAAACTTCAAAAATGGTTTGATGAGAGAGAATAGGGTCTCTCATCACATGAACATAAAAATTAAATTAAGTGTAATATAAAAGATCATCCCAATAACAAGAAATATGAGCTTTAAAAGGAATGACATAAAAGTGTGTACTTAAAAAGAAAGAGAGGAGTAGGATCCCTTACCTCGGGTCCGACTTGACTCGATCATTCTTTAATCTCCTGAATAATAAACTTGAGTTAATTTATACTTCCTTAAAAACCTTTTTCAAGTTAATTATTCCTTTTATATCACTTATTACCATGGCAAAAACATTATGTAATCATTTAAGTTAATAATATTTATTTTGCTGATATTTGGTTCTTAAGTCGAAAGTGGACTTCTTACAATTACATGTTGTTCGTGTGGCCAAATGTTTATTATATCCAGAATTGTATTCATTATGTAGATATCATATATTTCATATATATCCAGTAAATTCATGCATTTATAACATTACATAATCATTTAGAGGTAAGAAATGAAATGCACCGTTCATGGAGACGGTAAGCCGTACGTACGCATGAACGCTACTTTCATTTCTATTTCGTATTTTATAGAATGGAATAATAATGGTATAAAGGTATATTATAATTACAGTATAATATCATATATCATATCATAGTTCCATCCTTTATACGTCCCACATATTGTATTTAACGAATCAAATCACTTTGAGGGGGCGGTAGTCCGCACTTCCTTAAATGAAGATATCGCGTATACCCATAATGGAAGCCATAAAGGTAAGACACAAATGAAAAATACAGAAGCATAAGTAAAACATAAACATATTATATATCATATATAAAAATAGTGACATCATAATGGCCACCTTTGAAGGTGTTAAATGAGTATTGAACAATCATCGTTTCGGGAGGCAGAATTTCGCCATCCACGGAAACTGTATGTTCTTTAACCATTTGATGTAGTTGTGTGAGAGTTTAGCTCGAATAAATCTTATAAAAACATCCTAGTATATTGAAGATACTGGTGTTGTTACAAAAGAAGTAAATAAAAAGAGTTTAGGGGGTTGGATAATCAAAATAAAACAAATGAACATGAGAGAATGAATGACCTTTAAAAGTGTAACTCCTTTTGATTTGAGCCTAAAGGCTTCCTTTGAAAGGATTATGCACAAAGGGAATCCTCTAGGATGAGGATAGGGATGTGGAGAGAGTAAATGGGCAGGGGTTGTCCGAGCCAAAGGCTTGAGGAGTGTGTGAAATGAGGTAGAGGAGAGGAGGGGCACTTTTGGAAAGTAAGAAATATTACATTATTTGAAAATGTGTTTCGGTTTTAAAAGGTCCCACATTGATATAATTCATGGATAAGGTGTTAAGGGTTAGAAATCCACCCATCCAATAAGTTTTGGACATGTGTAGTTCATAGATTTTACATTATCTTTCCATTTTATTTTAATCGTTAAATAATGATGTCATCACTGCATCATTATGATGTCATAAATAATTTAATTTATTTAATGTATAAAAATTATAAAACAATTAATATGATGTAGGAAATCGTTTTAGATTTCCAATTACTATTTATAAGAAAAAATATGATCTTTATAACCCCATGTAAAAATTGTTTTCGTAAAACATATGATGTTTGTGTCATTTTTACTTTTACATTAAATAAAAAGTTATTTATGTCATTTCCCAACCAAAGTGGCTCTATGGGGTCCCCAAGTTGACACATGGCTTTTCTTGGTCGGACACTACACATACAATGAGGTTAGGACATGTGTCAAGTTCATTTCATATTATTAAAACATTATTTTTACCTTAAACTACACTAATTACCTCTAATCACGATTAAAAACTTAATAAGTTACTATTCACCAAAAAATTATTTTTATCCCATTGAACCACATTTTACTTCTTAGTGACAACCATGTATGTTGGATTTTCGAAATTCAAAACACAAAGATGGAAAAATTTCATTTAAACGGAAAAATCAGTTTTTATAAGTACCACTTAGTGGTTTCACTATTCATCAAAAATTGAAGTTTTTCAGAAAAATCCCAAAAATTTACCCTAAGCTATATTTGATATTCCGAATTCAAAAATGAAGTCTATTTTAAAAAATTCAAAACATATAATTCACATTAATTAATTTAATAATTAAATCCCGCTGTCAGATCAAATAGCGTGTTTTTATGAAACAATAAGTATCAAAAGATTGACACTGGTTTAAGTCTGATTTCAAAGTGAAATTAATTCCAACGACCACTATTGGATTTAATAGTAAAAATATATTCTAATTTAACTTTAAAACCAATTAAAAAGATAATATAATCATATAAATAAATTAGATTAAAAAGTGTTTTTGAATTAAAATACAGCATTTTACACTATTCATTAAAAAAATGAACTTTATCAGAAAGATACCAAAAATTTACACAAAGTAAATTTTGATGTCCCGATTCTTAATAAGAGTTTTATTTGGTCCAAAATAATGTTTAAGAGTGAACAAAACTATATTTAATGATGGTTCAACATCAAAAGGTGATAAGTGAACCTTTAGTGAAAACTAGGGCATATACGCCTAAAATTGAATTCTTTCCGTATTTTTAGCCTTTATCTTTTATTGGATAAATGTAAAAACATTTAAAAACATATATAATCATATTTTAGTTATTTCTATCCATTCCCGCCAATACAACGGCTACATGTTAACTACCATTTAAAATAATATTATTTTATTATTAGAGTGCAACGTAAGATTCCCAAGAAACTCATTGTTGCGTGTTGGGTACGCCATCGAGCATAGCGTCCCCTTTAAAGTCATATTAATATTTTACTCATAAATATGGATAAATATGAAAATGTCATATTCTTTATTTACCTGGGGTGTTATAAATGGTGAAAGGATAAGGAAGTGGATGATATATAATTTTTTAGAATAAATAATATGTCATAATTATCATATATATATCCACTATTTTCATCATTATAACTATCCAAGTAAAGTGATTATGGAAAAAAATTACACCATAATGCAGAGATGGTAAGTCATACGGACACATGCACAATACTTTAATATTTTCATAAGAATGGTAAAAGGTAGAATTTGGTTATACCATAATCTTAATAAAATATCAGAATATATATTATATAGGATTTATTACTCTAGAATATAAAAAACACATGAATATGAAGTATAATAAGAAATATACTTTAAAAAGTCGGTAAAGATGATTACCTCTTATTCGACAATTTTCTTTTAGATCTCCTCTAAACGGGACTAGGGTAGGTCTTTTGGAATTACAATAACCTAAAAAATTAAATAAGTATTTTTATAAGATAAATTTATAGGTTTTGGTCGATATATATGGCTCAAAGTGGTTTAAATAAGTGAAGTAAGAGTTCCCTTTTATAATTGAGACGAGGGACAATTTTTAGCACTCTCTAAAAATTAAATTAATATAAATTAATTTGAAATTAAGATTTTATCAAAAATGAGTTATTTTAAAAATAATATGAATATGTTTATAAATCATATCATCTAATAATTTTTAGACAAGTTCAGATCACATTCTTACCCTTATCTTTTGGTTTTAACCCTTAATAAATCCCTTTAACTCTTACCGTGACAACATGGATTTTACTTCTTAAGGCTGAATATTTTGACTATAAATTAAAAAAGATAAGTAAAAGTATCATTGATGAAATTTTCAACCTTATTACTATAATTTTTTTAAATTTAATATTTTTAATAATTTTATATCATTTAATAAAATATAGTTTATTTTAAAATATGTTTAATGTCAATTTTGACAATATTAATTACATTGAATTTTAAAAATATTAATACAACAAGCTATATTTGATATATTATTTTAATACATCCCTAACATGTCAAGTACTTCTATAAAATTTTTATATGATAATAATTATCTCAAATTTTATTTATTTGATTGATTTTAAAATCATTTATTTGATATTTACATTAATAGAATAATTACTACACACTGTGGTGCAAGCATTTAAGATAAATATTTATTCACTAAAAATAAAAAGTACATTACTATGATGAATATAATTCCTATATATTTCAAAATAACCTTTATAGTTGAATATTTCTTTTTCATAACACCATATTAAAAATGATATAGTTATTAAAAATATGAATGTGGTATCTTTGGGTTTTCTTTAAATAAAATATAATAAATATCATATCCACTTTAAAATAGACATACATGGTCATATAAACGAAAATTAATTTATTATGGATGAAATAAGATCATCCAATAAAATTTGGGTGAGTTTTAGATTTATTTTCTAGTCCTTATCATTTTATTTTTAACCAAAATTACCCAATTTACCCTTTATGATGATCAAAAAAATTACCAATGTTACTATTCATATTAGTAAAAAATAAGAGGAAACTATTTTATAACATTGGAAATTATGAATCCAAATATGGTTTTCTTTTCTAAAAACTCAAAACACAGAAGTGGTAAAATTTAATTTAAAATTAAATCGGAAAAACACAATGAAAAATAGTTTTTTAGAAAATTCCCTATTAAATATGAAAATGTTTTTAAACCAAATTCTACCATTAATTGATTCCAATGAACTTAATTATATAATTAATAATATAATATACTAATTTTACTTTGAAACTATCATAAATTAAAACTTTTAAATGGTTGAAATAAAAATACATTTTTCAATAAAAATTGATATTTCTCACTATTTACTGGAAAATAAATATTTTATGAAAAATACAAAAAATTCACCCTAAGATAATTTTGGAATTGCAGTTTTTAAAATTAAGTTTATTTTATCTAATATAATTTATTAAATTTGTCAAAATTTAGTTTTAAAACAAGTGCACCATCATAAGGCAGAAAACTGCCTTTAGAAAAATATAGCTTTTTATGCGTAAAATTAGGTCTTTTATTATCCCATGCCTATCAAATATATTGGATGAATGTATAAAAATTTCATTGAATATATAATATATAAATTTATAAAGTGTTTTATACTATTCATTACCACCAATTTAACAGCTAGGTTATAATAGTCACATAATAATATTTCATTGTTCCTTTATGTTGGGTATTGCATACAATGTAAGATATTGAAGTGATTAAATTTAAAAAGATACATACCATAAAATATTGGGGTGTTACAATAGATTCTTAGAAGACTATATACTGAATCTAATTCTAAAATAATTTAAATGGGTTTTCCATGATCATGTTCCTAACAATCATATGTACCCATCAATAATACAGATGTTAGTTAATAACCAGAAGTTTGGATAGACACTCGGTTCGGACAAGTGATTAGGGGGTGGGGGTTGGGGTGCGGTGGGAGGGTTTTTTTATTGACTGGGGTTAGAATTTTTCGGTGCGGTGTACTGCCACATAGTTTTTTGGTAATATAAAGAAAATTGGGATGTTTGAATTTATATGGATTTCCCAGACCCTCATCTATTGTAACAAGGGAATGATGGAGGACTTGGCCAATCATTGGAGTCTGGTTACATAAACACTTCATCCGATGCATGGTGAGGTAGGCATCAGTCTCTGGGACATTGAGTGAATCTTTGGAATTCCAATCCTTGAAGTTATATATGATTAATTTATTCCTCTATCATCCACCTAGGATGATGCTGAGTGAAATCCCCGTATTACTATAGAATTAATCAAACCAACCAATAAATCCCTTGAGGAGGATCCATCTTTGGGTGACCATCCCATTCAATGAGTGGGATATATTCTTTATCAAGAATATCTATTATAATTATTTTATAAATGATTCCAATTCTTTCCCCTCAAGATATTATCATGGGGTAGAACATGCCTACTGGAATAATGTTAAAGAATGATTGTTTAATATATGTATGTGGGAGGTAACTTCATAATCTTATCAACCCATATATTGTAAATCCCTCAACCTTCACTTCCAGATTCAATTCTAAAACATGCAGTGTATTATTATTTTTGTATAAAAGATAACAAAAAAATACATAGTATATTATACAATTGAGGACCTTTTCCGGTCTAGGGTTTGTTGGATTAGTCAAACCTTACACTAAACCAGAGTTTATATAAAAAAAATACACAACATTTTTTAGAACTTAATCTGAAAGTGCAGGTTTTGGGCATTATAATTGGTATCAGAGGGAGGTTTTCTTAATATTTTATTCAATATTTTTTTTCTCAAGACAAGAAATATTATTGATTCTTGTAAAAAAACAGTAAAATTTGCATTTGATTTAAACCCCAAGGTACTTACATCATCCATGACTCAATAAATATTGTATTTAATATAAAATGTATATATACAACAAATTACAGTATATTACTATTCACCAAAAATTCATGTATTTCAAAAAAATCCCCAAAAATTTAGAACAACCATTTTTCTATTTGTAGAAATAAAAAATGAACTCCATTTCATGAAAATAATTTTCTAAATATAAGAAATTTAATTTTTAATTAAAAACATAATTTACATGAAAAATACAAAATTTAAATTTAAAACCGCTTTTCTAACACAAAGAAAAATTAATTAAGGATGCTTAAAACTATCATATAATCATAAGCCATCAAAATAATTATTTATGAATAAATTTTATGAAAATAATTTTTTAAAATTTTTAAATTAATCATAAAATTATAATTAAATATACATGACTTACAAAAGTACCAACAATATGATATAATTATATCATATTTTCACTTATAAGACAGATGAATTTCATTTATACTTTCATTGATATGGTTACTTATTCACTTGAATGATTTACTATTCATTATGGTCACATTACTTTTCATAAGGGTAACATTACTATTTATAAGGTCCAATTACTATTCACCAAAAATTAATTTGGTCCTGTCAGACTCCAGACATCTTACTGATCGCAATTGTGTATGTCAGATTTTTGAAATTTAAATCACAAAAGTGACAATATTATGTTTAACTGCAAGGCTATAAAGGTCACATAGTGTTTAGTAGTTCATTTAAGCACACAATGTTTCCTTTTGAAATCTCGATATGTCACATTTATCTGGACAGATTCCTAGAGATGCACCTGAGTGGGTACCATATTATGGTCTGGGAAAAGTATGGACTCATATTTTCCACCTTTATGATGGTGATAACCATGGAAGGGTGAGGAACATTGGTTTGGACATTCCCGTGCTAGTAAAACTTTGTTACCTGCTACACCACATCTACAAGGTGAAGTTCTTATATAGAATCTTTGGCCTCTTTCAGGTGTTATGGGGTTGGATGGGGTCTCACCGTAGTATATATGAGTATCTCAGTGTCCAAAACATTTCTGGTTCCCAGTTGAAGCTCTACATGTAAAGCATCAGTGGTGTCTGGACTATTGTGCTAAAGAGTTAGGAAATACAGAGTTTATTTAGTCACTTTGATCATTTTACCTTTATGTTGTATAAGGAAACCATTGGTAGCATAATTAAAAATTTAAAGGGCTACTGAGAGGCTTGATTTTATCTTATTTCCATTCATGAGGGAAGCCTTTCCACCTGAATTGATGGAAAAATCATTTGTGAGTGGTAAACACCTGATTGATTTGGGAAGTATTTTTGGTTTATTAAAACAAGATTCATAGCCACTCCATATGTCTACTCAAAGAATCATATGATAGTAGATCATTAATATTTTTGATGTTCAATAGGGTGGATACTCAAACCTATGTGAAATTTGCCCCGATCGGTGTAGAGATCATCCTTTCCAAAACCTACACTGACACTGGGATCCATTTATACCCAAATGGGTATTTTTTTACAAATTAGGGATAAATTATATAGGTCTACCATCAATTTCTAGGTTTGAAACAATTATGACACCTGGTATGAAAACCCTTTCCAGTAGACCAATTTCTCTAGAGATTCCATGCAAGATGGGGATGCATTTGGAGCCAGCCTATACATCAGGAAAGGTTCCAACTGACCCAACAACAATGATAATGAAACCCATGAGTGATTCCATTACCACAATTGAATTTTACATTTCATTCTAGAAATTATATTACTTGAGGAAGGATAACTTGGTCGCTAAGGAATGGGGGATATTATGTCATATAGAGCGAGAACTGGATGTCTTTGGGCATGTCACTACTCCCCAAGGGATCTATTTTAAACATCAAACCATAACAGTTAAATGAATCCTTTACAAATTCGATGTGATGATCCATTGTATGAGGGTCCAAATTTACTACTCACCCTGGGTGGAAGAAATTATGGTTGCTATCACAAAGTTAGTTTCTGTTGATAGGGAGGAACTATATAAATCCACTGAAGAGGAAATAATTTATCATTACATGCATTTTATTATGGTATTAGAAAAATTTGAGGATAAATATAAACCCTTTTATATGTTACAAGAGTCTTGAGAGATACAGTCACCCCTTGAATCCCTAGTGTATTCACCTAGAGGTATGGTGGCTATGACTGACATGGGTGATGATAAGGAGGATGATGATGAGGAATCCCCCGACTATATGAACATGATTAAGGTAATGACTTTTAGTTCTAAGGAATTAGTATCTACACCTCCAATGGTTCCATCACCATCACCTTCGATGTCACCTCCTTCCATAGATATTCCCTTTGGGGAAAAAATTAAGATGATGCAGGTGAAGTCATTGAAACACTCCCAACTGTTATTAATAAGTAAGAGTTTCACTTTTTAGAATTATCTTCTTTCTTTTATCTATAGTATACTTTAAAAGATTATCTTGACCTACCTAGTTGTATAGGCACTCATCAAGTTTTCTCACCATCATCATCAATCATGATCTACAGGAAAGTATAAATGGTTGGAGTTCAAGCCTGACCAGACCCAGTGTCTACCAAAGATACATAACACTTATGCCTTTTGACCCAACATGGTTTAGTGCACTTTTAGAAGGGGTTGATGCTAGAAGATATTTCTCCAATGGATTGAAAATGATATAGGTATCACTAGGAAAGGCTAACCACTTATTTGGATGCTTAACATACTTTCCATTATATATCATGTCATTTAATATTTATCTGCACCCATATATCTCCAAGGTGTCTTGGATACTATGATTATAGAGAAAACACCATTGGTGTTTTTAGGTCATTTACTACAAGAAAGCATCACCACCTCCCCTAAATGTGGAATTGGGATGATAGATTCCACCAGTGATGCAGTTGAAGAGGGTATTTTATTTTCACAATTAACAAGATAATTGGTTATCTGGTAACATTTAATTACTTATCTATTGATTAATAATGACTTATATTATTAATCATAATAGCCTTAACTCATATATCAAGGTCCCTATATCTTCCTACTTTTATATCCCTTCCAAATTGAAATATTATAACAAAGACCAACCCTACATCAATTCTATCAAAGGATGTGAGTACGAGTTCCTTTCTTAGCAGTTTGGTTCTAGAATATATCCATGTTCATGGATTGGAACCGAGTCACGGTTTGCAACACACATCCTTTCATTATCAGCTGCATTGAAAAGTATGTGGAGATATCTATAGTTTTATTATTGAGGTCCCCTTTGAGGTGATAGAGGGCCGGTTGGATCTCCTTAGATTCATTTTCACCACTGTTGGATATGGGGTGTTTTAATATCAAAATTTTCACGCCCCAGTTAAGGAAATGGTTTCCATAAGGGAACAAAAATGAACCCTTGAGGCGATGATGTCAATAGTGGATGCCTTGTCTTCAGTCGAAAAATACCTAGATGAGGTTATGCATAAGGATTCCTAGTGTGAAATAGAAGTATCGAACCACTAAAATTTTGTAAATATTGGGTAGTATGAGATTTAGAGGCTCCATCCTATGATTTACAGGCTTCAGTAGGAGTTTTCCGAACTATATTATATGCTAAAAGACTTAGAGAAAAATGTGGTAGAAAAAAGGGATAATTATATGGTGAAGAAGTCTATAATTGATGTTATTTCTAGGGTGGATGTATTACAACAGGATGAGAGGTGGAGACTAAAGTGGTCAATCAATACACAAATCTATAGTCTCCCTCGAACAGAAGTCTGTGGAGTACAAGGAATATTATGTGAAAATGCTATAATGGGCCTATACTTTTAAAATCATCAATTGTTTGGTGGTTTGTGGGAGAGACTCTAAGTTTTTGAGATTCATTCCTTTGTACATTATCAATGAAAATGTATTTCAAAATCCAAATGTTTCTATCAAGCTTTATTTTGTTCATCTTGTTCATGGAATTTCATCAATTCAGTATCGTATAGATCATCAAAGATATCAATCATTTTATAATACCCTATGAACCCAAACATGAAATCAAATGATAAAATCATCACATAATACTCTTGATAATTTCCCATTAATAATTAACAACATAAGAATCATCATTGATATACCTATGACAATCCTTCCAAGATCATCTAGTTCAAAAGGATAATTTAGGTAAGTAAGTCCCAGAGGGAGGGTGCTCTAATTTTTTGCTAGGTTAATGGACCTAATGAGTATAGATCAATTTTTTTTTACAGGGTTACCTCTATATATTTTTAACATTAAAAGCATTATAATTCTTTCAACTGAAGGTTTAAGGTCTTTCAAGTCAGACTGACAAGGTCCTGTAGTTTTGGTTTGTAATTCTTACACCTTTTTTTACTATAGTTTAAGGTCTTATAACTCAAAAATTATTTTTCTATAGTGTATAGTAATCTAGAATAGACCTTCTATTATTTTAGTTTAGGGTCATCTATCTTGAACAATAATTTTCTATAGTTTTATGTCATTTATCACAAAACTTCTCTTTCTATAGTTTATGGTCTTATAACTTGCACCTTCTGTTTTTATAGTTCATGGTATTCTATTTCAGACTTGTTTTAATGTAGTTTAAGGTATTCTAGCTTGGAAATTCTATTTCTATAGTTTAGGGTAATCTATCTCAGTCATTATTTTGAATTTAGAAGCTGAAGTAATGAAGTATGTTTATTAATGAAGGGTTTTGACACCGTATATCTAAATTGATATTATAAAGAATGAATATGATGGACGATTTATGAAACCCTACATTATTTCCTACGTTATGAAGGATGAATAATCATGAAGGGTTTTAATAACCAAATAACTTACTTAAAATATTATTTTTAGATAAATACATAATGATATGGATGTAAAATACAATTGGATATTTGGATTCGGGGTTCCGTAAATCATATCCAAAAGATTTTGAACAAGATATGACGAGATAGGGAATAAACACCAGGGATGATCATAAAACACACTGAGGTTCCAAGTTATAGTGTGATATTTCTATGGAACAAAGGGATCATATGTCCTTTCCTATAAGGAATAGATTCTTATAGTTGATAGGTTAAGGGTACTTATGCATTAGTTTATAGAGATTACATGCATGGTCAGACAGAGGGGTCCTTGATCCCTTCCAAGGACTATAAAATATTTGAAAAGATTCAAACACTTGGACAGTGAATTAGGACATGGAAAAAATATTATCCAAGGGAGGGTTATAGAACCCTAGGGATAGTTTGTTTTAAGGTCAATAAGCCCCTGAACCTATAACACATGGTTTTAGATCTTGAAATAGGGACTGCTAAAAGGTTTAATAATAGAGTACCACATTCATTTTCTGATAATGGGTATAATACACGGTGACATAACCTCAAGGGTGTCAAATCTAAATGAATAACCTAGTTATGGGAATTGTAAATCAGGATCTATTAATTTCTATGTTAAATTTAAATAGAGGTTGGTGGGTATAAGTTAAAACAAGTATCTCACATAGCCTAGTAAATAGCTCATGGATATAATGGGGACCTTTCCTTCAGGACTAGAACATCCACTAAATTCAATCTATGAGGTGTTGTTTTATTCACATGAAAATCCATGTGGGGTACGTACTGATAAGTTAGTCTCTATTACCAATACACCATAGGGAATAACTAAGAGGAATGACTCAAGGCCATGAGGTTCTAGGAGAATTATAATAACTCAAGGAATTGGTGGGTGTCAGTTCAAACTCAAACACCATTTTGAGGAGATGATAATTTTTTAAATCTTGGCTCAAAGTTCTAAAATCAAGAGTAATTATATAATACATTCATGCCGAGGATGATTAAAAATCACACTATGGTGATTATTTCCACTGTGATGATGTCAGTTCTCACATGGATATGAAGGCTCTTCTGGTAAGGCCAAAATATCTCTATTTGATGGGTATAAGTCCCTTATACAGATCCATCTCATATATAGTGGAATATAGGGGTATTTTCTCAATTTCTAAAGGCTATGGAAGGTTTATAGAAACATAACATTCTCAATATATGAAGTGTGATTTATGTATTGAGGCTCTCAAAAAGATAATGGAATCACCTAAGGCTTTAGTTAACTAAGGTCAGACTCTTTTGGTGCTTTGATAAGAAGTGATAATGGATGATGGTATACAAATTTTAACATTGTACAATGTAATTCACATTTCCCTGCAGTTTGCTGTCATGTGATGAAAAATTAATTGTCATAAAATTTCATGTCGTGTGACTAGGTTTTCTTCCTTGCAGTTCAACTTCATGTGTTAAGGACATGAAAAACAACATGATATTATGTAATGTATTCATATGGACACCTTGTATTTTTATGGGGGTGGTGAGGTCATAATTTTAATTATTATGGATGGATTTTCTTGGTTTTCCCTGTGTATTTTATATAATAAGAAATCATTCAACAACTAGATTTCCTAAAGAGACCCCCTATCTAGATCTATCTCACATAAAAATGTGGAAAGGATAATTTTTGCTTGATTTTTTATCTAGGACCATTTTTGGAGGGTCCTAATTGTCACAATGTTTCACGTGATTTCTGGAATCAAGTCACACATTGGTCTTAAATTGCTACCCACATAGATTTAACTCATATGTAGAGAGGGGTGTTTCATTTTCATTAAAATTCATGTCTACTCTTGGTGATGGGTGATCTAAATGTCACTACATACCTTATAAGAATATGAACCAATCTATATGTGGTTCCTGGAAAAGTCAGTAGTCCCCTAATATTGATCTAACTCGTATGAATGGGAGAGGGGAATGTTCTACTTAAAGAGAAGTCACCCACTATCATCTGGGTGAATGATCTTTAACTTTTAGTGATACTATCAAGGAAATGGGTCTCTCATATTGGGAGTAGATTTCATTGGTTGGGGAATCTTTACATTCTTGTGGATAAACAAGGTTAATAGTTTTCCACATGGATCAAGCACTAGGGAAGGTCATGATAGTGTCCAATATGTGGTTGGGCCTAGGATGATATACCCAAGAATCAATACGTATCCAAATTGGTAAAAAATTAATCCATAAGTAGTTCTTATATGAGAAGATCACAAAAAAAATCGGGATCCCACACAAGGAAGGGGGAATTATCATTTTGAATATTGCGGTTGGGCCCATGATTAAGGGACCAGGGTGTCACTGTGTATCATGTGACAATATGAATCATGAAACACATAGTTATTACATAAACTCTATGCATAGATCTAACTCTTATACAGAGATATGAGATTTTATTATCTTCTCTTGGTGAGCCTTTATATAATAGTCAGAAAAAAGGTCCTCTATGAAGATCAACCTCATACATAGGGAAAGTGAATTTACATATCCTATATAGGTATGAAGGTGAAACATTTATATATATAAAATATTTATGGATAGGAGGCCCACTCTGAGTAGTTTTTGGTATTTTGTAGATGGTTTAGAAGTCATATAGTTTAACATCATATGACTATGATGTATGGGGGATAAATATTTATTGTTGGGAAACTTTGACCTAATAGGATTTCCAAGATGAATGAGTATATTAAGGAATTTCAGTCTCCATACAAGATTTATACCCCAAAAGGGTACAAGAATATGATGTTATAATCAAAATTTGATAATGATTACAATGAACCAACATGTAACATCACATGTATCTAAATCCACTATAATATATGGGTTATGGGAAGTGTAAATCATAACCCAATAATATCTAAGTTAATGATAGTTAAATACCAGTTGGTATAGGTGAACCATTAATGATGGATTAAGTCCACATCTCTTGCAGTTAGAAAAATAGCTCTTGGATTTAAGGGCCCCCTCTCATATGGGACCATAAAATCCCCTAAGAAGAATATCTAAGGAATTGTGTTATTCTCCACCAAATCCTAACAGGGTACCTTTGTATTAGATATTCCCTATTACAAGTAAAATACGTGGTAGAATTGTGAGTATGTGGGCACAAGGTCCATGGGTTTCCAAGAAAAGTATATCAACTCAATGAATTAGATATAATGAACTCATATATCAAATATATGAAGTTTGATCATAGAGAAAATAATATTTAAGAAGGGTTTGATCACTCAAAAGTCTACACCAATGTGTATTGAACACATTTTTGAGGTGAAGGGATAAAACATGAAATTCCTGAGTACAAAACCATTATAAGGGATGATCTTTTCGATGTGAAAACCACTTTCAATGCGGTTTAATGTGATGTGAAAAGGATGTGTTTACCTATCTTTGAATATAAATAACCTCGATCATGATGGTTAGAGCAGCTTTCTAGGTTCCCTAATATAACATGAATCATGTCTGGTGCGAGTAACAAGATACAAATAGGTAGTCGGTTGTGCTATGGGAGGGTGAGTGATAATTAATATGTGGGGGGATTCACATTTTTTCATGAGTAGAAATCCCCACACAAATTTGGTCCTCATCGAGGAATATAGTTTAAAGTAAAAATGTATGTGGTCAGGCCTGAAATGGATAATCTTAGTGTCACTATGTATACTATGGAAACAGGAATCAAGCCACACAAAATTTCTAGGGAAATATCCCTTCATAGGTCTGGCCCATATGTAGGGAGGGGGGAATTTATTTTTTTAATATTTTTAATGTATTGCGATTGGGCCAAAGATTTGATATCTGAGCATCACTATATATACTATAGTGATATAAATCAATTCACACATAGTTATTATATGGAAAATTTTATAAACAGGTCTGACCCATATATAGGGAGGTGGAATTTTTCATTTTTATATAATAGCTGGACCTTGGATTTGAGACTCATGAATCACTGTGCATCATGCGTTAATAAGAATCAAACGACACATAGTTCTTATAAATGACCACATATGTAGATTTAACTCCCACTTACAAATGGGGTAATCTTATTTTATGTGTAGATCTAGCTCATGCACAGTATGTCACCTTTGAAGAGGTATCTTATCTTGAACAAGAAGGAAGCTTGGTTTGGGTGAGGTTTCAGTTCTAGGATAAAAGTGGGACTAATTTATCACCATGAAGGTTTTTTGGGGAAAACTCAGCGTAAGTCGGTAAAACCATACATAGGGAAATCATTTCATAGATATATATCATGAATAAGAAGAGGTGTTTGGTCCCACTAGCTAAATGAATGTTGTGTAGTTTAATTATTTTAGACTAGTATGTGGGTTTCCTACTATTTTATGGCCATAGTATGTGGACCTTGGATGTTGTGCAATTTAAAGTCTTCTACTGGGAATTTTTCTAGGTAGTTTAGAATCATATGGTAAGGACATGGAATGATATGTAGTTTAAAGTCTATCCATTAGGATTTAGGTATGAAAGTTTAAAACACAGATTCATTATTTGTCCTTATTGGATGTGAGAAAATAGGCGAAATAAATAATTTATTTAATTTCATATATCAAGGATGTTTGTTTAATGATTTATGGGATTAATTTCACACCATTAGAGATGAATGGGATTCATTTTTTTCTTCATAGATCCAGCTCATGTACTTTGAATTTCCAAATAACTGATATCCTAGATTAAACAAAAAGAAAATTATTGGGTGATTTTTTGGTGTTAGGATCAAGTGATACTACCTTGTTCTTAAGTAGGGTGATGAGAATAAACTCAATGTGATCTTGTAAACCCCTAACCCATGAACCATTTACACAAATCCAACTCACATGTAAGAGGTGAGGTAGACCCTATGTAAAGACCCGCAAATTTCAAGGAAATTTTTTTCTTAATTTTCTTTGGAATTTTACAAGAGCGTAGCTTCAGACGGCACCTGATTCCGAGGCCCGGTGTGCCCGGAATCAATTTCCGAAGTTTGGCTCGGGTACGTTCAGTGAACGGACGAGCGGGTTTTTCTATCTTTTGAACCGGTGCCCGGAATCGAATTCTGAGGGCACCGATGAAATCGCAGCGCCGGTATTTGCTTAGAAACGCCTCTTCCGGAGTTGCGTTTGCTCAGACGTGGTTTTTAAATTTCGGGGCTTTAAGTCAGAAATAAAATAAATTTGTGCGACAACTTTATTTTATTTCACTTAAGCTGCTTGGAAGCCACTTGAAGCCACTTAAAGGCGGCTTGATCTGAGCTGAACTGGATAGGATGCTATCCAGAAATATCCTACCCCCTTTGTAGGATATTTGTGAGGTGGGGCCCGCACGAGCCCCGCCGTTTCTTTCGCTAAGTAACGCACCCGCGAAAACTCGTCAAAGTAACTGAAAAGTCAACCGACGCGTTTTCTTTATTTCTTAACAGACCATTTAATTGGGCGGTTTATTTCGTGAATTAAATGGGCTGTTTCGCTCGTTGAATTAATTCAACGAACTGATGGGTCGTTACTTACGCTTTTGCGTTTGTTGGCATGTTTATAAAATAAGACCAACCTAAAAATCCTTTGAAAGGATTTGAGAGGACCTTTGTTTCTTCATCTCCCCTCCTCGCGAAGAACGCGAAGAACGCGAAGAACGTGAAGAACGCGAAGAACGCCGGCGACCGGAATTCGACGACGCACACCGTGATCTGCGACGTCGACGAGCTCTACCCGCGACGTTCTTCGGCGATGCCTCTTCTTCCGCGGCCGATCCTCGTTCAGCAATTAAGGTGAGAAACGAATCGTTTATTTCTCCCTTTTTTTTAATTTCAATGACAACGGATTTAATTAATTAAATCCGTTTGATCTTGATCCGGAGATTGGCGACGCGACGCCGGATACCGCGACGACGCGACGATCCCCCTTCTTCCGCGACGAGCAATTCCGCGACGACCTCTCGTCCGACGACGACGACAAGGTAGGGGTTTATTTTTCTTGATGATTCTTTCCCGTGTTTATTCTTTTGAAATAAAGAACCCGATCACGGAAAAATTTTAATTTGTTTAAAATTGTTGATTGGTTTTTGCTTTTCCCCCGTTGAGTTTATGACTAACGCGGAGGGTGCGGGTCTAACGAACAAGACCCGGCAACCCTCCGCCGATCTTTTGTTGTGCGGATTTGGCGGACGACGACGAACCGTGCGGCAAGGGCGATCCGTTGATCCCGCAGTGAAGATCGGCCCCCGGGAGGAGCAACGGCGCAGACGGGAGGCAAAACGGGCCACCGGAGCAACTCCGCCGGCGGCGCCCGGCGCGCCGCCGTGGAGGAGTTCCGCCGCGGCTGAAGCCGCGGCGGCGGCGGCCGGTTCCGCGGCCGCGCGGAACCGGGGAGGGACGCGGCGGCCCGGCCGCGTGACAGGCGGCCCCCCGCGGGGCCGTGTTTTCCTCCAAGCCGCGGGTCAAACCCGCGGCGGTTGCTTCGGCCGCTCGGCCGGGCCGCGCCCAGGCCGGACCGGACCCGGCCTAGCCGGGTCGGGCCGGGTCGGGCCGACCCGGTTCGGGCCGACCCGGTGCGGCCGACCCAGGGGGGGTTCGGGCCGGGTCGCCCCGGGCCCAGAACCCCCGTTTCGGTCCCTCTTCGGTTTTTCGCCCATATCTTGGGCCTCGGACCTCCGATTGATGAACCGTCAGTGGCTACGCGATCCTTGGATCGATACGGTCGTTTCGGTATATTATACTCAAGGTTTCGGAAGACTTTGGGTTCGGCCGGGTTGGTTCGTACACGAAACCAACCGGGCCCTCGGAGCGGAAACACTCATAACTTGAGCTGCGGACGTCCGATCGACGTACCGTCAGCTGTGGTAGTTTCCTCTATGTGAGACGGAACTTTTGGCATACTCCGCCCGAGGATCGGACACAGGCGGAGTACGGTCGGGTTGGTTTTTCCCTAAAAACCAACCGGGCCCCTGGGACGAAAATGCCAATAACTCTCAGACCGGGCGTCCGATTGACGCGCCGTCTGTTGCGTTGAGATCCTGTTGTCGATACGGAACTTTTGGATACATCAACTTCGGACTACGTGTCAGTTGATGTATCAGCCTCTCGGCTCGTGGAGCGGACCCTCCTAAACGAGCTCGCTATGTGCGGGAACCCTAGCGCTGGCTGTGACTTCGACGACAGAGCAGAGATCCTCCGTGGACTGCGACGACGGCAGAGCAGAGATCCTCCGTGGACTGCGGCGACGACAGAGCAGAGATCCTCCGTGGACTGCGACGACGGCAGAGCAGAGATCCACCGTGGACTGCGGCGACGGCAGAGCAGAGATCCTTCGTGGACTGCGGCGACGACTGTGCAGAGATCCTCAGTGGACTGCGTCGACTACTGCACTCAGCGATCCTACGTGGATCAGTGCTGCAGGTTCTGTGTGAGCCCGATCCTATGTGGGTCCTTACTACCGGTTCTGTGTGAGCCACTGCCTACAGGTTCTGTGTGAGCCCGATCCTATGTGGGTCTTTTGCGGGGGTTAGTACCTATCGATCCTTCGTGGGTCCGACGACTTAGATGGATCAGTGATCATCTTTGACGTCATCTGAAAAAGTATACCTGGTTGAGCTAAATCTTATGTTACTCTCCTTTGTGGATTGTGTTGAACTATCCTATGTGGATTTACTGTTTACTCTCCTTGTGGATTTGAGTCTTGCTTTCCTTTGTGGATTGAGTTGTTCTTGAGCTCGTGAGCAGAGCTAGAATTGGGGACTTAGGTATATGTATGGGCATATACCTAAGTCGAGTCAGATGTTACTTCGTGATTGCATCTTTCTTTTGTGCTATATCCTTTGTGGATTTCGGGAGACCTTCGGGGGTCTCGGGGTCCTTACTGAGTAGTTATACTCACCCCTGCACGGGCTATGCCCGCACCTTGTTGTGTTGGATGCAGACGACGGATAGCGCTGATCACGGTTGGGGCGTGGAGCAGGACGGTACCTGGAGGTGGACCGCTGGACGGGACGTGCTCGGAGCGGACGTGGGACCCGAGGAGCCTGGAGGCTATCTGTACCCACCCTTCAGGTGGGATTTCTAGTGGACGACACGAGGCCGCCGTCTTTTCTTCAGTTGCTGTTCTTTACTTTTCATTTGTACTTTCAGTTGGGCTTGTATTTCCGGCCCCCTTTAATTTTCTGCACCTTGTAGTTACTTTCCGCTTGCTGACTCTGTGGTGGTTGTTACTTTTAAAGGCAATGCCTTCCCTGTTTACCGAGATTTTACGCCTTGGTGCTAGTCGCCAGCCCCTGGCCTATGGAAGGCGGGCTTGGGGTAGTCACGGCACGGGCCCCGAGGTCGGGTCGTGACAAATTGGTATCAGAGGTGTTCGGTTCTACCGCAGACTCTGATCGTCTTTTCTTTCTATGTGAAGCAATAGTGTTTAGTGTATTGAGTGTGGTTATCAGTTCAGGGAGCCCAGTGTTGGTGCGGCGGCCGACGTATCCGTACACCAGGACCCTGACTCCTGATTTCCGACTTAATGCATGAAAACATAGATTGCGTGTGTGTTCCAAGTTTTCTTTGTGATTACTTGTGTCAGCTCACCGGGTATACTGATCTGCTTTATGAAAGTCTCAAGTTTTCCTTGTGATTACTTGTGCCAGCTCACCAGGTATACTGTTCTGACTGTGGTGCTCTTGTTCTCCTTTTCAGGATGGCCCCGCGACGACAGCCATCTAGGGTTCCGAGTGTAGGGCGCGACGGCAGCCCACCGAGCGACGAGGCCTCGGTGCAGGGCCCTTTGCCAGCAGTGGCACCGGCGGTAGCCTTACCCGCCGAGCCACCGATGCTACCAGTACCAGACGCTGACGATGCACGTCGCCTCAGGGAACTGCATGAGTTTCAGAGCCAGCGACCGCCCAGGTTTCGCGGTGAGGCGGACCCCCAGGCCGCCGAGGACTAGCTAGAGGCGGTGGTACGGATCTTTAGGCTAGTGAGGACACCGGCGGATCTCATGGTGATTCTCGCGGCGAGCCTCCTGCAGGCAGCAGCAGGACGATGGTGGAGCTTGATGCTCCAGGTTCACGATGAGGCATCCTTGCTCTGGGCGGACTTCGAGAGCCTCTTCCGCTCTGAGTTCGTCCCGGCCACCCTCCGAGCGGTGCGCATCCAGGAGCTTCTCCAGCTGCGCCAGGGCAGCATGACAGTCGCTCGGTACGCGGCGAGGTTCACTGACCTATCTCGCTACTCGACCGACATGGTACGGGACCCCTTCTTCCGGGCCCGGACCTTCGAGCAGGGCTTGCGACAGGAGATTCGGGCATCGCTGGTCTCCCTCAGCATTCCGACCCAGGCGGGAGTGCTGGAGCGAGCCCTCCTGATCGAGAGCTTCCTGCCAGAGCCTTCTCCAGCGGCGAGACCTAGCGCAGGGCGGCAGGTAGCTGATTCTTCGGCAGCAGGTAGCCGACGGATGACTCTCGGGTCCAGGCAGACCAGACCCCCACGCAGACGGCCTCAGGACACCGGCTCAGCAGTGCGAGGCACACAGCGGAGTGCCAGCCTTCCGAGAGGCAGGCTGTGCTACTCCTGCGGCGGGCAGGGTCACATGGCTCGTGACTGCCCGACTCGCCGACCAGAGGAGCAGCAGACGGTGGAGGGGCCACCCAGGCAGAGGCAGAGGGTCGACCGTGGCGGTCCGCAGGGAGGAGGCGGACGAGGCAGAGGAGCTGGCCGAGCAGCGGGTGGTGGGCGACGCTTCCAGGCTCTACCCCCACCACCACCAGGAGGGCCACCTCGACCACAGGGAGCTGGCGGGCAGGGACAGGCCCAGCTCGAGGCAGTGGAGGCCTACGACCCCGACATGCCAGAGATGAGTCGAGGTACGATCTGTGTCTATTCCACCCTTGCTGCAGTACTTATAGACACAGGAGCGAGTCACTCTTTCATAGCCTCTGCCCTTGTTCGGAGCTCGGAGATTCCGACTGATCCATTGGCTCGATCCTTACGGCTAGAGACTCCTACGGGAGCAGACTCGATGATTACGCACTGGTGCCGGCAGTGTGAGCTTACTCTAGGAGGTGAGAGCTTCGGCTGGGATCTCCTTGTAGCGGCGTCGAGGCCTTACGACGTCATCTTGGGCATGGATTGGCTATCCACGGTTCATGCCCAGATCGACTGTTTTAGGCGCAAGGTGCGATGTGTTCGCACCGACGGGAGCAGGTTTACCTTCACCGGCGAGAAGGGAACCTTTGCAGCACAGGATGGACTTCCGCGGAGGAGAGTGCAGCCCATCACTCATCAGTTGGCTAGCCTCATCCTAGGAGCAGTGGACGTGCGGAGTCCAGTTTTTCCTGCAGTGGTGGACCAGTACGTGGACGTCTTTCCCGACGACGTTCCAGGGCTACCTCCTCATAGAGAGGTAGACTTTTACATCGACTTGTACCCCGGGACAGCCCCGATATCTGCTCCAGCATATCGGATGGCCCCCGCCGAGCTTCGAGAGCTGCGGGTACAGTTGGAGGACTTGCAGAGCAAGGGGTTAATCCGACCCCGTGTTTCACCCTGGGCTTCCCCGATTTTGTTCGCCAAGAAGGCGGACGGGAGCTTGCGACTGTGTGTCGACTATCGTCGCCTGAACCAGGTGACAGTGAGGAACAAGTATCCGCTGCCACGGATTGATGACCTCTTCGATCAGCTCAAGGGAGCGCGGTGGTTCTCGAAGATAGACCTCCGGTCAGGCTATCATCAGCTCAGAGTTCGAGACGAGGGCGTGCAGAAGACGGCCTTCAGGTGTCGGTATGGCCATTATGAGTTCTTGGTTATGCCGTTCGGCGTAACCAATGCTCCAGCAGTGTTCATGAGCCTCATGAACAGGATCTTCCAGCCATACCTCGACCGATTTGTCGTGGTCTTCATTGACGACATTTTGGTATACTCGACGACTGAGGAGGAGCATGCCTACCACCTGCGAGATGTTCTAGACACACTCCGAGAGCACCAGCTTTATGGCAAGCTCTCAAAATTCCAGTTCTGGTTAGGTGAGGTCCATTTCTTGGGGCACGTCATTTCTGAGGCGGGAGTTGCAGTGGACCCCGCGAAGATCGAGGCAGTGCTAGCTTGGGAGCCACCCAAGAGCGTGACAGAGGTGCGGAGTTTCTTGGGCTTAGCCGGATACTATCGGAGATTTGTGCCGGACTTCTCCAGAGTTGCGGCACCACTCTCAGCCTTGACAAAGAAGGGGAAACCCTTTGTGTGGTCAGACAGATGTCAGCAGGGCTTCCAGGAGCTGAGACAGAGATTGACCAGCGCACCTATCTTGAGGTTTCCTGAGGAGGGAGTTGGATACGTAGTTTACTGCGATGCATCAGGGACTGGACTCGGGTGCGTCCTGATGCAAGAGCGGGCCGTGATCGCCTACGGATCACGTCAGTTGAGGCCGCATGAGCAGAACTACGCCACTCATGACCTGGAGTTAGCAGCAGTGGTCTTCGCTCTGAAGACTTGGCGGCACTATCTGATGGGCGAGCGCTTCACAGTCTTTTCTGACCACCAGAGTCTCAGGTATATCTTCTCTCAGAAGGACCTGAACCTGAGACAGCGGAGATGGATTGAGTTCCTCCAGGACTATGACTTTGAGATAGTCTATACTCCTGGGAAGGGGAACGTGGTAGCCGATGCCCTCAGCAGGAGGACGGGCATTCAGCTACTTGAGGAGGCGACGGAGCAGCTAGCCTCCTTGAAGATATCCTTCGTGGATAGAGACGGAGCAGCCTTTCTTCAGTCTCTCACAGTCTCTCCTCCACTTCTATGGCGGGTCAGAGAGGCTTAGCGTGGGGACGCTGACTGTGAGACCCGACGTGCACTGATATCCTCAAGTCAGGCGCCTGATGGCTTCTCCCTTGGAGCAGAGCACGACATCCTTTTCAGAGGACGTACCTTCGTACCAGTAGCTTTACGAGAGGATGTGCTGAGAGAGTTTCACACTTCTCCCTTGGCGGTGCATCCCGGAGTGGCGAAGATGTACCAGGATCTCAGGCGACAGCACTGGTGGCCGGGCATGAAGAAAGCTGTGGCAGAGTTCGTTTCACGATGCCTCACCTGCCAGCAGGTGAAGGCAGAGCATCAGGTACCAGCAGGCTTGGTACAGCCCTTGGAGGTCCCGGAGTGGAAGTGGGACGGTATATCTATGGACTTCGTGACTGGACTTCCACGCACTTCCAGAGGTCACGACTCCATTTGGGTGATTGTCGACCGACTCACCAAGTCGGCACACTTCTTACCCATCAGAGAGCAGGGCTCAGTGGAGAGCTTGGGACGTCTTTACGTCCAGGAGATCGTACGGCTTCACGGTGTGCCATCGTCTATCGTCTCCGATCGAGATGCTCGTTTCACTTCCCGGCTTTGGAAGGGGTTGCAGGAGGCGTTCGGGACGCGGCTCCATCTGAGCACAGCCTTCCACCCTCAGACGGATGGTCAGACTGAGAGGACCATACAGACACTCGAGGACATGCTCCGTGCATGTGTTCTCGACTTTGGTCGCAGCTGGGAGGACCACCCACCCTTGGTGGAGTTCGCGTACAACAACAGCTACCACTCCACCATCGGGATGGCACCTTACGAGGCGTTGTACGGCAGACCCTGCAGATCACCGTTGTGCTGGACAGACCCTGGGGAGTCAGCACTCGTGGGACCAGAGATGGTCCGAGCCACGACAAAGAAGGTCCAGATCATCCAGGAGAGGATGAGGACAGCTCAGAGCCGGCAGAAGTCATATGCTGACAGGAGGCGGAGGCCACTGGAGTTCGAGGATGGCGACCACGTCTTTTTGCGTGTCTCACCTCGACGTGGTTTACGGAGATTTGGCCGAGGCGACAAGTTGTCTCCACGCTTCATCGGGCCTTTCCAGGTCCTCAGCAGGATAGGAGAGGTGGCTTATCTCCTGGCTCTACCACCTCAGTTGCACCAGGTGCACGACGTCTTCCACGTGTCTCAGCTGAGGAGATACGTGCACGACCAGACGCACATCATCGACTTTGGGGAGCTGGACGTGGACGATGGGGCGACTTTTGCGGTGGTCCCAGTGGAGATCGAGGATCGACAGGAGCGGGTCCTACGTGGGCGGTCGATTCTTCTTGTGCGCGTCAGATGGCAGCACGGGAACCTCCAGGAGAGCACTTGGGAGCGGGAGGCTCAGATGCGTGCTCAGTACCCCCATTTGTTCCCCTAGTTTTTGATGTATCTTTACGGGGACGTAAATCCCTGAGGTGGGAGTAATGTAAAGACCCGAAAATTTCAAGGAAATTTTTTTCTTAATTTTCTTTGGAATTTTACAAGAGCGCAGCTTCAGACGACACCTGATTCCGAGGCCCGGTGTGCCCGGAATCAATTTCCGAAGTTTGGCTCGGGTACGTTCAGTGAACGGACGAGCGGGTTTTTCTATCTTTTGAACCGGTGCCCGGAATCGAATTCTGAGGGCACCGATGAAATCGCAGTGCCGGTATTTGCTTAGAAACGCCTCTTCCGGAGTTGCGTTTGCTCAGACGTGGTTTTTAAATTTCGGGGCTTTAAGTCAGAAATAAAATAAATTTGTGCGACAACTTTATTTTATTTCACTTAAGCTGCTTGGAAGCCACTTGAAGCCACTTAAAGGCGGCTTGATCTGAGCTGAACTGGATAGGATGCTATCCAGAAATATCCTACCCCCTTGGTAGGATATTTGTGAGGTGGGGCCCGCACGAGCCCCGCCGTTTCTTTCGCTAAGTAACGCACCCGCGAAAACCCGTCAAAGTAACTGAAAAGTCAACCGACGCGTTTTCTTTATTTCTTAACAGACCATTTAATTGGGCGGTTTATTTCGTGAATTAAATGGGCTGTTTCGCTCGTTGAATTAATTCAACAAACTGATGGGTCGTTACTTACGCTTTTGCGTTTGTTGGCATGTTTATAAAATAAGACCAACCTAAAAATCCTTTGAAAGGATTTGAGAGGACCTTTGTTTCTTCATCTCCCCTCCTCGCGAAGAACGCGAAGAACGCGAAGAACGCGAAGAACGCGAAGAACGCCGGTGACCGGAATTCGACGACGCACACCGTGATCTGCGACGTCGACGAGCTCTACCCGCGACGTTCTTCGGCGACGCCTCTTCTTCCGCGGCCGATCCTCGTTCGGCAATTAAGGTGAGAAACGAATCGTTTATTTCTCCCTTTTTTTTTAATTTCAATGACAACGGATTTAATTAATTAAATCCGTTTGATCTTGATCCGGAGATTGGCGACGCGACGCCGGATACCGCGACGATGCGACGATCCCCCTTCTTCCGCGACGAGCAATTCCGCGACGACCTCTCGTCCGACGACGACGACAAGGTAGGGGTTTATTTTTCTTGATGATTCTTTCCCGTGTTTATTCTTTTGAAATAAAGAACCCGATCACGGAACAATTTTAATTTGTTTAAAATTGTTGATTGGTTTTTGCTTTTCCCCCGTTGAGTTTATGACTAACGCGGAGGGTGCGGGTCTAACGAACAAGACCCGGCAACCCTCCGCCGATCTTTTGTTGTGCGGATTTGGCGGATGACGACGAACCGTGCGGAAAGGGCGATCCGTTGATCCCGCAGTGAAGATCGGCCCCCGGGAGGAGCAACGGCGCAGACGGGAGGCAAAACGGGCCACCGGAGCAACTCCGGCGGCCCGCGGAAGGCGGCGGCCGAAGGCGGCGGCGCCCGGCGCGCCGCCGTGGAGGAGTTCCGCCGCGGCGGCGGCGGCCGGTTCCGCGGCCGCGTGGAACCGGGGAGGGACGCGGCGGCCCGGCCGCGTCCGCGTGACAGGCGGCCCCCCGCGGGGCCGCGTTTTCTTCCAAGCCGCGGGTCAAACCCGCGGCAGTTGCTTCGGCCGCGCGGCCGAAGCCGAGCCGGCCGGTCCGGTCGGCCGGGCCGCGCCCAGGCCGGACCGGACCCGGCCTAGCCGGGTCGGGCCGACCCGGATCGAGCCGACCCGGTTCGGCCGACCCAGGGGGGGTTCGGGCCGGGTCGCCCCGGGCCCAGAACCCCCGTTTCGGGCCCTCTTCGGTCTTTCGCCCATATCTTGGGCCTCGGACCTCCGATTGACGAACCTTCAGCGGCTACGCGATCCTTGGATCGATACGGTCGTTTCGGTATATTATACTCAAGGTTTCTGAAGACTTTGGGTTCGGCCGGGTTGGTTCGTACACGAAACCAACCGGGCCCTCGGAGCGGAAACGCTCATAACTTGAGCTGCGGACGTCCGATCGACGTACCGTCAGCTGTGGTAGTTTCCTCTAAGTGAGACGGATCTTTTGGCATACTCCGCCCGAGGATCGGACACAGGAGGAGTACGGTCGGGTTGGTTTTGCCCTAAAAACCAACCGGGCCCCTGGGACGAAAATGCCAATAACTCTCAGACCGGGCGTCCGATTGACGCGCCGTCTGTTGCGTTGAGATCTTGTTGTCGATACGGAACTTTTGGATACATCAACTTCAGACTACGTGTCAGTTGATGTATCAGCCTCTCGGCTCGTGGAGCGGACCCTCCTAAACGAGATCGCTATGTGCGGGAACCCTAGCGCTGGCTGTGACTTCGACGACAGAGCAGAGATCCTCCGTGGACTGCGACGACGGCAGAGCAGAGATCCTCAGTGGACTGCGGCGACGACAGAGCAGAGATCCTCCGTGGACTGCGACGACGGCAGAGCAGAGATCCACCGTGGACTGCGGCGACGGCAGAGCAGAGATCCTTCGAGGACTGCGGCGACGACTGTGCAGAGATCCTCAGTGGACTGCGTCGACTACTGCACTCAGCGATCCTACGTGGATCAGTGCTGCAGGTTCTGTGTGAGCCCGATCCTATGTGGGTCCTTACTACCGGTTCTGTGTGAGCCACTGCCTACAGGTTCTGTGTGAGCCCGATCCTATGTGGGTCTTTTGCGGGGGTTAGTACCTATCGATCCTTCGTGGGTCCGACGACTTAGATGGATCAGTGATCATCTTTGACGTCATCTGAAAAAGTATACCTGGTTGAGCTGAATCTTATGTTACTCTCCTTTGTGGATTGTGTTGAACTATCCTATGTGGATTTACTGTTTACTCTCCTTGTGGATTTGAGTCTTGCTTTCCTTTGTGGATTGAGTTGTTCTTGAGCTCGTGAGCAGAGCTAGAATTGGGGACTTAGGTATATGTATGGGCATATACCTAAGTCGAGTCAGATGTTACTTCGTGATTGCATCTTTCTTTTGTGCTATATCCTTTGTGGATTTTGGGAGACCTTCGGGGGTCTCGGGGTCCTTACTGAGTAGTTATACTCACCCCTGCACGGGCTATGCCCGCACCTTGTTGTGTTGGATGCAGACGACGGACAACGCTGATCACGGTTGGGGCGTGGAGCAGGACGGTACCTGGAGGTGGACCGCTGGACGGGACGTGCTCGGAGCGGACGTGGGACCCGAGGAGCCTGGAGGCTATCTGTACCCACCCTTCAGGTGGGATTGCCAGTGGACGAAACGAGGCCGCCGTCTTTTCTTCAGTTGCTGTTCTTTACTTTTCAGTTGTACTTTCAGTTGGGCTTGTATTTCCGGCCCCCTTTACTTTTCTGCACCTTGTAGTTACTTTCCGCTTGCTGACTCTGTGGTGGTTGTTACTTTTAAAGGCAATGCCTTCCCTGTTTACCGGGATTTTACGCCTTGGTGCTAGTCGCCAGCCCCTGGCCTATGGAAGGCGGGCTTGGGGTAGTCACGGCACGGGCCCCGAGGTCGGGTCGTGACACCCTACAAGGTAAACACATACTTTATAGTTTAAGGTCTTACAAACGGGACCTAGGATGATGTGTAGTTTAAAGTCTTTCCACTAGGACTTTAGCAGTTGCACAATATATTATCATGTGACCAATACGTTTCCCACACAATTTAACATCATGAAGTAAGGATGTATTCCAGGTATTTTAACATCATGTCGTAAGGAAATCTTCTATGCAGGTTAAAATCAAGTGGTAAGGATGTATTATGTATAGTTTAACTTCATGATGTGAGGATGTATATTTAGTGTAATTTAATGTCTTGTTGCTAAGACTTATTTTCATGATGAATGTTATGAAAAGTACTTCTTAAAAATCCTCACATTGGTGGGAGGAGCAATTCATTCCCCGTTCATCATGGCTAATGAGTAAGCCCAATTAGAATAGACCACATGTATGATCTAAGGACCTTCCCAGTTAGGTTACAACATTGGCAGTTTCTTCCATGGTATCATAAAGGTTGTTAGGATAGTACCAATTCTATCTAGTGAAATGAACAGAGGATTACTTTTTTGTTGAAGGCTCATGTAATCTGATTTTGATGGAATTCGAGGTTGTGTAGTGAACTAAACATTTTCTCATCGAGTCATTCAAACTCATCTTTCCATTTCTATTATAGTTTGTTATCTCAGATTTGTCCATATATGGATTTTTTGTGTGATTAAAACTAGACTATTATGGGTAACAATATCTCTATTCCATAAACTAGAAAATATGGGATTACTTGTGTGGTTGTGCATGTGGTGGTATAGCAGGCCCATAAAGCATTCCAGATCTTGTCCATACAAGAACTCTTATCTTTGTCCACCATTTTATTGTCTATATTCAATGAAGTATTATTAAACACCTATATCTATCCATTTTTCATGCATGATAGTGAGATGAATATTTAGAATCAATGATATATTCTTAAAATAATCTCTTCATCTCATAAGAACAAAATTTGGTTCAATTGCATGTCAATGTAGTGCAAGGGACACCAAATAAGGTAATGATATTGGACTTCACAAAGTTGATGATAATCTTTATCTCAACTTCCTTTAGGGGTAACGAATTAACCCATTTAAAAATTAAGTTGGTTGTAGTAAGGATGTAGTTAAACTATTTAGCTATAAATAGGGGATATAGCCCTACAAAATCAATTCACTATACAAAAAATGGCTAGGAATACTTAGATACGTGCAACAAACTTAGGGGATTATGGATAAATTTGTCATGAATCTTACATTCATGAAAATTTCTGGGGAATTCTATATATTCTTATATAATCATTTTCTAGTGGAAACCAAGCCTCCCAATTTGGTGGGAGAGCCCGGTTCCAGACCAGTGAGCATCGTAGGAGCCTACATGGACTTCCTTCATAATGGTAAGAGTCACTCCTTCTATAATTCATCTGATGAGGACTCTATCTAAGACTCATTTATAGAGGAATTTCTTCTCATTTTTCCCATCCTGATGGTTAAAGTTTGTTTCCAAGCATCAAATTTGTTTCCTTTTGGCTCAAACTGATGATAGGGTCTCATTTTAGAGGTAACGTATTATGCAATCCATCCATATGAGGGTGGATATTTGATCTTAATTCTCTAGGGAATTATTTATCTAATTAATTTCCTCCACATCACAGATGATGACTGGAGAAACCACCCATTGGTGTACGATTTAGATGACTTAATCTTACTGATTATTATCATCTAGTACTATGTTTACATTTTACTATACATCAAAAATAGAATTATATGATTGAATGATGTGATGCAATATTGGTTCAAAAGGGAATTCCACCATCAATTCTCTCACATAAATAATGAGAGGGTCCAATTATTCCTTCTTGATGCAATACTTACTATTGATTTTTTTGATCACTATCTCCAAGTCCCATTTGACATTCTGGTAGACTATCTATAGCTATAGGGCTAGATATAGGCCTACAATAATGGAATTGTATTTTTCATCATTATTAGTGAATCCATTGGATTATGAGAAAGAATAGGGAAAAATTACCTTACCCAAGAAAAAAAATAAAATCCCTAGAGAAACCTGGTTGAGTGTTCAATTTTCTATTTTCTTTCTAGTCATACTTTTTTAAGAACCATCGAAATATATATACCATGTTCATTTAGTGTCAAGGGCTCAGTTAACTTCTTTGTTTGGAAGTTTAGTTCCCACTGACGTGATTTCTGTGGAAGGGTGTTTCATGAAGAAATCTGCTAGTGCCCACCCTTTGATTTCCTTATGTGACATGAATAGAATTTCATACTATTGCTGGAAGACCTCCCATTGATCCAAGAACCATATTAACATAGGAATTCCATGAATATACTTAATCAAGTTGGTACAATAGACCAGGTGGACTTCATGATTATGTAAGTAATTTCCCAGCCATTTCATTGAGAGGATGAGCATGAGATAGTTCTTATCAGTATTATAATTTCGATTCTCAATATCTATAAATGTTTGGATAAGATATTATAGAATATTTTCTTTCTATGAAGCTTTTTTTTTTGTGCGAGGAGGGTATTGAGCGATCACTCCATGGTGTCTATGTATAGGATAAGTTGATTTCCTTCTAATAGTAGCATTAATGTTGTTGAATTCAATAGGTATTGATTAAGGTTCACTAAAGAGTTTTGGTAGTAATCATACCACTAGTAGGTTAATCCATTCTTCTTTAACTTAGTGAATGGGATACATCTTCAGGACAAGTTTTCTATGAAACACTTAATATAAGAAAGGTTATCTTGTATCCCTCTAAATTATTTAAGATTTATAGGTGGTTGAAATCTAAGGACCGTACTAGTATTTTTTGGGCCAACCATTATGTCCTGGTGGAATATCACAAAGCTGATGAATTTCCCTTATGTTAATTCAGAATCATACTTTAGAGGGTTCATATTCAATCTTTGATTGTGAAATTTAGAGTAGATTTTTTGAAGATCAGTGAGGTGATCACAATGATTTCAAGATTTAACCACTAGGTCATCAACATAGAAATATATGATTCATCCCAATAAGTGGTTAAATATATGAAACATGGTTCATTGATATGTAGGTCCAACATTCTTTAATTCAAATAGAATGAATTGGTTGAAAAATATCGCTTGCGGTGCTTAGTGTATTTCTTATCTTCAAGGGCTATCTTGTTCTAGTTTTATCCAGAATACCCATCCACAAAAGAAAGGTGTTGGATGCTAGTAGTTTCATTGATAAAAATTTACATGATTAGTACTAAGAAATTATCCTTCATGAAATACCAATTAATTTCCTGAAAATCAAAGAATAACATTTATTTCATGTACTTACTCTTGATAGGGATGATGTTGGTCATCCATTTTGGGTAATACAACTGTGATAAAAAGTTGGATTTGATCATTTTTTAAACTTTGGATCCTACCATAGTAGCATGATTGGGTTGAACTATACTAGTTTACTATGTGAAAACTTGGTGGTCATATGTAAATCCTAGATTATGAGTAACCACATTGGGGTTTATCCTAGGAATCTCCGTATAATTTTAAGCAAACACCTATTAAATATGATTTAGAAGTGAAACATATATCTCTTTCTATTTAAGAGGAATGAAAAAACTAATCAATTTAAGAAATGGTACTTATTCTATTCCTTGCTTTAACTTCCTAAGATCATTAAGGGTGGTGGATACACCTTCATAAAATGTGGAAGGGGAATATTTTTGGTCATCCTCTTCCTATTCCTTCTATGTGCATGTGGGGGAATCTTCAGGCATGGTATACAACATAGGGGTACCTCCATATTTGATTGAGGATGAGAGGCTATGAGAAAAAACATTAGAATCTTGAACTCCCAAGGATGTTGTGAGGGAATCTTGTAGATGCTTTTTTTCCTTCTAACTACTTCTAAGGGAAGGAGAGGTATAAAAACCCCTAGTCTTATGGAATATCCTAATGCCATTCTTAATTTCTACTAATGGTGTAATGGAATTATTAGATCCCAATAGATCATTAGTATGAATATCATTTGATGAACCCACTTTTGTTGGTGTGATAATTATCACATAAAAAATATCCAGTGATGTTTGTGGTTTATAATATCTCACTAAGACTGAGTCTACTACTGTAATAAGGTTTATCAAAATTGCATAATTAGTGATTATAATTCTTTAGGTATTTTTAGGGGTGGTTCCCAAGCAGTTAGGAGTAGAAACTTTCATGCCACCCTCCATCATTGGTTATTTCCTTATCTCTTATAGAAACTTTCCTTGAAATATATGGATTCATAAGATTAAAAGTGGGGAATTGTCACCATACAGTATGCCAAAATTTCTGTTAATGGGGTATTTAAAACATTGGTATAATTTTCATAGAACCACCACATTTCTATGGAGAAAATTTATTTCGAGCATGAAATTGATTACTGTATCTTTCTGGATAAACATGAACTCAACATTATATAAAAGGTCCCCAAATTGAGCCTTGAGATTGATTTTTCTAAGGGACATTTTATAATTTTTTTATCATTGATTGGTTAGCTTGATTAGAGAAAAATCCTCCTCACCATATCCTAAACATACGAGGGTTCAAATTGGTATGAGGATGATCCAAGAACCATTACCAACCAGTACCCTTTGAATATAGAAATTATTGATTTTACTTGAATCATATAGGAGTTTTATGTGTCCTTTTATAGCTTCTTATTGATCATTCTCAGTGAATGAGTTGGTGTTATGCAATTCTACTTATGTAGTTTGAACTTGGTAAACCTTTCCTATAAAGACTTCTATCTCAAACACACAGGGACTTCAGAGAGTCTCAATAAACACCTCTATGATCTATTTTAAAATATAGAGAGAATCTAGGATTGAGAGTCTTACTAGGAAAACCACCAACTATTTTATAATGTTATATTTCAATGCTAGAGGTTTGCACTTACCAAGGTAGGGTTTATCCTTAACATATGAATTAGGAGATAAAGTATTTGGAGAATATAGGGATAATGTTTTGATAGAGGTCCAAGGAGCATCTAATTATAATGGGGCAGGTCGCACTGGACTACCCATTTGTTTGGGATAACTAGATAGTTTCTCCCCTATCAAAAGGTTGTTTAAAATTATTGGTTTTGAACAACCACTAAAAGCCTATAAGGAATCTTTATGCTCCTTTTGGGATTCCTGAAGTGCTCACCTGTGGGTATCAACCACATATATGTCTTTGGTAGGGATGTAACCAGAGTATTGGGTTCATCCACAACCACACTATCCCTTGTACCATTGGATTATATGGCCCCAGCTTGCGGATCCCTAGTTAGGTATAAGGAAATCATATTTAGATGTTTTTTCATCATCGAAGAAAGGATTATTTTAATGAATTACATTAAATAAAATAGATATTCGTCTGATTAGGATTCTATTTGGTGGGGTGATTTTTTAACTCAAAATGTTAAAGGAAATAAATCTTCAAGAGTTAAATCTAGTGTGGTCATTGGATGAGACTCTCTTCCTTATACCTCTTACTGAATTTGATAATTATGTCTTCCTTTGGAAGGTATATTCAATAGAGTCTCCTTAGATGCCATAATTATCAATGGTTTATGAATCTATGCTCTCAAGGTGGAATGAAATTGGTAAATTGTCTTTTGAGTTATCCAGTTATTGAAATTATATTCATGCCTAGAATTTTTTTTCCATTAACCCTATTCTTCAGTTTGGGTGGTGACCACATGGGTCACCTGTGGTGGGTATTTTTCCAGTATCACTTATCCTAAATCAACCTTGCCTCGGAGGATGTATTTGAAAACATAGCAGTACTAGATGATGTAACTCATTCTCCTATGAAAAGAGAAATAGTTTGGATAGTCATTTAGGATGACCTTACTAGGTTTACGAGGCACTGGTAGATTGAGATGGTTTTTTTCCATAGATATTAGGAATTAACAAATAACCTATTCATTTTAGAAGTAATACACTTTGTTCTTATGTTCCTCATGTCACGACTGGACCTGATATCTCCTTACCTTTAGACAATAGAGGTTTTTATACCGATCCCACTTGGTGGGAAGTACTGGGAGGTTCATGGACAGCTAAGGTGCCCTAGTAGGCACCATTACTAGTATGAGGGTTAAATCAGAAATCTTTTCTATGATTAGGATTTTCCCTATGGCATGGTAATGGGATGAGATTTGAACCGAGTTCACTGAATGGAATATTCTAGGAAAAATATTATTTCTAGGAACACATGTAATATACATGGGTATTTCATCAAGATCAAAGTTTTTTGGAACTTTTCTTAATGTTTCTTAGTAAAAAGTTCTAGCAATTTAGCTTGTTAAGTTGGGATACTGAGTGAGTAAATTAGACCATTCTATCTAGATATATATTCAGAGACCCTCTAATTTCCAAGTTGTTTATAGTTGTTTATGTTTATGATCACCATTTTCCTTATCAAGGAGATAATTTGATAATGGAATTGATGATAAAGGTATTCCCAGCCCACAAAGGACGTTGTTGGAAGGCTATTGTAACATGAAAATCTGACCCCACTGGATTCTATACAAATAATCTTAATTTTTTTACTTTATTCTAGTCTTGAGGGCCCATAATAGATCTATATTAGGATACTAAGTGTGTCAAATGCAATTCCATGTCTCTCGTTCCATCAAATGTTGAGAATATTGCATTACTAGAATTATGTGGGGAAAGGTTTCATCCAACCATTTATGGTATGGGTTATTTTTGGGTTATATGAGGTCATGAATACCCTCCATGTATTCCATATGAGAATATTGGTACTCAATTGTGTTGATTAGTTCTGGAGGTGAAATAATCTAGACCACCTCATATGCATAGGGAATGAGTGATGATTCATTCAGTTATCCTAATTTCATATCCTGATGATTATCAATTTGTGATGGACCCAAATAATTACCTTAACATGGAGGAGGTTGTCACTATAATGAATGAAAATCATGGTCATCTTCAATTTACACATTTATTTAGACTATTTTCATGGATCCAGAGCCATCTTTATGCTTAAATTTTACCTCTAAAAGAAAATTAGATATCTCTTGATATATGGAAGAAGGGATATATGTTCCCGGTTGAAGGTGACACCCTATTGGAATATTGTCCTTGAGTAATTTCTCATTGAGTTTTCTGATATTATGTATCTCACTATCATATTATTCTAGTTTTTCCTACATAGAGGGGAGTTTGTCCCTTCTAGGTAAGTAGTGGGATATAGCCAAACCTTTCCCTTTATCCTTGGTGGAATTCCACTAAGGAGGTGGAAAATCATCATTAAAAGGTTTCATATTATAATTTATTCACTAATTTTACATAGGTGTAGCCTTGTTTTGTGAATCAATATCACATAACTCTTGATGTACCATTTCCGCATTACACCCCTATGTGTTTGTGTATTGTTCTGCATTACTTGCTGGATTGATGGCGATGCTATTCAATGAGGCATAAAACACAATGGTATTCACCACATTATTGTCCAAATAGTAGGGCAAATTTGTACCACCCATTACCCCCTTGAGAGTTACACGGGGATACTATCCCTATCCCTTGGTCTTTTCGGTCCATCTTGGCTTATGATCATTGTGGGGTTTGAATATATTTTTTAGATTCCCCGCATCATAGACCATGAATAGTGATCTTGATGGAATTGCTAACTATTTTTTATGAGTGGTCCCTAAATGAATGGGTTATATATCATGGTGTGAGTAATGTATGGTATCCAGGACATTGGTATTTACCTCATATCTTAGAAAAGATTAATTTCCTTTGGGGTGATGATTAAAATTCCCCCAGTCTTCTGAGATGGGGCTGATTTGATGAAATTATTAGCACTATATGATATTATTTTTTAGGATATAATGACTTCGTAAAAACTCGTTGAGATAAAAATTCCTCCAGCCTTATAGGCCACATTTGATTTATAGCCTCCACCAATTTCTTATAGACCCTCTTAGTGTTTGATGACCCTATTTGTGGAGGTCAAGGTAAAAATACCCCCATCCCTATGGTTTGGGTTTTCTCCTAGATGGATGCCATGGAAAATTACATTGTGATCTGATTGATTTCGAACAATTTCATCCTTACATTGATCAAGTGTAGTGGAAACTTATGAACAGAGACACTTACTATGTGGAGTTTTTTGGTAGTTTGTGACTTCAACTTTTGTTTGTAATATGTGTTCCCATTTTGTCAAGAGGATTATATAAGAAGACTATTGAGGGAAATATCTCTCTCCCTCTCTCTCCACACATGATTTATTTTCATTCTCAAATTATAGGATCTATGTTGGATTGGCCAACTGGCCTACATGTTACTTGATCTTGTGATCTATCTTACGACTATGAAATTTAAGGATGCTACATTTGGGGATATTTTTTATCTTGAGGATGGGGTGAAGTTAAATGATCTATAATCACCCCATAATTGGTTATAGATGTTTTATAGGGATTGAGGGATTAATTTCTAAAGTGTTTCCATGATATAGAGGAAAGAATTTTGTAGTATTTTCCATGACTTTCTTATATCAGGTCCTAAGACATAGAGAATGCGACCAGGTCTATCTGACAATAGATTTTATTTATGGATTGGAGGTGAACCTAGAATTCCAAATAAGGGAGGTGTCAATACTCAACCAATGAATGGTTTCCCACATGTTATAGTGTAATTAAGGTACACAATATTCTTTTAGCTCATCTGGGACTTCATAACTAGACATAATGATAGGCCAAAACATAATTGGGAAGCTATCTCCTTCCATCTTCCTCTATATATCTATGTTAGCCTCTTATTTATCAGGGGAATATTCCTCCACTAGGTTAGACTATAGAGGTTTTTTTATGGGTCACCTGTTATCCTAGGGGTGAGGCATTTCAGGTAGTTGATAGAGGAAATATATATTCTTAACCTTGGTGTTTTTAGAACCTCTATATATGAAGATTTATTTTCACGGGAGGGGGGGGGGGTTACTTGAATGGGAAAGATATCACCACAGGGAGGTTTTCTATAACGAATGTTAGGGAGAGATTCACTGTAATCTATCTCTATACTAACACGAGAAGGACTATCATGGTAGTTATTATCATCAACTTCAGATAATTTGCTGGAAAACCCTTTAGGTGTTGTAGATATGCATCATACAACCTCAAGGACACTAGCATTGAGAAGAGTAGGAATATGAACCCCATCCAACATCATGGCCAGAATATACCAACCTATATTTTGGGGTCGAGCAGTAATATGATCCTTCATCACGATGGTCATCAAAATATACTGATGACCATATATTTATGTAGGTATATGAGCCCGCTACTGAGAATCTACTAAATCTTTTCAGTGAGATTTTGTATCATCAGTTGGGATATAAACATACCTTTAAGTGGTTGCTGGAATATACTGGTCAACCTTGGTTGAAGTAGGGGTCTGAGCCCAGTTCAAATATGTAATGCATGTCAGAATATATAGAAGGGAATATTACATGGGATAAGGGATATATGCCTCCTTCTGAATGGAATTTGAAGGATTTTGATGCATTATTTTATTTGAAGGATGGAAGATATGCACCTAGATCCAATAATCTACTAGAATATGCCATGTAGATTCATCAATGGGGATATGATCCCACCCTGAGGTGATTGTCAAACTGGGTTGATGGAACTTGGTTGGATTGGGAATATGAGCCGGATCCAATGCCTTTGGAACATTCCACTGGCCTTGTTTGATAAGAATATTCACCTTTCCTGAGATGATTTCCATACTATGTTGATGAATCCCGGTCGAAAAAATGGTGTGAGATCATTCCTACACCCTGCCCTTTATCATAATATGATGATAATCCTCCGGAATGGGAGAAATAATATGGACTTTCTCTAGAGTATCTTCCTATTCATGTTTACCTTGTTTATATGATACTCTACATATTGTTAAATGAACATTTTCTTATCCCTATATCTTTAATAGAATGTGATAGTGAAGTTCCTCCATTGCTTCTAGAATATTGGGACATTTCATAAGGGTGTATGTAGGTACATGGGCCTATACATTCTCGGTTGACAGGACGTATTGGAAGACATATTTTTTGAATTGAAAATATATTCCCACTCTTTTCCTCCTTTTTATATAAGAATATTACAATGGAATTCATGCATGGGGTAGGGACATATTCCTCCACCATGATTTCTATCAATTTGTATGGGAATAATTAGTTTGGGTGAGAAGGGATGTGTGCCTTCTCACTAGCTTCCAATGGAATATACCGATGGGCTTCATCAACGTAAGAGGGGATATGTGACTTATACCATTTATATTTAGATTTCTAAGCCTAGTGATCTCTCCTTGGTGCCTGTGTATAAGTATCCAGGGCAGTGACTTGTCAGGTAGTGCCCTGAGTAGGCAACTGAGGGGGCATTTGTGGGATTGCACTGGTGGTAGTAGTTGACAGGAGCCCTCAAAAGTAACTCCCGAATCAGGATGAAGCTATAGTCGACCTCTTGTCCCACATTCCTAAGATAAGGAAGGCATTGATTGTCAAACTCTATAGATAAGCTCCCAAAATGGTTAGAAGTGGTGAATGGCATCACCAGTTTCACGGTTGCATTCCTGGAGCAAGGTGGGATTGTGGGGTTCAATATCTTGAAACATCTTCATGCGGCCTCAAGGGTTAGTATTATACCATGTCAGTGCTACTACCTGAACATCTTATTTTCCACCCAATGGTGAAGGCATCTAGTATGTGACATTGTTTCATAATCTTTGGAGGCTATTTCCATAGTGGAGGTTCCATAAAATTTTCTTGATGATGTCATGACTTCTAATTAATGTGATTTTTTTGAGTACATTACTTGTAATCACATGGGGAAAAAATAAATAAATAAGGCCACCGATTGGTAAAATATTTCAAGTAGGTCATATTATTATTTAGTTGTACACTGTGAATCATGTTGTTTATTTTCTTTGTTGGTTTGACCATTTTCTTGAATGGAATATGTAGATTGGACTGCCCATGGGAAACCTAATTACATTAATTATTGAAAGATTTATATCAGGTTCACCATTTTTGTTTTTCAAATTGGTGGAACAAAATTTCATAATGGGGTTTGGAAAATCCATCGTTTTGTACTCATGAAAGGGTTGACACAGTTAAAGGATTCACATCAAGTTCACTATTTTTGTTTTTGAAGTAAACTAACAATGATTCCCATATCTATAATGAACCATGGTCCTACTTTAAAAGGCAATTGTTCATTGTAGTTTTTACCAAGGACCCTTAGGAACTCACATCGTTTGAGAGTATGAGAGTTTGGGATCATCACTCCCTTTTGGGGGGAATTTTTCCAACTCTAGGACTCTCTTATATATTTACGATGTGTTCATGAATCTTCCCAAATCATGGTATGGGACTAGTTAGCCTAACAAAGTGATAAGGTGTTAAACCCATATAAATACAAGAGGCTGTTATATTAATGATAACATTTTTATGTATCATAGGTTTTCCATCCATTTCTTGTTATTTATTAACAATGAGGGACTTCTTGTGTTTTGAAGCCACATAACTGGGAACTCTAGAGTTCACTGCCATCAAGGGAGAAAATTTATATTTTAGAATTGGTATTGAACCTTCAAGAGGCATCCTATGTATTTTATGATAATAGAAATAAAATCCCATTTAGTTTATATAAAACCATTCTATGCTATTTAACGTCATTTGAAAAGGATTTATATGGGGGAATTTTAGAATTGGGTATGGAACTCAAGACTTAGGAAGGAATCCTACACATCCTTCTCATAATAGGAATAAAAATCATCATAGTTTAGTTTTTTCCCAACCTATTGATGGGTGGGGAACTATAATTACCACTTGTGAGGATTTTTTTCCCTAGTGATTAGGAAATCTAGGGACTTATTTCAAGATAGATTCCCATGTTTGGATGCATTTGTATCATGATATTGACATGATCAGTGCATATCCCTAATACCATGTGAGTCATGCTCAATGTGAGAAAAAATAGATTGAATAAGACGAAACATGTCACAATGGACATAATATTGAATTTGTGTGGGGATTACACACTAAGGTTATCCTAATATATGAGTTGTTCTCACACATTAAGGTCTCCCAGATATTTGAGTAGGGATTACTCATTAAGGTTGTCCTGATATTTGAGTGGGGTTTACACACTAAGGTCACCATTAAATTTGAGAGTGGAATACACACTGATGTTACCTTGATATTTGAGTAGGGAATACACACTGATGTCTCCCTGATGTTTGAGTGGGGCTTAAACACTGAGGTAATATATATATTTGAGTGGGGCTTATACACTAAGGCTACACTTATATTTGAGTGAGTCTTACATATTTATGTCTCCCTTATTGGGGGATTTTTTATTATGCTAATGGAACAATCATTGAAAGTACCTAAGCTCATGTAAGTCATGCTCGGTTTGAGAAACAAGAGATTACAAGGGATTGGACACACCACCTATAGGTGAGGGACTTACACGTTGAAGTATCCCTGATGGAATATTATTAGAATCATTATGAAGGACATGAACCCAAAAGTAAAGGTTTGAAATTTCTGTTTGATATGGATATCGAGCCTTAGAAAGGTGTCCTAAATATCCTATTTATAATAGGAATTAGATTCCTGGTTGTTAACATGGATTCCTAACCCGTTGATGGATGATAAAAGATGGTTGAACCATAACACATGGGTCCCATAAGTTAGAGTAAATGGAATTTCATGGGACTTACACCAAGGTGGATTCCCATGTTAGATATCTAACACTTATCCTCTGATAGAAAGAGAGAGGGGACCATGAGTATTATATTGAGTATGATTGGATGTCATGGGGGAACACTTTAAGGACATGGAATGAATATGGTCACATGAGTACATATCCATTGGTCCATTATAGTCACTCTTAACATAAATGGGGTGGTCGAAAAAATGGCTCATGATTAGGGGTTCACATGGTTCAAGGGAACATGTCCATGTGTGCCCTACTAACAAGGATGGCATGTCCAAGGGTTTTCATGTGGTCTATATGAAATGTATGGGGGTCTTCTCATGACCATTTAATTTATCATGAAAACCATGTGATCTGGTTGACTTGTTTTGGGGTGTATTTTTAACATGACTAACATGTCCTAGGGTCCTTCACGTGACCCATCTGACATGTTCAGAGTCCTTCACATGATCCAACATGTCCAAGGGTCCTCCACATGAACCATATGACATGCTTGAAGTCCTTATCATGATTCATATAACATTTCTAGATTCATTCATATGATCCATATCATGTGTCTAGAGTCTTTTTTTGATAAATGAATTGATCACGAGAAATGCGTGATACATTCAAATAAAGAAAAGCATAACTTCCATCATGAAATGATCCCATAACTTATATTTTTTTTCACATAAATCCCACATAATGTTTTTTCAAGGAATAAAATTATAAGTCTAACATGTCTAGTGGCCTTTGTGTGATCAGTTCACTAATCACCTGAACCCTTTCATAACTTATTTTTTTATTTATCCTAAGTTACTCACCAGAATTTTATAGGAGGAAGGATCTTGTGATAGAATAATCCCTTATCCCTAGAAATTACACTCTTGTATGTGTGTTCCCCTATATATATTTTCCAAGGGTTTTTTTAAAGGTATCCCCACCCTTATATCTATTCCACTTTGTATAGAGGAAAGTCCACATACCTCATCTTGAGTCGGTGGAAGGACCATCCACATAATTTTTCATGGTTTTATGCTTTTCACATGATCTAAATTCATTTCATTAGGGAAAACATCCCTTAATCACATGAAAAATAATGATTTCTTGATGGTTCTATCATTTCCAGCCTCCTCAATCATGTAATCTTTTCATGTGACCTAATTTCCATGGAATTTATCACGAGCCTTCAAGGAGAATCTACTGACATTTAAGATGGAAATTCTTTAATGACTAAAATTAGACTGGAACACATGTCCTAGGGCCTTTACATGATAAAGACAACATGTCCAAGGTCTTTCACATGATCAGGTTGAAATCTACCTAGGATTTTTCATGATCAATCTAAAATTTATGGGGGCCTTCACATGAAAATAGCATGACCATCATCACATAATGATCCCATCTTTTACACCTTTATTGCAAGATCCCTTTGGTGATTGTCCAATAGTTGTTTTATATGGTGTTTTCTGATCAATAAAGACATGTCTAGAGGTATTTGCATGACCAGGATGACCTATTTTAGAACCTTCATGCGATCAATGAACTGATCATCAAAACCTTGTAATCCCTTTATATGACCCGATTATCATGGTAGAAAGTAGATTACCTCAAAGGGGGCGCTGCATGATCATTCATGGATCATGAATTAGAATAAAACCCTCATCATAGAGATTACTATTTGGTGGTACTACAAGCATCATGTGATGAATTTATGTGGAAGTGAGTCTCTAAGAGGGTCATTCCTTAATGTGAACTCAACATGTGACTTCTCATATATTCTCACTTCTTCTTATCCTTTTGTAAGAAAAGGATACTCATGATTTTTCTATTTTTAACTCTAATTTTATAATTCTCAATGAGAGGGATTCAATAAAGAGCTAAATCTAAATTTATTCTCTTGGTAATCAAGTCTAGTATTTCTTGTAACCCATCTTATTGATTTCTTTTTATATTTAATATTTTTCCAATTAGACTATCATAAATGTTTTTCTTGATATGCATTACGTCAATGTTTTGTTTTTCATCACAAAATTTCCAAAAAAGATATCTTGAATAAAATGGATTGTTTCTTCCATTTATTTGTTTTATGACCAGAATAAACTTTATTTCCAAATGTGACATTGATGTTTTTCACCTTATTATAACATTACTCAGCTAAAAATGGCAATGGGGAAGAATCATACTCTTGTAAACTATTATATTCATTTTTTAATTTTTGATAAGGGTGATTCATTAACAAGAATATCTGATGTCCCATATACACTTACTTTATTCCATTCTGAAATTGATGATATGAAGTACCTCTTCATAAATTGGACAAGATTTAAATCCTTTAATACTGTTTCTAACTAGGTTTTTATATGCAGTAAATTCATTTTGAGTGAACATTATAATAGCCTATAAAAGAAAAACATATTTCTTGTATAAATCAAATATTGTAACAATTTTCTTCCATAGAAACTACAAACCATCAATTAATGGTGATATATTAACATCGATATCATTTCTATGTTTTTTCACTCCATAAATCATTAAACTCATAATCAAATATTTAATCTTCATACATATATGTGTGGAAAATTAGTAGAAAAACCAAAAAATATTCCATGAACTATGTTCAACACTGAGACTATGATATGGATTCATTCCATATGTGTAAAAATCCATTCTATGATTTATAAATTCATTTCCAAAATGATAAAATATTTGATCAAATATTTTTCATTGCGGGGAATTAGCGGGATGATGTTGGTTTCCATTAAATATGAGATCATTTAAATTCCATAATAGCCTATTTTCATTATTTTAATTAATAAAGAGTCACTTAAAATGAGGAATTATTAGATGATATCAGATTTCATTAGCAGGAGGTTTAGGGCATGTTATTGAGAATGAATCACGGTTGAATTTGTCATCAATTTTATATCATTATGTACCACATTTAGGATATTTAGGTAAACTTTAATATTTCTTCATATAGAGCACACAATTGTTTGGGAAAGAATGTATATTTTTATACTACAATACCATTGGAAATTATATTTTCTTACATCATAATTGAAATTTTTAAGACTATTGACTTCTATAAGTTTCTCTATTAAATGTTAAATAAATTTAGTGAAAATTTTATCACTCTAACTAAGTTTTTATTTCAATTTAACTAATATTATCACTATAAATAACATTTTAAATTTAGTGAAACCTAAGAATAAGGTCTCTCAACATCTCTTTATAGTGGATAAACATTTTTTTTCAATGGTTGCAACCCATATATCATGAATTAATTTTTTAAGATGATCCTCTATCTCATGCATAACATCTTCATCATCATTAGAACATTACTTTTTTGTTATTTTACCACGACAGATCTAGAATGCATAATTGTGACTAAAAATATAGAAAATCAGATGGTATTTGATTTCACAGTGCCCTAATTTACTCTTATTTATACATTTAATGCTTGGATAGAAAATCACTTCTTTGTTTTAATGATTTCATTTAGAAAATTCCAAGAAAATCTCAATCCATTTCACATATTCATCAGTATTTGTTTTTGTATTTATCTAATTACAATCCATTAATTACCTAAAATTTCACAACATAATACTTGAATATATTAATACAAATAAATATTTAAACACACACACACACACATATATAAAAACAATCAAAACATATAAGAATATAAATATATAAACATGCATAGATTTTTAACAAATATTTTTTATCATAAAAACAACATAAAAATTAAAATAAATTTACAAAAAAATGATTTCAAACAAAAAAAATTATAATTATAATAAATTTATAAATACAAACAATTACAACCAAAAAAAAATTATAGTAAAAAACAATTCGTAATCACAAAAAATTTATGACATTAAAAAAACCAATTTTTTTAATTGATAATAATATGCATACAAAACATTGAATATATTAATGAAATTTATAACTTATATATACAAAATTTATCTTCCAAAAATTAAAAATAACTTAAAAATTTTTGAGGTTGACAATGGAAAATAGTTCTTAAATTCTACTGAACTTGGTTGAAGGTGTTAGTAATAAGGTGAATGTTTCAAGATTGAAGAGAAATTTTTTCAAAAATGAAGTAGAAAAAATAATGAACAAAAACTATAGAAAGCAGAAGTGGGTTGATAAGATTAGGGTTTCCATGGATTTAATATTATCAAGAATTATGAAATAAGAATGTAGGATGGAAGATTGAGGATAAATGATGTGAAAATAAGTTTAAAATTGAATGAATGTGAAGATCGAGCATGGTTGGGTGCCATCGAGAATCGAGAGGATGGGGTTTTTAGAAAAAAACACATTGAAAAAATTATGATATTTCTATGGAAAATAATTTTTTAAAAGTATTTTAACCTAAATTTTATATAAAACTAATGTTAAAATATTCCTGCTTTACTTTTGATGTTGGTTCATAAAAAACCAACATTAAAACTCTAACACTAAAGTGTCTTCTTCTACTAGTGATATTTCATATCAAAGGAAGGGGTTAATTATTTTTTTTAAGATTATATTAGTTAAATTTAGAATTATCACTACTATAGACCATGATTTTAAAATCAATATAAATAGACTTTCTCAGTGCTAAAAAATTCTGACAAGCTAAGAACCCTTAAAAGCCGTGACCACTATCCGTGCTATAAAAAGTGAAAATAAAGATTGTATTTATCAGTACTAAAACAAAATCACTGATAAAGACACCCTTTATCAGAATTTGTTTTAGTATTGATAAATTTTTTTTGGAGCTCCTCACCCCTATTAGTAATTAAACCCCTGCTCCCACTCTTACACACCCCCTTTTTTCAGCACTCACAAAGGCCCTTTATCATAGCTTTTACACTACCCAGCCATCAATTGACCAATGTGTGCACCTGGAATCTATCATGTGATATCAATTGTGTAATTAAAACCACTTTACCACTTCCCTAATGTCAAGACCCGTCCCAGTGGGGCCTGTGCCGTGACTCCCCAAGCGTGCCTGCAATAGGCTAGGGGCTGGGGACTAGCACTGAGTAGGCATATCAATAACATGAGAGGCAATTCCTAAGTACCTGTACACACACACACCTATATCCAATCCCACAAATGTTTAAAGTAAAATCCACTTAGTAACAAATATATGCATACAACTAAGCCCAAACAATAGATTAAAATGGAACGTAAAGTGCGAAAAGTAAATTGTGCCAGAATATAAGCCCAACCAAAAACAAGAGTCTGCATACTACAAAGTCCAACCTATAAGCACAAAGAGGTACTGGGACTACTGCTCATAGTAGTAGGAACACCTCAGCCTATAAAAAACTCAGAATGGTGGTTCAAGACCTAGTTCACCCTGGACTCCGTCAAAAGGATGCTCGTCTTCACAAGACATGACACATGCGATCAAATACTGTGCAGGTGTGAGTATAACAATACTCAATAGTGGACCTCAAAAACCAAAAATAAATATACAAAGGAAAGGTACAATAATCTATACACATTATATGCCTACTGAACATATAACAAGGGAAACACAACCCGATATACTCGAAACCCAGACCCGTAGTCCACAATGACCCTATACCCATGATAGGGATTCTGTTCGAAGATTCCATAACACACTCATCTGGGAGAACTCACTCCACGAGTCTGAAAGATCTGATGAAGTCCGTCTGAGAAGTACTATTCATTAGTAAAATCCATGAGAGATATAGATGCACTAATGGATCTGAAGAGAGAACTAATACACTCTTTCTGGGAGAACACACCCCTGAGTGGGAAAATATCACGATACATGGATGAGAATCACTTCTAAGGAATTTTCAGATACCATGATTCACCCGGATTCACCTGATAGGTAGAGGATCAGTGTCCTGTGGGATTATTCATGTTGATACCTGACTATACCTAGGGTCAAGAATGGATAGGGGATCTTGATCTGGGCCTCTCGGAGGGATACAAGACTCTATCTCGAAAAGTCCTGCTGAAGGGATCATACTCCTATGGATAGAAACAATACTTGACCTTTAGGGGAATGAAAAAATGGATCACTAACCCAAACGAAACTAGTCCATGGAACGATGGACAAGACGATGAAGCCATGTAGTGATAAGTATACGACATGTAGGATGGTCACACTCTGTGTCCTCTAACCCCCAGTACTCCCCGTGTACAATGATCCATTTTCAAGGCTTGTTATGTAGATGAAGGTATATACTATGTGTAATAGAGTAAGATTTCGTGTTCTACTATTCGGGGAGGGCTCCATGTACGTTGTCCATGTGCCCGTACATGGTTTCAACCAATGTGTCCCAGACCATGTACCGGTATATGGGGTAGTTTGCGTATCCGATTATGTTTGGTCATGTGGTGGAGTACATGCCATGTACTCCACCCAATGTCTATGTATCTTTAGAGATACACAATGAGCCCGTACAATGACCCTCATGCCGTGTGACTATGGTCACACGCCATGTAAGTGATTTCCATCACCCAGAAATCCAGCCGCCGCTGGGTGGGGTCCACACGCCATGTCTCCTAAGAGTACGCTGTGTTCTTCACCGTGGGCGGCGGGCAAGACCTGGATGCCACCATGTTGACCCAACACGACAAGTTCTTCAGGATTCATGCTATTTTTTTAGGATTTTCCAGAATCGTTGGTCTTTGTTTCCACCCTTCAGGTGATCCTTCAATCTTCGATCAGGCCGTCCGATCACTTTGAAACTCAAGGTTCAATGTTGACCCGTCACAGCAAGCCAGTTTCTGTTAGTTTCGAGCCTCCGATGGGCCCCAAAAACAAGTCTCGATCCACCTGCATGAAGATCACTCAAAGGTAGATATCTCAGGAACCATGTTTATTCGTCTGCTGCTGTCATTGTCACACCTCTGTTAGGTCGTCATGATGTAGGATCTACAATTTTGGATCTTTGCGTTGCGGAACGGGTGTACAACGATCCGTTGTTTGTCGACCCATGAAGAACATGAAGAACGCGGGCAAAAATGGGGAAGATATTTAATAAGAAAAAGAGGAACACACCTCCATATTCATTTGTTATAGCATCAATCCTCTCCCATTATTATGTTTATCGGTGAATCAAACGATAATATGAAATATATCATAAAATCAATTCTCGAATCAAAAACCCTAAAAGAAATTGAAAAAATAACACCCCCCCCGCAAGAATGCATGATCTGCAGATCAATATGTTCGTGGGTTGATCTGCATTTTTTTTTAGTCAAAGAAAGGGGAAATGAAAAATCGAAAAAAACCAATACATTGATTTAGTTGAAGAACGATCACTGCATTACGATCATTGGCAAGTTTTGTCGATTCCGATGTGCATCGATCGATCACGTCGTCGTCGTTCACCAACAAGTTCACCTTCAAAGATCTAATATAAATCCTTAATTCATAGGGTTATGCAACTAACCATTTAAACTTTCTATAAGCAGGTACTAATAGGGGAGGATTAGGTCAATGCATTTAAGTAAACATCTAAAATGAAATAAATTATTTGTTTATTTTATTTATTTTAAAATGTCTGAAAACTAAATTTTGCAGCTGACCTGTGGAGGTCGATGTTAGGCCCCACCAATGGTAAAGTCACTTCTCTGAACGTAATGGTGCCCCTAAATTTCTGACCTGAGCACCTATTTAAAAGTGATTCCACTTTTTAAGGAAAAATTCTCGCACACGCTATTTAGAGTTTAATTTATTTCTAACATTTATTCCGAGAACTTCGGTCTTCAAAATTTCATTCCGTTGCAAATCCTGGTCTCATAATAATTCCATATAATATTTAAAAAAATACATGGAAAATCTGAGAAATTACATTCTCCCTACCTTATGGCTTTAAGTCTCTAAAAATCCAAAACAAAAGGAAATTCAAAGAGTTGTGGGTACTATGCATAAATATGAGCCTCCAGCTCTCACGTGCACTTCTAAAGATTCCTGTGCGGCCAAAAAACACACACTAGGGGAATCACTCACCAATTAAGGACCCGTTCCTTTCAATCCTCGATCTCCACTAGGTACTCTGTGAAGGTCGATCCATCCTCAATATCTAGCTCTCCCCAGTCGACGATGTGAGATTGGTCATGCACGTACATCCTCATCTGTAACACATGGAATACATCATGCACCCAGTGCAACTACGACTATAGATATAGGTATTACACCACCTCACCAACTCTACATAGTATCTAAAAAGGTCTGATTAACCTGAGAGACAATTTTCCTCCCCTACTAAATCTTCTAAAGCCTCATCGAGGTGAGACCTGAAGGAAGACATGGTCTCCCTACTCAAACTCCAATGGTCTCCATCATTTGTCAGTATAATAATTCTACTGGATCTGTGATGTCTTCATCTTCTCTTGGATGATCTTCAACTTCTCAGTTCTAGCTTGCACCACCTTTGGACTCATGAGTGCACACTATCCAGGGTGAATAAAAAAAATGGTGATCGATAGGGTGGTCCGTATAAAGCCTCAAATGGCACCATACCAATGGTGTAATGGTAGCTGTTGTAGTATGAAAACTCTATCAATGGTATGTGTTCCTCCAAACCGCAACAAAAATACATGATATAAGCCCACAACATATCCTCCAGAACCTGAATGGTCTTCGCCATCTGACCATCTATCTGGGGATGGAACGCTGTGTTCAAGCATAGATGTGTCCCAAAATATTCCTTCAATCCCTTCCACAACCAGGATGTGAAATGAGCATCACAATCTAGTACTATCGTTGAATGGATTCCATGAAGCCAAACTATCACCTTCATGTAGAGGCATCTTAAGCTCTCTATGGAACTCTTCTCCCTGATAGCTAAAAAGTGGGCCGAGTTGGTGAGTTAGTCAATGATCGCCCAGATGGAATCATGTCCCTTAGACATTAATGGTAAGAACAACATGAAGTCCATCGATATCCCTCCCCACTTCCATTGTGGCACTTCCATGGGGTGAGCTAACCCAACTTGAACCTGGTGCTCAGCCTTCACCTTCTAGCACATAAGGCATTGAGAAGAAAACTTTTCTACTGCCTTCTTCATACCTATCCACCAAAACTGATGCTAGTGGTCCTGGTATATTTTTGTGACTCTAGGATGTACTGTGAAGAGGGATCTATGAAACTCCCTCAGAACCTCCTCCCACAACACCATTGGAATGACCGTGCGTCCTCTGAAAAGGACTACGTGCTCTCCACCTTGCGAATATCCATCAAGAGAAAGTCCGGTGGATAACTGATCTCATAACATCTCATAGTTGACATCACCTAGTTGTGCCTCCCTGAATCTCTATAAAAGTGGAGGAGTGAAAACCATCAACTAGAGATAAGCTGCATCATCTCCATCAACAAAGGATAACTGTAGTGAGGACTACAACTCTGACCCCTCACTCAGCAGCTACAAACTCGATATCTTACTAAGAGAATATTCCAAAATGTTCCCCTTCCCAGGAGTATAGAAAATATCAAATTCATAATCCTGGAAGAACTCTATCCATAAAATCTTCCTGAGATTCAGATCCTTCTATGAGAATATGTACTTGAGGCTTTTGTGGTCAGAGTAGATGATAAATAGTTTTCCCATCAGGTAGTGTCGCTACATCTTCAATTTGAAGACTACCGCTGCCAAATCGAGATCATGGGTCACATAGTTTTGATGATTTACCCTTAGATGGCGCAAACCATAAGAAATTACTTCCTATCTCTACATTAGGACACTGCTATTCCCGGTCCCTGATGCGTTGCAGAAAACTACATACTCGACACCCTCTTCTTGAAATATTAATATCGGTGTGCTCGTAAAATTCTACCTCAACTGTTGGAAATCCTCCTGTAACTTCTCTGTCCTTAAAAAAGGATACCCCTTCCGGGTCAAGGTTGTCATCGACACTGATATCTGGCAAAAATCAGGGATAAATCTCTGGTAGAATCCTTCTAGCCCAAGGAAGCTCTGCAACTCTTTCACACTCTGAGGTGGATCCCATGATAACACCACATTGACCTTGGCCGGTTCCACTACTACTACATATACTAAGATAACTTGTCTCATGAAGTGGACCTCCTATATACAAAACTAGAACTATGATTGATTCCCATAATGTTGGTGCTCCCAGAGTATATCTAGAACCATCTGCAGGTGCCTCGTGTCCTACTCCTCTGACACTGAGTACACAAGGATGTCGTTGAAGAAGACCACTAAGAACCGGTCTAAGTATGACTAAAAGATTTGGTTTATAAGTCCCATGAACATTGCAGGGGAATTCATCATTTCTAAAGGAATCACTAAGTACTCATAGTGACCGTAGCGGCACTTGAAAGCCGTCGTTGGCACGTTCTCGTACCATACTCAAAGTTGGTGATAACCTGACTTGAGGTCTAAATTAGAGAACCAACATGCCCCTCTCAACATATCAAAGAGGTCATTGATCCTCATAAATAAATACTTGTTCTTCATTATCACCTGGTTCAGGCGCCAGTAATCCACACACAACCTCAAACTCCCATATGCTTTCTTGAAAAAAAACTGGGGCTACCATGGGTGAAATAATATGTCCCACAAAGACCTTACTCTCTAAACCCTCCAACTATACCCTTAGTTCTCGAATATCTACGGGAGCCATCCTATATTCTAGTGAAGATATTGGTTTCATCCTAGGGTGAAATTCGATGCAGAAGTAAATCTCTTCGTGGAGAGGTAATCCTAGAACATATTCTGGAAACACATCCCCGTACTCCGCCACCACTACTGGTAACTGAAAGCTCACAACATCTGCTACTCTGAGGGTAAGGCTAGCCAACTCATGAGTGATCGGATGCACCCTCCTATGTATGAGCCCATTCTGTGCTGCCTGGGTCTCCTTTTCACCAACAAAGTAAAACATCATCCCATCGCTACAGACACAACACAATCTTCACCTAATGCTGTTAATCTAGGAATGAACCTAAGATATACAACCCATACCAAGAATGATTTCATAAGGCATCAAATCTTCCACTAAGAGGTTCCAAACACAACTCTTGCTTGTAAGGGAAAGATCATACTGTCTTCAAAGATGCATGATCATCACGTCTCCTCCTATAGCTGTCTCCAAGTGTAAGGGTCGAGTCAACGGATCAACCAGAATCTAAAGGTTTCACAGAAAACATTTGGAAAGGAAGGAATGAATGGAACCTGTGTCGATAAGTATAAAATATGAGGTATAAAATACACAGATTGTACCTCAGATAATCCCCGAAGTCCACAGGTCATATGCCTCGACCGCATGCATCTGTCCCCGCCCCTATCCCCCAGTTGCCTAAGCTAGGTGCGGACCTCCTAGGGGTGGTGGTGGAAGTAGATCAAAGTGTCTGCCAACTCCTGTATCTCTCCCTGCTCCTCTTCCATGTCCACCACCTGGCGGGTCTATTTGCTCCACTCTTTGCCTCTGTCTCAGTGGTCCTTCCACCACCTCCCTATTAGCAGCTCGATAGGTTGGACAGTCTCTAGAGGGACATCCTCTACCATCACAAGAGTAGCACCACCTCTCCCTAGGCTGACTGGATCTATCCCGAGAGCCCTAGACTGTCGATCCCCTATCTTGGGTCCTCCTGGGACATATCCCCGACCTGATCCCTTGTGCCTGACGCCGAATCCCTCCTGTTGAGTTCTCCACTCCTGTCTGCCTACTACTGACTGCCACTGGATGTATCTGCTTAGCCAAGAAGCTCTCAATCACCAAGGACCACTCCAGCACTCCATCATAAGTCGAAATGCATAGAGTCACTACACTAGATCATATGTCCCTTCATAGACCTCACTTAAAGGTACAAACTCTGAAGTACTGATCTCAGATTATATCCATCGAGTATCTGGTAATGTTAGTGAACTTCGATGAATAGTCATCCACTGTTAAACTGCCCTACTAGAGCTGAAGAAGATCCTGGATTCATACTTCTCTTAGTGTAACCAGAGATAACTCCTCCCTAAAGTGTCAATAGAATTCCATCCATGAAATATTCTACCCATCATGAGTCTGCATGGTCAAAATCCACCATTGTCCCACCGAACCCTGAAGAAGGATCGCTCCTAGGATCACCATCTGGTCTACTGGTGTCCTTACTGGATATAAAGCTCTAGTCACTGACTCAATCCAGTGCTCATCCACCCGAGGGTTAGGCTCATCTCAAAATCTGAGGGGTCTCAGTCTCTGAAACTCATGGAGCATGCTCAGTCTTCACTCCCCGTCTGCTAGTATGGCGGGTACCACGTGCTTCTCCACTGGTGGTGGTATAACAGGTGCACCACCTGGAGGTAACACATGGGGAACTGATCCCTAAATCTAATCCTCCTCACTAAGGGGTTTATCCTCGTGATCAAACTGCTGAAGCCTAGAGAGTATGCATCATGGAGGCATCCTATAAAGAAAAAATATGTACCATGGTCAAGAGTATATATGGATAACTGATATTTAAAAGAAATGGAAAAAACCCCATTCCTATATGATGCATGTTCCATTATTTTATTCCCCCACAACTAGTTCTTTCATATATTGAGTCGAAAGATATGTTATTAGAGTCTTGGTGTATGGATACGTCGGCCACCTGCACCAACACTGGAGTCCCTGGATTGAAAGACAAACTGAAAACAATTAACATTATTTCCCCCAACCAATATCACAGACTCTTGGTCATATGGTAGAACCAACAACCTCTTATACTACTCTGTCACAACTCGTCCCAGTGGGGCCCATGCCGGGACTCCCCAAGCCCACCTTCAATAGGCCAGGGGCTCATGACTAGCATTGAGTTGGTATATCACTAACATGGGAGGCATTTATTAAGTACATGTACACACACACACACACACCTCCAAGACCACAAATGCGGAAAGTAAAAGACACTAATAAAAAAATTCATGCATACAACTAACCCCAAACAACAGAGTACAAAATAAAGTAATGCACATAAAGTAAATTGGGCTAGAATACAAACCCACAAAAAAAATCTAAAAACTATAAAGTCTAACCTATAAGCACAAAGAGGTACCGGGAATGTAGCTCATAGCCATAGGAACATGTAATCCTGTAAGGAGCTTAGAAATCTTTGTCCGGTCCTGGTCCACCATCGACTTCGTCAAAAGGGTGCTCGTCTGCACAAGACATGACGTGTGCGGGAATAGACCGTGCATGGGTGAGTATAACAATACTCATTATAGGACCTTGAAAAACACAAAGAAATATGAAAAGTAAAAGTAAAGTCATCTCTACATTGTATATTTCTACTAAACATAAAATAAGAGAAACACATCCAGATATACTCAAAATCTAGACCCGTAGTCCACAATGACCCCATACCCACGCTAGGGATTCAGTTCAAAGATTCCATAAAGCACTCATCTAGAAGAAGTCACTCGACGAGTCTGGAAGATTTGATAACATATATCTGGGAAGTATTGTTCATCTAGAAAATCCATGAGAGAGATAGATGCACTGATGGATCTAAGGAGAGAATATATACAATCATTCCAGGAGAATACACTCTGGAGTGGGAAAAGAGCACGTTACATGGATGATGATCACTGCCAGGGCCTTGGAGGATACCACGAATCACCTAGATTCACCTTCAAAGTAGAGGATAAATGTCTTTTAGGATAATTTACATTGATACCTAACTCTACCTTGGGTCATAATGGATAGAGGATCTCATTCCAGACCTCTTAGAGGGATACCTGACTCTATCTCAGAAAGTCCTACTGAAGGGATCATACTCATATGGATGGAAATTATACCTGAACATCAGGGGAACAAGAAAAGGGGGAACTAACCCAAACAAATATGGTACAAGGGATGGTAGAAAAGAGGATAAATCCATGTACAAAGAAGTACACGACATGGAGGATGGTCACACGCCGTGTCCTCTGACCCTGGGTACTACCTGTGTACAATGGCCCGTGTGGTAAGGCTTGTCATATAGATGATGGTATAAACGACATGTAAGAGACTGAAATGTTGAGTTTCTCTATTTGGGGAGGACTTAGTGTATGCTGGCCATGTTCGCGTACACGAAATAAACCAATGTGTCCCAGGCTGTGTACGGGTACACGTGGTAGTCTGCGTATCTGGCCGTGTCTGACCATGTGGTGGAGTACATGCCATGTACTCCACCCCATGCTCGTGTATCTTATGAGATACATGATGATCCCACACAAGGACCCAGAGTCTGTGTGATGATGGTCACATGCTGTGTTAGTGATTTCCGTCACCCAAAACTCCATCCAGTGTTGGGTGGGGTCCACACGCGCATTCTTCGAGATACAATCCTTGTTCTTCGGGATTTTCCAGAATCACTGTTCTTCATCGCCGCACATCGGGTGATCCTACGATATTCGATCCAGTTGTCTAATCGCTTTGAAACAAAATTTTCAAGGTCGCCCCGACAACATGAGGACATTTTCGTGGGTTTCATGACTCCGATCAACCCCGAAAAAAAAAGTCTCAATCCACCCGCATGAAGCAAAATCGAAGGTATATTTCTACTAAAACATGTCGATTCGTCTGCTGCTGTCTTCGTCGCACCTCAATTAGGTCATCATTATGTCTGACTTACAATTTGGTATCATTGCATTGTAGAATGGGTGCACAATGATCTGTTGTTCATCGCCCAAGGAAGAACAAGAAGAATGCGGGGAAAAAGGGGGAAGAAATCCAATAAGAAAAAGAGGAACGCACCTCCTCCATCATTATTCACGATGTCGATCTGCTCTGATTAGTTGGTTTAATAGATAATCAAATGATAATCCTACAAATATCAAAAAGAAATTCCCAAATCAGAAACCTCAAAAGAAACAGAAAAATATCACCCTCCCACAAGAATGAACAATCCATGGATCAACCTGTTCATGGGTTGATCCACTTTGGTCGTTTAGTCAAAGAACTGGTAAAGAAAAAATCGGAAAAAACCCCTACCTTGATTTGATTGATGAATGATCACCGCGTCACGCTCGTTGGAGAGGTTCATCGAATCCGAGGTGCGTCGATTGATCACATTGTCATCGTCCGCCAATGGGTTCTCCTCCAAAGCTATAATGACAATCCTCAATTTGCAGGGTTATGTGGCTAACCCTACAAAAAACCATAATTAGGTATTAATAGGGGAGGATTAGGTTCCTGATTCTAAGGAATAATTTATAATAAAATAAATTATTTATTTATTTTATTTCTTTTAAAATGTCTAAAAACTAACTTTTGCAGCCGACCCATGTCGGACAATGTTAGGCCCCACCTAAGGTAAAGTCGCTGCTCTAAATGAAACAGTGCCCTCGAATTTTTGATTTGGGCACCCATTTTAAAGTAATTACACCCTTTTATGAAAACCACAAATTCACACTATTTAGAGTTTAATTTATTTTAAACATTTATTCCAGGCACTCCGGGCCTCAGAATCGCACACCATCGCAAAGCCTGGTCTCGTAATAATTTCATATAATATTTAAAAATAATACATGGGAAATCCAAGACATTACACCTAAGATTGTTTTATTTTATATTATATGATATTTATATTTATTTAAATATATTTACATAAATATTTTATTTACATATTTATATATATTTATAAAATTATTTTAAATACATTTATAAAATATATGTTTGTGTGTGTGTTATATATATATACTTATATTTATTTAAATATATTATATATTAATATTCATTTACATATATTATAATATGAATTTAAATATATATACATTTATTAATACACACACACACATGTATATATAAACATTATATATACATTTGTATAAGTGTATATATATTCATATATTTTTATAATGTAAAAAATGGTTAGATACCTTTTTAAATAAAATGAATAATAATTATTTATATATGATTTATAAATTTATTTTTAAATACATTTTTAAAATTTTTATATATATTTTATATTTAGATATAAAATTTAAAAATTAGATATAAATTTTATAATTTATATATATAAGTATATGTCTATATATTAACATATAATTGTATATTTTGATATACTTTCTTTATAATGGATTTATAAATATTTATTATAAATATGTTTATATACTATATTTAATTATAATGATATATTTATCAAAATACATTTATATATTATGTATTTACACAATATTGGCACAGACACACACACACACACACATTTACACACACATGTACTGATTTATATTTCTCACATACACACATGAATATTTACATATATTAGAATATACATAAAAATATGTAATTTTTTATTGACACACATATATATATATAAATATTACTTGTATATATATATATTGATAGATTTTATAAGGTAATTATAATGAATATTTTTTATTTTAAATTAAATATATAATAAAGATTCATTTTCATATGGTTTATATATTTTTAAATAACATTTTAGGTAAACATGTTTAAATATTTATTTGTACAATTGATTTATTATGTGTAAATATAATAAAATATGCATATATTTAATTATAATTAAAACTACAATAATAAAAAATTCACAAACATTATATCTATATGAATGTATTTATAGGGAATGAATTCATTATCCATTAAAAAAAGGAAAATAATACCTTGTTAAACAAAGCTAAAATGCCACCGAATATTAAAAAATTAGGTTATCCCATATTAAAACTCAATTTTAGAGGCACTACATGCCTTTTTTGACCTAAAAAAAACAGTACCTAAGGTTTCTCCAAGTTAATATGATGTATATTATTCACAAGATTAAATTTGATATGTGGTAGAGACCAAAGAGACACTTGATAAAAAAATTATGGCCATTTAAAGTTGAAGTAATGTTTTAAACTTATCTTAGATAGTTTATTAATTTATAGAATTTTTATACAATCCAATTATTATTAAATGAATATTTCTCAATAAAAACTTTTAAATTATAAATTAATTTTATTTTTTAATTATTTTAAATATGTTTTCACTAAATCTATTTTAGATTAAGTGTAAATTCATATTTAGTCTATATAAATTATATTTAAAAGTTTATATTATATTTATATCAATATAAATATATTTATATGTTAATATTTTATTTTTAATTATTTATAATATTTTTATGAAATAGTCCTTTTATCAGTGATAAAATAGCACCGATAAAGGCTATCCTTTGACTGTTCTAAAAAACAAAGATAAAGGGGAACATTTATCAATGCTTTTTTTAGCAGTGATAAAAGTTCCGTTTATCAACACTAAAAAACCATAGATAAAGGACCCCCATATTAGTGCTAGAAGAAGAAATTATAGTGAGGTAATTTTATTTTTTAGTCAAAAGAATATCCCTCTACACTTTCTATCCTTATTTTTAAAATCACAATACATTTCTTTAAAAGATTATATTTTGATAACTTTTATAATTTACTTGTACCAATTATGTTTTTACAGAAAAATTATTTTTTTATGGAGAAATATTTTTGTTTGGATGGAATTATTTTCTATAATTCAAAGTACATGTTTTAGAATGCCAAATGAATGATTTCTTATTTCATCGGATGAAGATTTAAAAAAGTCCAGAAAGTCATATTATAATGGAGTTTATTGGATAAAATTATATCAAGACTATCAGAACCAAATTTGTTAAATTCATTGGATGAAGAAATATTATCTTATCAGATGAATAATTTATATTCCAATAAAAGTGAATTCAGACACATTTTAATGTTGTATAAGCCTATAAGAATCATAAAAACATGCTAAGATAATTCCTTTCAAGTCGAGAAGAAGTTTTTCTAAGGCCGTTGAAACCACCTCTGATATTTTTGGATATGAACACTGGGAAATTTGCTATAAATAAAAGCAACATTCAAGGATAAGGAAGGTTTTGAAACATAGGCTAGCTATAATTTTTGTAAAGAGTTTTTAATATATTTTTACTTTAATAGTGCTTTATTGTAATATTTCTGAGAGTATTTTTTTTATTTTGATATCCATGAGAGGATATTTTGTAAGTTCATTCAGAATTTATATGTTTGTAATTTTCTATATAATCTTTCTAATTAAGGGATTTTTGGGATAGGAATATAGATGTGTTTGATCTTGATGATTGAGGGATTCTGAGGATAAGAAGAGAGAGTTGTGCCTGATCATAATATCGAGGGATTTTTTTTGTAAGAAATATCTAACTTAATACTAGGAAAAAATCATGTATACTAAAAGGAAGATTTTCTAACTTCCTTTACACTTAAGTTTATAATGTGGAAATATTTTATAATACATTCTTAATCTTTTTATTATCTTTTTCATAACTTGTTTTTATAAGTTTCTTTATTCCACTACGCATTACTTATGGAAAGTTTAAATCATTATAAACTTTTCCCTTCAATGAAAATATAATTTAGATAAAAAGTTCATCCAATTAATCTACATAATTAGGTCAAGAAAAATAGTAGTTTTATTTTAAAATCTATAATTCACCCCTTTTATAGGTAAAATTATATACTCTTATGATCCTAAATTTGGAATAAAAGGAGATATTAATAATTTTGTTACTTTATATTTGTTATGATATGATACTCTTTATATCATTTTATCTATTTTTCATAATTTTTTTCCTCACATGTTAGTAGAAAAGATATTTCTTATTTTTATTAAGATAGAAGGTTTAAACATTGGGACAATAGAAAGTATCAATCTAATTAGAAACCCAATTTTTGATGGTGCTGATTATGAGTATTAGATTTTTCATATGAAAACTTATTTTATTAACACAGGATTGGATAATTTTTTATGTTTACTAGTAACTATCATATTTTGGGAAAAGTGATTTTTACCTTTAAAAATTAAGAAAAATTAGAATTTCAACTTAAATTTCAAGTTAGAAACAATTGTTTTGACCTATGAAAATCCATATATAGAGATACATCAATTCTTGTGAAACTATGGACAATATTTGGATAAATTTCTAAGTTACTCACTTTGGGACAACCAAAGTTATTGAAACTATAAGGTAAATTCAAAGATATAATTATAAATCATTTGACTTTCTACCTAGAGAACCTATTATAAATATTCATTAAAGATTTATGACAATTTTAAATAGATTAAAATATATTGTAGATAAAGAAATGAAATATGAAAATTTAGTTGAAACTATTATTGAGATCGTGCCTAGGGAATGGGAATCCAAGATGAAAAATATTGATGTTACTAAGAACTTAAAAAATCTAATTCTGGATGATATGATTGGAACTATTATGAAATATAAAGGAAGATTTAAATAAGATACTCAGAAGGGGAAAAATAAAAATGGGGTGGCCTTTTATTCTACTTCAAACACTTATAATAAAAATAGATCAACAAAGAATTTTTCTAAATATTATAATAATAATAAAATTAAGGTTGAGATAGAAATAATTTCACTAGAAAAGAGTGAGAATTAACTTTATGATATTTCAAATAGAATGATGAAAATAATCTTATAGAAATATTTTTTTATCGATTTTAGAAAAATCATAAGGAAAGAAATGATAAGAAATATTACTCCGAGATGATTTGTTATGAATGCATGAAACTTGGTCACATTAGATCAGATTTTCCTAAGTTTAAAAGAAATGATAAGAATGATAGAAATTCTATGGATTTCTACAAAAAGAAAATTAATAAAATTATGAAATATTATAACATTTTAAGTTCATTTTTAGGTGATAGTCCTTCTTATAATTCTTCTTAATTTAGTAGAAATGATCAAAATAATATTGGTTTACTTGATTAAATTATAATGAAAGTAAATGCTGCATGGAAAGGCATCTACTAAATCACTTATAAATTTACATCACGTGAAAAATATCATGATTATGAGGATGGGAATTTTACTTAATATGAATAATAAATGGTTACTTTATCTATATAATATAATATTTCACCTACCGTTAAATAATTTTCCCATTTTGTTTACTTTTTTTTAAAAAATTATAATGATCTAAAAAAATTAATGATTCTGGGTAGAACTTACTAAATAAAATTCAAAAATATCTATACTTTCTTTATAAATTTATAATATCACAAAATAGTTAGAGAAATATAATTCTAAAACAAATATAAACAATAAAGTATAATTTTTTTAATGAAATTTTGAATTTTTGAGTCTAAAAAAATTACTATCAAAATTTACTTCTAGAAAATAAATTTTTTATAACACGTATAGATAAATTAGACCGCATATAATTATTTGTTTGATTGGTTTTAAAAACCTAAAATCACATTTTGAAAATAATTATTTTGTTCTTAAAAATTAACATTTTGTATTAGATGTCAAATTAGTGGAATTTGAAAAAATAAGTGTTCTTTAAATAAAGTAAAATATATTGGATTTTATAAATATTATTTTTCTAAATAATTTAAAACTATGAAACACAGAAAAGTTGGATAGATGTTGATTCCTAAATTTCTTTTTTCTAACAGTGATGGACCCAAGTGAGTCTTTGTTCCAAAAATCTAAAATTTTCTATTATTTATGAAAATAAGAATAGTACCAATAGAAATAATATATGATATATGGATAGTGGATATTCTCGACATATGACCAGAAATAAGAAATTTTTATATAATATTATAAATATGAAAGGTAGAAAAGTTACCTTTTGTAATAATTATCTAGGGGATATCTGTGGAATAAGTGATATTATTCTTCATAAAATTAGTTAAGTTCAAATGTTTTATATTTTTTTGACCTTAATAAAAACCTTATAATAATTAGTCAATTAGGTTATTTAGGTTACCTTATGAAATTTAGGAATGAAAAATGTAATATTCATAGTTCTGAAGGTAAGTTTATTATTTCTGATAATAGGAATGAGAATGATTACACTCTCAACATAGAAGGCCCTAGAAGATAAGATATACCTTACCTTTCTTCAATGAAAGATCAATATTGGTTGTGTTATAGAAGTTTAAGAAACTGTAACATAATAACTTCATCTAAAATTTATAATAAAGGACTTGTTAAAGATTGACCAAAGTGTAGGTTTAATTCTTCTAAATATTTTTATCCTTGTAATTTTGGAAAGTATCATAAGTCAAGATCTAAATCTATTAGTGAAGGTTTAACTAACTATTCTTTATAGTTAATGCACATGAGATTATTTTCTTCATCATGAACTAGATATATTGGTGGAAAATACTTTGTATATGTCTTAGTTGATGACTACACTATATATACTTGAGTTTATTATTCAACTAAAAAGTTAGAGGACTTTTTCAATTTTAAAAATTATGCATCCAACTTTAAAAATTTGTAAATTATACCTTTAGTAACTATTCAAAGTGACCACTGTGGGCAATTTGTTAATTCAGAATTTGAATATTTTTATAGTAAAAAATTGATAATAAAAAACTTATTAGATCTTAGAACACCACAAAAAATAGTGTATTTGAAATACAAAATAGAGTTATTTAGAAGATTACTAGAACCTTGTTCAGTGAAAACTTAATTGATAACCATTTTGGGATGAAGAAATTAGTACTTCTTGTTAAAATATACATCATGTTTTACTTAGAAATTTTATTAATAAAACTTCTTATGTGACATGGAGAAGAAAAAATCCAAAAATTTCTTACTTCAATGTTTTTGGATGAAAACTATTCATCATGAATGCTAAAGTTAATTTATATAAATTATCACTAAAATATGAAAATTATTATTTTTAGTTACTCTATAAAAAGTAACTATTATAGAGTTTTTTTACAAAAATACATGAATTTATGAGGAAACAATACATGCAATTGTTTTTTGAAACTGATCCTTTTGTTTTCAAACAACCTAAAAATAAATATCTGGATGAAATTTCACAATTTTTTTTTCAAACCATGTTGGAAGAATATTCTTTTGAGAAAATAAATAAAGAAATTATTTCTGACATTTTAACTCAAGAATAAATTCAACTTGATGTCAAATAAAAAACTTTTATAAACCCATGGAATCAATAAATATTTCAAAATCATCCTAGTGAAAATATCATTAGTGATGCAGATGAACAAATTTAAAAAGTATTTCCTTAGGAAATTAAATTGAACACTATACATTTTTATCACAATTTAAACCAAAGACTTCTTATTAGGCATTAAGTGATCAATATAGGATAAATAAATTCATGATGAACTCAATGAGTTTTGAGGAATCATGTTTTTAATTTTTTTAATATCTTAAATATTTTTATGTAATTGGTGTAAAATGGGATTTCTGAAATAATTTTGATGAAAATGGATTCATAGTTATAAATAAATCCAGACTTTTTATAATGGGTTATACTAAACAAGAAGGAATATACTATGAAAAAAATTATTCTCCAGTGTCTAGAATTGACGATATTCATATACTTTTAGTATATTCATCATTTTTAAATTTTAATATTTTTAAATGGATGTGAAGTTTTCTTTCCTTAATATACATATAAAAAGAGAAGTTTATTTAGAAAGTCCACCTCGCATTGAAAAAAATATCTCTGGATTATTTTTTTGACTTACCGTGTCCCTTTATGGTCATAAACAAGCCCCTATATCCTGGTCTGATAGATTTACCAATTTTTTTGTTACAAAAAAATTTCTTAAGGGATACAAGGATCTAAAACGTTTTATTTTGTATTTTAAATATGCCATAATTATTCTAATTTATGTCGATGACATTATATTTCACTCAACTCAGAAAAAATTATTAATGATCACTTTGTGGATCTTATGAAATTTGAGTTTGAGATGAGCATGAAAGGGGAATTTAATTTTTTGGCTTGGTTATTAAATTTCAAAAAAATAATAAGGAAATTTTATATCTCAAAAAAATTATATAAAATATATTCTTAAAATCTTTGGATAAAAAACCCTAAATGTATAGTTACTTCACTTATAACCTCAAATACTTTAGATTTTTGTGAATCTAGGAAACTAGTTGATCAAATAATTTTTAGAGGAATGATTGTTAGTTTTCTACACCTAATAGCTAGTTATCCAGACTTAACGTTTTCTATATGCTTATGTGCAAGTTATCAATAAAATAAAAAATATTCCCTTATTAAATATTTAAAATGAATTATTAATTATCTGAAGTGAAATATAGATCTTTGTCTATTTTAGATTTCTAAAAATGATTTTGGCTTCAAATATTTTTCAAATGTTGTTTTTACTAGATATAATATGGATAGAAAAATTACATCCAAAACTTTTCATTTATTAGGAGAAGATTTAGTTTTGTGGTCTTGTTAGAAAAAAACTAAGTATATATTTACACCACTAAACCTAGATATATGACATTTAAAAGTTTTCATGCTCAAATGTTTTCAATATAACTCACACTAATTAATTTTGGAATGAGTTTTAGTAAAACTCCATTTTTTTGTACTAACAAAAGTTCCATAAAACTAATTAATAACCCAGAAAAGCACTCATGAGCTATGAAAATGGATTTAAGATATCATTTCATTTGGGATCCCACAACGAATGTATATCATTTTACAATTAACAATAATAGAAGAGTAACTTGATAATATTTTTTCAAAACCCTTAAATTTTGATATATTTGGATATATTAAACAGAATCTAGGAATGGTTAATATAAAATGATCATACATATGTACTTGTTTTTTAAACCAACTTCTTACAATAATGAACTCATTCAAAAGGGTGATTACATTTTTTAAATTCATTTATATTTTTTTTAAAAATTGAGACAAAAATATTAATTAGTCATTTTTTCAGAAAAAAAATATTCATTGTAAAATTTTCAGAAGATTTTTTTTTTTAAATTTTTAAATTTTTTTTTAAATTTATTCAAATAAATTTTCTTTTAATTTTTCTTTATGTTTTTAAAGTTTTCCAAAACCCAATAAGTTCATATATTTTTAAAATATTTTAAAATAATTTTTATATATTTATCTCCAGAAAGTAAATTATAAATATAATGTTTACTTATATCTTTTGTATTATTACTTTTATACTAATTATACTCCTTATAAAAATTTTACAAAATTTATGGTTTCGTCAGATGAAGCTTCTGATCGATAAAACATATTACAAATTTAATAAAAATTGAATAATTCAAAATTTTATTCTTATATTTAAAGGTTTTTTGTAATCCCTTGATGTGGATCATGTGTTTTTATGAATTATCATATTTGAGTAATATGAAGTGACTCTCTCTATAGGCTACATATATGAGCATTGGGCTATCTTTTATTATCATCACACTTCTTATGAAAAGAGATCCTACCCTTCTATATTCCCTCTATCCTATCTTTTATAGTTTTCTTGGTCCTCTATATTGTTAGATTCAATGTATTTCTCAAGTTATTTCACTAGTAGGGTTGAATTCAGTAAAATAATTATAGAAAGATCCTAATTTGGGAAGTATGAATCTTTGATGAAATCTGTGATAGTTTACTAATGTTGGGAATCAATCTATTTTGAAAAAAAGGAATTCTAATTTTATTACCTTGACTTGGTATGAAATTTCAACACATTTATAGATTTTAGTGATGAATATAGTGTCAAGTTCGTTTCTTTTCAATTGATTGGAAAATCATACATGATAAATATTAAGAGAAATACTGAGTTAGTTCAAATTACATTGGAAGGAGATGATAATCTAGTAACTTATAAGTTTCCTAAAAATATTGATACTTTTTAAAATTTAAAAGATAAAACTTATATTTTTTCATTATATGAAAAATTTCAAAATGTTTTCCATCTCAGTCTATAAAATAGGTTTTTTTTTTCAATTTTGTCACCAAACATTATTATTCCTAGAAAATGAGAAATAAAGACTTTAATGGTTCTAGATATATTTGTCCTAGATTTCCTATAAAACATGAGAAAGTTTAATTTGGTGAATTACGTGATCAATGCTATTGAGGATGTGAAGGTAGGGTTGAAAAATTTAATATTCTTCTTTATCCGGATTTTATCATCAATATATTGTCAAATTTTATATAATTTGAAAAAATCAAGAATATAGCGAGTACTGTGAAAGAGAAGATTTATCTTATTGGAGAGGATATAATAACAAATATTATATTGGTCTATGATTATTATGAAAGTATTTTTTTTTGGAAAAATGAAACAAAGATATATCTGAAGAATGTATTGAAAAACTTAAGGAAAAATTCTATAAGATAAATAATGTTTATAAATTAATTCCTTATATGATGAAGAAATATAATAAGTTTCCAGATGAAGCATTTGTTTCTTTTTGAAAGAAGAAATAATATAAAATTAATGATGATCCTTTTATTCGGTTGGATAAGGATTAGTTCTTATAAATTAAGGAATTTTTTTTATCAAAATCTTTGTGAAGAAGATAAGAAAAAGTAAAAGGTAGAAAAATAATGTCAAGAGTAGATTTCTAAATATTTTATTAAATAGACAGAAGTAATTCAATCAAAAGTTGAAGCTACAACAAAGGGAAAGGGTTATATATCTGGTATTCTATAAGAATGTTTTTAAAAACATTAGAAGGAAAATCTATTATTATTTATATCGAACCATTTATAGTGGATAAAAAATGGAAGTTGTAGTTGTAGATTAAGATAAATTTGAAAAAGAAAAATAAGGAACCATAAAATAGTTTTCTCTAAAATATTTAACACATCTTTTAGGTATGAATAATTTTAAGAAGAAATCTCAAATTATTAAAGATCTAAATGAGAATTTATCTCCTTAAGAGTTATTAGAAGCATTCTAAATATATTTTCCGTACAAATATATAAAAATTATTTCATTGGATAATCCTGATGAAGAAAAATCATTAGAAAAAAATTGGACAACTTTATGAAGATCTGACTTCAAAAAAACCTATGTCTGATGATGGTGGTGATGATATTAAAGTTTCAGATGATGATGTAGTTTTTTAAAAAAATGGATCTTCTAGGCCAACGGGGTCTTCTATACCAAGTTTTTATTCCAATTATATATATTCCCATCTATTTAATTCTATCCAATGAATGAATATGTGAATAAATTACATCAGTGAAGTAATTCATTGGTTGGATGGTATTATGGAAATGTTTCTAGATATTCAAGACAAGAGAAAATAATTTCAATAGAAAATGGATTTATTGTAGAATTATAATTTAGTGAAAAATATTTCTGAGCTTGTTATCTAAAATGAATCTTAATTTAAAGATTTTAATGTATGGATAAAATTTTATAGATGAAAGTTTAAAGAACTTATACATTGGATAAGAAATAATGAAGGGGATTTTAAATTTTATGATAAAAAATAGAGGTAATTTTAGAATCAACTAAAATATATTCTAAGTTAAGAAGAAGTAATATTGGTGGATAATTTTAAGAATTGAGTCAAGATAAAAATATAAAAGTGTCATTTATATAAGAAGAAGTTCAAAATTTAAATACTGTAATGGAAATTCTTCAAGTGAATTAGTATGAAAGTTTTAAAGTTTATGCTTTAGAAGATGAGATATCGATTTTAAAGAGTGAAAATAAAATGATTCAGGATCTTAAAGAAGATGTTATAGAGTAGAAATAATTGTTATAAGATTTATCAAAATATCAAAAATATGTGAAGAAGATGAATATGACCTTAAAAAACCTCACAAATAAAAGATGATTTTTTTTTCTAAACACTTGAAAATATTTTTATAAAAACTCTTTATATTTTTAAATGAATGATATTTCTAATATTAGTTGGATGAATATATCTAATTTCATTGAATAAATGTATTTGTATTTATTATTGTTGATTTTTTTTAAAATTAGTTTTTAATGTTTTTTTATAGAATTTATTTCCAAAAAATTTCAAGAACGTGTTCTTCAACCTATGGTTCCCTATTTTTGAAAATAAAAAATTGGGATAAAGTTATATAACTTTTCTAGAAAATGTTTAAACAATATGGAAGGAAGGATGCAATTTTTAAAACAAATGGGATCAATAATATTAGAACAAATAGGTAAAGAGAGAAATTATATGGGAAAAGTGGGGTAAGTTTTTCTATCATTATGTTTTTATCTTTTAAATTTTTGATTTGAGATTTAAAAAAATAGAGATATTTTTAAGTAGAAAGACTATATTTCAATAATTTCTAACATTATTTTTAAAATTTCAATTCATTTCCTTAGAATAATATATTTTGATATGTTTTATTCTTTCCTAATTATTAGTATGTTTTTTGCAGAAAAACTATTTTTCAAAATGGATAAATATTTTTTATTAAATAGAATTATTTTTTGAAATCATACATATATGTTTTGGAACATTATACAAATGATTAATTATTTCATCACATGGATATTTACAAAAGTCAACGAATTCAAATTATAGTGGATTTCATTGGATAATGTTTTATAAAGACTGTTGAAAAAATATATTTTACATTCATCATATAAATAAATATCCTTTTTCAAAATGAAAAGTTTCTATTCCAATTCTATGGAATCCATATATATTTTAATGGTTTATAAACCAAGATCACCAGAAGAACATATCAATATAATTCCTTTCATGTAAAAATATTATTTTATGAGGTTATTTCAATGAACTCCAATATTTGTGGGTATGACTATTTTTAATTTTTTTATAAATAGAAGTGGAATTTGAGGAGGAAGAATATTTTTCTACCAAGTCTACATAATGTTGTTTTGAAGAGTCAATCACATATTATTACTTTGAGAGTGTGTCACTATAATATTTTTGAGATAATTTTTATTAAGGAATCCATGGGAGGATATTTTATAAGTGCCTTAATAATTTCCATGCTTGTAGATGGTTTAACATCTTTCAAATCATGATCTAATGGGGATAGAGAGATATGGGTGTGTCTCATCCTGTTGATCAAGGGATTTTGGTGATTTAAATAGAGATATGTGACTTATATTAGTAGGTATTTTTTTTTGTAAAAAATAATGACCTTTGAGGTAGGCGAAAAACAAGGATACCCAAATTCAAGGTTTGAAAATTCCTTTAAAATTAATGTTAAAGTGTGGAAATATTTTATAAGTGGTTTATAACTTTTTCCTAAAAAGTGTTTTAATAATAAAAAAATTAAGTTTCAGTCAGTAAATATTTTATAAATCCTTTGAAAGTCATTATTACTTTCTTTATAATATTTTTTTATAACATTTTTAACAAGTTTCTTTATTTCACTATGCATTACTTAACATAAATTCTACTTCAATATAAACTCTTCTTATCTATGAAAATATAATTCACATATAATGTTTTTCTAATTAATCAATATAAGTAGGTTATAAAAATTAATAATTTTATTTTACAAACTACAATTCACCCCTATTTAACGTAAATAACTATACTCCAATGACACTACATTTATTGGTGATTTTTTATCAATTATAAATGGTCCATTTATCAGCATTTATAACTTTAATTGAGAAAGAACCACCTTTATCAATTATTTTAGCTAGCACTGATAAAGGGAAGTGCTTAATTTCATCTGATTTGTAGTAGTGTAGGGTTAAATAACCTTAGTAAAAACCCTAGAGATTATTCTAACTATAGGATGATATCCTAAAATATTATTAAAGTCTCTAGTATATGGTTTTCCTTATAAATACATCACTTTTTAGATAATAAAAGTGGATATAGGTTCTTGTACATATGTACCTTGGGGTACTAACCCTAAAAATGGAATGTTTGGTATTAAATTAATCATCACTTAGTGCATGAAAAAGAGGAATAACTACACCTAGATTAAAAATTTGAGGGTATATACTTTTTTTTATCACATGATCTTTACCAAATGCTATTATGTATTGATATTATAGTTACTTTAAGGAGTGTTAGATAACCCAACTTAATGTAACCTAGATCAAACAAAGATTGATATAGGTTAAACTAAATAAATAATGAGATAATGTGAAAATTTAAAATAAAAAGACTTTTATGGTTGAATTATTTTTTTATGATTATAATAATATATGTATATTGTAAATGTTTTTTCACTCATGTCAACCCATTTTTATATTAAAGGCTAAAACTAAAAGGAACTATGGGTGTGAAGTACAATTAAAATATTTCATCAATGAAAAACCCATCATGATGAGTGTTGGAATGAGAAACCATATGATTATTCCAAACCAGCTATCATGAAATATTATTAATAATGTTAATAAAGTAAAATCCCCAAACAAACCAAATAAGATAATTATAGTGTATCATGAGAGATTAAATGGTGAATATAATAAATTTAAATATGTTCAATTTCATATATTCCAAAATGTTTGGACGAATAACCAAGGTTATTTCACCAACGGGACTAAAAGTTGATTTACGTGTGGTAAATTAGGCCATTAATCATCAAACTATCATATGGAAATGAAGAGTTTAGTTAATATGAGGAATTAAGATAGAACTCATCCATGGGAACCAGTAATAATTAAATTTCTTAAGTGTGGATAACTAGAGCATTATCATAGTGAATGTCTTAATCCATGGATTGCTGAGGATTATAGGAATATACAACCTCCTAGACCCAAAGATCAAGGAAGATCCCATTTAATGACTACCAATGAAGTGGATAAGGATAATTAGCTTTAAGTTACCCTCTACCCCAAATTATTTTATGTATTCTAGTTCTATCCACCCTATTATAGAGTTTTATAAGAACATAAAGTCACCAAAATTAATGTTTTTTATTTTTAGTAAAACATTTAGTGGAATGATTATAATGTTTTTAGAAATAAACAATGTGCAATTCATAATATCCTCCTCTAAAATAATTGACCCAGTCTTCAAAATTGAATGTATATATTCACTTTGACGCCATATTAATCCCTAGAATAGTAAAAATAACATTCTAAATCATATGTGACCATATATTTTTTCAATTCCAACTATGAATAATTAAATAAGATGAATCAATCATTCACATTAGACTTAATACCTAGTTATGAGGTATATTTGCTTATAGTGGTCAGGGAGAATAAGTATTTTATAGAATTACCTATGATATTTAAGATCATATATCATTAGATATAATATCTTGAGGAAAGTTAATATTTTTACCACCTTTATATTTTTCTATTAAGTAAATGATAATTAAATTGTGAGTATGAGATTTATTTAAGGTGGTATAATGTAATGTACCAATATTTTGGATCCTTAAATTTACATACTAAGTTCTATAAAATTTATAACATACTCTCTCTAAATTTAACAAACCAAAAAATATTAATCATCATTATTAATAAATATATAATAAACACTAAAGTGGTAAACCATTAAAAGTTGTTACCTTTAGAATAAAAATAATTAATATGAGTTAATATTGAAAAAGGTTATTTTTAATAAAATACATTTTCATTTATATTAATTTTTCATTTAAAAAAAAATATAAAAATTTTATAATGTAAATTTGGAAATATAAAATTCATTTTTTAATTCCTATTGTCAAAATTTACTTAGTAGGATTTTTTGAATTATTTTAGAAAAGATTTGTTTTTAGTCAAAAAATATGTTTTTTTAAATTATATTTTTTATGATTTTATCATTTTGTAAGCATATCCTAGAAGTTTTTAAAAAACTTTATGTAATAAAATATATATTTACGGAATAAAATTAGTAATTTTAATATATTATTGGAGATTATAAATCCCATGCCAATGTTTTTTAAACTAAAATAAAATGTTAGTTTAATAAGAACTATTTTTGGTCATTTCATTGAATAAATTATTTTCAAGGTATGATTTAGTTATAGATTTCCTTGAAAGCCTTATATATTTAATTAAATTTAATTGTACTAAACTTTTACCATACATATATAGTCTCACTTGATTTACCACTATAGTATTCAAAATAATATACACCTGTATTCTAACACATAGAATCCATTATTGAATTTTAATTGTTCTTGTGAATCTTAGGTTGTTGTAATTTACTACTTACTTGTATGATTAATTAATCAAAATGAACAAATTATCACCAAATTTAGTTAATTTTAAACACATTACCTTGTTTTTAACCTTTATACACAATTTGTGTCTCTTGAACATTACTTTTCCACATTCTCTTGGGGAAACTGTTTATATTATAACTCATATTATACTATTATGGAGGTATTTGCAATGCACATGGGTCTTAACAATAATTATCCTTTTACTTACATGATGAATTTAATATGTTTGATGAAATGTGAATTTAAGACTCACTAAAGGAAACATTTTATTGATCAGTTTTAACATTTAGGACTCATCACTGGTCCTACTTAGTAACACCATGAATCTAATGTGTATAAGGAAATGTGCATTTAAGAATTGATCCATGCTCCATTTTAATGATCAATGAATGCTTGGTCAAGACATTATTCAGAAATTGTGCCCAAATAGACACATATGTAATGACCAATAATAAATTTTATCACAATTTTAATCTTACTAGAACCCTCTCCCATGAAAATAATCCCCTAGTGATACATATTTAGACTAATCCATTAAATTTCAAGCAGACTTCCATGGAAATATCAAGTATCCAAATTAATTGTTATCTCATTATTATGTTGTTTATCATAATATTAATCATCCAAATATATCATAAACATATAATATTATTAATTAATTATCTTTATTATACTGATAAAAGTTTTTATATTAATGTTACAACCCTTATTTATTCATTTCCAACCACTTATAAAAACAATTTGATGTCAATCATGTGTGTGCGTGGACTACTGCCTCCATGAAGAAATGATTTTTCATTTTTATTATGTTTTTAAACCTCTATTCAAAAATCTTAAAATAATGTTCAACATAATAAAAAATCAAAATAATATCATTATTTTTCTTTTATAATGATATTATTTCAAAATAAACACATTCTTAACCATACTCACCCATCAAGTTAAAGCATGTTCAAGTTTGGGTTGGTTTAACCACCTACTTGAATAAATGATATAGTTTTATAGTCAAATAGACCATAGAAACTTAAATAAAAAATATTTTCATAATTTATTATGAAATTAAAGATTTATTCTTTTCTTTGGTGTTATTATATTAAGATTTTAACTTATTATTAAAATATCTTCTTTAATCACTAAAATTACAAAAAATAAGCCAACACTGATTCAATTTTAACACAAAAATAAGGAAACAATTTAATAAATAAATAGAATATAATGATAAATGTACCATATTTATTTATATTTAGTATAATATGGTTAATAATTAGGTACCTAATAAACATAATTTCATTATTTGGTTAGTTAAGCGCCTGTGCAGAATGAATTTGCAACAAGGTAAGAGATTACATCTCAATTTCCCTTCATTGAGATATAACTCATATCTATGCATCAATTATTATTTAAGCGATATTTATAAAACAAGTTTTATATAATATATCATGAATTATATTTTATTCTATGTATTTTATGTTTAATTTGATACTCTACCTTTTTGTGAGTTTTCATTGAAATTTTACTCCGGTCATAAGGATTTTCATGTGAAATTTCTCTCTTTGAGACATGTTTTATATTATGTACCTAATTACATTTATATGATATATATAATTAAAATTATAAATATTATATCAATAATTAACTTTTATTCATAGTAATTGAATATCATTTTTAATATCTAACTTTCACGAGGATTTGATTTAAATACTCCTCAATAGGTAAGTTATTTTCTTGGATCAAATCCTCTCTTGGGTCTTAACTATTCATATTTGTCTATAACCTTTCACGATTTATATATTATAACCTATGACGATGTAATGTTTTATTTCAACATTCTTTTCTAGGGAAATAATGGGACACCCCAAAGGTTTCTTCCATCATAATATTATTGGTTTTTAAAAAATCATTTATATTAAGAATAACTTTCATTTATTTTAATGAATTTTTATTCTATATCCATGTTTTAAATCCCAAAAATGTTATATTTTACCCACAAGAAACTCGTTTTTTGTCTCTAATTATCCTTTTATTCCTCTCTACTAATTCTAAAAAAAGTTTTATAATCCTTTTAATAATGTGGGTCTTCAATAAAGGTGTTTTCAAAAACTTAAATGGTTTTTATTATAAGGGACATTATTCCCTTTTACTTATAATTTTAAGATATGATTTATTTATTTTAAAATTAGTTTTATTATAATTTATTTTTAAGAATTTTTTTAATACGCATTCTCTTAATTTAAAAAATGGTTTCCCAAAAGTGATTTGTAAATCATGTTTTTTAAGATGATATTAAGAAACATTTTTTAAAGAAAAAATTCATTTTCTAACTTCACTTCCTTTTCAAAGTATTATTATATACTATTGTAATGGTTTATTAATTACCCTATATTTTCTCTTTTAAATATTCATTTTGGGTCATCAAATTTTTGGTATCAAATGATCATGTTTTTTATGTAAGACCATTTGAAAAGGTTATGAAACCCATTTTCTTTTCCATAGGCTATTTATGATAAGATAAGATATTTGATTTTATATGAAACTCATATGTAGGTATGATAATTCATGGGATCATATATCTCACTCAAATGCATGGATTATGATTTTATATTCCATGAGGAACTATGGGAATCAAGAAAGGAATGCTCGCTGCACTATGAGAGTCAATATAGAATGATCACTTTACTATGGGAATTGGGTCGTGATTCCTCCTCTACTATGGGAATCAAATGGTGATTCCTACTTAACAATTAAATGGTTACTTATTCTAATGTTTTATACATTATTTTTCTTAAGTTATTCTTTATTTACAATCTATGTTAAAATTTTATGATATTCCATGTTCCAAAGATATTATATATTCTTATGTTATGATAATATGTTTTGTTTGATTATCATTATATGATTCTAAGCCATGTTTTTTATGATCATTATTCGCTTTTATTATATTATTCCATGATCCTTGATCATAAATCGAGTATGATGATAGTTACACATTATTCCATGACCTTTTTATTTAATATTTCTTCATTTCTCATGTCTTTCCTCATGTTTATTATTTAACTGTTATTTCTGGTTGATAAGTTTACCTTACTAAGCACCCGACATCACCCCTTTCCTATTTTTTATTCCCATATTTATAAATATGATTATATCATATGAAATATATAGAATATATTCTAGATAAGCACTACCATGAGAAAATGTTCGCATGTGTCGTAAAGTAATATTGTTATGTATCTAGTCTCTAATACACTAAAATGATATACCCTTGAGTTATGTGAATTTTCATGAGATGTATTAATTAAATCACATATCAATGTATTTTTTATTTATTTTTAGATTGGGTCACCATATTCACCAAGGAAGCTTTAATGACCATAGGATAAACTATTTATATTTTGAAGAAACCACACTCATATTTGATGGTAAATCCCCCCAGATCCAAGACACATAATGAAACAATATTCATATCAAAATACAGAACTCATCTCACATCCAATAATGTGATGAGGGAATGGTCTAAAAATTATATCATAACCAAAACTCTACCCTTGAAAGAACAAAACGTTTCTCCCAAAAAGCTCTCCTTTGTATCCCTTGATAAACTCAAAAAATAACCCCTAGATGGGAACATATAGAAAGAATAACTTGGGTCTATAACCCACTTATCTTGTACCATGTAATGAGACACTGACAATACTTCTTAAATCTCACAACCTTGGTCAACAAGGAGGGAATGATCACCAGATTGTTTTGAATGTTTGCCAAACTTCATCTTAGGTAATTTGGGCCTATAATTTTCATAATTATGACAATTATAGTAGGAAACCTCTCTCAGTTTGGATTTATACTGATAATCCCTATATTGTCTATGGTTCTTTCCACCATTCTTATTCCTACGTTTCTTACAACACCCCAAAATTCTAATTACCTCTAAATAAGTCTATGTGTTATAAAACTTTTTTTTTCACACAACACCCAATGTAAATGAGCCGCAACATATTTATAAAAATATTACTAATCAAATTAATATGGAAATAAATGAAAAATGATTGCCTTTTGAAGATAACTAATTAATATGAGTTAATATTACAATAGGGTGTTTTCAATAAAATAAATTTTCTTTATATCTTTTCAATTCCCATTGAAAGATAAATTTTAAAATTACAAAAATTTAAATTAAATAAATATACCAAATTTTTTAATTTTTAACATAAGAATTTTCTTATTATGAAATTTTTAGTATTTTCTTAAATAGTTTATTTTTAGTTAAAAAACACGGGATTTAAGAAAATTATAATTTCCATGATATTATCGCCATGTAGAAATAATATAGAATAAATAATCATTCTAAATTTTTTAATATTATTTGTACTTATAAAAACCATGAAAATAATTTTTGTAACCAATTAAAATGTTACTTTAATATAAAAACTTTTTTCAGTCTTTTCATTGAATCACTTATTTTTCAAGGGATATTCAATTTTCGCTTGATATTGAAGACTAATATCCTTTATTTATTTTATAATAAAATAATTTATGTCATTTATATTAGTATCAAAGATTATTTTACCTTATATATAAATATAAAAATTAAAATCTTTATTTCTCTAAATTTGTTTACACGATTAAGTGTATTTTTTTTTGAAATTAAATTTTCTCACATTTAGAAAATTTAAATGAGAAAATGATTTTTAAATTTAAAGATATAAGTATAATATTAATTAGAAATTTAATTATTAATTTTTTTCATTAAAAATAATTACTAATATTAGAAATTTATTACCATAGTAAAAGTGACTTAGGGTAAAAGTTAAAAAGATAAAACAAAAGGCCCTTCAAACAGTAAAAGTTGAATAAAAAAATAGTGTATTGGGTTTTTTGACCCATGATAATTTTTTTCCTCAGAAACTTGAATAATAACAATACATTATTGAAAATTTAAGGCTTATTCCTTTAATTATTGTAAATGTAAGGTATACTCTCAAACAAACCCTTTTGTTCACTTATAAAAGGGTAACATTTTCACCACGTCAAGAAACAATTCACCTTATAATTAATCATTTAAAATATTCAATTTTTATCTTCCTATCACCATATACCACAAACATAATCCCATAGATACTAATAGTTATCATAATCCTGTCAAATTCAGAGAGACTTCCAAGGAAAAATCAAGCCCCCACCGTGATTATTATCAACTACTTAGTTTTCTTCTTAATTATCTTCTTTCACATCTATTATAAACACTCTAATATAAATATATTATTATCATTTATATAATATACTTTTACTATATTAAGGTTATTATCATTATATATTTATATAACCCATCCATTAAGAAAAAAACCATTTTCATGTGTTGTGAGGATTACCACCTCTATGACATAACATGTTTCATTTTAATTTACCACCTTACAAGGAAGGATATAAAGACAATATTAAAGAATAGATATTATATTAATGATATAATTAAGGTTATGGTATGATAAATTAAATAATCCATTATTGATATGATCAATAATGGATCATCAATAATTTAATCATTGAAAATAAGCGTACTAAGTGGATAATCTGACTGAATGGCCCGAAGGCCGAAATTTTTATTGATTTTTGGATAAGCCCCATTTTAAGGGAAAAGGGGGAAACCTTACATGACTTCAAGACTTAGAAAAAAATAATGGATTAAAGTGTCACAATAATCTCATAACAGACTCCACAGAGATTCCCCTCCCCAGCATCAACATCAATATGTCACCTCCACTTGTGCATGGCTACTCAGAAAACTGTCCCGTACAAAGAAGCATGGGACCAATACTGATGGAAATGCCATACCCTCTCAAACTTCCAAATCCAAATAACCATGAAAGGTGAGGGAAACCTTATCTAAAACCTCATCTGAAGAAAAATCTGAAAGAGAGTCTGAGACAATACAACAAAAAACACGTCGTGTACTTTTAAAGGACATGCCATGTATTTTTCTTTTTAATTGATTAAATGGACTGGGGTCACGTCTAATCGACAGAAACATATTCTTCTCGACTCGTTTCGTCTTGAAGCGACCGAAGCCGATGATTCTTCTCAGATCCCCTGACCCACCTTATGTGCTCCGAATTAACTACTATCAATTGTGTTGGAATTTCCACAATGAGTTCTTCCTTCTTCTAGATCCTCATCTCCTAATTTCTCATCTTTCGTGATATATCCTTGGTTGAACGTTTTAGATGTTTTTGTAGATCTAAATCATTATAATCCAATTAAAGTGCCAAATCTGGAGTATATCGATCATACAATGCCGAGGTAGGTGTTTTTTTCCTTTACATAGTTAGTCTTTTAATATTATGTTCAAAATTTACCAATACCCTAGATTGGGGTATGGCGTGTTTAGGGATTTTAACCCGGTTGATGCATGCTATGCTTGTTTTCTTGAGTTAGGGATATTGTTTGTAAATAGAGTTATTTTTCAATGCTATAGAGGGGTTTTCCCATGTTTTATTTGATATCAACCGTTTGGTCTATATTTTTCTATTCAGATGCTTGCTTTCTATGCCTAGCATTGTTAGGATGTAGTGATATTATCTTATGATGTGAATGCCGTGAAGATATTTATCAAAGTAGTACTTTTTGGTTTACTTTTTCTTCTATACATATTTTGGGAAAGATTAATATACAGAGGGATGTGGTATCCTGGTGTAGTGAGACCATAGGGGGAATTGATGTTGATGGCTTCCCGAGAGTGTCTATTATTCTTATCATGATGAAAAACCATAGGGGGGATTGACGTTGAGTTCTCCCTTAGAGTGTCTATAGTTACCGTTATGAGTCTATAGGGGTAATAAACATTGAGTGCTTCTCTAGTGTGTCTATATTTTATCATTAAATGACTATAGGGGAAATTGAAAATGGGTGATTCCTCAGAGAGTTTTGGTTTTCATGATACCAAAGGGGTTAGACCGTGTGAGCTACCCAGGAGGTATTTATATCCTTGTATAAGTTGAATCATAGGGGTTAGGCTATGAGAACATACCCAAAGGGTAACTTGAGATTGTTTGGTTGAACTAGAGGGAATTTTCTGTGACAAATTCCAAGTGTGTTTCTTGTTTTTTCTTGGTTGAATAATTTATGAATGTAAATGAATTTAATTGAGACTGTAGGACTATTTACTTTTGATTACTTCCTTGTTTATTGCTTCATTTTGATTATTGCCTACCATATATATTCACTACCTTTTAGGCACCGATATTTGGGTGGTTTCCTTCTAGGATTCATCTCAAACCTTGTTTGGGTCATGCTTTTGGACCAAAAAAGATTATATTCCTGCAGGTATAGATAATGGAAATCACCCTTCTACTTCAGGTACTTGACTGCTATGGTGTTGGGGAGCATGGGACCAAGCTGATGCTAGTGATACTGTTGGAGTTATTTACTTGTTTTACTTTTTTACTTTGTTTAGTATTGTATTCTAGTATTGTGACTTGTTTGGATGCTTTCCTAGATACTTGTGACATGCATCATTATTGATATATATATATATATATATGATGCAATTGTTTATTTACTCAGTCATCCACTTATTACTATTGTATGGTACTATTATTACTTCCTCTGCTATTATCAGTTTATTTCAGATGTGTTACTCTGCTAACAAGGGCATAGTTTGTCTACTACAACACCAAGGCCCTTGCTACTAGTCGAAAGCCTTTGGCATTCGAGGAAATGAACTTGAGTCCATATGACCAACCGGGTACAGGGCACCTCTGGGTGGCACCTGAAACTGGGACGTTACAAAGTGGTATCAGAGGAATTTTTTTATTCTTGATTTACTATTTGGATCCTATAGACTGTGATAAGAAGGAATAGGTAGTTGGTAATAAGCTATTCCTGGGAGTAGCTAACCCGCTTACAGGGAAAATCCAATTTACCTTGTATATTGCAATTTTTCTGGTTTTGTAATTATTACAGTTGATTTTATTTCACCATTGGGTGATTCACATGTATTGTGCTATTATTATTGATATTATTGAGTTTCTATTTTTGTTTCAATCTAATGAGATGAGGTTATTCCATCTCATTCATCATATAAGAACTTGCTACAGATTATATGTCATGCATTTTTGTCATTCCATTTAGGGTGCATTAGCGACTGCATGTTGTTGTGATAGATGCTGTGTTAGACATGCATGATGATGTGCTAGATGCCTTGATAGAATACCTGTTGTTTTATAGGGTATTTCTAATGTTTAAAGTTCAATTGAATGAACACTAAACTTTGTCCCTTGAGGTGTTATGGTCTCTCATAGATCATAATTTTGTGGATCATGTGATTGATTACACTATTATACTTTGTGAAATACAAGGATATGATGCCAAGATTTGATTCATGGGGAGTATCGATCCCCCCACAGATCGAAATTTAGAATTTTGATACTTTTTTCAGTGTTTTGTGGGGTTACGAAGTAGTTTTGGAAGTTACTGTCTGGAAAAACCCAGAATACATGGTGTGAAATGATGAATACATGCCATATATCCTTTTGTTTGGGAAGGAATAAATTTTATTAAGTACGTACTGTGTACTGTATGTATATGCCATGTAGTCCTCAACCGTGTGACTGACTGTGTGGGTTGGGACACAGGGTTGGGAAATCATTGGTGGCACACACCGTGTAATGGACATACATGCCGTGTTGTATATTCCACATGTCCATGCATGTGACTAATGACACGGATGGATGAAACTCAGGTAGTACATGCTGTGTGTAGCTTGGAGACGCTGTGTAGATTAGATTGTGTAACCGACCATGTGACCAATGACACAGGTCGGTGAAAACCTTCTTGAACATGCCATGTCTTGCATGTACACACCATGTAGTTTTGTTCTAGGTCAACTGTGTGGATTAGCCATGTAGAGGAACTTGGAAAGGGGGATATATTTAGGTACACATCATGTATTTGGGAGGAAAACTCAGTGTGTAGGGGTGTTACATGACCAGTTTTGGCAGAAGTACACGCCCATGTAATGGCTTAAAGGGACATGCTGTGTAGGGTTAATAAATGCCATGTATCCATGTTTTGGAAAACTTGAATGTATTATTTCTCCTATTCCTTTCCTGCAATTCTATGTTTCAGTCCTTGATAATCTTTAACCAAGGTGTGCGCTTGACCTTGAAGAGTCATTCCACCGAGACATGCTCTTATTTTTAGCCAGATACATAGCAATGATCAGACACCAGACATGGCTGGTTAGGGGCTACCAGTAGATACTCCCATCATTATTGTCTTGGCACAAGCCGTAATTCCAAACATAGGTGTCGTTTCATTGTTTCAAGAAAGATTCATGTGTTTTAGGGAGACCTTCCTGGGAGCACCCCATCCTGCCCCATCTATGGTAGAGTTGACATAGGTATTTCAGCAGTATCATCCTCCCACTTTCTTGGGGGATGGATGAACTCATGATGCAATGTCATGGTTAGAAGGCATGCTATTGATCATTGAGCATCTGAAGACACCTCCAAAAGGGAGGGTAAAATTATCTACACAAATGCTTTGAGATTATACCAAGAGATGGTAAGATGTAAACTCACAGGTGGGACACTAGAAGGTTATGGTTTGGGATTAGTTTCATCATACCTTCTATGACTACTTCTACCTAAAGACTTTGAGGGCTGATAGAGCCCAAGAGTTCATGAGTTTGGAGAAGGGTACTCTTTCAGTCATGGAGTATTCTTCTCACATCACAGAACTACAATGATTCACACCCATTCTAGGGGGGATGAATTATTCCTCGAGAGGAAGTTCGCGGATGGTATCATGAATGAAATCTGATCTAAGTTGAACATATTCAAGTTGATGACCATATCTTACATAGTCAACCGAGTGTTTATCACAGAGCACAACCTGAGGGATTCTGTAGCTATGGGCCAGGGCGGTTCAACATATGGAGTTAGTGCTTTTTTGGATGACAGTTTGAAGCACCACAAAGATTCTACACATGGAGATCTGAGCAAGAAGGATATTCTTTCAAGTAGCCAGGTGGTATGGTACCAATGTGGGAAAGGCAGTCATACGAGGACACATTGCCCGGGATACCTAGTTGGTGCCAATCTTGTGGCAAGATGGGTCATCTTCAACATTTCTATCTGTTATTCTCACCAGTAGCTAGTGACATGGGTTCTTCTATGACTCCTCTTTCAGAAGTAGGACCACCACTTTCTTATTTGTCTAGGAATTGGAGTTCTTCTGGATGCTCAGGTCGAGGTGGAGGTCATGGATGTGGTAGGCAGTCACCATGCATTCATAGAAAACAGAGTGGATCAGCTCAGGGTGGTCAGGTAGGGTCCGAGGGCTGTAGTATAGGTCAAACTTTTGTAGTGTAGTAGATCTAATAGGAGCAGGATCCAGCACCCTCTATAGTTAGAGGTATGATTCTAGTTGCCTCAGTTTTAGCTTCTGAACTTTTCGATACAGGGGATTCCCATGGTTTCATATCTGTTGCTATTATGGAGAGACTTGGGATTTGTATCTTTACTTTTGTATATTTCTTGACATTGGAAACACCATTGGGGGCTATAAAGGCTAGTGTACGTCATTGCAAGGAATGACCTCTTGAGGTCGACAGATTTCACTTCTTATGGGACCTCTATGTCTTAGAGATGAAAGGCTATGATTTCATTCTCAAAATGGACTGGTTGGTTCCCTTCCAGGCTATTTTCAATTGTTATCTCCATGGGGTGAGTTTCAAATCACTAGAGGGTGGGTCATTCCTACATAAGGGAGAATGCGATGTCTAGGAGAGCAGAGAGGGACCTGAGCATCATGGGTTGGGAAGAGTTACAACACAGATTTCTAGTCTATATCTGGATGACCATGGTAGTTCACAGATGGACTTTCCTCCAGTGGTGGATCATTTCAGGGATGTATTTACAGGGGACTTTTCAGGTTTGCCTCCGGAGAGAGAGTTCAAATTTTCTATTGAGCTTGTTCCCAGAGGGGAACCTATGTCCACTCCTCCTTATAGGATGAATACACCAGAGTTACTAGAGCTCAAGAAGCAGTTAGAGGACTTACAAGTGAATGGTTTCATCCGACCCATCACTTCTCTTTGGGGTTCTCATGTCTTGTTTGTGTAGAAGGCAAAAAATACCCTCATAATTTGTGTAGATTCTCCTAAGCTGAACCAGTTGACAGTCAATAACCAATATCCATTACCGAGGATTGATGATCTCTTTGATCAGCTTCAAGGATCCCATATGTTCTCGAATATTGAATTGAGATTCAGTTTTCATCAGTTGTGCATTATACCATTAGATATACCTCTTACATCCTTTTGGAGTAGGTATGGTCTATATGAGTATGTGGTTATGCCGTTCGGTCTCATGAACGTGCCTAAAGTCTTCATGGAACTGATTAACCGAGTGTTCCATCCATTCTTGGATTTTTTCATGGTAGTTTTTGTGGATGATATCTCGGTGTACTCTCGCACTCAAAAAAACCATGCTACCCATCTTGAGATCATTTTGAGTACACTAATATAGAATTAGTTATACACTAATATTTCAAAATTTCACTTTTGTATGGACCAAATTCAATTCTTGGGTCATGTTATCTCAGAGATAGGAGTATTAGTAGAAATAGAGAAAGCGAGAGTAGTGGTTTCTTGGAGAAGATGAAGAATTTTTTTGAGGTTCTGAGTTTTCTAGGGATGGATGGAAACTACGAACATTTTATATAGGACTTTTCATGCTCAGCAGTGCCACTGACGGGGCTCACTGAGAAGGGTGCAAAGTACTCATGGTCAGATTCTTGTGATTAAGACTTTCAGTAGCTGAAAGTGAGGTTGAATTTAGTATCTATAGTAGTATTTCCATAGCTGAGAAAGAGCTATACTGTATACCATGATTCATCCGGTATTGGGTTGGGAGTAGTGCTTATGCAGGGGTAATGCGTCATCGAGTACGAGTCTCGGCAGTTGGGGACACATGAGATGAATTACCTGACACACAATATTGAGTTAGCTGCAGTTGTTCATGCTCTGCATTGTTGGATAAATTATCTTATGGGAGATCATTTTATGGTTTTCACCAACCACAAAAGTCTCAAGTACATATTTACTCAGCATGATATGAATCTGAGATAGTGAAGGGGGGTTGAATACCTTTAGTCCTTTGAATTTGAGCTTGCCTACATGCCTGAGAAAAGCAATGCAGTGGCTAAAGCATTGTGTAGGGGGACTCAGATACATGTAGTTCAAGAGGCTAGTAGTGAGTGGAAGCTTATGTATTTGTTCTCTGAGATGCATTTGGAGGTGCACGAAAGACAGGGGAAGACGTTTCTTTCTTTTGTAGCTGTTACCTCTACTCTTCTTGATCGAGTTTTATTAAGAAAACAATCAAAATTCTAAGGCCTAGTTCTACAGCAGAGTGTGTCAGGAGAGGACCTTGTTTTTAGATAGACCGTAGGCAAGGATGAGATATTCTGTTTTCATGTTTGCATATGGGTGTTAGTAGAAATATGCGGGGAGATGATGTAGAATTTTTATTCTTCAGTTTAGGAAGTTCATACGGGTGTCAGCAAGATGTATCAAGATCTACACCATCAGTATTGGTGGCCATGCATGAAGAGGCACATTACTGGTTTTGTGATGAGGTGTTCAACCAATAACTAGGTGAAGGCAGAGTATCAGTGACCAAAATGGATTTTGCAGTAGTTACTTATTCTTGAGCTGAAGTGTAATGAGTCACGATGGACTCCGTGATAGGTTTACCAAGGTCTCCTCAAGGGAATGATGCAGTTTGGGTCTTCATTGAAAGCCTCACTAAGGTTTCTCACTTCTTACAGATCAAGGAGACCATCAGTGTTGATGATCTGAGATGGATATACATCTAAGAGATTGTATGTTTACATGGGGTTCTGTAGTTCATCATTTCAGACAGGGATGTCCATTTTACATCTCAGGTATGGAAGGGAATACAAAGGGCATTGGGTACGTAGGTACTTATGAGTACGTATTACTATCCCCATATAGATGGCCAATATGAGAATATGAAACGCGTGCTAGAGGACATGCTTCAAGCATGCATCCTAGATATTGTATATTCCTCGGAGAAACAAATACATCTTGGGGAGTTTTCCTACAATAATAGTGTTCAAGAAACTATTCAGATGACACTTTATGAGGATTTGTATGGTAGGCCATGATGATCGCCCCAATGTTGGCTGGAGCCAGGAGAGACAGCTATGCTGGGACCTCGTCTTGTCCAGGAGACCATAGAACAGATAGAGTTGATTCAGAAGAGGATGGCTACTACACATTCACGAAAAAAGTCTTATGTTGATAGAAGGAGATGACCTATGAAGTTCGAGGTCAGAGATCAGATTTTCCACCATGTCACACTGAGGTTAGGACACATTAGGATTAAGAGACAGGTAAAGCTTTCCCCAAGATACGTCAGGCTATTTGAGGTTTTAGAGAGAGTCAGACCAGTTGCCTATCAGTTGGAGTTACCTCACAGGTATCAGTCTATGCATGAAATCTTCTACGTTTCTCATCTACAACAATACTTCTCATACCCTTATTATGTTTTTCAACCCGAGGAAGTTAATTTGGATGTGGAAGACTCATTTTAAGAACATCCTATCTAGATTATTGATCAAAGCATGAAGTCTATACCTGGATGGTCTGTTCCTATTGTACAGGTGTTGTGGATGCATAGGGGAATACAGAACGAGACTTGGGAGAGGGAGGCCGATGTATGATCGCAGTTTCCAGAGCTTTTCAAGGATTCTTTTTCATCGCCAGCCTATTAAGGAAATTCTGGGATGAATTTATTTAAGGGGGGGAAGTTTGTAATAACCCGGATCTTTTTTTTCAGGTTGTTTTTGAGGAAAATGGGAAGAAAGAATGTTTGAGGAGTACTTGTCATGTACTTCCATGTACATGTTGTGTACTCTAGAACTGATTCCAGGCCATGTCTGGCAGTTTCATAGCTAGGTACATGATCGTTTGACCACATGGTCGGACTGCCTAAATTAAGGCCCGGTAAAGGCATATACACGCCATGTAATTTTATATGATACACCGTGTGCTTTTCTTTTTAATTGATTAAATGGACTGGGGTTGTGTCTAATCGACAGAAACATCGTCTTCTCGGCTCGTCTCTTCCAGGAGTGACTAAAGCTGAAGATTCATCTCTGAGCCCCCGACCCACCATCCATGCTCCGAATCAACCGCCATCGATTGCGTTGGAATCACAACAGTGAGTTCTTCCTTCTTTTACAACTCAATATCTTTATTTCTCCTATTTCATGAGATATACTTGTTTGAATGTTTTGGATTTTATTTATAGATCTGAGTCATTCTAGGCCTATTCAAGTGTCAAAGTCATATTATATCAATTGTACAATGCCGAGGTAGGTGGTTTGTTCCTTTCCAGAGTTAGTCTTTGAATATTATGTATAAAAATTTCCTAATACCCTATATTGTGGTATGGAGTGTTTAGGGATTTTAACCCTGTTGATGCATGCTATGCTTGTTTTCTTGAGTTAAGGATCTTGTTTGTAAATAGGGTTATTTTACCATACTATGGAGGTGTTTTCCCATTTTTGATTTGATATCGACCATTTGGTCTAGCTTTTCCAATTAGGCTTCTTGCTTTCTGTGCCTAGTATTTTTAGGATGGAGTGATATGATCTAATTATAGGAATGCCTTGTAGCTATTTTTCCATGTAGTGCCTCTAGGTTTACTTTAGCTGCTAAACATCGTTTGTGCAAGACTTCCTTACATAGGGATACAGGAACCTGGTGTAGTGATACCATATGTGGAATTTACATTGAGGGATTCCCTATAGTGTCTATTATTCTTATAATGTTGCGATACAATAGGGGGATTGATGTTGAGTGATCCCTCAGAGTGTCTATAGTTACCGTTACGAGCCCACATGGGGAATTGATGTTGAGTGCTTCATCAAAGTGTCTGTAGTTTATCATTGAAATACTATAGGGGAATTGATGGTGAGTGCCACCTCAAAGAGACTTTATTTTCATTATACCAAAGGGGTTAGACTATGTGAGATACCCAAGAGGTCGTTATATCCTTGTATAATTTTAACTAGAGGGGTTATGCTATGAGAACTTACCCAGAGGGTTACTTGAGATTGTTTGGTTGAACCATAGGGGATTGGATGTGAGAACTTCACAGAGGGTTCCTTGTTTTCACATGATTAAATAATTAACGAATGTAAATGAATTTAATTTAAACTGTAGGAATTTTCACTTTTGAGTACTTCCTTGTTTATTGCTTAATTTTGATTTTTGCCTACCATATATATTCACTGACTATTAAGCACGACATTTTGGGTGGTTCCATACTGGGATTCGTCTCACACACTGTTTGGGTCACGATTTTGTGCCTAAAAAGATTATATTACTGTAGATATAGATAAGGGAAAGCACCCTTCTACTTCAGGTACTTGACTGCTTTGGGGCTGGGGAGAATGGGACCAAGATAAGGCTTGCTATGTTGTAGGAGTTATTTACTTTTTTTCCATTCTAATTTGGTTTAGTACTGTATTCATGAATTGTGACTTGTTTGGATGCTTTCTTAAATACTTGTGACATGCATAATTATTGATATATATATATATATATTATGCAATTGTTTATTTTCTCAGTCATTCGGTAATTACTATTTTATGGTGCTATTATTACTTCTACTGCTGTTATCTTTTTATTTCCACTGTGTTACTCTACCAATGTGGGCATAGTTTCCCCCCCATCACACCCAAGGCCCTCAGTACTAGTAGAAATCCTCTGGAATTCGGTGAAATGCACTGGAGGCCATGTCACCAACTATGTACGTGGCACCTCTATATGGCACCCAGAACCGGGATGTTACACAAGTCATGTTCCATGATAAAAGTGGTAATTGATAAAGTTATTTCCCTAGTAGTAAGGACTTTTGGTAAATCAAATAATCATCTTTGAGTTATAATTTTTTATCTTGAACATTATTCTTAAATGATTGTGTTCTACCACCCTAATATTTTATTATATGGTATTTTTTAATAATATTTGTTAAAATTAAATTTTAATACAGATAATGTTTTATTACTCTTTTTACAAAGTGTATATTTAATAAAGTTAATTTTAAATATTAAAAATTCCCCTTTCATAATCAAATGTTTTGGGTCAACATTTCATATAGAAAAATATATTTCTTTTAAAAGGATCCATTATTGGTGATTATTTTAAATAAATAATTTTTCATTGATTTTTCTATTAAAAATTTGAAAAAAACTTTTTAATGTGACCTATAACTTCCTCTTTTATTCCAATGTTAAAATAATTTTATAAAAGAACTTTTATGTTTCAATTTCACTTCCCTTTTAATTTTACAAAGGATTTTCCATAATTTGGATTATGATTCACTATTTATATATACATTTTTGAAATGAAAACATGATTCTCAACAATCAAATTCATGATTAATACTTGGGGGAATCATTCAATCATTATTTTGAAGGGTTGTTTTTCATATATGTTAACATCCTTATAGGTCTCCTTTGTTACACTAGGGATACATTATTTTGACACCACCCAAATTCTTTTTTAGGATGGGATATGACCAGTTTATCCTTTTTATTGATATGGATAAAATTAATGGCATACTGTATAACGTTATTTTAACCCAAATGAATATTGTCCAGTTGAGTAAGTATTGTTTAACCATCCACATTCTTCCTCAGGATGGTTTATGATCTGATTATCTATTTTTATTGAAATGGAGAAAATTATTTCCATACCGTATATTTTTATTTAAATACTAATGATTTTTGTAATGTTAACTAATTATTTCTTAACCATACACCTTCTTTATTAGGTTGATTTATGATCAGGTTATCCATTTTTGTTGACATGGGGAAAATTATTGTCATACTATATATTATTTTTTCAATATCGATGATTGTTGGCAATTTTAATAAGCATTGTTTGAACATACACCTTCTTTCTTAGGATATATTTTGATTAGGTTATCACATTTTTTGAATAGGAGAAAATTATTGGTATTACACATGTTATTATCTAAAAACATATGATTATTGGAAAGGTAGATTATGTATTGTTTATTCATTTTCTCTTATAGTAAATGCATTAGACTTAAAAAAGTTACAGATGGGGCCTGGAATTATATAACCACTCTATGAATCAACTGGTCTAATGTGAATTTTTTTTGGGTTTTAGTGTATACCTATTCTCAAAATAAGATATTGTCTTTACTTAAGTCCTTGAACCTAGTATTTCTTGACTGTGGTCTAAAAAAAAGTAATGTGTCATTGAACATGGCCTTGACAATAGGTTTTTGATGTCAAGCATTATGTATTTAATCAGAATGAGATTAGTATTATTTATATCCATGCTTTTATTTATTCTGAGGGATATAACATGATTTTAGTTTCAAGTGGATTATGGAATCATGTTGTTTACATAATCCTACTATAATGTTTATACAATGATTATTCCATGACTTGTTTAGTTATATGTTTCCATTACTGAGTGTTTTATCTAACCCCTTATTTTTTTTTCTTTTAACCAATTTATAAAGAAATATAGTGCACGTGACATGTTTACAAGGAAAGAAATATGTGAATGAATTTTCCAAATATGTTTCAGACTCATTAAAGATTAAGTATCTTCATATATAATGGGAAAATTATCCATTTTATACAAATAGCATGGTATTTATTAGTTTATATTACATTATAATTCCCTAAAAATATAGACTAAAAAATATACTTTGGATTTAATAGATGCATTAATTGTTTTAATTTTTTAATTAAGCTTTTTTATATAATAGATTTTACAATGGACATCAAAGAAAGTTTATAAATTATGTGTCTATGAGAACTAGATATAGGAGCATGAGTTCAGGGACTCACAGTTTGTATCAAAGGAAAAGTTTAGATTACATTGAAAATTAGTATGTTTTATGAGGATAATCTAATGGATGATAAGTCAAGGTTGATCATAATAGATAAACCTTTGGGATGATTATATGATTTAATGTTAAGGAAATAATTAAAATTTTATTAGGTATTAGAATAAGAAAACTTTAGTGATAATATTAAGAATAAGTCTATGTATTAGATAACATCATGATGAATTTGATAAATAGATATAATGTGGGTTTTCCTAGAAATATATCTCTATTTGAATATTGGGAAGTGAATGTGGTTATGAAACAAATGCAGCTAGGGGTAGTCACCCCGAAAAGGGATGGTTGATAATAGAATAAATCATCATTATAATACATGATGATTGGGACTAGGACTACATACATGGTGAGAAACTCTCAAGGGATATGTTTTGTTTAATCACGTTATCTTTACGAACCATTATGAAGGGTTTATTTATAATTTTATGTAATTAGGTTAGAGAAAAAAATAGAAAAATGACCATGGATGACTAAGGATTGAACAATGAGAGGTATAAGTTGATCTAAAAGTATCATATGTTAAAAATAAAGGTTTTATAAGGTAATTCATAATTGGATTTATGTTTTTATATTCATATTTTGAATATTATAATAACCATTTTTATTTTAGTATTTTGATGAAACACGATCATGAAAATGAAGAAAATAAATGTATGTATCCAAAAAATCACTACGTGTTATATTAAAATAAGGAAAAAAAATACTTAGATGATTGAGAATATTATTATTTACCTCTTATGATTGAAAATGTGACATTTCTAGTCTTACCTAAGGTAGTTATATTGATATTTTAATAATCTTAAAGTTCGTAGATCTTCTTATCAGTGATTTATATTTATCGATGACATTCTGGTATATTCTAAAAGTTATGATGATTATGTGAAACTCTAAGGATTATTCTTTAGTAGATTTACTTTATTGGTATGAAAACATATATTAAATGGTATTTATAACCTTGAAAATTTATTTTATGGAAAGTTTGTATTTTTGAAGATAATTATTTAAGAACAAATGTTTTTGGGATGGATAAGTTTTAGGTTTAGTATATGTTTGATGTTAAAATAAAAAAGGGTGGTTTGATTTTGAAGAAGCAAGTTAGATATTAAAAAGAAAACTTAGGATTGTTAATTGATTCATGAATTTTTTGGATAAGTTCATATCATTTTTTGGGGTTATGTTATATAACAGCTAGTGTGTGACTTTATGAACTAGTGATTAATACCATATGAGGTTTAATGATAAAGTTAATTTTTAGATGAATATATAATATCATTTTAGATTAATATATTGGGATTCAAATAGGTTTTTGGAAAGGTATGATATTGAGAGTACATGATCAGGGTATATACATATAGGAGTATATGATTGTAGGAATGATTAATGTTGTTTTAGGAAGGATAAATTAGATTTTCAGAAAATATATTTCAATAATTTTTGGATTAAGAATATTTTAAGAAAGTTCATCATAATTTGAGATCTATATTTTTAGGATTTGGTTAATATGTATGATAAAAACCAACTCAAAGTTACTTAGGTTGAACAGAGAATGATATATGTTAAACTAAGAGAAATATAGGCTAAACCTATTCTGATATAAGTAAAATTATAAGAACAATAGGCTTACATGAAAGTGTTATAAACTAATAAATATTATAATTATTATAAACAAAATATCAAGAATTATAATTATCAATAGTGAAAATTTTTGACATCAGAAACATATGAAAGAAGATAAGGATGGAATATTTAAAAAATTTGGGTGACCAAGATGATAAAGTAAAGAAGATTCAGTAACCCACATATCAAAAACATGGTAAGAAACATTAATTAAATACTATAACTATGGAGATGAAATTTATAAATCTTACAAGTGTAAGAGAAGGATACAAGTTACAGAATATTGGTGGCATCAATTTAAAGAGTTGAGAATTATTCAAATCAATGTCTCAATCCTAGGGCTAGTGAGGGAAATAACTACCAAAAACCCAGATAACTTAGAAAAGAATATGGAACTGTTACTGATGAATCATATAATGAGTTTTCACTCTAGATATTCTATCATCCCATATAATGCATGTTTTCACCAACAAATATTTTTTGAGTTAAAAAGAAACCCTTAGTGTTATGGTTATAATATAAATTATTTTAAATATTTTTGGAAAGTAATTTCTCTGGATAAATATCTCCATCCATTATTAGAATTCTATGTAAAATTAAAAATGGTTTTACTTCCATTATAAAGTGAATATAATGGTTTCTCATATAGATAAATCCCATTACATATGCTAAATGAATCATTGATCACCTAGCGTTATATGGTTTGTTATAAGATCCCTATAAAAATTACTCTGATCATATGAGTCATATTACGATGATGCATTTTTTAAGGGGGGGGATGTAACACTTTGAAATTCTAATTATATTAAAATAAGGCATCATGTTTGATTACTTTTATTTCAGGAAACACCTAACATAAACAAGCTATAAAATATTATAAGAACATTAGTAAGTAACCTAATATGGTAATGAATTAAAAATAATTACCTTTAGAAGATAAATTGTCAAAATGGGGTAATATTTAAAAAAGGACTTTTCAATAAAATCAGTTTTTTTATTTCCCATTAGAAGATAAATTTTGAAATTTTAGAATTTGAATTAGATAAATCAAACACCATTTTTTAATTCATCACATTAAAATTAGCTTATTAATTTTTTTTAGAATTTCCTAAAAAAGTTTATTTTTGGTATAAAAATATTGTATTTAAAAAAATTATAATTTCTAAGACTTTATCACTATATAAAAATAACCTAGAAGATAAAAAAAATTAAATTAATTAAATATGAAATAAATAATAAAATATTAATTTTTAAATATTTATTGAAATTATAAAACCTTGGAAATATTTTTATAACAAATTAAAATGTTACTTAAATATAGAAAATGTTTTCGGTATTTTCTTTGAATCAAGTAATTTTGAATGGAAATTTAGTTATTTATTTATTTTTAAGACTCATATAGTTTATTTGTTTTATAATAAATCAATTTATGTAATTAATATTAGTATGCCAGAAAATTTTACCTTATATAAAAATGTAATCCTTAGAAACGTCATTTCTCTAAAAACTATTTTACGTGATTAAGTGTATTAATTTTACAATTACCTTTTCACACCTTTTGAAATTTTATTTGATAAAACTATTTTCGTATTTTAAATAAAAATTATAATATTATTTAAAAATTTAAATCTTAATATTTTTTATTAAAATTAATTACTGAGGTTTTAAATTAATTCCCAAGGTAAAAGTAAATTGGTGTAAATGTTAAAATGTTAAATAAAAAAGCCAAAAAAAAACTCAAGGTTTTCTAAAAAATTAGTGGATGAGGTTTTTTTGAACAAAAATCATTTTAATCTCCTATTTTTTAATTTTTTTTCCTTTGAAACTTGAATAATAGTCTTACATTATTGAAAATGTAATGGTTACTCCCAAAACTACCGTTTCCTTCACTTATAAAAGGGTAATATCTTCACCAATTCAAGACACACATAACCATATAAGTACCAATTTAAAATAAATAATTTTACTTTAACTATAACCCTATACCACAAAAATAATACCCTCTTCACTCATTTTTATCCTAATCACTTCAAATTCTGGGATACTTCCAAGTAAAATTCAAGTCCCAAACATGAGTATCATCAACTAATTAGTTTAATTATTAATTATATTCTTTAAAATTTATTACTTAAAAAATAAATATAATGATATTATTATCATTTATACACTTTAGTGTTACTTTATTAAGGGTATTATCATTATTTGTTCATATCCCCTATCCATTAAGAAAAATAAAACTGTTGTTTGTGCATTGTGCGAACAACCACCCCCATGACGTAACTTGTTTTTTTCTCCTTCACCACCTTACAAGGATAGATCTAAGGGTGGTATTAGAGGATAAATATTATTTTAATTATATAATTATTTTTTTTCTATGAAAAATTAGATAACCTATTAATGATATTATCAAAAAATGATCATTTTTATTTTAGTCATTTAAAATAAGCATACTAAGAGGATAACTGTTTATTAAAATTGAATAATATTATTATATCCATTAATTATTTTTTTAATTACCTAAATTTGTGATAAATAAAACTAATAAACACTTAATAATATCATTATTCACTTGGTATAATGATAATACAACTAAACGACCTCATAATCATCCACTCATTGAGGCATGTTCTTGTTTGGGTCGGTTTAACCACATACTTGAACAATACTATAAATTTATGTCATGAATGACTATAAGAAATTATTTAATGGTATAATATGATATAAAAAAGTAAATATTTTTTTTTTATTCTGAATATATTATATCAATATTTAGTCCATTAGTTAAGATGACACCCTCTGTTCATCATGAATCACCAAAACATGCTTATTATTGATTTCATTTTCAAGGATAAAGACTAAAACACTCATGAAAGGACTTTCAAACATCATAAATTATTATAAATAAAACATAATAGTAAAATTAATGATATATTAATACTGAAATTTGGGTATAGAATCAGTATGAACACCGCTATTATAAAACTTGTATAAATGATCAAAACTATAAACACCTGATGCAAAAAATATGATGAATTTGTGTAAAAAATGACTATTTATGAATAGTATGAATGAAAATGTATATTATTAAGGTTATTAATTAAGTTATTAAGATATATATGCTTATTATATATCATTGTTTTTGAATTTCATGATAATAGGCAAGGATTTTAGTCTCAATTTCACTTCGTTGACACATGTCTTAATGTAATGTACAGATTTCTTATTTCCATTGTGTATATCATTACCAATAATGTATTTTTTTTTAATAATATATGAATTAATTATTGGGATTTATCAAACCATTTATTTTCAATATTTCAATTAATTTTTATTTAAAAATTTATAATTTCATAAGGCATTTCATCTCAATTTCCCTTTCTTGAGATACATATTGTATTTATGCACCTAATTTCATTTTTTGTGGCATATATACAGACTATTTAAGATATCATATGATGGATTATATTTTAATAATAGAATTTATAGTTCAATTAAAATCCACACCTTTCAATGGGTTTTGATTAAAGTGTTACTCAATTAATAATATTTTTCTTTATCTGAATAATGATTCTTTGAGACATGTTACTTGTTAAGCACCGTGTTTATTTTGTATGTTTTATTCACTAACCATGGATAAGTTTTTCTATATTTCTTGGTATTTTCTATCCAAATAATTTTCCCTTATTCAAGTGGTTATTGATATAATTGTTTCCCCAGTAGTAAAACGTTTTAGTAACTTAATCCCCTTCTTTGAGTTATAATGTTTTATCATGAACATTATTCATCGATGAGTGGGTTCTCCCACCACAATATTTTATGATATGGTATTTTATAATCCAATTTTTTGAAAAAGAAGTTTTAATATAAATAGGGGGTTTTATTAATCTTTTTAATAAGAGGGGTATCAAAAAAAGTTAATTCCAAGTATTAATAATGTCCCACTCATAGTCAAATAATTTGGATCCAAATTTCCTATAAAAAAATTTATTTAATTTCAAGGATAAATTATTAGAGATTATTTTAAAAGAAAAGGTTTTAAATTAACCTTTTTAAAAAAATGTTAGAAAATGACCTGTAACTTCTTCTTTTATTTCATAATAATTTATTGGGTAGTATATTTCAAGCATTATATTTCGAAGATGTTTTTCATATATGTCAACATAATTATGAGTATCCTTTATCACAATTGGAACATATTATTATGAGACTAAACATATTATTTATTTGGAATTTTTATGACCAATTTATCTTTTTTATTATCATGGATAAAATTATACGCCTTTTGTATATTTTTTATTTTAATAATGATGATTTTTGGAAAGTTAAATATGTATTGTTTGGAAATACACTATCTTTTTCAGAATAGGTTATGAATAGGTTATCGCTTTTTACAGAAACGAAGAAAATTATTAGAATACCATATATATTTATAACAATATAGATTTTTTTTGGAAATTTTACTAAGTATAATTTGACCTCCCACCTTCTTTTTAAGGATGGTTTAGGATTAGATTATCTCTTTTTAATCACATAGGTAAAATTATTGACATACCATATATTTTTATTTAAATACATAATTATTTTGGCATGTTGACTAAGTATTGTATAACCATCTACCATATTTCTAAGGATTTGTAACGCCCCGACCCTAGTTACCTAGAGTCGGTGCATTATTACATAACATTGGAATGATCACAAGAAAGATCAAATCTCGAAAGACCTATTAGTTTAGTATCCTTGGAAACACTAGATATATTCATAAAGTTTTACATTATATTATAAAAATTAAAACTACAACAACATAGTCTCCATAGTCTAAACTCTTATCGCCTCATACTATCCCTGCAGGTCATTCATAATTTACTTGTTCACATCCTGGGAAAAAAAATAAAACATAGAAAAGGGGTGAGCTCAAATGCCCAGTAAGGATAACAATATAACGGAAACTTTCATAAATAAGAATAAAAATTTAAGGCAATGTATAACTAAAAAAAAGTATTTTAAACTTGAACTTATACATATTATGGAAAAAATAAAATGAAATAATACCATTTACTTATTCACATGGATATTATACTAATAGAATAATCAAATGAAATATCAATAACCACTTTCATAATGATGGAATGCATAATTCCAGACTTTCATAAACATATAGCCAAGGCCTCGTGCCAAGAATAAAAATAATATTTTTCCAAGGCCTTGTGTCAAGACACTAGTTTGTCTCATGAGACCTACCGATGCATCGGGGAGCTATAGGGGGCTCCACCCGTCATATATTAAGTCCAATGCATTCCCACATGAAAAAGTTTAAACATAACATAAACATTTGTATTAAAACTAGCATACGAAATGTAAATAATTCATCCATAAACCATGAATGGTATAAAAATAACACATCCATAGTCAAACATATCACAAAACCTTCAATACAATATAGAAGTTTTTTATCATAATAAATCAACTTCAAATAAGCGTAAAATTCATCAAAGGATGTTGACATAGATGAAATCAAGAATATTTTTAGAGAAATATATCTTTCTATTTTGAAATCATTTGAGAGTCATATATTTATAAAATAAAACATTATCTTTGAAAATATTCTTATAATCATGTAAGGGAAGATTCAACGATTTTATAACGGAGGAAAATATCCGCACCCGCCGTATAAGTTAAAAACAAACATTCTTACCTTAATTCTGTCAAAAATGTTAAAAAGCACCTTGACGGAAAGATTCCTTTATAAAAATCTTATAAAAAGTAATTCATGGGTATAAATGAATTTAACCAATATTCTTGTAAATAATAAAAATGTTTTGAAATACATTTTTAAGAAACATGGATGTGGATGATAAACAGCTCCCAGTAGATTATTACGTATAAACAACCTCAGATAACGAAGAGATTGCGAAATAAACCCTTACCTTGTAGTTTTCCTTGGACGGGGGTAGGTTAACCTCCTTTATAATGGTAAAATAATTGTTATTAAATTATACAAGAATCATATACATTAATATGATATCATATATGATCTTTTAACATTGATTTGTTAATAATATCGAAGTATTATCATTATTTCGGGTGTTAACTTACTTGTTTTCTTTTATATGTTTTGTTATGTAAGCCATGTTTGTCATGGATAGGTGGTATATTAATCATATCTATAATTATATCAAGTCCTTATATACTATTATTAATCATCAAATGATAATTAGACTTGAATGGATACGATGGAGAATGAATCTCATCGCGTTCGTGGAGACAGTAGTCTGTACGTATGCACGAGCGACAATATCATTATTTTGATATTAAAATAATATATAATTGGATGATATATCATATATAGAGAATCATTATCATGTTATATTTATTATTTAAATTAATTACACATCATTATTATACCCATCCAAATAATAATTTATTGAATAACAATTATACCACGACGTGGAGACGGTAAGCCGTACGTACACACATATGGTGACATGTTATTCAAAGGATGGACAGAATACTGTATATGGTTGTACCATGTTTATAATAACATCAAAGTATATATAATATACTGGATTTATTATTTTAGAATGGTAATAACAAAGAAGGAAGAAGTGGAAGAAGAAAGGAACTTGAAAAAGGGTGGTGAAATCGTTACCTCTTCTTCGGGTTCTGCTTTTTGATTTGATCAAAAGGGCTCCTTAAGTTGGCTTTATGACTAAAGGAAGGCCTCTAGGATTAAGTGAGGGAAGTTGAGAGAGTATTTGGGCAGAGTTTGGTCGAGAAAAATGGCTTTTAATGTGTGAATTAATGAGAAGGGGGAGTGCCCTTTTATAATAGGGGTGAGGGGCACCTTTGGAAAAGCAAGAAATATTATTTTATAATAAATTCATTTTCGTTTTCTAATAGCTCCAAAGTATATTATTTAAATTTTAAGGTGGTGATGGGTCTAAAACTACTCAACCAATAGAATTTAGATAGTTTTGGGTCATTATATTAACCTTATCTTTTAGTTTTACCTCTTAGTTAATTAATTTGACACTTACCATGTCACTTTGTATTTTTATATTATATAGTTAATAAACTTACTATATACCTCCAAGAGACCCCCAAGTGGTCCATTAATGATACAAATATCATGATATAAGTCTCTTGGCCGATCCTTAGATTTTTAGGAATTGAATATTAATTAATAAAATAATATTTGTTTTAAAAACTCTTTTATGTCAATTTTGACACTATTTGGAAAATTGATTTTTGTGAAAATCATAACAGAATGATTACTTTGAAAAAAGTTAATTAAATCATTACTAACATGTCATATTAATCTATAAAATTAGTTTAATTCAGAAAAAGTCTCAAATTATATTTATTGGGTATTTATAATATCAATTATTTTAAATTTTCACTATTATGGTAATTACTGCATCATCATTTGGTCATAAATAAATTAAATTATTTAATGTCTAAAAATTATAAATAAAATATCATTATGTAGAAAATATTTTTATATTTCTAATTAATATTTACAATCGAATTTATCTTATGTATAAACCTTTATTAAAAATGTTTTAGTAAATAAAGTTTGATTTTAACTCTTTTAACTCTTCTTTGAATTAAATAATAATAAATATCCTAATCTAATCCAAGTGGACCTAAATGATAATATTTTATTCATAAGGTTGTTTTTGGTCGAATTAAGCTTATCTAATAAAATTAGGACATGTGTTAACCGTGGTAAATAAAATTAAAAAGTTACTATTGACCAAAAATTATTTTCATCTCAATGAACCACATTTTAGTCCTTGATATTAACTGTGTCTCTCGGATTTTCGAAATTCCACTCACAGAAGCGGTAAAATTAAGTTTTATGAAAAATTCAGTTTTTTAACTACTACTTAGTGGTTTCACTATTCATCAAAAAATGAAGTTTTTCAGAAAAATACCAAAAATTCACCCTATGCTAATTTCGATATTCCGAATCCAAAAATGAAGTCCATTTTGAAAAATAAATTTTATAAATTTAAAAAAGTGGGTATTACTATTTATAACGGCTAGTTTGATTGGTTGTGGTGTGTTAGAACTCGATTTTGCGTACAACACACGCTATTGCATTATTCAAAGAGAAATGTAACGTAGAAGCTTGGGGTGTTACATTCTCCCCTCCTTCAAATAATTTCATCCTCAAAATTTCTATAATACTACTGCCTGAAAATACTCGGGTGGTTGTTCATCATAAGTTCCTCAGGTTCCCACTTTTCCTCTTCCATCTTATGGTTTCTCCACAAGACTTTTACCAGACGAGTCGTCCGGTTTCTCAGTACTTGTTCTCTCGTATAAAGAATCTTTACGGGCTATTCTCAATAAGAAATATCGGGTTCTAGTTCTAATTCCTCATAGGTGAGTACATGCGTTGAGTCAGACATGTAATTCCTCAACAGAGATACATGGAACACATCGTGAACTTTGGAGAGACTTGGCGGCATTGCTAATTGGTAAGCTACATCCCCAATTCGTTCTATAATTTCGAAAGGTCCAATGTACCTGGGACTCAATTTACCTTTCTTACCAAAATGTATGACTCCCTTCCATGGAGATACCTGCAGGAAAACATGATCACTGACTTGAAATTCCAAATCCTTCCTTCGATTATCAACATAGCTCTTCTGCCTACTTTGAGATGCTTTGATATGGTTTTGGATTACCTTCACCTTTTCCATCGTTTCCTCCACCAGTTCTGGGCCTACTAGTTTTCTTTCACCAACGTCATCCCAACAGGTTGGTGTGCGACATCTCTTTCTGTATAACACTTCATATGGTGCCATATGAATACTCGAATAGAAGCTATTGGTATAGGAAAATTCTACCAAAGTTATATATTGATCCCACATACCCTGAAAGTCAAGTGAGCAGGATCTCAACATATCCTCTAAGGTTTGAATAGTTCATTCTGATTGTCCATCTATTTGAGGGTGGTAGGCAGTGCTCAAATGAAGTTCAGTATCCAAGGCTTTCTAAATACTTTTCCATAATCTTGAAGTAAAACAAGGATCACAATCAGAAACAATAAATAGGGGTACTCCATGAAGTCTCACAACTTCATTAATATATAGTCTTGCTAGTCGTTCAAGTGGTAAATCTTCCCTTATAGAAAGAAAATGTGCTGACTTGGTAAGACGATCAAGAATGACCCATACTGTATCATTCCTTCTAGGAGTCTTTGGTAGTCCCATGACAAAGTCCATCATGATATTATCTCATTTCCACTCAGGTATGGGAAGAGGTTGCATGACTCTTCCAGGCTATTTCCTTCCAGCTTTCACTTGTTGACAAACCATACATCTTGACACAAAATCAGCAATATACCTCTTCATGTTGTCCCACCAAAAATGATCCTTCAAATCTCTATACATTTTGGGGCTCCCAGGGTGTATAGAGAAATTGGAACTATGAGAATCATCCAACAACTCCCTTTTTAGATCAGGTATATCAGGAACACAAAGCCTCTTCCCGAATTTCAAAATTCCTTCTTCATACACAAAGTCTCTCAATATCCCATCATTCACAGCTTTAATCTTCTTTTGAAATTATTCATCATCGGCCTGAGAACTCTTAATCCTTTCTATTAAAGATGGTTTGGTAACCATTTGAAAAAGCATTGATGTTTCACCTTCCCTGGTTATTACCATGTCCATCTTCACTAGATCCATGAAAATTGGATCCCTTTCAATTCTCATATTTTTCAAAGCTCCATCGTCTTTTCTGCTCAAAGAATCTGCCACCTTGTTTGCTTTCCCCGGGTGGTAGTGTATCGTACAATAATAATCCTTGAGTAATTCAAGCCATCTCCTTTGCCTCATGTTGAGTTCTTTTTGTGAGAAAATATACTTCAAACTCTTGTGATCAGTATAAATCTCACATTTTTCACCATAGAGGTAGTGCCTCCATATCTTCAAAGAAAAGATCACAGCTGCTAACTCAAGATCATGAGTATGATAGTTTTGTTCATGAATTTTCAACTGTCGTGATGCATAGGCAATAACCCTATCATTCTGCATAAGGACACAACCAAGTCCTTTCTTCGATGCATCACTAAAAATAATGAACCCATCATTCCCTGATGGTAGAGTAAATATAAGAGCATTGAATAATCTTCTCTTCAGTTCTTCGAAACATTATTCACACTCTTTTTTCCAAACAAAGTTAACCCCTTTACGTGTGAGCTTCGTCAATGGGTTAGCCAATCGAGAAAAATTCTGGACAAAACATCGATAATAACCTGCCAAACCAATAAAACTATGTACCTCAGTTATACTCATAGGTGCTGTCCATTCATGGATTGCCTTGGTCTTAGAAGGATCAATACAGATTCCATCTTTAGAGACAATATGGCCAAGAAAAGAAATCTCCAGAATCCATAATTCATAATTGCTAAACTTCCCATATAATTCATGTCTTCTCAGAGTCTTCAGGATAATGCGCAAGTGATTTTCATGATCTTCATAGCTTTTGGAGTATACCAAGATATCATCAATAAATACCACCACAAATTAATCAAGATATTCCTTGAAAACTCTATTCATTAGATCCATGAATACAGAGGGCGCATTAGTCAGCCCAAAAGGAATTACTGTAAAATCGTAACACCCGTACCTGGTTCGAAATGCTGTCTTCAGAATGTATTCTTTCTTCACACACAACTGATGGTATCCAGATCGAAGGTCAATCTTTGAAAAATATTGAGCTCCATGCAGTTGGTCAAATAAATCATCAATGCGTGGTAGGGGATACTTGTTCTTTATTGTTATAGCATTGATCTCCCTATAGTAGATACATAAAATCATAGATCCATCTTTATTTTAAACAAAAAGAACAGGGGCTCCCCATAGAGAAACACTAGGGTGAATAAACCCCTTATTACTTAATTACTATTGTTTTTTCTTTAGTTCAACTAATTCTATAGTGGCCATTCTATAAGGGGTCTTCGATATAGGCCTCGATCCAGGAATTAAATCAATGGAAAACTCAACTTCTCATTCTGGTGGATGTCCAGGTAAATCGTCTGGAAACACATCTATATATTCTATCACAATAGGTACATCCTCTATTTGAACATTCCTTTCCTCACCCAAAGTCATTTCATTCTCTTCCTCCCCAATAATTGAATTTAGTTGAGCTATTGGGGGTGGAGCTGGATAAGAATTAGGTGGTGACGATTCTGCTCTAAAGATAAGGTGTTCCTTATCATCATCATCAAAAATTGTAACCTCCTTCTTCTTACAATAAATCTTCACATCATGGTCCAAAATCCAATCCATACCGAGGATTATATCAAACTCAATCATAGGTATGACGATGAGATCAGCGGATAAAGAACATTTATGTGCTCTAATGGGGACTGATTCACAAAAATTTGTTGCAATGAAACTTCCCTTAGGAGTTTTAACTGAGAACTCCCTTGTCAAATAAAATTTGAAATATCTAATTTTATTAGCAAACTGGGAAGATATGAAACAATGCGATGATCCAGAATCAAATAATTCATTTGCTAATCTTGAATAAACCATTAAATTACCTACCACCACGTCTTTCGGAGCTTCTACCTCAGTAGTAGTGATAACATAAGCTTGGCCTTGATACCTTGGCCTTTTCTAAGGTAAGTTCCCCTGACGCTTAGGAAATTCATTTGCATAATGTCCCATCTCCCTGCAATTGTTGCATTGAACATCGGTAGCTTCCTTTTTTCCCTTGCAATCACGAGCTTGGTGGCCTTTTTCACCACACTTGTAACAGACTCCCATTCATTTTAAGCAAGTACCAGGGTGTTTCTTCCCACATTTACTACAGGATGGATATTCAAATTTTCCCTTCGTCCCCTTACTTACATTCCTAGATTTATTAGAAGATCTTTTCTTCTCTTGCTTTGCTTTAAAGTCATAAGATTTAGAAAACTATTTCTCTGTCTTAATAGCACATAAGACAATGTCTTCATACGTCGAGAAGGATTGTGATACTAATGCTCGATGGAGAAATGGTTTTAACCCATCAAAGAAACGATCAATATTACTTCTTGGGTTACATATATAATCTCCAGCATACCTTTCTATCCTTGTAAAGTTAGCCTCATACTTTGTGACATTCTCATCCTCCTTTTGTCTCAAACTCAAAAATTTCCTTTCCATATCTGCTCGATGGTCATGAGGAAAGTATTTTTCTAAAAACAGATCTTTGAACTCCCTTCATTCCATATTTGATACTTCATCATCTTCCTTCATGTTTTGTATCAATGACCACCATTGATCAGCAACTCCAGTGAGGCAGTAAACTGCCATGATAGCTTTTTCCCTTTCACTACTTCCCAAAGCCAGAAATATTTTCTCTAGGGAATTTATCCATTGATCAGCTACTAAGGGATTTGTACTCCCATTTAATTTTGGTGTTTGTTGCCTCACAAAGCGATCTAACATTGATCCTCCACACTATGGATCAGGGTGCTCCATACGGGTAAGGTTATTATTCATAACCTGAGTGAGTTGTCCCAATATGGTAATTAGCTGATCAGCACCAGTTGCATCACCAGCTCCACTATAATTATCTTGAGCAGGAGGGAAATCCCTACGTGGAGTGCGTGCATTGATTAAGTTTCCATTTCTTCCACTAGGCTCTATTTCTAAACAATGGCACAAACTAGATCAATTTATGAATATAAATACATAATTCCATACTTATAAAATACTTAACATAAAATGAACTATTTATGGATATAATCCATAATCATAAAAATGTTTTCTTTGAGGAAGTATATACTCATAAACCCTTCATAATTATTTGTAAAGAAAATGATAGTTATCCTAAGAATATCCCCTGGTAGTGTTGTAACCAAGAGTGAAGCAAGGCCCATTGTTGTGCACCAGTTCCCATTCGAGTCTAGCTCAAAGCGGTGTTTTTGGGTTTTACCCTTAGGTACGTCTGTTCCAGAGCCGCCTCTACCGACTCCTATCCAGACAGGGATGTATTTCTCGGAAAACTCACAAAATCTCTACAATACCAAAATTCTAGGAAGTTCTTCTATACTAATCCTCAAAGTCCATCTTAGGTCTATATGCTTTAATACAAGTTTATCTAAATCTAGATTCCAAGTTTTGTACTAAACTTCCTCTGATACCAACTGTAACGCCCCGACCCCAGTTACCAAGAGTCGGTGCATTATTACATAACATTGGCATGATCACAAGAAAGATCAAATCTCTAAAGAACGATTAGTTTAGTAGCCTTGGAAACACTAGATATATTCATAAAGTTTTACATTACATCATAAAAATGAAAACTACAACAACATAGTCTCCATAGTCTACACTCTTATCCCCTCATACTATCCCTGCAGGTCATTCATAATTTACTTCTTCACATCCTGGAAAAAAAAATAAAACATAGAAAAGGGGTGAGCTCAAATGCCCAGTAAGGATAAAAATATAGCGGAAACTTTCATAAATAAGAATAAACATTTAAGGCAATGTATAACTAAAACAAAAGCCTTTTAAACTTGAACTTATACAGAGTATGGAAGAAATAAAATGAAATAATTCCATTTACTTATTCACATGGATATTCTACTAATCGAATAATCACATGCATATATCAATAACCACTTTTATAATGATGGAGTGCATAATGCCAGACTATCATAACCACATAGCCAAGGCCTCATTCTAAGACTACAAATAAGATTTTACCAAGGCCTTGTTCCAAGACACTAGTTTGTCTCATGAGACCTACCGATGCATCGAGGAGCTATAGCGGGCTCCACCCGTCACATATTAAGTCCAATGCATTCCCATATGAAAAGGTTTAAACATAACATAAACATTCATATTAGAACTAGCATACGAAATGTAAATACTTCATCCATAAACCATGAATGGTATAAAAATAACACCACCATAATCAAACATATCAAAAAACCTTCAATAAAATATAGAAGTTTTGTATCATAATAAATCAACTTCAAATAAGCGTAAAATCCATCAAAGGATGTTGACATAGATGAAATCAAAACTTTTTTTAGAGAAATATATCTTTCTCTTTTGAAATAATTTAAGAGTCATATATTTATAAAATAAAACATTTTCTTTGAAAATATTCTTATAAGCTTTTAAGGGAAGCTTTGACGATTTTATAACGGCGGAAAATAGCCACACCCACCGTATAAGTTAAAAAAACATTCTTACCTTAATTCTGTCGAAAAGGTTAAAAAGAACCTTGATGGAAAGATTCCCTTATAAAATTCTTATAAAAATTCAATCAAGGGTATAAATTACTCTAACCCACATTCTTGTAAGTAGTAAAAATGTTTTGAAATACATTTTTAAGAAACATGGATGTGGATGATAAAGAGATCCCAGTAGATTATTACGTATAAACAACCTCAGATAATGAAGAGATTTCGAAATAAACCTTTACCTTGTACTTTTATTTAGTTGGGGGTAGGTTAACCTCCTGTATAATGGTTAAATAATTGTTATTATATTATACAATAATCATATACATTAATATGATATCATGTATGATCTTTTAACATTTATTTGTTAATAATATCTTAGTATTATCGTTGTTTTGGGTGTTAACTCGTTTTCTTTTATATGTTTTGTTACGCAAGCCGTGTTTTTCATGGATAGTTTGTATCTTAATCATATCCAGAATGATATTAAGTCCTTATATACTATTATTAATCATCAAATGATAATTATACTTGAATGGATATGATGGAGAATGAATCTCATCGCGTTCGTGGAGACAGTAGTCTGTACGTACGCACGAGCGACAATATCATTATTTTGATATTAAAATAATATATAATTGGATGGTATATCATATATACATAATAATTACCATTTTATATTTATTATTATATGAATTACACATCATTATTATACCCATCCAAATAATAATTTATTGAATAACCATTACACCACGGCGTGGAGACGGTAAGCCGTACGTACGCACGTATGGTGACATGTTATTCAAATGATGGATAAAATACTGAAATATGGTTGTACAATGTTTATAATAACATCAAATTATATATAATATACTGGAGTTATTATTTTATAATGGTAATAACAAAGAAAGAATAAGTGGAAGAAGAAAGGAACTTGAAAAAGGGTGGTGAAATCATTACCTATTCTTCGGGTTCTTCCTTTTGATTTGATCAAAAGGGCTCCTTAGGTTGGATTTCGGACTAAAGGAAGGACTCTATGATGAAGTGAGAGAAGGTGAGAGAGTATTTGGGTAGAGTTTGGCCGAGAAAAATGGATTTGAAGGTGTGAATTAATGAGAAGGGGGAGTTCCCTTTTATAAGAGGGGTGAGGGGCACCAGTAGAAAAGCTAGAAATATTATTTTTTAATAAATTCATATTCGGTTTATAATAGCTCCAATGTGGATTATTTAAATTTTAAGGTGGGTATGGGTTGAAAAACACTCAACCAATAGAATTTATATAGGTTTGGTTCATTATATTAACCTTATATTTTAGTTTTAACTCTTAGTTAATTAGTTTGACACTTACCATGTCACTTTGTATTTTTATATTATATAGTTAAAAAACTTATTATATACCTCAAAGAGACCCCAAGTGGTCCATTAATGATACAACTATCATGATATAAGACTCTTGACCGAACATTAGATTTTTAGGAATTGAATATTAATTAACTATCTAATATTTTTTTTAAAAACTCTTTTATGTCAATTTTGACACTATTTGGAAAATGGATTTATGTGAAAATCATATTAGAATGATTACTTATAAAAAAGTTAATTAAATCATTCCTAACATGTCATATTAACCTATAAAATTAGTTTAATTCATAAAAAGTCTCAAATTATATTTATTTGGGTATTTATAATATCAATTATTGTAAATTTTCACTATTATGGTAATTACTGCATCATCATTTGGTCATAAATAAATTAAATTATTTAATGTCTAAAAATTATAAATAAAATATACTTATATAGAAAATATTTTTATATTTCTAATGAATATTTAAAATCAAATTTATCTTATGTATAACCCTATATTAAAAATGTTTTAGTAAATAAAGTTTGATTTTAACTCTTTTAACTATTCTTTGAATTAAATAATAATAAATGTCCTAATCTAATCCAAGTGGACCTAAAGGATAATATTTTATTCCTAAGGTTGTTTTTGGTCGAATTAAGCTTATCCAATAGAATTAGTATATGTGTTAGGGTAATATTAATATCATTTTTACCCTCAATTACCCTATTTACTTTTAACCGTGGTAAATAAAAGTAAAAAGTTACTATTCACCAAAAATTATTTTCATCTCAATGTACCACATTTTAGTCCTTGATAGTAACCGTGTCTCTAGGAGTTTTGAAATTGCACTCACAGAAGCGGTAAAATTAAGTTTTATAAAAAATTCAGTTTTTTAACTTCCACTTAGTGGTTTCACTATTCATCAAAAATGATGTTTTTCAGAAAAATACCAAAAATTCACCCTATGCTAATTTCGATATTCCAAATCCAAAAATGAAGTCCATTTTGAAAAATAAAATTTATAAATTTTATAAAGTGGGTATTACTATCCATAACGGCTAGTTTGATTGGTTATGGTGTGTTGGAACTCGATGTTGCGTACAACACACGCTATTGCATTATTAGAAGAGAAGCGTACCGTAGAAGCTTGGGGTGTTACAAGATGGGTTATGATTTGGTTATACCTTTTATTGAAATAGGGAAAATTATTGTAATTCGATATGTTATTATTTCAAAATAGATGATTATTGGAAATGTTCAACAAGTATTATTTATTTATTTTCTCTTATTGTAAATGGATTAGAATTAAAGAAATTATGGGTGAGGCCCAAAATTATATAGCCCCTCGATACATTGACGAGTCTCATGAGACAAAATAAGTTGGGTTTTAGAGTATGAATATTCCCATATAAGGATAATTTCTTAGAATATGGCCTTGACCACAAAATTTATTGTCTTTGGTCTTGACTATAAGTAAAGTGTCTTGGAACAAGGCCTTGACATTGGGTTTTTAACATCATACATTACAAAATTCATCAGCATGAGATCAGTATTATTAATATCAATGTCTTTATTTATTACCATGGATAAAAAATTATTTTTGTTTTATGTTGATTATGGATTCATGTTGTTTTCATATTCTTACCATAATGTTTATATAATGTTCACATAATATTTATTCCATGATTTCTTTAGTTATATATTTCCCTTAATGAGCATTTTAGCACACCCCTTCTTATTTTGTAGTCTAATTTTATAATTCTCTAAACCTAAAATGATCTTTCATATATATTATATGTAATAATAATTTTTATTTTTAATCAAGGTTGGTTATATCTAGGATTTTAAAACTGATATGAAATAAAGTATGTAAATTATGTATCTATCTGAACCATATCTGAGAGTCCGAGTCTATGGAACCGCATTTCTCCTTCACATGAAACTTAGATTCACATATAACACTCAAAATCAAATCTTTGTTTTTAACAATACCTTTTTGAGAAATTCATGATAAATCATGGTAGATTTTAATTCCTCCAAAGTTAATGAGTTTATATCATATAACATTACATCTTTAAGATGATTATATGAACTATACAAGGAGATCAAAAGAATAATGGATTGGTCATCATATTCAACTTTAATATTGGTATTGGCTAAGCCTAACAATATTTTATTGAACTCATCAAGATGTTTCTAGATGAGAGTTCCAAGATACATATTGATGGTGTAAAATTTATGTTTCTTATGTAAAAAAACTACTGATGATGTTGTTATATAATGTTATTCTAAGTTAAACCATATAACAACTATGGAAGTTTTATAAGTAACCTATTATGAAACTTTATTATCTAATGAAAACATTTAAGATCTAAGGGATTTCATCAAGATTTCAAGAGGGACATTAGACCAATTGGTCATATATTTTTCAACAATGGACTTATATTAGGTTTCTTAGTACAATTTAGGGCATCATTTATCCCCTATTGGACTATATGTACTCACATATTTAGTTTCGGAAAATTAAATTCATTATTAACATAAAATTTATCAATATCATACTTTTAGAAATACATTATTGTATGTGTGAAGTGCTGATACTAACTATTGAGGGAACCCTCATGGGAATTACCTTACTAAATTAACAGAACCAGGAATGGTTGAAAAAATTATAGTTCACAATGAGAATATAAATAAAGGAAGGTTAAATGATATATTGTAAAAAAATAAAAATAATGGAAATAATGAAATAAATAAAAGACATAGAGGATTTAACATGGATTGGTACCCTTTTTTTAATACTCTAGGGAAAGAACCCCACATATTATAAGCTTTATTAAAGATAAAAAGTATAACAATATGAGAGAATACACATAAAAAGCTAACAAGAAGATGAAACAACAATGAAGAAATAATAATGAAATAGTAATAAAGGATACAACATTACTAAATCCTGATTTACCAGTCATATTCCCCACATAAGATCTTTGGGTATCTCCAGATACATATAAAATAGGTGAGTTAACAAACCTTTTTTTTGGTAAAAATAGGATCTCCACTGGAAAATAACACCAAGGAGATCTCTAATCTATATGGTGAGGATTATTACATGTCTATCAATATATAATTCCCTGTATTTGATTGATTTCTTATTTCACAGAAGCTCATTCTCACTTTTCCAAAAATATATATGATCAAACCTCTCTTAAAATCACCTTCACATGAATCAACCTCCCTTCTAATCTAAGAGAACAAGATTACAAATATCCATAATATTTAAGGGATCCTATAATGGAACAACAAACCAATATGAAATGAAAATCTCAAAGGAGTCAACCCCTGACAGCCTGAAAACAAACCCATGTAAAGGTGATAGTAAAACTTTACATTAATGAAATTAAAATAGAAATGGAAAGGTAATGTGGAAACCAATTTGTGAAGGTAATTAATCAACACTATGTAAGGGTTCCCCATAAATGCTATTTTGATTAAGAATCTATGGTGTAATGGAACAACATGCGCTATGTAAAGGTGAAGAGAGGCTTTGTGTTTAGGTTAAAACACCATCGTGTTAACGTAACAAGAAAAAAATATATGATGAGAGATGTAATAATGTTTCTATGGATGGGTAAAAAGACTCCATTTAAGGGTAAAACTAAGGCTATGTGAAGGTAGACTAAAGGATATGGAGGATATATAAAGTTTATTGGACCCCTATATAATGGAAAAGAACTACACATAGAGAAAATGTAAGGGTACTTGGGTTCTCACGTAAAGCTAAATCAATACATATGATGCTCACTTAAGGGTACACCAACAATTATGTAAAGGTAAATTGAATGAGTATAAATTAAATAATGAAGAGGAAACAAATAAGTAGAGAAATAAAAAATGAAGATCTACAATAGGCTAAATTCAAAAAATAAACCAATAAGGTATTAGTTTCTTTTATAAATCAACTGATCATGACAAAATCAATAATCCATATCAATATTTGTTTTCAATAATTTCAACTGAAATAAAATAAATACATTTAACAAAGAGGTTATATACAAATAGAATCTTACCACATGATCCCAAAACAATGAAATTGAAAATATTTTAGCCATTGGAATGATAATCATTGATTTTAGATACTATATGATGGATTCCAATCATTATATTCATAAAATGCTCTATAATAACAAATTTTATGTTTATATTCTATCTTTATCTTCTAATTGTGTTATTACTTGAAAATAACACAACAACTATTATAAAAAATGAGTTTATATTTTGAATTGTATTTATTGAAAAATAACTTCTAAAAGTATCAATGAATAATTATAAATTAATGTCATGTTTTTTTTTGAGAATTTTGAAATAAGTTAGAGAGTTTTTTCTTAATAATGATAAAATAACACTATAAAACATGATACATTACTCCAAAATAAAAGTGCTGTGACATTGGTTCATATATTTGGAATACTACAATATAAAATGGAAACTATAGGATAATGCTCAGGTTGCATAATTATTGTGATTCTACTAGAATTATTGATTATTACATATAGCTTACGATTATTCCACTATCATGAAAAAACCACGAACACACCTCCTTGGTACATAGTCAACTCACAAAATTGTATGAAGGGAATTTTTGATCGCCATGAGTAGAAAACTAGTGTTTTGATATCAAGAATACACCTTTGGGAATGGGTTTTCTAAAAAAGTGTTTAGTGTACAGTAAGGGAGGGTCCACCCTGATAACCCATCATGAACTCACCATTTATTGGGGATTCATGCACCTAAATAAACCATTTTGAAATATAAAAAGGGAAAACATATGATATAATATAAAATATACTACATAACAAACTATAACATAAAAATAAATCTAAATAAACATCCACAACCTTTAATTTTAATCATATAACAAAAAATACTGATAAAAAAATAAAAAATGGAAAAATGGGATGGTATATAATGGTGAAATACATTAAGGGTGAGTATATAACAAATTCAAAGCCAAAAAGAAGCTAAAACATCTTCTACCCATCACCGTGTTACATGAGGGATAGTTCCCACCATTTCACATCCACCCAACCTGAACCAAGATAAAATGAACACCCACAACCTCTAAGTTGATAATTTTCTTTACTCATATTAGTCCAAATAAGGCCTACATATACTCAAAGTTTATGCGAAGGGTTTGAGAACAAAAAACTAAGTAGGATTCTAACAAGTACTCCATGTGAAACATAGAATAGAAAACCCAGATCCTGTAAGTGTAAATTATAATATATTATATATATTTTTTTGAATAAAAAAATTAATAATGACAAATATCATTTTAAACAATTTATAATATTGAAGATAAATGTATCTGTTTAAAGTAAATAATAATATCCATCATATTAATAAACTATCAAGAGAGAAATAAAAATGGAATAAGGTAAAGTGAGATTGATGTATTGTAATAACATATCCAAATTCACACAAGATCTACTGGGTAGAGTCTTTTCATCCCTTAGTATAAACCGATGTCTATAAAGACTTAAAAGATAGTGACATCCAATATAAATGAATTTCCATGACATAGTGTACACACATATCAGGAAGGTATGAATATATCTATTATGAAGGTAATCTCCCATAATCATAGTGTTCTAAAATCCTTAGTCTCTCCCACTATACCTAAGGCTTTCCATGTGTCCCAATTTATTCCAAGGTTCATTAAATTTAAATTACAAACCACAAATCTTTTTTTATTTTCAGAGACCTTATTTCATGTGAATAATACAATTAATAAAAGAAAAATATATCTTAAAAAGGGATTTACCATAAATGAAATTTTGTAATTCATTATAATCCAAGCATACCCATTTCCATGAAATAATTATAATTAATCCAAAGAAAAATAATTGAATAATTTCATCAAACACATTGAGATAAACTTCTTAAAACCAAGTAATACATAAATAATATTATAGAATATCAACCAAATCAATAGAAGAAAAAAAATTAGAATAACAATATAACTATAAAAATCTTAAAACGTTTCATCACATCATTAATTATAATAAAAAACATTAAAAAACCCAAAACAATCATGGTTCAACAAACATAGGATGACACATAAAGTTACCTATCAATTTGGTTTGCATTTGTTTGTGGTTGTTGTTACCAAAAAAGATTAAAAGGGGAGAAAACCATAGGAGGAAAGAGAAATACATAAAAATAAAAAAACCATCATTAAAATTGACCAATAAGGAAACCTAGGCCACTCTATACTATGGGGAAGAAAGAACCTAAGGAAACATAGATAAAGATATGAAATAGAGTGGAATGAATCCTTTAAATAGTAGATATTGGTGAAACATGATGAGAAACTAAAAATAAATGAATATTGGAGGTATGAGGGCATAAAAATCATAAACCAAGTGTCTGTAAAATTTGAATGGGGGAAGGTAAAAAACAATATTGGGTTAAAATAAATCACGTAAAAAATGATAATTTCATATATTTTAATTCTAGGAAACCCATATAGTTTAGTAAACCCTACACTAAACATGAAAACATATATTTAAGGTGTTGAAACTCTTTACATGGTTGGGTTTCATGATTCTCACTAACCACATTCTAACCACACCACATGGACTATATCCCTAAATTTATCCATCTTTCAAAAGGATTTGACCTTAATCTTTTAAATAAAGGTAAAAAATGACAAATAATAATTTGCATACCTGAAGGTGACACTGGGGTGTTGATATTCTCCCCACCATATCACTTTCTTTATCCATAAAGATAACTTGAAACTTGTTTGTTATAGGAGAGATGAGGCCATTTCCCACTTGTATAAATCCCCACTCCCATGTTTTATGAGAATTATCATTTTATATTGATAACACCCTAACCAGTTGAATAGATTTCCCATGAAGTAATTTTATTTATTAGTCATCACTCCAGACCATATAATCCATCACTAAAACATCAGGTTATAATTCCAAATATTCTCATTTTAGAACATAGGTGAGACCATGATGATATTTATTTAGTTAAGATAAATGTAAGACATCATGAATATACTTCATTTAAATAGGCAGTGCTAACCAGTACATATCCTTTTCATACTTTTCAATAATCTCAAAGAGTCCCACAAACCACAGGGTTAACTTTTCTATCCTTCCACACCATTGGTGATGCAGATATGGAGATAATTTTAAGTATAGTACTTCACCAAATGAGTAATCCAAATGATGGATATAATGATTGGCATAATAATTTTGGTGTCTCTGATCTGTCACTATCCTCTTATGGATATGTTGGATATTTTTTGTCACTTATTGGATGATGCTCAGTCCCACTAGGGATGTTTTAAACACCTCATTCTAGCATAGTGGATACTAGAATGTCTAACTGTATAAGGCTTTGAAAGGATCCATATTGATATATGATTGGTAGCTATTATTATAACCAAAATCAATCAATTCTAAATGTGTATCACATGACACTCAGATGTCTTGGACACATGTAAACAAAATTCTTCCAATATCTTGATCACACACTCAATTTACGCATCTATTTGTAGATGGTACATCCTACTTAACTTCAATTTGGATCCCATTAACTCTTTATGACCTTTCTATAATTCAATATAAACCATAGATATCTCTAAAAAATCATAGAAAAAGAATCTCCATAAAAATTCATAGTTTCTAACATGTACAATTTCCCAATATTCTTAACTTTTTTGTTATCATTGATTGGGATAAAATGATATGATTTATATATTTGATTAATAAAAAATCATATTAAATTTTTCCCTAAGGGGTATTAGTTTACCTGATGGTAATATCCATGGAGTTATCATCCCATTTTATGTGGGTATAGTAAGAGGTTGAAGTAAATGAGAGGGATTTAGATAATAAACTTTAATCTTCTGGAAGGTGTAGTATCTCTTTATGAAATAATTTATGTCACATTTCTCTTGAGGCCCATAATACAGATATTTCAAGTTAGAATATATCATAGTGGAACCTGGATGAACTGAACACTATGAGTGATGATAATATTTCGTAATAACTTCTTTCATGGAATGAGGTAATACATAATGTTTTCTAAAACACAATATGACTTTGGAAGATAAATCCATTCATTTGTGGTATCCCCACCATACATAGTTCCCCCAATATTCCAACACACTTCATCCCCTTATTATTCTTGATAAATAAATTCAAAGAGAGAATATGAAATCTGAATATTTGTAAAAATTCACCTCCTTCTTCTTCCTTACCTATAATTGAATTTCATCAATGAGGCTCATCAGGTTCCACTCATCACTAAATTCCTTACAATTGAAAATTCAAGCTGAGAGCATCAATGAAAAATATACTTTTCCTTGTGTGTATAAAAGGTAAACATTAAATTTTTGATGACATTATATCCATCAATTTTTCTTAAGGTTTAAATATTTTTTGGAGAAAACATAACGCAATATTTTATGTTTGTAATACACCATGAACTTCTTACAAAAAAAGTAGAGTCACAAATACATAAAATCCTGAATAATTTCTCCCAATTGAATATCATGCAATGGGTATTTATCTTCATATGGGAGAAGTTGGATAGAATGATATGAAACGATATGATCATATTTTTTGAATTCACAACCCAATCCCATGCTTGATACCTCACAATAAAAAATTTCTTTTACCAGACTCGTGTATAATTATAACAGGGGATGATGTCAACAATCACTTAAATTCATCAAAAGTTTCTTGAAATGTAAGGATCCATAGAAATTTAACCCCTTTACAAGTTAGAGTAGTTATAGGAGATGAAATATTGTAGAATTCATTGATGAATTATTGGAAGTAACATGTTGTACCTAATAAGTTACGTATCTCGATGAAACTCTTTGGTTCTTCCCAAGACATAATGACCTTCAACATATCAGGATAAACCAAAATTATTTATTATAATACCACATGTACTAATGAAATGAATTATCATACCCAAAAATTATACTTTGATAGTTTTACATAAAGTCAATGATCACAAATGGTTCTTAAAATAACCCTCTTATGATTCTTATGCTTCTCATCAGTCCTGGAATAAACCAAGATTTCTTCAAAAAAACACCATGATGAAGGAGCCAATGTATTGATAGAATATCCGGTTCATAAATACCATTTATATTTCATGAGAATTAGTAATTCCAAATAAAATCAAAATGTAATTGTAGAGACTATACATTATTTTAAAAGAAATCATGGAAATATCAGATTCCTTCATCCTGAGTTTATGGTACCGTGATCGATGTTAAATTATTAAAAAAGTTGGTCCCCTTTTAATTGATCAAATTGTTAACCAATGGGCAACCTTAAATATTTATTCTTGATGACCACATGGTTATACATTATGCATTCAATGAATTAATTAAGTGTTACATTTTATTTATTATAAAAGAGAATATATGTCGTCCATGTGGAAACGAAGAGACAAATAAATTCCATGGATTAAAAATAATACAATGAAAATTTTAATTAATTTAGTTTAGTTGGAGTGGTCATATAAAAAGGAAATTATATCAATTGTGTCTCAGGTATAAGGTCAATAGAGATTTGAATTCTCATTTGGAAGGAAACCTTGATAAATCATAATGGAATACTTCAGGAAATACATTGGATATAAGTTGTAACTCACTCCTTGATTTTCCTTTATCAAAATCCATCATAATGGATGAAGAATAACATGATAATATACCAAAAATGAGAATGAAATATCCCTCTTTACTAAATATTTGGTCCCATTATCTTTGGAAAAATTTGGATTTTCCATCAGGATTAGTGATGGTTACCCTTTGGATAATAATCAATGCAGGCCTTAAAGGTGATCATAAAATGCACATCAAGAACAATATTAAAAAGGTCAATCTTAAGAATAAGTAAATCCCATGATAACTTAATAATTGATATAGATAAGTTCATGAAGCACACTGAAATCCATGCACTTTCTTCATCCTAAGGGGTGTAGTTAGTTCCATAATATATGGAATAAAGTAAAAATTAAATATTTAGAAGATAAATGATGTAAAAAAATAAGAATAAGAGGAACCTATATAAAATAAATCAATAACAATATATGATTATATAATAATGATACCTCCTACCGTCATTGTTTACACATAGAATTCTTCTAGGGATTGTTCCATAGCATGAAATTTATATGAATTAGAGTGATCCTTAGTTCTACCACAGGTCTGAGGCTTATTCTTCAGTTGGATTATCCCATAAGATAAAACACATATTAATAAATTCCATTCAGGGTGAGGTCTCACTGAATTGGAGGCCTCATACTAAATTATAGATCCCCTTACAACTAATGACCCCACATCACAATTTTGTGGGATATTCACCCTATAAAACCTTTAAATTCAACTTGTACTCTTACTAAAATGATAAAACATGGGGTTTTCTTAACACAAAGGTTTTTCATGTCCCACTTTACCACATTGGTCTTATTTAAGAGTATAACTCCCCATGGTTGTAGATGATATAGACTGTGATTGGCATCTGGAACTACTTCCAACTCATATTTAAAAATCATCATGATTTCCCTTATTTTTAAGGAATAATAATTTTATTCATTAAATTAAATAAGAACCAATAATTATGGACATAATAACTCAATATATCTACACCATGAATTCTTTATCTACCAATTTAACTTAGGCGGGGTATTTCAACAAGAAGATCCAAGATTTGATTACAGGTCATATGCCCATTTCTAAATGGATAACCTTCAACTTATAATTCAAGACCATATTAGGTAAAAAATAAATGAGGCTTCAAAGTAAATTAGTATACTCCATGAACATATGATTAAACATTTATAAGAAATAAAACTATAGACATTTCACTAGCACCATTGTATCATGGAAGAACTACTGAGTGAAAATTAACATTAAATCCTTCAATTCTAGGTTCTCATGTTGTGTATATTGAACAATCAAATCCAACCATTCTTGATTAGGTCCCTTTTTCATGATACCCTCCCACTAAAGGTACCCCTCATAGGATCAAAATGAAGTAATAAAGACAATTCAACCTGAGTCCAACCTCTTTTAGGCCCTAGGTTGGTGATGAGCTCTGTGGGTTTGAAGAAAGTCACACATATGGGAGTAATTACCCTAAATACAATATTAGGATCGAGATATAGGTAATAAAACACTAAAAATATCCATTTAAATGGAAATGGAAAACCATAAATTTCCCAATTTTTTTTTAATTTCATGTTAATGCAAATAAAAATATCTAAGTAAAGTTCTAAAAAAAATCCTATGACACCAACTCAACAGATCCAAGATCCAAGCTAAAAATGTGAATATTTGATTTCATATCCATACTGATAACTTGAAAAATATTTTGTATATATATTATAGTGAGAATAACATTTATACTTAGTATGAATGTGTTTTTACTCTCATGTAAATGTTAGATAAGCATAATAATACCATAGCGAACAAACAAAAAATTCAATAATTACCTTCCAGGTCAACTGGTCTCTGAAACCAATAAGGATCACTCACTAAAAAAAATATCAGAGTATAATAATATGAGAAGAAACATATAAAAGGGGTAACCTTCACCACCTACACATTGATTTTTGAGTCTTACGTACCAATTCCATATGTCCTGGCAGTCCCATATCCTATGTATCCATCAGCCTAATACCAATAAAAACCTCATCATAATGGGAAATCTATAACACTAAATCCATGAAAGAAACCTTACATCCTCATCATACCATAACCACTACCCTAAACCAGAGTAGTAGGGAATTGTGGCCATGAATGACATTAACCTCTCCTCTTCATCCTACCGTGCATGACACACTCTATAAACCACTTCATATACTCATTAGACATCACCTACAACACATTTTTGACATGTATCCATATCTAACCACACATATAAACCTAGACTAGAAGATATAATCAGGAATAGTGGGTAACTACCCATAGGTCCTCACTTACCTAGATTTTAGGGAAAAACAATTGAAAACTAATTCCACTAGGCATCGATGTAAACACATGACTCATGTAGGGTGCGTATATAAATCATAAATAAAAATAAAATCTATAATATACACACAAAATCGTAAAGTAACAAACTAATTTTTTATATTTTTATTAAATAAATATAATCTTTTTGATATTTTTTGTTACATGAACCACTATGTTTATCTTGTGTTACACGCAACACCGAGTTTAAATAAAAGGTAACATACTATTAAAATATTCTTATTTAATGTGATAGCTAACACAAAACCATCGGAATGGTGGGTATGAATATGATTAGTTAAATTATTAAAATATATGGTTTAAAAATGTATATAAAATTAATTCTTTTATGAGAAATCAATTAGAAATGAAAATAAAAACTAATTGAAAGTAAACGAATTTGTTTTTCTGAAAAACTATTTTATGCACACAAATGAATTTTAACACAATAAATTAGAAAAAAAAATTTTGGTGAATGATTTAAATAAATAAAAAAGTATATTATATTAAATCCAATGTTTAACAGCCATATTATGTGTTTTTTAGAAAAGATATAATAATAAATCAATTTTATGCTTACAAACTGTATTTTTTCTAAAAAGTAGTTGTATCGCATTATGGGAATTTATTTTAAATATATATTTTTTTAAATTTTAGAAACTTCATTTGAAAAAATAATCTTAATTTTATAAATCAACTTGTAAGAACTATATTTTAGTGATGTTTTGATAATTTTCTAAAAAGATGACTTTTTTGATGAATAATGAAAAATACAGGTTTTTATTAAGAATTATAATTTTGTTTAAAGAATTTTAAAACATCAAGATTATATTAATATGGTTTTGAAAGTAATATTTTTTCAATAATATATATATATATACTAATACAATTTAATTAATTTTAATCATGTTCATATATAATTTTGATATAAAGACTTTTTAATCTTCTGAAACTTTTCTCTTTGAAAAACCACCTTTTCATTTCGTCAACGAGATTAATTTTAAATTAAAATATTCCAATTTTGTGAATTTAATTTGAAAAAAATGAAACATTTTGGATCAAAATTATATATATTATTTAATAATATCAAATTAATGTTCTACTATCATGAATAGTAAAAATACTAAAAATTAATTTGCATTGTTAAGGTGAAAATGACTTTACCAGAGGAGAAACTAAAAAGATAAGTGGTAAATTGACCCATAAACTTATAGAAAACCCATTTTATGGAAATATTGACACCTTATAACATCTAATATTTTATAATTGTTCATTTTTGTGCCTCTTGTTCTATGGAAAAAGTGGATACACCTTTTTCTTTTAAAAAATTACAATTGTGCCACTCACCTCACTTATAAAAGACCATCCCATCTACTATACTATTAACCCTTAAAAAAACAATTGGTTTAGAAAATAAATACCCAAATATAATCCTTAATTAACTCATCTCATCCTAGAAGCCTTATTTTGGTCAAAAATACAACCTTAGAGCCTTTTGGTGCAAACTAATGGTAACATCCCCAACTAGGCATTTTATTTTATCTCTTCCTCCCCTACTAAAATTATTGTTAAACCACGATGATATAATAAAATCATTATCTTAAATATAATTATATATTATAATGTTAATATAATAACCTAAATCCCCTCCTCTTCCATGAAATGGGATACAAAATCATATTTCATGTGTATAGCTAATCACCGCCTTACGAATTGATTTTATTCCTTTTCCATCACCAACTATCACAACATGATATAATTAGGGATTTAATGTTCATATATGAAATTTATTTCATTATTATGCCTTTTTAATTACAATACCACATCTACCTTTTTAAATATCCAACTTTTTGGAAAACAATAACGTCCCTCGTGTGTATGTAGGATTACCGCCTCACGAACCGATGTGACGTGTTTTTTCCTTTACCATTTTACTTGGATGGTAATAAGGAAAGATTAAATGAATATATATTATATTTGTAACATAATTATACCTAAATAATAAATATATCACTTATATATTCATACTCTCCATTCTTGGGGGGATACGAGAACACCGTTTGTGTGTACGATAGACTACCGCCTTGCGAAGCGATGTGATTCATTTTTTCACTAATGATTTTAATAGAAGCTAATAAAGGGAAGATTAATGAATATTTGTGATATATATGACATAAAAATTATTCTGTTAAGGTAATATATTATTTATCTTTCTTTTATTTTATCCATTAAGAAAATGGAATCAACGTTCATGCGTACGTACGACTTGCTGTCTCTATGGACGGTGTATTTCATTTTCTGTCTCTAAATTTTATGTTTTACTAAAAATAAATATAAAATGAATTTATATGATATTTATATCATTTTTATCATTATATATATTATTTAACCGTGATCAAATTAATAGGACCAAAAATACCAAATCAAAACATACACAAAAAACAAAGCATTTATTACCAAAAACATGAATTTAACATGGAATTATTAATAAATGTGTAATAAAAGGTTATAAGTAAATAAATTTTTAAATTTTATATATAATTATTTTTATTTAATTTATTTATATTAAAATCATATTTATTATATTCGGAGGTACAAACATGTATGAAGGAAGCCGAGACTAAAGGTAAGGGTTTTCTTTCTCATGATTATTTTCTGTGAGACAAATGTCATATTCACCACATGATTCTTTTATCTGATGTATATAATTCCCATGAATTCATTTTATGTTTTTTATAATAAAATTTATGGGGATTTACAGATCTATTTTGGGTTCTCTCTTTTATGAATTTTATGGTTTCAATGTTAACAATTTGGTAAGAGAATTGTTTCTCAATTTTCTTTCTCTAAGATATATGTTATGTTATGAACCTATATTCTTTTATGAAATGTATATATAGAACATTGTACATGAAATATCATCAATTTATTTATTCTCAAGATATTTTATGTTTCATTTAATTTTATAGTTTAAGGGGTTGCACAATTCAATTTGACCAAAGTGGTAATGGTTTTACGAAACAATCTCATCATTTATCTCGATAATTTATATTTACGCATCCATTAATAAAATTATATGATAAATATCTCAAGAAACTAATTTATTTTCTTATATTCAGGTTATGTCATGATAATAAATGTTTTCACTTAATTTTATTCTTTTTATGTACTTAATATTTCAAAATAATTTTTTTAAGAAAAATCATCTTTATTTCTCTTTTCAATTGAAAACCCTCTTTTTACCAAAACATATTTTCTAAAAATGTTTTCAAAAATTCATTTTACATTATATTAATGGTTTATTAAATAAATTTTTACACTTTTATGAATTTTTATAATTCTTTTTGAAAGTAATCTTCATGTCATTTTCAAAACAAGGACTGTTTAGATTTTACCAAAAATTCGAAAGGAATCCTTTCTTTAACATGTACAACATGATCAATGTTTCCAGCTGTTATAACCACATAAGGTTTTAAATATTATTTTATATGATTAAAAGGTAATTTTTATAGAATTTTTTTGAAAACATTTTATCTTTTAAAGAAGTTTTTTTCAAAGTTGAAAGGATATTTTCTTTAAGAAATGTTTTAAATGTTGTTTAAATATTCTTTTATAAGTCCCAAATTTTATTCTCAAGGTAAAGGATTTTGAAGATGTATTATAAATTTTTAGTTATAAAAAATTGATTTTTAAGGATTGGTTATTTTCTTTAATAAGTGTTCCAAGTGATCTTACCAAATCATTTTCTATATAAGATGACATCCTTTGATGTTTCTTATGATTTATTATGGATATGATAAAAGAATAAAATTCATGTTACTAACCTGAATAATTTATGTTTATGATGAAAAGATATTTACGGAACCTGTTTCTCTTACATGGGGTTCACCATGATAAAAATCAAATGAAACCCACTAATTTTTCTCTGGGTTATGCTATGAAGAAATGATGAAATGATTATGAAACCTATTTATTTTTGAGAGGTTATGCTATGATTAAATTTTTATGAAACCCATTTATTTTCCTAGATTATGATATGATGATGTTTTTATGATCTTATGGACTATGTTTGCATTATTTTACTATGTTATGGGTAATACATATATATCCCTCCAATTTATAGGTAATTATTGATATATCCTGAGATAAAATGTCTGGAAAGGGGAGTAAACCCTATTTAATAAGTGAATTTATCCACTATGATTATATTATAAATGAAACTTGACTAATACAATTGTTTGGGGAGTAAACCCATTCCACTATGATAGTTTTGAAAATTATTATTGACTACTAAGGACATTATTTTCAATGATTATGTGTATACCAAAAATCAGTTTCTTATGACAATGTTAAGTTATCATGGCTTATATTCTTTGATTCCATTATGATTCACATTTTATGAACTACCAATATTTATGCCATGACCCAAGATTTTGATCTTTGGTATCAAGGTTATGGTTTTAATATGTTATGATCATATTTTCAAACACTTATAATCACATTGGGTTTTCATATTACTCATGTTTACCCTTACTAAGCATTCCATGTCACTATTTTTTATGTTTCATTTCCTAGGTCATAAATAATGATTTTAAGTAGGGTATATTTATGAAGAGTAAAAAAGTGTAAGATATTTATGGGTATACTTAAGATATTTATCTAAATAAAATATTGTGTACTAAGTATCCAAAGGCCCTAAACCATTATAATCCTTATGCATGTGTTTGTGAAATGTAATGAATATTCTTATAAAAGATATAATATATATGTATGAGGAGTTTGGATCTCTACACCCAACCCATGGGTTCACACAACCAAAACCAACCAACTTATAATAATTACCCATCACCATTATCACATTACAACATAGCTTCCACAACACTATCCACCCATACAATCCCACTTCAACACAATCACACATTAACTTCACAATTCTTGTTTAACATCATTAATTACTAACCACTTATATATTCCATTACCCAATTTCCACATTTAAATTCAACATAACATTCCGATTTACCATCCACCATTCATTTAGTTATATTCTCCAAAACATTTTGACAAACCCAAGTTCACTTAATTATAATTTAACACTTTTTATGAGTTCCACGACTCTTGGGAAACTACCAAGAGAACACAAAACACTATTAACCATCCACACACTGATACCACACTTCCATTCCACACATCATTTCCACAACCTGACAAGTCAAAATCAGTAAGTAACCATTCCTATAATTCCATCCCTTACACATACCATCACATAAATCAACTTTATAATTAAAGGGGAAACAAAAAAATCCCTCATTTACCCACATATGGTTAAATTAGCATCTTTAAGAGCTTTAAAAGTTTCATGTGAGTTGATTTTAAAAATTTCTTTTCAACACCCCAAGACAAGTGAGACGTAAATGTATAAATATTACTACTAATGTAAATAAAATGATCATTTATTTTTAGAATCATACCTGATTATAACTCCATTGTTCAGTATGCTTGGCTTGGAGTAGTGGTTAGGATGGGTTACCTCTTGATAAATTTCCAAGGGTGTGTATGAGTGAGGAAAAAAACACTAAATTAAATGTGTTGTCTTGTGGGGAAAATAATTATTCAGATAAGTGAACCAATGGGTAATAGACTATTTTATGTTTTGATGGCATAAAAGGTATCATAGAAGACCTATCAGGCTAGATAACTAGGTTCATGTCCTAGAGAGAAAGGCCATGAAAAATGGTATTAAATCCAATACCCATTCTGAAGTGCAGAGGCACTACCTAGGTTTAAGGCATGAGGTCCACTACAAGGGCATTGTTCGTTAAAGCTAGAGGGTGTAACACCCATGGATAAGTTATAATTAAAATAGTGAATGTTACTATACATGTCATCAAGATGCACCTTTCTTTTCAGGATCCTATCTAGAAATTTCCTTGGGTGTTAGTGACTGAGGACAAAGAACATTAAATTAACACGTGTTTGAATATGTGGAAAATCATTAGCCAGACAAGTAGGCCCTATGGGTAATAGCCAATGGTGTGTTAGGATGGAATTAAAGGTATTACAGGAGACCCATGGGATTAGATAACCAGGTTCATGGCCTGAGGAGGAAGGTCATGATTTTTATTATAGTAAATAATAACATATTTATAGCTAAAAAAACATTTCATTGCCAACAATATCCACAAAAAACCCATGGAAAAGAAATATCATGAAATCAGGTAAAGCACATGTGATTTCCCCCTTTTTAATTTAATCAATTATGTACAATTAACTATCTTTATTATGCCAACTATTACCATCCATCCAAAAGGAAACAGAATCATACTAATATCACATATGTAAATAGATAAAGAGAGAACTCAAATCCTCTAACTAGAGAAGGATTCATAAGACAAAATGCACAAAAAATAGTGGGAATGAAAATGATGTCAGTACCTTGTTATTATGGTGGCATGGGTTTGGTAAATTATAGAAAACTTGTATAGAATAGAGTAATATAAGGGAGTAGTAAAATCCTACCTAAACATGACACACTTATACCAAATATAGGGAGAAAACCAAGATATCCAACATGATTGAAATCAAGGATAGAGAGGATTTGGATTGATACTGAATACTCTTCAAGGTTTAGAAACATGTTTTTTCTTTAACTGAAGAAAATAAGAAACTACAAAAATGGAGAGGATCACTTAATTTCAAAATTAAATATAGTTTCTAAAATATTAACCGAGTAAGATATCTATCTTAATTAAAATTTAATTAAATTTCATTTAAATCACAATGAACAAACCTTTTGAAAATCACAAGGTTTATTGAAATCAATTTCAAGATTTAATCCCTACATAATATATTTAGAAAATATACTGTTTGGACTTAAAATGATTTTTTATTGAAAAAATTTGTTACATCATTTGGGAAAATATGAGAATTTTTGAAAAACTTGAAATATTTTAAATTTTTTGATTGACCATGAAAGAATAAACCATGAAGGGATTGAGAATTATAATAAACTAATTGACCATGCAAAAAAGTATTAATCTTATGAAGGAAAATATTTACTGTGATAACAAGTTGATAAATTTTATGAACAAAATATCAAATGATAGAATAAACTATAAATCATGTGAATGAATGGATCGATCACATGAACAAAACTATGAGCAAGTGAAGGTGAAACCCTGGGAATAAAACTACCACCATGAGAAGAATATACCCACCCTTGGGAACAAACTGTTTTTATAAGAATAATTTATTTTACCATGAGAAGAAAATTTTCAATCGTGAGAACAAGTTACTCGATCGTGAAAAAAACTTTGTAATTTTTTAGGAAAGAAGACCCTAAAAATCACTATGACACATCAAGTACTTTGAAAACCAGAAGGAAAAGGTTTTAAGAACAAGGGGAACTACACACTAAATAAAGAAAACAAGAAATTTCAATTTTATAGAATCAAGGGTGTTAAGAAATAAAAAAATTCTTTTAATATTCACAAACCCAATAATTTTTCTTGTGAGGATAATTTCTTCCTTGTAAGGATGAAGTCTTATAATAAAGAAGTTATTAATCTTATCCATTTCGTTGATTCAGACCTAGACGTGCTTATTTAACTAGAGTTGGGTTATGGAATACCCATTAAACCTTTAAGAAAATAGTAAAGATAAAATATTAATTATGTTTTGATTGATGGTAGGGTTATCCTATAGAAAACTATATCTTAGATCCCTCTAGAGGACTCACCGAGTTTCTTTTAGGGGGTATGAAACTATAAGAAAATCAAATAAAGATGAAAAAATCATTAAAATTTAAATATATTTGGAATAATGTAAATAAAAGAAATTAAAATCATAAACATAAAATGGATAATTAAAGAGGTCATAGGAAAGAACTTAAATGAATAAAAACATGAAAATCACTAAATTTCCATTGCTCATTATTAGTTATCATGGATATCCAAACTGTGTGTCAACCATGTAAGGCTCAATCAGTGGTTAAATTATAGAAACATAGTTTTATCATAAGATTCACTAAACCATTTTCTAACCATATAGGGTATACTATAATTTCTCTAAGATGTGTCACATTGTTACTAGAAGATCTATAGCCCATTCACCTTAGCTATTCACCTTTATATTTTCCAACAATACTCTATTCTTCATCCCAAAATTCCACAATATTCAATATTAAATCAAAATAAATACAATATAATATTTTCCAAAATACCCAAGTATTATTAAGGATAATTTAATGAGTGTTTTCAAGATACTCACTCGCAACCTACCCCTCATGTAACAATAGTTCTATCTTCTTTCTATGTCGACACCCCATATAATATAAAATTGAAACTCTGATTTGATAGAATTTTCTCAAAAAACATCCCTTAAAACTCCTTTTTGGTACCCATGTTGGTCTATTTTAAGTCTATATGGACATTTCCAATACCTACAGGGTAGAAACTAGTTTCTGAGCATCAATAATTCACATTTGGGAATGTTTTTCCTAGAAAAGAGTTTGATTGGAAAAGAAGAGAGTGTTCACCCCAAGAACCAAATATGAAATCTCCATATACTAAAGATTCATGACACTAAATAATTTTATTTGAAATGTAAACAAGAACCAAGAATTCCAGAATATAAAATAACTCTCAGAACAAACTATTATTTGGAATAAAAATTAAATCAGTACCCACAACCTTTCAACATCGCCATAAAACAAAAAATAATGATCCAAGAATGAAATAAAATGGATAAAAATGATGGGAACTAATAAGACAATACATTAAGGGTGAGTCTATAAAAAAATAAAATCCAAAAACAATCCAAAATAACTACTACCCATTTCTATGTAACATGAGGGACAACTCCCACCATATCACCTCTACTGTACTCAAACCAAGCTAACACGAACATCTACCACCTCTAAGAATATACTTTCCTTAACATATTTTAGTCAAAAAAAGGTCTATATACACATAAAGTGTGTATATAGGGTGTGATAATAATGAGACCAATTGTGCAACACCCTTTTTTTTTAAAATAATAACTTAATATTCTATAGTGTATACAACATGCAACACTAAGCATAACCAAACTGAAAAATATTATTATTTAAATATAGAAATTATAACCATTCCATTAAATTGGTTGGTATGAATATGATTAAATTATTTATGAAATATATATAAATTTACTACTCAATAAAAATTTATTTATTACTTCTTAGGAAATAATAACACAATTTTTAGTAAAGTCATTTTACACTTCAAAAATAAATTTAATTCAAAAATGGTTTTTATTTATGTTTTTGAGGAAATGTCAGAGTTAATTTCTATAAATTTTATAAATTTTTTATTTCATAAAAGAATATAAATTTTCAGTTCAATGTGTTAATGTAATCTTGGATTTATTGTTTTTGGATTTTTTTGAAAAGATTGATTTTCTGTTGAAGAGTGAGAAATACCGATTTTCATCGAAAAAGTATTTTTGTTTCAATAATTCATAAATTTACATTTTGTTTTAAAATGGATACATAGTAAAATTAGTTATATTATATTATGAATAATACTATTAAGTTAATGAGAATCAATTTTATAGTTTAATTTTTTATAAAAATATTTTATACTTAAAACATTTTCAAAAAAATTGTTTTTCATTGCCTTCTGTGTTATATTATTAAATTAATTACTTCCACTTCTAGAATTTGGATCCTAAAAAATATATTACATATTTTTAATCAAAAGTTATTAATTTATTAATTAGGAACATTTTATTTTTTATTCATTAATATTAGTAATCATTGAAAATTCTTATTACAACACTAAAGGTAAAATTATTTAATTATGGTTAAAAATAATATGAGAAGAACTAAAATTAAAACTTAAAACTTTACTTAATTACATTATATGAGTAAATTTCATCCATAATAATTCAAACATTTAATATGTGAATTTTTTTTCATTTGAAAATGATTCGGAAATTTATATTATCTTATGTAAAGTAAAAACATCATTTTTCTTGTTTGATTAACTCTAAATATTTGACATAAGGATAAAAATAGGATATGCTTTGTTATAAATAGTTAATTTAAATTTTAATAATTTTATTATCATGGTAAATTTTTTATAATTTTTATTGAGTGGATTATTACCTCAAATGCTTATCCAACACCGACAATGTCTTTATTCATTTAATACAAAAAATAAAATATATGATTTTAAAAATATAAAAAGTGATATAATTCAAGAAAATTTTTAATTAAAAAAAGTTAATTGATGAATATACCATATTAGGGTTATTTTTAAATATTACGTTTGAATTATTTCTTTTTATTGACATCTTTATGGTCAAATTAAATGTATAATTCCAAAATTGACATTAATGGTATTTTATAAAAAATAATAATTTATTAAATATTTTAAAATTTCTGAAAATAGTATATTAATTCAATTTATTATTATATGTTTAAAAATATCTAATATTATCCATGTATTAGCTAATTTTCCTTTTTTATTGACTATATTTACCCATAATGAATAAAATCTTCTTTATCACGGTAATTTTCAAAAGGGGTTAATGTGGTTAAAACAAAGAAATAAGTGTACAAACAAAATATAAACTTGTACAGATTTTATTTTAAGATATTATTTCAACACATAATCATTATATAATTTATTATATATTTTTTGGCACCTTTTTTCATGAAAATTAATTTATATTAAGTTTATATTTTATGTAATCCAAAGAGTTCCCCTCCCCTCACTTATAAAATGGAACATCATTTAATTTTTTATTATCACTTAAAAATATTTTTAGATTATCCAATATGAAAAACATTCATTCCTAAAATCCATACTAAAATTATAGAGGTATTAGTTTTGGAACAATACTAAACATAGGGTGTTTAAGGGGAAAATCAAAGGTGGTTGTCCAAAGAAGAGGTGAAGCTTTTAACTGAATCTTTTAGTTGTATTTCTTTTTCTACGTCCATAAAATATTATCAAACCTTGATTAGGAAATGAAATATTTATATTATATAAATATGTATGTTTTTATGTTTTTATAATAACTTATATCTATCTTCTATTCCTTCCGATGGGTTACAAAATGGTCATTCATGTGTATGATGGACTTCCTCCTTGCAAACCGATGTAATTCATTTTTCATCACTACTGCACACAGATGGTTGTTATGATGGATTTAAAATATATATTAGATATTTAAAAAATATTTATAATTATTTAAAGATAACATATAATATAACTTATTTCCTTTCCATTCATTAAAAAAATAATAAAATCGTTTGTGCATATGTGTTGATAACCACCTCCACGAAGCGATAAGATTCATTTTTCATAAAAACATCAAACTAATTTTATATATAAGTCTATTTAAGTAAATATAATGTTATTTTTTATATAATTATCAATATTTTAAGATAAAATAATAATTATCTTCTTTTAATAATGATCGTTGAAAATTTGAAAGGTTGCTCAAGCGCACGTTTGATCTACCATCTCCCTGATTGTAACATAGTTCATTTTTAATAACCATAATTTATGGTTCGTTTTAGAATTATAATTTATGAATAAAAATTATAAAAATTTTATTTTTATTATTATGGATATGATTTATTAATTATATTTTTAATCGAAGTCAACATAATGATTTTATTGTGGACACATTAGTTGAATATCATCAAAATACTTGATGAGAAATTATGTAATTATATATAACATGGTAATAAATAAAAAAAGGAATAATAAACAAGAAAAAGGTTATTAAGAAAGTAAATAATTAAAATTCATTTATTATTTAGGAATATAATTAATGTACATGATGATTCATACTTATGGTAAGTGATCTCTCGAAATTACCATTTTTCTTTGGGTTATGACATTTTTTCTCTCTAACTCACTTAGTATCTATCTTTAATGTTATAGGATTCCTAAAAATTCTATATATACGTGTCTCAGATATATACCTAGTTTATTATTCCTTCCTTGTTGGGGTAATACTTTACTTATGTTTATTTCTCAAATGACTTCTTTATGAAATCTCATTTGATTATGATATGAGTCAAGGTTATGAATCCCATTTGTTTCTAGGGGTAATTATTATGATTATTATTTTTGATTTATTTCCTTTTGTAGAAAACATATTCATGAACATGTTATTTTGGGTATGCCCATATTGCACTCAAATTCCTTGGGTAATGATTCTATCTCATGAGATGTTATGTATGGTATCAAGGAGTAAACCTAATCCATTATGGGACTCTGTCCACCATGTAATGTTATCTTGGTAGTTATCATTAACTCAGTTTTATGTATTTTTTTATTTTTCTAACACATTTATTATGTTTCCATTATCTTATGATACTATTTTATTTAAGTTATTTTCCCATTTGATTATTAATGGTCCCTTTATTTTATGATATCATGTTATAACTTTGAATCACACATTATGATTCCATATCATGTTTATTTCCTTACTGGTATTGTAAAGAACCGAAAATAATGAATATTTTTAGTTATTTATATGGAATTATTATTAGAATGTGAAAATTGAAGGCATGCGATTCCATGATCCAAAGATCCCAGAACTGAATTTTGAACTTATTTTTAAGGTACGTTCAGTAAACTTGAGAGCAACAATTTCTATCTTTTGATCCGGTTCATGGATTGAAAATCCAAGGGAACCATTGAATTAGTAGTGTTGAGATTCTCTTAGGTGAATATTAACATAGACCAACAAGGTCCAGAAGAAAAAGTAAATTTTTGGACTTTTCAAAATAATAATAATAATAAAATAACTATTTGAGTTATATTATTCTCTTCCCACCATTGAGCGACGGATGGCTGAACTAAAGTGTAACAACAAACATTAAATAAGAGACTTTAAATGACTTGATCCTCTTATTGTGTAACTACAATGATCATGGTTTAATTGGTTCATTAATTATGATTCATTAATGAATCATAATAATAAACCAACATGGGGGTTAATTTCTTTTATTTAATCAAACCATTGGCTTGGGATTTGGGAACCCATGAGAGGAACCTATGAAAAAACACCAACTACATCACCCTCCAATGAATAATGGTGATTGATTGATGATCATTGGAGAACTTGGAATACACTTCGACGACTTACGAACCTGTGTGGATCAATAATAGTGAGACTCGACGAGGACCAGCCTTAGAGTGGTCTGTCATGGATCAGTGACTTACGACCCTATTTGGGTCAATAACTTATGGACCTGTGTTGATAAGAAGTATCACGACCTGACAAGGACCAAACTTAGAGCATCCCATCCTGGATTAGTGACTTACGGCCCTATGTGGATCGACTACTTATGACGCTCTATGGATCGATGACTTAGGATCCTATGTGGATCGATGAATTACAACCCTATGTGGATCAGTGACATACAACCCTGTATAGATCACCAATAGAAAAACTTCTTCATTTTTAAATAGGGGAACATCTCAACAGAATAAGATGATTTCGATTTATGAGTAATCATCATTATTTTTGTTCTATAAGTTATATACCTGGAATGAGATGCCTTTTACTTTTCAATTTGTGATTGAGACCATGCTTTGTTGTTTTTCTTTTGTGGAATTCGGGGAGGCCTTCTAGTGTCTCGGGGTCCCTACTGGGTATTGTTATTCTCACCCCTGCACGAGCTTCACCCGCACCTTGTTGTGTCTTGTGCAGACGACAGAAAACTTTGACCAATATTTGGGAGTCAGGAATAGATGGTGTACAGAGGTGAGAAATTTTTGTGGAGAGCTGAAGTGATGAGCCGTACCTACCCATCTGGTAGGATACTTGGAAAACAGCTTCAAGAGTTGTTGTTCCTTTTTTTGTAATTTCTTTTTTTTGGGTTTGTATACTATCCCATTCGTCTTCATTTACCACTTTTAATTTTAGTAGTTATACTACGTTGTTTGTTCTTGTTGTGTACCTAGTCTATATGTTTGCAGGTTTAAGGGAATGCCTTCGAATTTTAAGGATATACCTTTCCAGTGCTAGTCACCAACCCCTGGCCTATGAAATAAGGTCTTGGGGTAGTCATGTCACAGCCCCGGTGGACAAGTCATGACAAAGTGGTATTAGAAGAGTCTGTTATACCGAAGAACTAAGAATCTAATATTTTCAATGGGTCAATAGTGTTTAGTATTTTGAGTATGTTTTTTAGTTCATGGAGTCCAATGTTGGTTTGGAGGCTGATGTATCCATACACTAGGACCCTGAATTCTGTTTTTCGACTCAGTACATGAAAAAAATAGATTTCTTGTGTTTTTGGAATGTTTTTCTTTTGATTTCTTTTGAGTCAGCTCACTAGGTATAACTTTTTGACTATGGAACACCTGTTTATTTACAGGTTTCCACCATGTAGACAACTATCTAGGATTCCTGTAAAAGATCATGATGACTACCCACCGAGCGATGAGGCATTGGTGCATGGCCCTATTACAACGATGGTACCTTCGGGTGGTGTTCCAGCAGCACCACTACCCCTAGGAAAGCAGTTAGCACCTGCCCCACCAGCAGACAATGCATGCCGACTTAGCACACTGCACAAGTTCCAGTGGTAGTGGCCTTCGAGGTTTTAAGGCAATATGGATCCGAAGGTGGGTGAGGACTGGCTAGAGGTTGTGGCTAGAGTTTTCTGTATAGTTGGGACACCAACAAACTAGATGGTGATCCTAGTTTTTATTCTCTTCTAGGCCACAGTAGGGAGATGGTGGATCTTGACGCTCTAGTTTCATGATTAGGTGACCGTCACCTAGTTGGATTTCATGGGCCGCTTCAGGGTGGAGTTCGTTCTAAAGACTCTATGAATTATGTGTATTCAGGAGCTCTTTCTCTTATAGCTGTGTAACCTAGTAGTAGACCAGTACTTGGCAAGATTCACATACCTCTCCTGATACTCCACCAACATGGTAATATACCCTTTCTTTAGGGCCCAGACCTTTGGGAAGGGTCTCTGAGTTGAGATCATAGCATCGATGATATCACTCAACAACCCGATGTAAGTTGGAGTGCTAGAGCAAGAACTATTGGTGGGGATCTTCCTAGATGAGCAGGCACTGATGGTGAGAGCCAACACCAGATGATAGGTGGCTAAGAAATACGCAGAAGGTAGTAGGTAGATGATGCAGAGGTCTATGTGAGCTAAACCTTCTAGTGGACCACCCCATGATGTAGGATTGGAGGTGCAGAGCTCACGAGATAGAGGAGGTCAGCAGAGGAGTAGGATGTGCTACTCATGTATCAGGATGGGTCACATGGCTCATGACTTCCAGAACCTCTCCACTAACAATCATCAGACAGTCGAGGGACTGTAAAGGAAGAGTCATAGATTCGAGCATGGAGGTTCACAGGTCGACAGACGTGGAAGAGGAGCTGGCCATGCAGTAGGCGGTGGGTGGTGATTTGAGGTTTTTCTGCCACCACCTCCAGGTATTCCACCCTGACCTCAAGAAGAAGGAAGAAAAAGACTATATCAACTTCAGGAAACTAAGGCCTATGACCACAATGATCTTGAGATGATTCAAGGTTTTATTTGTGTCTACTCTACCCTAGATACAATTCTTATAGTCACAGGTTCTAGTCACTCTTTCATTGCAATGACTCTCGTTCAGATCTCAGAGATTCTAGTAGAGCTGTTGGCTTGATCCTTATGGATAGAGACTCTTGTGAAAGGGGATTTTATGATTACACACTAGTGTCAACGGTGTGAGATTACTCTAGGAGACAAGAGGTTCAGCTGGGATCTCCTAGTAGAAACGTCAAGGAATTATGACATCATCCTAGGTATAGACTGGCTATCCACAGTCTGTGCTCAGATCGACTATTTTAAGAGAAAAGTATGGTGTTCCTGCAAGGATGGGACTAGGTTTTACTTCACCAGTCAGAAGGGAACCTTTGCAGCTCAAGATGGACTTTCTTGGAGGAGGGTGCAACTGATCAATCATTAGTTGGCTAGCCTTACCCTCAAATCCATTGAAGAAAGGAGTACTAGATATCCTATAGTGGTGGACCAATATGTTGATGTCTTTCCTGAGGATGTTCTAGGACTACCTCCTCACTAAGAGGTAGACTTCTACATCGACTTGTAACTTGGGATGAAACTGATATCTATTCTAGTATATCGGATGTCTCCTGCATAGCTTCGGGAGTTGAGGGTAAAACTGGAGGACTTGTAGAGTAAGGGGTTCATAAGGCCCAGTGTTTCTCCATGGATAGCCCCGATTTTGTTCACCAAGAAGTAAGATGAGAGTTTGAGGCTTTTCTTATACTATTGGTGCCTAAAACCGGTGACAATGAAGAACAAGTATTCACTCTTGAGGATTAACAATCTCTTCGATTAGCTGAGGGAGCTTGGTGGTTTTTTCTGATAGTCTTTAGATCAGGCTATCATCAGCTTAGGGTATATGATGAGGACGTACCAATGAAAGCCTTCAGATTCCGTTATGGCCACTATGAGTTCTTGGTTATTCCCTTTAGGTATGACTAATGCTCTGACAGTGTTTATGGGACTCATGAACATGATCTTCCAACCTTTCCTCGATCGCTTCGTGGTGGTCTTCAATGGAGACATCTTGGTGTACTCGGTGTCAGAGGAAGAGCATGCCACACATCTGAAGATAGTTCAGGATACACTCCGAGAGCACCAGCTTTATTGAAATCTCTCGAAGTTCCAATTATGTATACGATAATTCCACTTTCTAGGGAACGTTATCTCAGAAGCTAGTGTTATAGTGGATCTAGAAAAGATAAAGGCAATGCTTGCTTAGGAGCCACCCATGAGTGTGACTGAGGTACAAAGTTTTCTGGGATTGGTTGTGTGTTACCAGAGATTCATACCAAACTTTCCCAGAGTAGAAACAAACTTTTAAGCTTTAAAAAATAAGGTATATCCTTTCTTGTGGATAGAGAGATGCCAATAGAGTTTCGAGGAGTTGAGGCAGAGACTGACAAGATCCCCCATCTTGAGGCTACCAGAAGAGGGTACAGTGTATGTAGTATACTATGACACATTAGAGACCAGAGTAGGATGTGCCCTATTATAAGAGTGAGTGGTGATTGCCTAAGGATCATGACAGTTGAGACTGCATGAGAAGAACTATGCTACCCATGACCTTGAGTAAGCAAGAGTGGCCTTTGCCTTGAATATGTGGCAGCACTACTTGATGGGTGAGTGGTTTACTGTCTACTCTGATCACTAGAGTATCAGGTGTATCTTTTTATAGAAGGACCTGAACCTAAGGAAACTACGATTTCTGGACTTCCTCCAGGACTATAACTTCGAGATAGTCTACTCTCCTGTGAAGGGGAACGTGGTGGTAGACACACTCATTAGGAGGTCTGGTTTACCATTGTTGAGTGAGGTGACTAAGTAGCTATCTACGTTGTAGTAATCCTTCATGGATAGTGATAGAGAAGCTTACCTCTAGTCTGTGACAGTCACTCCCACATTCCATTAGCGAGTCAGGGAGGCACAACTTGGAAAAGTTGACTACGAGACCCGACGTGCTCAGATATACTTAGGACAAGCTTCTGAAGAATTTCCTGAAGGTGGGTAGCATGTCCTCCTTTTCATAGGATGCACCATGTTACCCATGACACTACGAGAGGAGTTGTTTAGGGGGTTCCATGAATACATTAGGGAAGTATATCATAGTGTGGAGAAGATGTACTAGGACCTCCGACGTCAGTACTGGTGTCCAGGGATGAAGAAAGCAGTGGCATAGTTTGTTTTTCAATGCCTCACTTGTCAGAAAGTGAAGGAAAAACATTAGGTTATATCAAGCTTATCATAACCACTTGAGGTTTCAGAATGGAAGTGGGATGGTATCTCCATGTACTTCATGAATGGGCTACCACATACCTCCAGGGTCCATGATTCCATCTGGGTAATCGCTGAACAACTCACCAAGTTGGCCCACTTCCTAGCCATCCGAGATTAGGGGTCAGTAGAGGTCTTAGGATGCCTCTATGTACAGGAGATAATACGGCTTCACAGGGTGCCATCGACAATTGTATAATATCCTGTGGCTTGTTTTACATTTGAATTGTGGAAGGGATTGCAGGAGGAATTTGGGACCCAGCTATGTTTGAGTACTGCCTTTCATCCTTAGAAAGATGGTAAGATGGAGAAAACCATACATACAATTGGGGAAATGATCCGTGCTTGCGTCCTTGATTTTTTCCGCAGTTGAGAGGATCACTTTCCCTTGGTGGATTTCTAATACAAAAACAGTTATCACTCCACCATTTTCATGGAACCATTTGAGGCCTTGTATAAGCGACCATACAGATCACCTCTATACTGGACAGACCCAGGGTAGTCACCACTTATGGATCCATAGTTGGTAAAGGCTACCACTGAGATGGTGTAGATCATCCAGGAGTGAATGAAGGCTGCACAAAGTGGGCCAAATTCATATGCTAATAGAATATGGAGACCCTTTGAGTTTGAGGAGGGAGACAATGTAATCCTACAGGTCTCACCTTGATGAGGTTTGTGAAGATTTGGCTGGGGTGACAAGCTATCTCTGAGGTTCATGAAACCTTTCCAGATTCTCAGTATAGTTGGAAAGGTGGCATACCAACGAGCTCTTCCCCCAAAAATGCATAGAGTGCATGAAATTTTCCATGTGTCACAGTTGAGGAGGTACACGCATGATCCATTGCAGTTTATCGACTGGGGAGAGATAGACATTGATTATGGGGCGACTTTTGTTGAGTTCCCAGTGGAAATAGTGGATCAACAGGAGTGATTCATTTTTGGATGGTCGATTCCTTTAGTGTGAGTTCGGTGGCAGCACAAGAACCTCTAGGAGAGAAGATAGGAGCGGGAGGCTTAGATTCATGCTCAATACCCCCTTTTGTTTTTTTAGCTTTTGTTGTGGCTTTCAGGGATTCAACGCCTTAAGGTGGGGAGAATGTAAAGACCCATAAATTTAGTACATTTATTTTATTTATATGGAATTATTAAGAGACTATGAAAATTGATGTCATGTGATTCTAGGGCCTTGATATCTCAGAATAGAATTATGAACTTTTTTTAAGGTACATTCAGTAAACGTGAAAACAAGGATTTATATCTTTAGAACCGGTAGTCAGATTAAAAATTAGAGGGCATCGTTGAATTCATAGTGCCAAGATTTACTTAGGAAAATTTTAACATTGACTGGAAAGGGTCATAGTAAAAATTAAATTTTTGGACTTTTCAAAACAATAATAATAAAACAACTATTTGAGTGATTTTATTCTCTTCCCACCATTGAGTGATGGATGGCGGGAACACAAAGTAACTGTGTGCATTAAGTAAGATACTTTTAATAACTTGATCCTTAAATTGTGTAACCACAATGCTCATGGTTTATTTGGTTCATTAATTAGGATTCATTAATGAATTATAATAATGAACCAACATGTAGTTTAATTTCTTTTTTTAATCAAACCATTGGCATGGGATTTGGGAATCCACGAGATGAACATTTGACAAAAAACCGACGATGTCACCCTTAAATGAAGATTGGTGATTTATCGACAACCATTGGATAACTCATAATGGACTTCGACGATGTACAGACCTGTGTGGATCAGTAGTAGCACGACCCGCGATGACCTACCTTAGAGCAACCCGTCATGGATCAGCAACTTATGAATCTTTGTGGATAGATGACTTACGACCCTCTGTGGATCAATAGTAGTGAAACACAATGAGGAATAGTCTTATAATGATCTTTCTTGGATCAAAAACTTACAATCCTGTGTGGATCGACGACTTATGACCCTGTTTGGATCAATGACTTTCGACCCTATGTGGATCAATGACTTCTAACCCTGTGTAGATCAGTGAATTATGACCCTATATGGATTGGAAATATAATGAATTATTCATGGTACAATAGTGTAACTTCTTAATAGAATAATATAATTTAGATTTATGAATAATCATTATTATTATTATTTAAGTAATATAACTGGTGTGAGCTATCCTCCACTTTGTGATTTGGGATCGAGATCATGATTTGTGGTTTTTATTTTGTGTAATTCTGGGAGACCATTAGGGGTCTTGTGGTCTATCCTATGTATTGTTATACTCACCCCTGTATGGGATTCACTCGCACCTTGTTGTGTCTTGTACAGATGATAGACAACTTTGACCAAGATTTGGGAGCTAGGACTAGACATTGTACAAAGGCGACTGGTTGTCATGGAGAGTCGCAATGACGAGTTGTACCTACCCTTATGGTAGGATCCTTGGAGGATGACCTCAAGAGCTGTTTTTACTTTTTTATGAACTTTATTATGGGTGGGTTTGTATACTAGACCATTCTACTTCAGTTCACACTTTTACCATCAATAGTTATACTATGTGGTGTGATCTTGTTTTGTACCTGGTCTGTGTGTTTGTAGTTTTAAATGCAATGCCTTCCCATTATAGGGATATTACTTTATGATGATAATCAACAACCCCTGGCCTACGGAAGGAGGGCTTGGGGTAGTCATGGAACAGTCCCTGAGGGACGGGTCGTGACTGGTATTTTTAGATCACCCTTTTATCTATGTATTTCCAATGTTACCCCCTTAAATTTTTGGAGATCAAAAGAATTTAGGAGATCATGATCGAGATTAAAATAAATTCATTTTATTTTAGTTTCACTTTTATGTATTATGAACCTATTATTCTAAAGATACTATGATTTTTTATTATTTGGTTATATTTAAAAGTTATTTATGTTAAAAATAAGGAAATAATATTTATAAAAGGCATGGGTCTCTATAGTTTGTATCTGAGGATGGTCTAATTAGTTCAAGGGATTAAGAATAGAATAATCTGGTGATAAAACTTATAATAATATTAAGTATAGAATAACATCCCACGTTATAGTAAAAAAGGAGTATTGATTTCCTAGAAAAACATCCCTTTCCAGATAAAACAAGTATATGTGGATTTGAATCAAATTCATGTTGGGGTAATAACCCAGAAAGAGTTGTTTGAGTATATCTCATCCATCATCTTATTGCACAACGAGTGTTCCCTCATTGTGAACCTAGTTTTATACTCCCAATGGGATATGGTTTGGAAAATTCACAAACTCTCTAATAAGAATTATGAAGGACTTGAATAGATTGTTAGGTTAGAAAAATTAATAAGGAAATTACCATGGATAATATATATGGAAACTTTGAGACCAATAAGTTAGGATATACTTTTCATTTATAATTTATTACTTATATGTTCATAACTTCCATTTTTATATGTTTATTAGTTAATGTATTCTCATCCACTTTTTCATTTATTTTTGTTATTGGCAAGAAATTGGAGGAACCACTCCAACAACCAACATGATAAATAATGTGATGGATTCCTTAATGATATGCCAATATTTATATGATAAAGAGATGGTAACTTCATGGAAGGAATAAAACAGCTAATTCATGCTATTAATAATAACTTGAATCATATATAATTCCCCTTCTCATAATAAATATAAAGTTATGGTTGAGTATTTTATGAGACATAGGCCTCCAAATTTAGTTGATCTGTTGATACCCTCATCATGGAAAATTGAATTAAATCCCTTGAGGGAATATTATATGTCTTCAAATGCTCAAAACAAGAGAATGTTGTGCTAGATGTTTATCAAATGGAGGGGGAAGCCGATCAGTGGTGGAAATTAATAAAGAACATGAAGTCTAAAGAGGATATTGAATACATGGAATGTAAATAATTTGAGAAAATATTTTTAATAAATGTTTTCCCCAAGCTACCCATATTAAAATAGAGAGGGATTTACTTAATATAAAGAATAATGAAGATGAGTCTATTAGGTCATATGAGGAAAACTTCATAATAAGTTCATGGTATGACTTTGACTTCATCCTCAATGCTAAAAGTAAGATGAACTTCTTCTTCAGTGGATTAAAGTCATTTTTATGAAAATATTTGAAAATTTGAGACTTTGAAAAAAAATAAGAGATTGTTCATTATTTAATAAAGGTTGAGCTAGAGATTATATAATCTAAGTTGTATCCTGGAATTTGAGATTAAAAAACATAAAATAGAGTTTTATTTGGGTGGATCAATGGATAAATCCCATGGAGGAAAGAAAACCCAACACCCCACATATACAAATTGTGGGAATAATTATATTAGAAACTATTTCAAGGGAACCAAGATATTCTTCATGTGTTCAAAATAAATGAATTAGAATAATTAATGTCTATGAGAGATGAATAAAACCATAAATACGATGGAAGAAAATAAGGTTTAGATAAACACTTATCCAATTATGTAGTGTTTCAACTGAAATAAACACTTGAATTATTCAATATAATGACCTAATCCATGTTTTGAAAGATAAAATCAATGAAAAAAACTTCTAAGGACAAGAGAGTTAATATAAGAATATGATATCACTAATACTAAGGTGGATGTCAATAATGATGTGGTGATAGTTACAATAGTTATTCATTAAAGAATTGAGAATGTACTTTTTGATTTTGGTTATATGAATGCTTTCATTTCTTATAGTTCCAGTAGAACTTTTCAAACATCACCTCAAAACATGAGGGTTGATATATTTGTGAGTAAAATAGATGGGGAAATTATTGTATCCCAAGTATATAACTCTTCCCCAGTCAATGTTGGTGGATTGAATTTTCAAGAATGTATCATCTTAGTTCCTTTAGTTATGTTTGATGCTATATTGGAAATGGATTGGATTTACTTATATAAAGACAACATCAACCACATGGATTGGGGTATTAATCTCCATATCCCAATTCAGTATTCTATTCTATGCTACTGTAAGGAGGAGGAATATTTCATGGAATCTTCTAATCAAGCATGGGTATTATTTCCATACATTCAAGCATATCTAGCAAAAATTATTGGGACAAAGGAGATAATCATGCTTGAATAAATTCTCATTATAATTTATTATACTGATATATTCCCCAAAGTGTTTTATAGACTTCCTATTATTTGAGAAGTTGTGTTCTCAATCAATCTTATACCTGGATCTCTACCCATATCCAGGAATCCTTATAGAATATACACCATTTATTTGGAATAAATAAATAATTAGTCACAAGAGAATTTGGAAATGGGTTTTATATTCCCATGTTCTTCATCATGTGGTGTACCGATCCTATTCATCAGGGAGAAGTATGGGTTGACGAGCCTCAGTATTGACTATTGTGAACTCAAAAAAATCATAATATAGAACAAGTTTCCCCTCTCATGGATAGATGACTTGTTCGGTTAACTATCTAGGGAAAAATATTTCTCTAATGTGGAAATTCAGTCTAGAAATCACTAATTAAGTGTGAAGAAGGAATATATTCCCAAAATTACCTTTAAAACAAATTATGGACACTATGAGTTCATAGTGATACCCTTAAGACTCACTATTGATCTTAGAATCATTATAAACTTAATGAAAAATGTCTTTAGATAATAACTTGAGAAATTTGTGGTAGTATTTATAGATGATATTCTAATAAAATCCAAGAAAAAGGATGATTATTAGGATAATTTTAATATTGTTCTACATACTTTTTTAAAGGAGAATATATATTCAAGGTATAATAAATGTGAGTTCTGGATAAAGGTAGTACCATTCTTGGAGCACGGTATCACCATCAAAGAGATATATGTGCATCGTTATAAGATAATGGAAATTGAGGAGTAAACTAGACCAATATCTATAATAGAGATACACAATTTCCTTGAAATATCTTATTATTATGAGTGATTTAGAGAAACTTATCATGATTATCAAACCTACTAACCAGTTGACTCAGAATAGAGTAAAGTTCATCGAGACCAGTGAATGTGAATAGATCTTTAAGGGAATGAAAAATATTATTTTCACTACACTAGTCGTCAAGCTTCTCTCAAGTGGGGGACATTCCATGGTATACTATGATGCTTTAAATACTTTATTAGTTTGTGTACTAATGTGAAATTAAAAAGTGATAGCCTATGACTCATTGAAGTTGAATTTTTATGAGATAACTATCCAACTCATGATATGTAGTTCGACGTAGTGATATTTTCATTGAAAATATTGTAGCATTATCTATATGAGTATAAGTGTAAAATATATACGTGTCAAAAGAGACTTAAGTAAATATTTATATATAAGGATATTAATATGAACTAATGAAGACAGTTAGAGTAAATCAAGGATTATGACTACTCAGTCCACTACTATCATTGGAAAGGAAACAAAGTGCTAGATACTCTAAGTTGAAAGGATCCGATATCCTTATCAATGATGATAATTGGGAAGGATAAAATATTATTATTCTTTCAATGGATATAGATGGGAATAATAAAGGAATAAATATCATCATTCCTTTCTCAAATGACTGCTCAACCATCCCTTCTGAAAAAGATAAAAGATGATCATAGATATGATGTATAAATTCAAAATAATGTGGAAGCTATAAAAAAGGGTGCATCATCAGAGTTTAAAATCGATGAATAAAGTGTTATAATAATTGGTTCATGACTATTGTTACCTTAAAACATTGAGATAAATAAGAAGCTATTGAATGGTGTACATAAATTGACCTTCTCTATTACCCAGGGAGCATGAAGATGTATCAAGATATATGAGAGAACAATTGGTGAAAAAAATATGATGAAGGAGATCAAGGAATATACATTAAATTGTCTAGTATGGTAGTAAGTGAAGGATAAAATGAAAAATTATAATGGGATGATGCAACTATTCCCTACACTCGCATGAAAATGGGAAAACATCACCATGAACATTATCACGAGTAATCTAAATACATTATGTCAGAATAAAATTATATGGGTTATGGTGGATAATATTATAAATATTTCTTACTTAATTGCAATTTTATTGGACTTCTCACTCATTTTACTTTCAAGGAAATACCTCATAGAAGTGGTAATGTTTCTCAGAACACCATAATCGATTGTATCTAACTGATATCCATTATTTACCACTATGTTCTGGAAGAGTCCCCAAAATTCTATAAATATAAACTTTAACTTCAGTATGAATTATCAACCCCATAATGATGTCCAATCTGATAATACTATAAATTAACTCAATGAAATGTCAAGAGTATATTTGGTGAAATTCAAAGGATAATGAGATCAAAAAATTCCTCTAGTTGAGTTATTGTACAATAATATCATTCACTCAAGAATCCAAATAGCTTCTTATGAATCCCTTCATAGGAAGATATATAGAATACCTATGTGTTGGTATGAAGTAGGTGAACATAAGTTTTTGGGACCTGAAATAGTTGAGGAAATGGTATAAAAGGTCAATACCACTCAACAACACATTAGATTTACTCAGAGTCGAAAAATATATATTCTAACAATCATCATTGAGACCTAGAGTTTGAGGTCAAAGATAATTTTTTTCACATATATCTAGAGAAGAGTGTGATAATATTTGGGAATAAGGGTAAGCTAATTCCTAGGTACATCTAACCCTTTGAGATTCTCAATTGAATTGAAATTATGTCCAATTGGCTTTCACTCCCACCAACCCTGTCTCATGTATATGACATATTTTATGTATCCATATTGATGAAGTATATACCAGATCTGTCACATTTAGTAAATTTAAAAATGGTACAACTAGAAAATGTTATCTCTAATGAGGAGAATATAATGAATATATTGGACAATATAAATAGTGTTCTACACAATAAGACAACTCACATGGTTTAAGTACTCTAGATAAACAATAAATACGAGGAGGAAACATGAGAACTAAAGGAAACAATGAACGATAGGCACCCTCGCATATTTTCACCTTAGTATGTAATATAAAATTTTGATGGTAAAATTTCTAAAGGGGGAAGAAATTACCACTTGAAGTTATTTTTAAAATAATAACATTACGTTCAATAACGTATATGACACAGAACACTAAGCATAAAGAAACAACAAAATATTATTATTTAAATATGACCATTATAACTTGGATGTTAAATTAGTGGGGATTAATATGATTAAATAATTTATGATATATATATATATAAATTTACTAATAAATAAAAAATTATTTATTAATTCTTATGAAAAGATCACTCAATTTTTAGTAAACACATTTTATTCTTCAAAAATATATTTTCTTTAAAAATGGTTTTTATTACATTCTATGACTAAATATTATAGTTAATTCACATAACTTATTAAAATTTATTTTATAAAAATGATATCGTTTTTGGGATCAACATGTAAAAATTATCATGGAGTGATTTTTTTCTATTTTCTTTTGAAAATATTGATTTTCCAGCGAATATTGAAATATACTTATTTTCATTAATATATTTCTTTTTGTTTCAAGAATTCACAATGTTAAATTTTTTCTAAAAATGTTTTAAAAAAAAAATTATATGTATTTTACTAACAATCCAATTAATGTCATTGGAATTGTAACACTCCAACCCCAGTTACCCAGATTCGGTGAATTATTACATAAAATTGGCATGATCACAAGGAAATAATGTCCTAAAAGACTGATCAGTTAAGAATTATTGAAAACAATATTCCTACATAAGTTCAAATTTACAACTTGAAAAGAAATAAAAAACTAATTTATTCCATTATAAAAACACAATCCTCCTAGATTATTCCTGCAATTCACTCATAACTAACTTCTTCATATCCCGGGAAAATGAAACATGTGAAAGGGGTGAGCTCAAATGCGCATTAAGGGTAAAAAATACAGTGTAAGATAATATAAATATTAAGGATGGTGAATAATTGGAAGCACATGCCTTTACCCATAATAAACATGAACACTTTTATGGTAGGAATATGAGCTGAGTAAATAATTTCACAATAAAACATAATCAGGGTTATTTTATTAGTCGAATAACCACATGAACCATCAATATTATTTTCATAATGAGGGAATTTATAATGCTGGACATTCTGAAACATTTTGTGAAGGCCTCAGCCAAGAAATCTAAAAATGATTAAGGCCTCGGCCAAAACCACGTATCAAATTGGGAAAGGCCTGGTACAATTCCACGTTGATGCATCGAGGAGCTATAATGGGATCCACCTGTCACTTACTAAGTTCAATACATTCCTCACATGAAAAGGTTGGAAAATAATATAAACATTCGTATTAAAACTAGCATACGAAATGTCAATACTTTAACCATAAACCACGAATGGTATAAAAATAACACATCCACAGTCAAACATATCACAAAAACTTCAATACAATATGAAAGATTTGTATCAAAATGAATCAACTTTAGACAAGTATAAAATCCATCAAAGGATGTTGACATAGATGAAATCAAATCCATTTGAGAGAAATATCACTTTATTTTTTTGAAATCATTTAAAGTGGCATAATTATAAAAGAAAAAATTTATTTTGAAAATATTCTTATAATATTGTAAGGGAAGCTTTGATGATGTTATAATAGCAGAGAATAACCGCACCCTCCATATAAGTTAAAAAAACATTCTTACCTTAATTTTGTCAAAAAGGTCGTAAAGTACCTTGTTTGGAAAATGACTGAAAGAATCCTTTCAAAACATATATGTTCAAATAAGGGTTTAAATGAATTTAACGCATTGTCTAGTAAATAGTAAAAATGTTTTAAAATACATTTTTAAGAAACAATGATGTGGATGATAAAGAGGTCCTAGTAGATACTTACATAAAAACTACCTTGGATAATAAAGAGATTGTAGAGTTAACCATTACCTTGTACTTTTCCTTGGTCGAGGGTAGGTTAAACACCTGTATAATGGTTAAATAATTGTTATTAAATTATAAAATAACCATATACATTAATATTATATCATATATGATCTTATAATATTTTTTTGTTAATAATATTTTAGTATTATCGTTGTTTCGGGTGTTAACTAATTTGTTTTCCTTTATATGATTTGCTACATAAGTAATGTTTGTTATGGGTAGGATGTATCTTATTCATATTAAGAAAGATATTAAGTATTTAAAAAATTATTTTTCATCATAAAATTAAAATTATTCTTGAATGGATATGATGGGGAATGAATCTCATCGCGTTTGTGGAGACGGTAATCCGTACGTACGCACGAGCGACAATATCAATCTTTTGATATTAAAATAGAATATAATTGGATGGAATATAATATATAAAGAATCATTATCATCTTATATTTACTATTATCATCATTTATACTCATTAATATACCCATCCAATTGATGAAGTGTTTGAATAACAAACTACACCACGACGTGGAGACGGTTATCCGTACGTACGCACGTATGGTGACATTGTCATTTATAGGATGGATAGAATAAGGAATATGGTTGTAAAATTTTTATAATGACATCACAGTATATATAATATAATGGATTTATTATTTTAGAATGCAAACAACAAAGAAATAGGAAGTTGAAGAAGAAATGAACTTGAAAGAGGTGATGAAATATTTACCTCTTCTTCGGGTTCTTCCTTTTGATTTGATCAAAAAGGATCCTTAGGTTGGATTTGTGACCAAAGGAAGGACTCTAAGATGAAGGTAGGACATTTTGGAGGATATTTGTTCAGGGGTTGGCAGAGCCAAATGGATTTGAAAGAGTGAATTTGAGAGAAGGTGAAGTGCCCTTTTATAAGAGGGGTGAGTGGCACCTTAGGAAAATATTGAAATATTAGTTTATAATAAAATAATTTTCGGTTTATAATGACTCCAAAATAAATTATTTAAAGGATAATGTGGGTACTGGTAGAAAAAAACTCAACCAACAGGTTTTTGACAGGATTGGGTCTCTATATTAACTTTATCTTTTAGATTTAACTCTTAGTTAAATAGTTTGATATTTACTATGTCTCTTTGTATTTTTATATTATATGGTTAATAAACTTACTATAAAATTACAAGAGAACCCCAAGTGATTAATTATTAATATATATATCCTTATAGAAGTCATTTGGCTGAACCTTATATTTTTAGGAATATTATATCAATTAATAATAAAATATTTGTTTTAAAAACTCTTTTATGTCAATTTTGATACTATTTGCTATTTTTTTTGTTAAGTTCATAACAACATAATTACTTCGAAAAAATTCATTTAATCAATCCTAACCTGTCATATTAACCTATAAAATTAGTTTAATTCATCAGAAGTCTAAAATTACATTTATTTGGTTATTTATAATATTAATTATTTTAATATTTTATTAATAAGGTAATTACTACATCACCATTGTGTCATAAATAAATTAAATTATTTAATGTGTAAAAATTATAAGTAAAATACCATTATGTAGGAATTATTTTTATATTTTTAATTAATATTTATAGTCGAATTTATATTATGTGTAACCCTATATTAAAAATGGTTTAGTTATTAAACTTTGAATTTAACACTTTTAACTCTTCTTTGAATTAAATAATAAAAAATGTCCAAATCTAATACAAGGGGACCTAAAGGATCATATTTTATTCCTAAGGTTGTTTTGGTCGAATTACACTTATCCAATAGAATTAGGACATGTTTTAGTGTAATAATAATATCATTTTTACCTTTAATTACTGTATTTACTTTTAACCATGGTAAATTAAAGTAAAAAGTTTCTATTCACCAAAAAATATTTTCATCTTATTGAAACACATTTTACTTACTGATATCAACCGTGTCTCTCAGTTTTTTGAAATTAAACTCATAGAAGAGGTAAAATTTAGTTTTATACAAATTTGGAAATTCTCTTAGGAGGTTCGTAGAAGACGGTAAAAGGTTCGATAAACTTTTATATATCTAAACTCATTATAAAATGACTCCGATGAATTACATTGAACTTATATAAGTATTATGTTACTATTTTAACCTAAAATAAATTTAAATAAAATAAATAATTATTTAAATAAAGAGTCGGTTTTAAACAATAACTCAAAGTTTTTCACTATTCATCAAAAATTGAATGTTTTTAGAAAAATACCAAAAATTCACCAGAAGCAAATTTCGATATTCTGAATCTAGAAATGAAGTCCATTTTGAATCTTAAAATTTATAAAATTTCAAAAAGTTGGTATTACTATTCATAATTTCTAGTTTGATTGGTCGCAATGTGTTAGAATCTCGAAGTTGCATATAATGCAAGATATTGCAATATTCAAAGGGAAACGTACTGTACAAGGTTGGGGTGTTACATGAATTAATTTTATGGTTTAATTTAGTATAAAAATAGTTTAATACCTAAATTTTAGTTTTTTAAAATATTGTTTTCATTTTGTTTTGAGTATAATATTAAATTAATTTATTCCACTTATACAATTTGATTATTTAAAACTGGGTTCCATACTTGGAATTTGGAGGAATTAATTTATTAAATAGTTCAATTTTATTTTTTATTCATGATGAATATTAATAATAGAAATTTTTTATTACCACAGTAAATGTAAAATGGGTTAATGAAGGTTAAATATAAAATAATAAGGTCTAAACAGTAACCCACACACTTGAATTAATATTATTTTATGATTAAATTTGGTCTATAATAATTTACTTTTATTTCCATTTTAATTTTATTTTGACCGTTATTTTTTATGTAATGAAAAGTAAAACATGTTATTCTCTTTGTTTTATTAACTCTATTTTTTTGATACAATGAAAAATAGTGGCTATTTTTTGTTATAAATTATTAATTTAAAGACAAATTATTATTTTTTATCATGGTAATTTATTTATAATTTTCATCCATGAAATAATTACCTTAAATTCATACGCAACATCGATACAGTATTTATTCATTTAGTAGAAAAATAAAATAAATTATTTTAAAAATAGTAAAAGTGATATAATTAAATGATTTTTTTATTATAGTAATTTTATATATTAATATATCATATTAGTTTATTTAAAAACATTCTATTCTAATTCCATATTTATTTTGATTTCTTTAAGGTCAAATTAAATGAGTAGTTCCAAAATTTACATTAATGATATTTTATAATAAATTATATTTTATTAAATTATATAAAATTACTAAAAAGACTATATCCACCCAATGGATTAGTATATGTCTTAAAATATCAACAGTGTTCTATTTATGTCCCATTTTTTATAGTAATAATATTGACCCATAAAGAATAAAAGCTTCTTTATCACAGAAATCATCTAAAAGGGTTAACGCTTGTAAAAGCAAAGATATAACGGTAAAAACATAATATAAGCTTGTAAAAGTTTTCTTGAAAGATTTTATTTTGTACTAAAATCATCTTTTATTCTAATTATATTATTTATTATCCTTTTTCCCTTGAAAATTAATTCATATTAATTTAAAATTTTATGGAATTCCAAGAGCACCCTCCCTAAACTTATGAAAGGGAACCTCCTTTAATTTTTTATGAACACTTAAAAATACTTTTAGATATTAAAATCTATATTCAAATCCCCTACTAACATCACTACTCATACTCTAGAGGTTTTATTTTTTATAGTATTCTAAAATTAGAGTTCTTATTGTTAAAATAAAATGAGGTTGTCCAAAGAAGAGATATAAATTTTAACAGAATGTTTTAGATTTATTTCTTCTTCTACCTCATTCAAATATTATCCTAACATAAAGAGGTAATAATATAAATTTTTTATATATACTATTATGTTATTATGTTAATTTCATAATATATATTCATTTCCTCTTCCATCAACTGGGAAATGAAATTGTCGTTTATATGTATGATGAACTATCGCTTCACAAATTGATGTAATAAATTTTCTATAACCGACACTGAAATATGATTGTAATTATGGATTTACAGTATATAAATAATATTCATGACATATTTATCATTCTATAAAGATAATATATTTTCTACTTTTTACCTTTAAATTCATTCAAAAATGGAAATGTTTTTCATACATACACGTGGATTACCACCTTCATGAAGTGGTGTGATTCATTTTTAATAACCACATCACATTGTGTTTTTGAAAATATAATATGAAATTTATGATATAATGATAATTCTAGGATGATAAAATAGTACTTACCTTTTTTCTATAATGATTGTTGAAAAATGGAAATGTTACTCATGCATTTGTATAACCAACCATCTCCATGATTGTAACATAGTTCATATTTCACAATCATATTCCATGGTTAGTTTTAAAATTATAATTTATGTATAAAAATTGTATTTTTTTTCATTATTGTTATTATGAATATGATGTATTAATGATATTTTTCACCATAGTCAACCTACCTAATTCAAATTGAATACATGATTCGAATATCATCAAAATGTCCAATGAGAACTTATGTAATTGTATATAACATGGTAATAAATAAAATGAAAGGAATTATAAAATTTAAAAAGGTTATTAAGAAGGTAAATAATTGACCTAATTTTATTATCTATGAATTTAAGGAATGTGTGAAACTAGTTAGATTCAAGGTAAGGGATATCTCCAAACAAACCTTATTCTTTGGGTTATGACCTTTCTCTCTGTAAATCACTTTATCTCTCTCTCTCTCTCTATATATAATGTTATGGAAGGACTATAAATTCTGTATATATGTTTCTCAAATATAAACCTATCTTATTCTACCTTCCTTCATGGGGTAATACATTTATTATATTCATTTATCAAATGCATTCTTTATGAAATATCATTTGATTATGATATGGGAAAGGATTATGCAACCCATTTATTTCCCTAGATTTTTATAATGATTGTGTTTTATGATTGATTTCATTTTTTGACACACATAATCATGAACATGTTATGATGGCTGCACCCAGATTCTCCCCAATGCATTTGTTAATGTTTTTTTCCTCATGAGACACTATGCATGTGATCCGGGAGTAAACTTAATCTACGATTGGACTCTGTCCACCATGGGATGTTGTCTTAGATGAAATCCTTGGATTATTCTTATGTCATTTTTTGTGTTAATTAAACATTTATTATGTCTCCATGATCTTATTATACCATTTTATTTATGTTATACTCCCATGTAATTATTCATGTGACTTATATTTTATGATTTTGTGTTATACCTTTGACTCACATGTTATGATTCTATATCATGTTTATTACCTTACTCCCTATGTTTTTGCATGATATTTTAGGAGATAAAATATTTTTAATAGCTCATTATGGATATTAAAATAATATCATTTTATTTTAGTTTCACTTGATGTATTATAAATCTAGTTTTACAAAGACACAATCCTTTTCGATCCTTTGGTTTTATTTAATGTATATATATGTTAAAAATCATGTAATAATATGTGTAAATGGATTGAGTAACTAAAAAAAGGATAAAACTAAGTACTACATGTGAATCCCATTAATAAATAAACCAAAACCTACTATTTTGAACTATGATATTTATGAATGAGTTATTTTTTATATTGAATAAAACACATAACCATAATAAAGATATTTTCAGAGATATTATAAGATGGAAGATAAAAGCAGGTTCATGAAGTAAAAAAAATATCCAAGAGGAAAGGGAATGGGGACTAAGGTAGAGTGAATTATAGGCTTCATAAATACATATCTAAAATCATGAAAGATCCAATAGGAAAAGCCTCTTATAGACATGATATGTTCCTATTTTAAAAAACACAAAAAAGATAAAGATATTAACTAGAAAAGGATTTCCATGTTCTTGTATGTGACTATATCAGGACATACTAACTATATTCACTAGAAAGGGAACCTCCTCTATGTTTTGTGAGTTATGAGTCTCGGTGTAACCATAAGTTATCAAGGATTCTCATGTATCTCAATGCATTACAAGGTTTATCAACATTCAATTGAAAACTATAAAAATTATTTAATTCTGAGTGACCTTAGTTAATGTAAATAATCAAATTAACGCAATCTTAACACTTATTAAAATAAATGCATTTACCATAAAACCATTTTGATAATTAATTATAATCCAAGGATAACCATTTCTATGAAACATTTATAATTAATATAATAAAATATAATTGTGGAAATTTAATTGAAAACCTATTGAGAATCTTTTTAAACCCAAGCAATGCATGATATTTTTCTATGTAATATCCACCAATAAAATTGGAGAAAAAAATAAGAATAATAAGTTAACAATAAAAATACTCAAAGGTTGTAACACATTATTAATTATAATTATAAAACCCTAAGAAAATCATTTTTATTAATATTGGGTAAGTGTATTGAGTCCAAAACCAATTTTTGTTGAATCCATTTTTGATATTTTCTACTCCCCCTATATTATAATGATAGAGAACCCTTGGAATCAAGGGAACGATCCAAAAAAACTCAATTATTAAAATCGACCAACAAGTAACCCTATGACCCAATGTCTTTTAGGGAGGAAGGAAACCAAAAAAAGTTATAGGAATAGATAAAATATAGGTGAAGTAATCACTTAGTGTATTTTGGTGAAAATTGATTGGAAATTTCAAATAAATCAAGAGGATATGGAGAAGATAATGGTGTTTAATTACCAAGGGTTTTAAAAATTCAAATTGGGGAAGGGAGAAGCCAATTTTAGATTAAAATGATTCAAGGGAATAGTGGTAATTTTACATATTTTAATATAGGGGAATGAAAATGACTTGTAAAATCATGGGAGTGGATATGAGAACTTGTATATGATACATTGTGTCTTCATGTAGTTTAGAAAATCGAGTCCTAACCATTACAATGAATTTGAAAAGAGTTATAACCACTTTTATGGTTGGCTCACATAACCTGAACTAACTATGTGCTAACTATGTGAAATGCATTGTATCCCAAAAATTTTCCAAATTTCAAAGTTATATAACTTGAAACTATGAAATAAATGTAAAAATTGGTAAATAATAACTCTTATACATAAAGCTGAAAATGGGGTGTTACAACCACAATATTCAATTTAAACATATTTTCATATGTTTCAACATGATGTCAATTTAGGACTGTTAATTGGATGAATCCATGATATTCAAAGGAATAAAGCTTTGAAAATAAATTATTTCTATCAAAATATATCAAGGTCAAGTAAAGAATATTTTGAAGAATTAAATTCTTATCTATGGGGGGATATGAGATCTAAATAGGAGACTTTGACTCAAATTTTAATGATATAATTATATTAATTTTTACCATGATGATAGAAAATTTAAAAATACTTTAATGAAGGGAAAAAAGATATTTTCTATTAGATTTAGATAAGGATATATTACATCATATAGAATAATGAAAGAGAATAGGTGAAAAGATAAGAGAAGATATAAAATTAGATATATCTTCATAGAGAGTTCTTTCTAGAAATATCAGAGGAGGTTGTCTATGGTTTCTACATCAAGACCAATGAATAAGGGGAGATCATTGTATTGATAAAGGTATATCATATTTCTACATTAATAGAGGTGTAATTTTCAGTTTTGATTTTTGAATAATAAATTTTTTCACTTCAGAAAACATTGATTTATTATTAAGTAAGAGAGAAGAAATTTTCCATTCTTTTGCGGGTTATGTACCTAGGAGGATAGTGATCCCACAATGAATTTTTAAACACAAGTAGTGTAATTATAGAGTATTTATATACACAAACATACATCCATGTGCATACTCTTTGTGTGGGGTTTCTAATGATTGAAAAAATTTATTTTATAAAGTAAAAGACATTATAAACCACAAAAACCTTGATCACTAAGCTATGAAAAATCTAAAACCATGTAAAGATAAATGAATGGGTGTATGATTTGTTTTTTAGTTGTTATACTTCACTTTGGATCTTATCTTCAATCATGTAGAGGATATTAAACTTATTTAATAATGTGCATGTTCATGATATGGGAAGATCTGATGTCTCCTAGAATTTTTATTATTCCTCAAGAGGTTCTCATTAGAAACACAATACATGATTTGTGTAGAGATTGATCTTTACTTATAGAAACATATATGGATATGGAATCCTTTTTTATCTCATTTTCACTGAAGATATGTTATTTATAAAAAATGGAAGACATAGGCTGATTGAATTATTTAATAGGACGATGGAAACATACAGTGGCTGGAGTGGGAAATGGATTACTCTGACTAAAAGCTACATATATATTTCAAAATTCTATATCCATAGGTATATTACTCATGTTTAGGAAAATATTAGGATTCAAAAGAAGAATATACTAATGGAGTACTTGGGAGTACCCATTTCATATGGTAGGATCAAGAAGGTCTATTTTGATAACATTGATAATTGTATCACAACTTGAATCTATAATTGGAATATCATGTTCATTATTTATGGATGGAGGGACACTCTAGTGAACTAAATTCTAATTTCCATCCCAATGCACACTCTTTAGGTTATTAGGGTACCCAAAGCAACTATTAGCAAGTTTAAAATAATTCTGTCATATTTTATTTGGGATTCCAATCAGGAAGTTTAGTGTTATTGGGAGTCTTGGGGTTGGTTGGTGAGGACTTTCAACGAACGGGGGGGGGGGGGGGGTAAATCATAGGTTTTATCTATAACTATATGCAAATAATGAAAGATATAATCTCATGGGAGATCATTGAAGGAAAAACCTCTAAGAGAAGTGTATGAAAGATAGGTTTGGTGAGGATTGGAGGGGATGGGAAGATTAATCAAGGAGAGATTCCTACCTTGTAAGATGCATGATCCAAAACCTATACATATTGAAGGAATATGTACTATAGGTGGCTCGTTATAGAGATATCAATTTTGGGTTGTGGGGGGGGGACTTCAATATCATAGAACATCTGGATGAGAAGAAGGGGTGAGGGGAATTCCCAAGGAGGGCTAGTAGGTCCTTTGTGCAGTTCATGGTGGGAAAGGGACTGATGGACTTGGGTTTCTATGGTGACCTTTTCACCTAGTGTAATAATCGGAAGGGTGAAAGTCGGTGTTGGAGCAGACTAGATAGATGCATTGCAATCATCCACGCCATCTCGCTGTTCCCTAGTGCGAAGGTTACCCACTTGACACGAAGCATCTCGGATCACTCACCGTTACTATTGTCTCTGTACAGGGAGGAGGTCAAGCATGACCATTTCAATTTCTATAGTCAGTTGGTGGGCATGCCGGACTACCAGCATGTGGTCTTGAAGATTTGAAAGGAACCTTCTCGAGGTCATTCTTGGGTGGTTATTCACTCCAAGCTAAGGCGTCTAAAGTACGCACTTCAGTTGTGGGCCAATAATATCCCTTCTCGTGATCAAGAATTGGAAGTTCTCAAACAAGATGTTGAGGGAATGGAGGATAGTTTAGAGGAAAGGTGGGATGATGAGGACTTTGAGGAGCTGTCCGAGAATATGAACACCCGAGCGGTATTGGTGCTCTCACAGGAACGCAAGTCGAGGGAAAGATCGGAAGTTAAGTGGATCAATGAGGGGGATTAGAATATCGCTTATTTTCATGCATGAATGAGGGAGAGGAGGTGAGAAGTTAAACCTAATTTGGCCTTGGAGGATGGTACGTTTACAGAGGATAGAGAGGTGGTCGGGGGTATGGCCTTGTAGTTCTTCAAAAGATTCCTTGTTGGTACGAATGAGAACATGGCTAGGGGGTATCCCTCGTGAGAGGAGAAACTTTGGGAGGGGATTCCAAAGATTGTCACCGACCAGGAGAATGGGTTGCTTGAAAGGGTTATAGAGGAAGAGGAGATGCAAGAGTCCACGTGGAAGCTAAATCCTGATAGTGCACCAGGTCCGGACGGTTTCCCAAGATCCTTCTACAGGGGATCTTGGGAATTTGTTAAGTATGACATTGTTCTAGACATCCAGGACTTCTTCCGAGGGGGTGTCATCCCTCAGATCGCGGCAGCGACTAAACATGTGCTTATAGCAAAGATCAAAGATCCCACCTCTCTTGCAAACTATCGGCCCATGAGCATGTGAAATGTACCTTACAATATCCTAGCGATTATTATAAACAGACGGTTGTCTTCCCTTCTACCCCGGTGGGAATCTGTTGAGCAACATGGTTTTGTTAAGGGAAGGTCGATCCAGGGAGCAATGGAACTGGCACAAGTGTTGGTGAGAGATTTTAATACCAAATATCGTGGCTCTAACCGGGTTATTAAGTTGGATATGAATAAGGCTTACGATATGATGGAGTGGGGTTTTATCAATAGGGTGTTAGCCATTATGGGGTCCTCAAAATAGGTCTGCGATATTATGTTCAGGTGTGTTTGTTCACCATGGATGGAATTATCATTCATGGGGAGGACTCAGGGGTTCTTTAAGTCTGTGCGAAGTCTTCGTCAAGAGTATACATTATCTCCAAGTATCTTTATCCTCATGCAAGATGGCCTGAGTAATCTGATCAACAGGGGAGTATCCGATGGGGACATTGTGCCATATTAGAGCAAGTATGGCCTCCCAGCGGTATTACACCTTATGTTTGCAGAAGACACAGTGATTTTCATGAATGCGGGAGTGAGGTCTCTTAATGTTCTAAACAAGATTCTTTAGGAGTACGGGCACTGGAGTGGGAAAATGGTGAACATAGGTAAGAGTAACTTCTATGTACCAAGTTCGTGCAGTTTGAGTAGGGTGGACAGGATGGGCAGCATTTTGGGTATGGGACGAGGCTATTTTCCCATGGAATACCTTGGTACCCATTTTTCACCTGATAGAATGCGAACCAGGGACTTTGAAAAAGTGATCGAGATAATCACAGATCGTATTCTGAACTAGAAATATTTCTTCTTATCCTTTGGGGTGGGGGGTGGATAACGATGGTAAATAGCATTCTATTAGCGATTCCAGTGCATGCCTTGGCCTCTTTAAGTGTGCCAAAGGGGGAGATCAGGTCCATTGATAGAGTTTTTTCACATTTCATTTGGGATGCTGTGGCTGAAGGGAAGAGGAAATGGGTGTCGTGGTGTAGGATGGTGCGGCCCAGTAGTGAAGGAGGTATTAACGCCAGGAGTCTGGAAGGCACTATACACTCCATGCGGGCGAAGCTTGCATGAGAAATCATTGAGGATCGTACCCTCTGGGGGACGCTTATGCTATAATGATACAAGGCTGGTGGTTCATGTGCCTCGGCTAATGGGTCTCCCTTATGGACTTCGGTGAGTAATATCATACCTACACTTCTCCCGTTCTCCCAATGGATCATCGGGGAGGGCCTTATTTCCTTCTGGCATATTAATTGGTCGGGTTGTGTGCTGGGGTACCCGGGGTGTCCGGCCCCTACCATCTCATTCATGGAGGCAAGCTTATATCCCAATTTCTTCAGATCTTTGTTGGACGCAAACCAACAAGAGGTTTACGAATCAATTAACATGAGCTCCAAGCAGGACATGTGCATTTACACTCCTTCATCTTCAGGGTTTCTCAGTTCGAATGAGTTCCAGAGATTGAACTCTCCTCAGGGGTAGCACGATGGATGGAGTGATCTGGTCTGGGGTAACAGAGTACCCATTAAACTTAGTTTCCTCTCCTAGAGGCTTCGTAACAATTCCCTTCCTTATGACGATAACATTAAATGTTTGGGAATCATCATGGAATCCTGTTGCCATTGTTGTGTTTTCAAAAACAAAGAGAGCCTGAGTCACATCTTCTTCATGGGTGAATGGGCTCATTAGGTGTAGAGTTCCTTTAGAATTATCACGAAGTATGGCCATCCAGGTGTTAACAATGATCTTTTCATGGAGAATTGGGTCCAGGGGGCCATCAGATCAGGAATAGGCTCGACGGTGAGGCATGTCATATTCATTGTGGGATGCTGGGTTTTATGGCAGAAAAGGAATCATGCCCAGTTTGAGGGGATCCCATCCTCAGGAAGGTCGGTAGTGGCCAGAACCAGGTGCCTCTAATACGATTTGGTCGGTCTAGTAGGCATCAGGAAGGAGGCACTATCCCTTTGTGTGATCTACGGTTCGAGGAGTGCAGGTGCACAGAATGCTACTAGTCCTCTGGGGAGATGGATCCGGTGGATACCTCCTTGGGATGGCCTCAAACTCAACACAGACAGATCTTGTGGGATGGGTGTGATGCGCAAAAGAGGGTTCGTTCGGGACTATTGGGGGAGTGTGGTGTTGGATTTATCGGTTTATTATGGGAGTGGCTCTCCTATTCGGGCGGAGGCTAACACGGTTCTCACTGGCCTCACCATTTTAAATGAGAGGGATATTATCATTAATCAGGTAGAAACTGACTCCAAGATTATTCATGACACCTAAATAGGTAAAGTAACCATTACCTGGTCTATCTCCTACACAATGAGGACTTGCAAGCTTCTGATCAACAACAATGTGAGAGTCACACATACGTGGAGGGAGGGGAACAAAGTGGCAGACTATCTAGCCTCTATTGCCACTCCAGGATCCTCAGTTTATTACATTTCTAATGTTTCTCAGTTTAAACCGGAGGGGGTGAACCTTATACAGGGTTATGCCCTTGGGATATTGCACTCTCGTCCCCCTTAGGAAGGGTCACTTGTTTGTAATGCTTTGATTTGTCTCCTTTAATAAAAATCGTAATGTTGGATGGATAAAGATATCAATTATTGGAAATATAATTGGGTGGGAACTATTTTGTATTTTCTCAGTTTCTTATCCCCTGATATTTCCTTCAGATATGAGAGCTTGCATACTTGATTCATTTTTTTGACCCACTCTCAAAAGAAGCATGATTTTCATGATATTATTAGAGTGTTTGGAAAACATGATAGATATTCTTTATTAGGGACAATGTCTGGTATATTAAATCAAAAAGAGTTTCGCTCTTTGAATTAGGAGGTTTGAGAGGTGGATGAATCAGAGACCAATATTTGGTGTCTAAACATACCAATAAAGAATAATTTCTTGGTCTGGAGGATAATAAACCAAGATTTTCCTATAGATGATAATGTTTAAAAAATAAGATCTTTACTGGATTTTCGATGCTGGTGCTGCAAGTATTCTTGTTTAGAATCAGTTAGGTATTTTTTATCAAAGTTGAATGGGATAGAACCATCTTTGAATTTATCATTCTATAAATGATATTTTTTATTCAGGGATAGAATATTCAGGCCTTCTTTTTTGCTTGGTTATAGGGGGTGGAGATCCAAGGAAGTGACACTAATTCTCATTGTGTTGTATTCAATGTGGGTTGTTGGGTGCTATGGTGTCCAAGAATAAAGAGAGATAAGGTTGGACTTCTTCCCACCTTGGCATCTAGGCATGGGTGAGAAATATAGTTTTTGAATTTGGAACCTACATTCCAGGGGGAGGTCTATGAATTTTATCTGAATAATTCCCCCTCAGCATGGAGTTCCTCTCATGGCTCATAGACCTCCTTCTTCAGGGCGATGAGTGAAATGGTAACCTCCTATTTCTTGTTTATAATTAAATGTTGATGGACCTTATATTGATGGATATATTGGGGGGGGGGTAGTGGGCTGGTTTATAATGGTAGGGGATTATTTATCCTTGGTGTTACTGCCTTCTACTACCTAGGAAACACCATTGGGGAAGAGGTAAGGTTTCTCTAAATTGGAATTTCATTGCGGGATCACAACAACATTCAACTCTCTCTAGTAGAGTCTGATTCTAAAATATTTGCGGGATATATAAATGGAAACTTTATTATTCCTTGGGATTTTATATATATCATCTGAATATGTAATATTCTCATTGACCAGGGCATGCAGGTTCCCTATACATGGAGGTAAGGGAATTTTGCGGTTCATATCTTTGCAAGGAAAGGGAGGCCAAGTTATATCCTTGCTATTTATCATTATACCGACTCATTTCCATTTGACTGTATTTCCAATATTTGTGATGAAACACGTGATATGTATCAATTTTTTCCTCATTGAGGATCAAGTTATTTTAATAAAAAGTTATTTTTTGAGTGATAATCACATCACATGCCCTCATCCTGGTATATAATAAAATAACATATACATTATCAAGGTATAGACATATACTTTCCTAGTCCATATTAATTGATGTCCTATATGTGATACTCTTCATACAAGATGAAAAATATCATCTTGGTTAATCCTCAATCAATGGAATTGTTAACAACATACCAAAACACCCTGAACTTTCTAATCCTAAAGGATTCTATAATAAAGGTATCAAAGTATAAAGGTTCTCACGCATGATATTTTTACAACCTTAGGTAGGTATGATCAATATGAAACATGCACCATTCCCATACAAAATATTTAGTGTATCACACTCTGTATGGTATACTCAATGGGTTATCCAACACACAAACTCCTTTTGTTCTATATGATCATATTATTTATCTCTTTACCAAATCCCATGCATGTCAAACTTAATAGTTCATTTGAACCTATAATAATCCACGACTAATAATGATTAGAGATAACAAAAATTTATACTTTGAGAGGTTAATTATAATTAAATTTCTTTTAATATATACAGAAAACATGAAAAATTGATAACGTATATACTGAATTTTATATAAAATGATAAATTTTATATTCTTAAATCTATTACGAACACTAACAACATCATACATAAGAACCCATATGATCATATCCCATATGATCGATTACAAGATAAATCTTATATTTTTTACACATTTAGGGTTTTATTAAAATCAATGTAATTCCTACCACATATCTATGTGACCATATCAGAAAACCCTCCAACTAAAATCATCATTGAGTAAAATTTATGAATATTGTTTATTTTGAATAATGGTGAGACCTAGGAATCATATTCCTAATTTTCAACTCATCAAACAAAAAACTAAAACTTATTTTCTTCACAATATTAAATTTTATAGTGTTAACAAGTGTAATTTTATACTTAGAACTATTTTTAAGTTCATTATCATCATCATCCTTCATGTAACATTTCAATAAAATAATTTTCTTGATTTTATTTTGCTAATAAAAGTAATAGTTTATATTTTTATTTAAAAAAAGAATCCTAAAATCCCTTAGAATATAAAGTGATACTCAATAAATTATGGTAATTAAATAGAATTATATAAATTTCTATTTACCAATATATCCTAAACCTGTTAAGATATTTAGGTGTTCCTCACTTTGAATCTTGATCGACAAAATATTTTATTTGTTAACATGGAACTTTTCTAGTCCAAACATTTTCACAATATCCTTTTAGAGAATATATTATCTTCATAATATCATGAAAAGCTACATAACTCATTTGTGTTAGGAAACAAAAATTATTTATTTTAAGTATATATATTAACAAATAAACTATTGTATCCATATCATATAAGGTATGCTTTTATGTTTCTAGTGTTATTTTGAAAAGAAGATTTTATTTTTTAAAATATATCAATGAAGGTGGCGGGATCACATTATTCATATTTTGACAAATATCATGGATACAAGCTTTTATCCTGTATATTTTTTTATCTTTTTCTCATTTTAAAACATGTTATATAATTTTATGATTCATAAAACATGTTTATTAATACAATAATCTAATATATTTTATAATAACACTTTTTTAACAAATAAGTTCTCTTATTATATATGATAAGTTATATAATTACAAACATACTTTATTTAGATATATCTAGGCTTGATAAGGATATTTACATCAAACTCCATGATTTAGTAACTTATTTTCTCCAGCTTTTGAATAAAAAATATAATATACACCAATTATTACCTCGATTTTAAACTCTTGTGTATTTACAACATTGTCAAAATATGAATTTGGTATCAAGTACACTTAAAAATTAAATAATTAATTTACATAACAATAATACCTAATATTGAATCTCCATGGAGTTTCTTATTCCTGTTCAGATATCTATGAAAATTGTATCTCATGCATAATATTTACACCTACTTCCTAATATCACATAAAGTTTTTAATGACCAAGGTTATCCATTGAGAAAAAATCTAATCTTATTTTCTTGGCTAAATTTTTTCCATTTTTTTCTATTTACAAAACACAAGATTCTTTACATAACATTTCATTATCACCCATTCTAAATTTTTTTTGAAAAATAAGAAATCTTTTTTTCTCACATTTTTTGAACATTTCTAATAATTAAAACAGAATGAATTCCTTATCCAAAATAAGCCTTATAGGAAACCATTAATCTCTCTAAGATATAAAATTACTCAATCATATTGAATATATGAGTGATTAATAAAGGTCCTTTATCTATATTGTATTTAATTTTCTATAAACCTAATTTGAATCTTTTAATGATTCTTAAAATCATCTATATATTATCTTTTCAAAATAATTTAACATTCAGCTATTCAATAAGGTATTTCTCTAATACTTATAATTTTCATTCTTTATTAATAATAATCTTAAATTTCTATATCATCCTAAGAAGTTTCTTCCATTAAAATTATCCTTTTATAAGTTTTATCTCAAAATAATTATGATGATGATTCCATTCGTGTTAAAAAGATTCTTTTATCAGATGACTATCTTGTTTTATATTTATTTTTGTTGTTCTTTTACAAAACGTTCTACCTCTAAAATTTTGAACCCTTTTAAAATTTAAATAACATCAATTTGTATGAGACGATCCATATTTTACTAATAATATATTTAATTTATTATTTCTCCTATAACTTGGCTATTTAGGTTTTTCATTATTCCAATCAAATAATATATGACTCTTGTATAGTTGAGAGGGAAACTATTTACCTTAATATATCATATGGATTCACCCAACATTATTACATTGGTAACCTAATCCCATTAGTTTCTCCTAGTTATGTTTATAAAAAAATGATAAAAAGGTTATCTAATCATATTAGGGTCTCCCATTACTTTCTTTTCTTACATAAGATAATCTAGGGGACCCCATATTTAGCATGACCAACCTAGTAGGATGGTTGAGGTCTCAAAAAGAGTATTCTTTGAAAGGAATATGACACATAATATTTTTTAAAATAGATTTTATCTTCCCATATTCATGTTATTCCCTTTTATATATTAATTATTCTATTTATATATTTTGGAATCCATTTCCTTAACCAAATTAGTATGTTCAAACTAAATTGATGCGTAACTCTTTACACAACCCATAACTTGTATTAATAACCCAATTTAAATGCCAACTACATTTATAAATGTCCAAATGAATCATAAGGATAAGGTTCATAAAAAACATTCATGTAAAGTCTTATAATCATAAGAAAGAAAAAAATCCCCACAAGAGTAATATTTGAGAGATATATAAACAACCACAAGCTTTCTAGATAAGGCATAATCCTCTAAGAGATTGAGTTGTTTGACCCAAATTCCTTATAAAGAAGATTGATTTACTTAAGAGATACCCAAATTATAACACAATTATAACACCCAATATTTATAAAATATAATAAATCATTATATTCATTCTCATAACATAATATAAGACAAATTCAATGTAGAATTAAACAAAATCATTTATTACAACCAGCTTGTAAGACATTAAATTCATGTATGATAATATAAAAAAGTAGATTAACAATTTCAACTAAGGAATATATCCATTAATAGTATGAAAAATTATATCTATGAATAAATCGAGGAATAAACAAAATAAATGAAAAATTAAAACATTTAATGATGTGATAAACACTTTATGAACAATTGATAAATAAAAAATTATAAACAGTTTATAATTTAGCCATGCATTATAGAAATTTTATAATTATATAATTATAAACTCTTTAAATTTAATCCTAATACAAACTCCTACATGTTCTCTTTTATATGTAATTTTCATTAAATACATGTTATGAAATGAAATATAAAAACACTATTTTCTAATAATTTGAACAATTTAAATAATCTTGATATTAGATGTTTTAGTTTATTTAAACCTTGATCATATCAATTATAAAAACTCATTATTGTATGGTTTAAACAATTTAGTTATATAAGGTATTTTAATTTTAATATTTCAAATTTATAATTATTTATAACTCATAATATTAAATGTAAACACCTTTATATTTTTTTTCTTTGTTATATAATTTATAAAATTTTTAAAAATTACTTTGTAATATACATATAAAAATTTTATATACTAATTATATTTCATATCATTTAAATTCAAAATGCATTTAAGAATTGAATAATACCTGTTCTATGTAGTAGAAGATATTAATGGGTTTCTAAGGATTCAACAATACTTGTTCTATACAGTGGTAGACATTAGAAACCTTAAATCCCAATAATAACATGGAATGAAAAATTTAACTATGTAAAGTTAAATGAATAACATGTAAATTTTACTATTGATATCCCCAAATCTTTGTTGTTCAATAACTGTTATTTATTAAGATTACTTGGGAACATCCGAAAGACTCTTCCCCCTATGGTGTGTCCATGAGTTCAAGTGAGTCACCTGATGTATTGGTGGAATTCTATATAAATCACATGATATGAAATTGAATACTGATAAAAATGGATAAGAATAAAATATATATTATAGGGATAGAGAGAACCAGTAGGAGGAATGATCAAGGACCAAACAAACACCATCTCAGTGGTTACTGCATCCTTATAAACGCCTCATGAAACTTTTGAGTTTTTTCAGTCATTTACACATATGTTACATAACTTACAAGTAATAATTTGGTGATTATTTAATTTATTATATAAATAAACCATTTTTTCTCTAATCCATTTCATCTTATTAAGAATCTATATTAATGACAGCTTATATTATGTGGAATATTACCAAAATGTCAACACTTAATAATCCACTACTCGATGAATCATAAACTGCCAAGTGAATTGTATAATATAGTTTAGAAAATAATAATTCTTATGATATAATAATATGATATAACTCAATCATACAACATGCTAGGCTAGGTAGTGTTAAGATTTATATAAATCTTCTCTTATGACATACCAAAACCAAACACATATGACATGCCTTTGTTCTTGAATATTAATGTGTCTGATATATTTATTCACACACAACATCAAACTAAAATAGACTACGACATACCTTATTAAAATATTTCATTATGATGTGGAACTTAAATAAGAAAATAACAATAATTCCTCAGGTAGAAAAAAAATTAATCGCTTTATTATAAATATAAATATAAATATAAATATAAATTCCTTATATATTGTTATTAGTATTTATTTATTTATTAAATTTAAGGGTTATAAGATAAATAATTAATGAAATTTTATTAAAACTATTAAACATTAAAAAGGAATATTTTTCAAAGAGTTATTTTTTAAAGTGATGTGTATTTTGCATAATAAATTAAATTAATCAATTTTAAAAGTTGATTTTTAAAATAATAAATATTTAATAATAATATATTTACACTAATTTAATTAAAAATTGATATGAAATATGATTAATAATATTAAATGTTTAAATGTTTATTTATCTATAAAATATTCTTTCTTTATATTTTTCATTTTAATTTTAAATAAAAATTATTTATTTTATTGAATTTTAATTTTATAAAAATATATTAATTTTTGAATTCATTATTTTAAAATAACATTAACATAAATTTTTGATATTTCCCTAAAAAGGTTAAATTTTTGGGTGAATATTGGAAAATATTGATTTTGAAAATACTACCACATTCTAATGTTTTAATTAATAAAAAATGATTTAAAAGTTGTTGAAAATTTTTTTATAAAAAAATATGTGCATAATTTAAATTATTTAAAAATAAATTATTTAATTTATAAAAACCCTTGTTTTCCATTTTGGATACTTAAGTAATATTTCATTTTAATAAAAATATTTTTTGGTATGCTTCTTTAAACTAAGTATCCACAAGGTAAAATTTGGTGTTGGCATACTTTTAAAGATAAATAACTCTTATTTGGTTAATAATAAACAAACAAATTCATATAAATTAACAAAATTCATAATTTTATCTTAATCACAATTTTAAGCATAAACGTACACTTTTCCTAATAATGGTTTTTACACATTATGTATGCTATTTTTAAAATGTGTTTTTATCAGCCTTCAAAAAATTATTTTAAAAAAAATATTTAATATTTTTAATCATTAGGTATAAATTATTTAATAAGGTCTATTCTATTTTTAGGCCTGAAAAGTAAATTACTAAGGTAAAAATTAGTCACCAAGGTTAAAACATTTGGTAAAAGTTAAAAATATAAGAGTAAAATATTTGAAACATGTGTGCAAATGACTATTTGAGATATTATTGAACTTATACCTTATCCCTATCCATTATTTTTCATTATTGGATCCATTTGACCATTTAATAGTGAAGTTTCCATTCATATTATTACAAAAAATGAAAATTTTGTTTATGTTACGTGCAAACTACAACCCCCATAAGAGACATGATCCATTTTTCATAACCACCTTGCATGGATGGCTAAAAATGAGTATTTAATTGATTAATAAGTTTTTTATAAAATTATTTATATTATTAAATTATAAAATATTTCATATATTCCTACCATTATATAGAAAGGAACATGTCAGGCATTTTTACATGTAGACTACTGCCTTCATGAAGCTAACATATTTCATTTTTCATCTAATATTGTATTATTTATAAAAATATATTCAAATATGATTCACCACCTTAAAAAACTATAAATAATATCATTATAAATAATTTTGGAAACTTAAATAAGGATCTTATTATAAATTAATGTGAAAATAATGTGTTTTTATGGTTCTATAATGGTTATATTAATATTTAACTTATTATTATTTTATCACCATTTTGTTCATTAAAAATTACCAAAATTAGTTCATCACCAACATTGTCATTTAAAATCACAACTAAAATACATATGAAATTCAATTAGAAAATTATAAATCAATATAAAACATGTTTTCCAAAACATATACTAATCTTAAAATCTTGAACTTTTAATCTATAAACAAGAATTGGCATTTCCATTATGAAACTAGTACTAAACAAACAGTAAAGGTTAATAATCTCTGATGATAAAAATAAAATATAAATAACTAATATTTTTATATTTAATTATTGTAATTTATTTTAAAAAAGGTAATAGTAATGAAAAAGGTTCTAAAACCGGTGATTAATATAATTACTCTTGTTATAAAGGATGTTAGAGCACATTTGGATATGTGATATTAAAGGAAATGGTGCTTCATCATAATTTAATTTCTTTGAGATACTTTTTCCCCAAAAACCTCTTTTAAATGTTATATAAACTTAATATTAGATATATAATATCATGAATTATCTTTATTCATGGTATTTTAAGATCAATTTCAATCCTTATCTTTTAGTGTGTTTTTATAAAAATGTTTCTTGAGCAGTAAGGGGGTTTCTTGATGAAACTTATTTTATATATTTATAATACTTCCTCACTGAATATGGTTTTATCAGATGGGTTTCTCATATTATATGTTGATATTATAATTTCATTATTCGTTATTTTATATTTAAATTGATGAATTTATTTCTTCATAAAATTTGATGATGTTATAAATAATCTCCATCCTCTCCAAATAATCCATTTTTCTTTCATGTCTAGATTTTCTCTTGTTACCATTGTTTTAATTTATATTTGGAAACCCAATTATGTTTTATCTCACGTGATATATATATTTCCCTTCTACACTTTTCAAAATGGATTTTTTACGCTTTTTATGATGTGTTATTTTAACAATGTAATTTTAAAAAATTAAAATGGATTTTATTCCATGATCATTTTAATATTCCACTACATATCTTCTCGAGATAGTCATTATGTCCTTTTCAAGGATCCAATATTTAATGTTTTATTTTTTACAAGTAATTTTTTTTCAAAATTTCAATTCAAATTTTTTAGAATTACTTTGGAAATGATTATGTAACATATTATTTTTAAGATAATGATAAAAATGTTTTCTGAAATATCATTTTCATGTGAACACACTATTTCACCATTACAATCATTATTCTAAGTTAATATTACCTTACATGATTTAAAATGAATTTCCTAAAGATTTTAGTTATTAAATATTAAGAAAATAAGTGGAAATTTCTTTATATTTCTCAAATCTAAAGGTTTAATTTTGAAATGTATTTTTTGATTTTTAAAAATGGATTTTAAAGGCTATTGTTTTAAGAAAGTAGTTTTTTACTTTAGCAGTACTGTAGTAGGCACTGTTTGGTACTGTATTAGTCAGAACTATTCATCCATCTTGGCCTTCGGGCACCTATTTGGTCCTCGGGTCCTGCAAGGATTTTGGGTCACCCAAGGCCTTCGGGCCAGTTGATTCTCAAGACCTTCGGGCCACCTTAAGGCCTCAGGGACACCACAAGGCCTTCGAGCCACATGAATGTTGGCCCGAAACACACTACAAAAAAGGAGCATCCCCATAAGAGGATTCAGAGAAGGTGCACTCAAAAGAGCAGAGCCAAATGGATTGTCAAAATGAGAGGGTATGGATTTTCCATTGGTACTAGCCTATGATTGCACGATAAACCTATCCAGATGGTAATTCAAAGGTGGAGAGCTACTATCAGGATGCAGATGCTGGGGAGGGGAAGTTCCTTGTAGATAGTCTGGTTGAATTCCCTAAGACCTTCGGGTCATGTAATCTCCTAAGCCTGTGGGCCATGTAATCTCTGAGCCTACGGGCCTTGTAAGGGTCCCCCCTAATCCATTCAAAGGGGGTTTATCAAAAGGCAATAAAAATGAAGGCATTTAGGCCATTCAGGACAGAAATAAATCCTTAATGATACATTTATAACATCTGTGATATGTTCTTATTCCACTATCCATATTGTTTCTATGGATGGATTAAGAACTTTTCTATGTAAGTTTTCATGGACCCCCTCTCTTTTCCTCAAGTTAATTAAGTAATATATAGAATATTAATGCCAATATATTCTGTTAGAACAAAAAATGTTTGTATAATTATTATTGACTATTGTGATCCTATATAACCTTCCAATTCATTGGTTGAATTTTTAAAAATACTGAGCTCAAAAGGGGTACAAAGGTAGTATAACAAGTCTAAGAGGGTATACATATAGTAGACCAATCCCAAGAGTGTTATGAACCAGCCTCAAAACGTTGGTACCCTAATACCTAAACAAATATTAACATGTTCCGAAGAGAATTCCCGATCCCCATTGGTTGGCGACAAGAATTTGGAATCAAAAAATATGAAAGTGATAATGAATTTACAACAAAAACAATAGTATAAAGAGGTAAAAGTTAGAATGAAAAAAAAAGAAAACTCCATAGGGAGAACTTTACTAGAAGTGAAATAGTTATAAACAACCCAAAGTGCATCATCAAAGTACCAGAAAATAGGATTAACAACCCAAGTCCAAATGGACCCAATAACTGAAAGACAAAAGATAAACAACAATTTCCACCTCCAAGTCGTGCATTACACTTTCTCAAACTTGGTTGGAGTAAATCAAAAAATTCCCAAAGGCACAAGTTTGGCGTGAGATAAAATCTCAGTAGGGCATCATTAGAGATTCTATAATAATATGTCATAATTAATTAACTAAAAAAATCTTTCAATTTTAAATAAAACATGAATTGAAATTCATGAGAGTATTTAAAAAAAGTGCATTACATTTTTACTCATGGAAATATTTCAGAAAAAATTATTTATAAAATTTTAACAAAAAATATTTTATATAAATTCAAAAAGAATTTGTAAAATAATTTACAAAAGTAGCATATATTTCAAATATAAATAATGAGTGACATGGTAATATTTCAAGAGGTACAATAGTTCTAGGTTATGAGATCCTCACGCACTCGTATAAGTGATCAAAAAAATATGTGTACACAAATCCCTCAAGCACTTGTCGAAGAGGACGCATCACCATCCCATCAGGTATGTGACCTACTATATTATGGTTTATTATAGGTGTTAAATGTCAAAATATTGCTATCCAAAATAACCCACTAACTACCAAGGATAAAATGTTCTCTGAGAAAATTCAATAATGGTAAATTTATTTCAAAACTATTTAAAATACAATAAAAAATTTCCCATTTCAATATTCCAATTTCCATTTAAAAGAAAAAATGAGTTTCTAATCAAATCATTCCTTTTTCTACGATTAAACCAAAGGGTTCTTATTAGAACAATTTGAGAAATTTTTCTCAAACACAATTTGAAATCAATTTCACAAATAAAGCTCACAATTTAAATTCCATAATTAAATTCCACAATTTAATTTTCATATATTTACAATCCAATTTCCAAAAATACACCCTAATTCAATGGAATTGGGGGTCTCCCCAATTTAATTCAAAAGTAAATCGAAAACCCAATTTACAAAAAATTAGGTTTTCAAACTAAAACTGAAAACAATTTAGTTTAAATCAAGCAATTTAGGGTTAAATAAATTGGAAAATCCTAAACAGAACCACCTACATTGGGATCATGAGATAACCAATCACAAAACCCTAAATAGGAAACTCTAACTAATAATGTTGGAAATGAAGATACATGAATCAAACCTAGAGTATAGATCTAAAATGATGGTGATTAGATCCTCCAACAACATGAAGTTCTAACAAACTTTTGTGATGAGGGGAGAAGAGAGAGGGAGAGAAGGAATAAGGAAGGAAATATTACTAGGCAAAGATAAAAAAATGTTTACCACACTTTAATTTAATTAGGAAGGGGTACAAAGGAGCCAACATTGGTCCTTGAGAGCTTCTAAAACCCGATAAGACGTTTTAGTTAAAGTTAGGATGGATTATGGGTCTAAATGGGGGTTTGAGAAATTTATAAAGAATATTTGGATTAATTAAAAGTCATATGTGTGGTTTCCTAGAGGGGACTACATGGTTTATCAAATGGTGAGCCCCATCCATTCTACCCTTCTGGTGTGGTTTCACAATTTCTCCTTGGTGGTCATATGGTCTACCAAACTATGTACCAACTATGAAAACCCCCACTTCCTTGGTTTAAAAAATTTGTACTAGCAAGGAACACAATTTGGGAAAACCATGTATGAACCATGAACATCCCAATATCCTTCCAAAATTGTCCAAATTTCACTGGAATAACCCCTACATTAGGCCCAACTAAATAATGATAAAAAGATGGGTTGAGAAGTACTTGGAAATAGTATAAAGATGTTACTACATCCCCACCATAGAAAATTTTTTCCCACAGAAATCCTTTTAAGAAGCTTTTATGTCCATAATATGAGGCCACTACTCTCTCATCAGTACCTCCCTCTCCCACATCTCATGAGTATCATAATTGTGCTATCACAACAATCAAACCAATGTTATCAACCTCTCATAATGTTCATTGGTTTTAGAATAAACTATCTTGACTAAACATTCGATCACAGATAAATCAATTTTGATATCAAGATCATTACAGCTGAGAACATGAGATGAATCAGAAAGATATTTTCATAGTTGAGATACGTGGAAGATGATATGTATCAATTTCATCTATAGTGGAAGTTCTAAACAGTAAGCCTATTTACCCACCTTCTCAAATATCAAAAAAATTTCCACAAAAGGATAATTCAGTTTCTCTTGCCTCCGAAGCCGTTATTGAACCAAACGGGGTGAAACTTTTAAGAACACCTAGTCACTAAATGAAAATTCTAGTGGTCTGTGATGTAGATTAACATAAGACTTATACCAGATATGTGATGTTAACAATCTATGATGAATCAACTAAATATTTACTATTTTCTCTTGAACTAATCTTGGTCTAACCAAGGAAATTTCCTAAGTCTCCAGCCAACACATTGGATATTTACATAGCTATCCATACAAGGCCTAAAAAGGATCCATTCTAATCAGGTACTAGGAATTATTGTTATAATCAAACTAAACCAGCCATAAATGGTCATCAAATCCCCACTAAATTCAAGAATGAAGATGTAGAACATATCCTCAAGAATATTTATTGCTTATTATGTCTGGAAATCCTACTGCGGATGGTATTCCATGCTAAAATAAACCTGAGATCACAGTGCCTCCTAAAAGGCCTTCAAAAAATGATAAGTGAACCAAGGATCCCTATTAGAGACTATAGAAGATGGAACTCCATGAAAATGAACAATCAATTTCACAAAGATATTTCCCAACTCTTTATCATTGGTTATATCATGAATAGTTATAAAGTGAGATGATTTAATCAGCCGATCAATGACAACCCATATCTCATTCTTCTTTCCCTATGTACATGGAAACAAAACCACAACATACTTAGATATATCATCACACTTTCAAGTCATCATTGGATTTGGTTGAAGAAAACCTGAAGGTCTCTAATGCTCAGCCTGGAACTGTTGGGGTGTATAACAATGCAATACAAGAAAACAATTACCTATCATAAATCCAGACACTATTATTGATGTTTCATTTCATCGAACATCTTCATGGTTCCTGGGTTCACTTCCCTCTAGAAATTTCGGTAATCCCCCATTATAGCTTTCTTCATATAAAATGGTACAATGTATCAATTCTAAAAACAAAGAATACCCTCCATTTAGAATGCCCACTAAAACATAATCTCCCCACCATAAAGAGAGTGTTTAATACTGAAGAATTCATCCTCAAATAGCTATTATTGAAGAATCATATCAATAATATTGGAGGTCGACCAATCATTGGAAAAAACAACATCACCCCCTAATTTATAGAGTCTAGTACATAGCTAAACCCAAGAGTCTCCAAATCTCAAAAACATTTCATTTTTCTCCCATGAAAAAGCATCTTTCACCTTTTCAAGATCAACTAAAATACCATGTTATGACACCACATGTCCCAATAATTTCACTTCCAAAATCTATAAATCTTAGTTTGAAATATTTCCATAAATTTAGTGATTTTCCACAATTCTAAAACTAATCTAAAATGATGTACATGATCCTCCTCAGACATTGAGTAAACAAATATGTCATCAATAAAGATAACCATGAACATATCAAAATAATCATGGAAAACCCTTTTAATTAAATCCATAAAGACTACAAGAGCACTGGTTAGACCAAATGGAATGAAATGGTACTCATAATGGTTATAAATGCTCTGAAAGTCATATTTAGGAATTCCATGCTCTTTTATTATTAGCTGATGATAACCAGATCAAAGATCAATATTTGAGAAGGAATTTTCCCCTTTAAAATGGTAAAAAAGATCATAAATATGGTGCAATATATACTTTTTATTTATTATTACTTTATTGAGTTTTCATTAATCAACACAAAGGGTAAGTGAACCATCTATATTCTTAGAAAGCAGAACTAGCACTGCCCATAGTGACACATTGAGGTGTAAAAAATCATTTCTCTAAAAGATCACCCAATTGAGTCTTCATATATTTTATTTCAGCTAGTTCCATGTGGTACTAAGTAATATACAATGTTTTACTACTAAGAACTTTGTCGATAGAAAAATATACCTCCCTTACTGGTGGATAGCTAGAGAAGTTAGAGGAAAAAATGTCAGGAAACTTGTGGAAAAATAGAGGGAGATCACCACACAAAGATTCTCACTCTAGATAAAAAGTTAACACTGATATCACTTTCCCCAATTTTTTATAAGAATCTCTAGTTCTATTGGACCTAGGGTCCCATTATCCCTAAAAGATACAATGCACACCACCGAGCACATTAAATGAGAGTTTTCTAAGATAACAATCAAAATGAGATTTATTAGAAATGAGCCAATTCACCACGAATATGAAATCAAGATGTTTCATGATAAGAACTAGAAAATAATAGGTGATATCACCATTTGATAATGAGAACGTATAAGCAGGACTACAAATACCCATATCTCTCTCTTCATTCTGATGGGTGTAGTAAAACCCATCACATAAGATAAAATATCCATAGGAATATTAAGTAGATTCACAATATAGGTTGAAATAAATGAATGAGATGAAACAATTTCAAATAAATTAGTCACTAATGATTAAGTTATAGTGTTGGTACCTCTAACTATCATTGTACCCTTATCTTATTCTTCTTGAGACTCTTCCACTACACGAAGAAGCTTCGTTCAAGATGCCTCTGGCTAGAACCCCTTTGTTAGTGAAGCATATGATTACATCACAGTTTGGGTAGATTCTGATATTATCATCCCACTATTTAGAGTAAAATAAATATAAAATAACTTCTACATGTGAACTAAGTGACTATAATATCCACATATTGTTGGTTCCTCATTGCAAACCCGTTTTGAGTACCCTAGAAATTCCTTTTTTATTTGATTTTTGGATAAACTGCTTTATGGGTGAGCGGTAAACTCACAAGAACTGGATGAACCCAAACCACCATATTAAAAATTAAAAAACAAGGTAATGATCCCAAATTTGAAATTCAAAATAACCACATTCTATCCCATCACTACTGAGGAGACCTCGAGCAGAGACCTCGAGTCGCGCCCCCTGACGGATGGGTTAAGCATGTCGCCTCCACTAGCCGGAACCGAATAGCCAGAATTGAACCGCTGGAACTGAACCGCCGGAACAAAAAATCCATTGGAACAGACCACCATCATAAAAGGTACCAAAAACCCATGGGATCCACCCACTTGAAATTATCAATGTCATAATAAAGAAAACCATCATCGCCGTCATAACAGGACATCAATACCTTCAACAAAAGGAGGAAGCCAGATTCTCTCTTGCAGACTCACGCCTCACATAGTCACCAAGGAAAGAAATACTGCCTCCACCATTAAACCATCGAACAATAAATAGAAAACTAGTTAAACAATTTCCAAAAAACACCGCCTCTCTGAATAAGAAGGAACCCAACAAAAATTTTCAATCCAAACACTAATCCACAACAAGAAACAATCAGGACCAAAAAGTTGTGCAAAAAAAAAAGAAACAAAAAGAGGAATTCTTAACCAGTAAGAAGAACTGAAACCAAAAGATAAAGGATCAAAATACAAGAGAAGATGAAACCAGCTTCAATGAAGAACATGAACTAATCCTGCTGCCATCCCCCTCCAACACCATCCCAAGTTGGCCCAGATCCTGTATCGAACCCAACAAAGATGGAGTGGAGGAAAATGGGTTAGATAACAAGGGTAGTGGAGAAGAAGGAAAATAGATTCCACCACTGATGCCAACCCAAACTTCCTGATGCGTCAGCACAAAGACCCAAAATGGAGGTCCGATGCACATGGTTAGGCGGAAAGAGGGGAGGTGCACAACATACGATATCCACACTGGTAATAAATCAAAGGGACACTTTGAGGAACTGCAGGAGGTCTAGAAGAACCCTGTTATCGAGAATAACTATGAGAATCAATATGATTTCTCTTTACTTTAAAGAAAATCACACCACCACTGGGAGAAAAAAGAACTTCTGTTAATACTCACTTACCAAATAGGTCAATTTTAACCATTAACACTCTATCCAATAGATCATCATAAGAATACAACTTCAACAAGAAAAAATGAAAATGAATATTTGATAGAAGTACCATCTCAAACTATTGATAATTTATATTCTCATTTGATATAATCTAAAGTGAAAACTGCACAAACTCAGTAATGTGATTTTCATATTCTGTCATGCTCCTTTCAGCCACCTTGAGTTTAAAAAACTCTAAATATTTGGCTATAACAATCAAATACAGATAGTAATGGTCAGTGAAAATATCCTTAAAGTATTTAAATTATAGTCCCTCATACTTATTTATGTTCACCATATTGTCCCATCATCTCATTCTAGGTCCCTCAAGCTTGAAGGTGGCACATTTCACCTTGATTTCGTCATACATTTCCATGAAATCAAATAGAATCTAGATGTCTCTCAACCAATACATAACAAGTTAAGGGTTTTTTAGAACCTTATAATGATGATGTATTTTTTTGTGAGGTAACTCTTGATCATGATTCCATAAAAAATCCCATTGAGGTTCCATAGCTAGAGCCAGAACGAGAACTGGTGCAGGTTCCCCTCATAGAGCTTGGACAACATGCATGATAACATCAACAAGATTCTAGTCCACAAGAGGATTTTCTTATTGTGGTTCATCACCAACTTCCACATATATCAAATTCACACATCTTCTTAGAGGCATGATTCTACAAAATGTCATCAAATAACATTGAAGGTATTAGAAGGATACACAAAACAACACTTAAATAAGAGAAACATCTAAAATTAATCCCAAAAGATAGATAAACAAGATTTAGACTTCAATCAACCAAAATTAAATATTGGGAAAAGAATAAAAATAATCTTAAAAATTTCTTTCCCATATAACCTTTGGTGACTTAAAGGCTCATTATAGTGAGAAATGGATAGAAACTCAATCACAATTATATCCTATGTCCCGTAAATTTTACACAATTGTATTCTAAAATCAAAGAAAAATTCTTAACATTAATCATTGATACCACTTTAACATGAACACGATTGGATACCATGGTTCCCTGATAACCAAGACAGTTATGACATGTATTGAAGGGCATTCCTGATCCTTATGGGTTGGTGACAAGCACCTAGCATCAAACTATATGAAAGTGGGAAAAAAGTTTCCACAAACATAATGGAAGAAAGGGATGCATATTAGTATTTACAACAGAAAAATCCATAGGGAGAATTGTACATGAATTTAGAAAAGTATAAACAACTAAAATTAAATCATGAAAGTACCAAAAAAATAGGATAAACAACCTAAGTACCAACAAACACATCATCTCAAATCCCAAAGATCAATAGCTACTACCAACTCCAAGTGGTACTTTCCCCTTACTCGATCATGGAAGGAGGAAATCTACAAACTCCCAAAGGTACAATTTGGGTGTGATCTAAAAATGTAGTAGTGTATCACCAAGGTTTCCATAATAAGATTCTATAATTAATTATCCAAATAAATCTTTCCATTTAAAAAAAAAATACATGAAATTTCTAGATCATGTTTCAAACAAATCATGATTTACATTTAAGTTGAAGGAAACATTTCAAATAATAGATCAATATACATTTTATATAAATTCACAAAGAATTTTTAAAATAGTTTATAAAAAATATCATTTATTAAAAAAAATAATGATCAACATGGTCATATTCCAAGAGTTTTGATAGTTCCAAGTTACAGGATCCTCACACACAGGAATAGGCGATCACAACAATATGTGCACACACGTCCTACATATATAGTCCAATAAGACTCATCACCATACAATTAGGGATGTGAAATACTGCATTATTTTTTTTATAGTTTTAGATCATCAAAATATGGTTTTCTAGAATAAATCAATAACTACCTAATATTGAATGTTCTCTAACAACATTCAACAATGTGAAATTTATTTCAAAAAAATTTTAAAATAAAATTCACCCATTTCCAATTTCAATATAAAAATTTCCATTTAAAACCAAAATGTGTTTATAATCAAATAATTTCTTTCCTAATGATTAAACAAATGGGTTATTACCAAAATATGTTAAACCATTTTTTCAAATAGGTATTGAAATCAATTTCAAAATTTATATTCTACAATTTAATTTTCAAACAATTTCCATCCAATTTGCAAAAATATACCCCAATTAAATGGAATTGGGGGGTTTTCCCAATTTTATCCCAAAAAAAATCTAAATACAGATTAAAAAAACATTTTTTTCAACATAGAATTTATTTTTTTTAATTTAAATAAAGAAACTTAGGGTTAAATAAATTGGATAATCTTTAACAGAACCACCTACGTCAGGATCACAAGATCATGAATCCTAAATAAATAAATGAGAAACTGAAATGAAGAATATCTATAACGACCCATACATTACATACATTGTTTTTACTTCAGAATTGAAGCACACTTATTACAACATATAACAAAACCAAGAAAGGACCGTATAGGTATAGTGTCTTTAGAAACTGGGAAACATAAACAACTGGTTCATAAAGCATCTACTTTGCCTCCCATTTATTTCATCATATCTAGAGTCCCTTTTTGGCATATTCTACTTAGTAACCTTCTTCCTGACCTGGGGAAATAAAACAAACAAAAGGGTGAGCTCAAATGCTCAGTAAGGGTAAACAAAAGAAATATCAATCACATCATATACATAAGAGCATAACTTTGGAAATATTATCCTGCAAAAGAGATCATAATATCATAACATGGGTTAAATCATAGAAGTGAAATGTAATCCCAATAATCAAAACTTAAAACATGAAACTTTGTGGCATACACACATAATCATATAGAATCATTTCTTATTAGTCAAGACTCATTTCCAATACTATCTTAGTGGAAAAAGTCCATTTCTGAACCGAGTCACCCTCGTTTCAGTCCTGTTTCACTGAACCGGTATAACCTACCGTTCCAGCCATGTCTATCTCATGAGATATAAAATCTTTACCCAATGCATTGGAGGGAGATATAGGTCCCACCCATATCATAATGATACCATTCTTATGTGTGCCACAAAATCTTAAATCATACATCATTGCATAACCCATGTAATAAAAATGGGAATCTTAAACATCGTGACATCATCAAACAATTCATATAAGATAAAGGAATTCATAAAAATAATTCCATCACAACATAATCAAATCAATTTAATAATAGGGAAATCAACAGAACCCAATATTATCTTAGATGGAAAATAATTTTGATAAAACACTTGAACTCCATTCTTGAGGAAAATATCCTTTCTACTTCAAAAACACATTTCATTTCTTAACATGTCATAAAATTATAACTAAAAGAAGTTTATTAAAGACAAACTTGAAAACTTGTAAATGAAGCTTCTTGGAAATAATGTTTTAAAAATCCATTCATGCCGTATAAGTTAAAAAAAACATTCTTCGTACTTTTTTCGAAAAAGTCAAAAAGTACCTCGTACGAAAAACGACAAAAGATTCCTTTCATATCTTTTACTAAAAACTCACCGAAAGATAAAATTGGATATAAACTATTGTATAAGGATATAGATATTACATAGTGAGGAAACATGGATGTGGATGATAAAATACACCCCAGTAAATACTAAAGTATAAACAATCTCGGATAAAAATGAGATTGTGATATTTTCCCTTACCTTAGGTCCGACTTGCTTTGTACGTGTCCGAACCTCCTGTATAATGATTTAAATAATGTTATTGACTTATTCCAGAATCATACTTATTTTTATGATATCATATATGGTCATATTCTTAGCTTCTTAGAAGTAATATTTCATTGCTACTTGTTATTCGGGTGTTTATAACTTTTTGTTCTTATGCGTGTTTTGTCGAATAAATTATTATTATTCTATTTAGGTTATAGATACCTAATTTCCAGAATGGTATTATTGTAATATATATCATATTCATTCATTCAATTCATTTATATAATCATTATGAAATGAAGATCATGTAGAACGAGTCCCATCACATCGTGGAGACGGTATTCCATACGTACGCACGAGTGATGATATCGTTCCTATGATCGTGGAATTGTATTGGAGTGTATGTATACTATTTCAGAATCAATATCACTTTATAATAGTCATATATAGTCATTATTTACACCATTATACCCATCCAAGTAAGGTGGTGGTGGAAAATAGATTACACCACGGCGTGGAGACGGTATTCCGTACGTACGCATGCGCGGTGATTTCTTTTTCCGTAGGATGGATAGATGGTGAAATAGGGTTGTTTCATACTTATAATAACATATCAGTATATGAGTGATACTGATGTTATTACTTCATATTGACACAACTAAATAAGAAGAAGTGGAAGAAGAAATAAATATGAAAGAATCGGTAACGAACATTACCTCTTCTTTGAAGTGCTTCTTTGAGACCATCTTTTAGGGCACTAAAATTTGTCTTTGAAGAACACAAGGACCTCTAGGATGTCTCTAGGGAAGTGGAGAGGAGAAAGTGGCAGGGGTTTGCCGAGATTTAAGGCTAAAAGTGGTGTGAGGAAGAGAGGGAGGAGGTGCCCTTTTATAAGGGAGGAGAGGGGCTCCTTTGGAAAAACTAAAAAAATATTATTTTATTATAAAGTAAAGTTCGGTTTTAAATAGCTCCAAATTGATTTATTTCAAAGATAAGGTGGGGATGGGTCGAAATACTCTCATCCAATAGAATTTAGACAAGTTTAGGTTCCTATTTTAACCTTATCATTTAGATTTAACATTAAGTTAAATAATTTTACTTTTACCGTGTCTTCTTGTGTTCTTATACTATAAGATTAATAAACTTACTATATCAAGCCAAACGAACCCCAAGTTGTTTATTATTAATATATATAACCTTATATAAGTCATTTTTTCGAACCTTAGATTTTTATGAATAAAATAACAATTAATAATATAATATTTGTTTTAAAAACTATTTTATGTCAATTTTTCCACTATTTAGTAATTGGTTTTTGTGAAAATCATAACAGAATGATAAGTTCGAACAAAGTTAATTAAATCAATACTAACCTGTCATATTAATCTAGAAAATTAGTGTAATTCATAAAAAGTCTCAAATTACATTTATTGGGGTATTTATAACATCAATTATGTCAATATTTCATTAATAAGATAATTACTGCATCATCATTGTGTCATAAATAAATTACATTTTTTAATGTCTAAAAATTATAAATAAAATACAATTATGTAGTAAATCTTTTTATATTTCTAATGAATATTTATAGTCGAATTTATCTTATGTATAACCCCATATTAAAAATGATTTACTTATTAAACTTTGATTTTAACTATTTTAACCCTTCTTTAAATAAATTAATAATAAATGTCCTAATCTAATCCAAGTGGGCCTAAATGGTCATATTTTATTCCTAAGGTTGTTTTTGGTCGAATTAAACTTGTCCAATAGAATTAGGATATGTGTTAGGGTAATAATATCATTTTTACCATTAATTACCCTATTGACTTTTAACCATGGTAAAAAAAGTAAAATGTTACTATTCACAAAAAAATTATTTTCATCTCATTGAACCAAATTTTACTTACTGGCATCAACCGTGTCTCTCGGATTTTCGAAATTCCACTCACAGAAGCGGTAAAATTAAGTTTTATGAAAAATTTAGTTTTTAACTACCACTTAGTGGTTTCACTATTCATCAAAAATTAAAAGTTTTCAGAAAAATACCAAAATTTTACCCTAGGCTAATTTCGATATTACGAATCAAAAAATGAAGTACATTTTGAAAAATAAAATTTATAAAATTTAAAAAAGTGGTTATTACTATTCATAATGGCTAGTTTTAATAATATTTTAATAGTATATCGTTGTTTAGTGAAACTCGGTATTGCGTATGACGCAATCTATTGAGGAAGGTCGTGATTTCGTGTAAAGCAATCCAAGCAAGTGTTGTGTGTAGAAAAAGATTCATTTGATGATTTATATAACATAAAAGTCTTGGGTGTTACATTCTACCCCCCTTAAAATGAATTTCACCCTCGAAATTCGTCACTTTGTGACAAACAGATGAGGATACCTTTCCCTAATCAAATCCTCAAGCTCCCATGTAGCTTCTTCTAATTGGTGGTTCCTCCATAAAACTTTCACCAATCGAGTGGTCTTGTTTCGAAGGAATTTTGCGCTACAATCCAGAATCTCTATCATTTGTTCTTCATAAGAAAGATCTTGCTCCAGCGGTACAACTTCTGAGCTGAGTACATGTGAAGGATCAGGTATATACTTTCTCAGGAGAGATACATGGAACACATTGTGAACTTGAGAGAGATTCGGTGGATGTTCCAATCGGTAAGATACCTTCCCAACACCATCCAGTATTTCGAAAGGACCGATATATCTAGGGCTCAACTTCCCATTCTTTCCAAATCTCATAACCCTCTTCCAGGGAGATATTTGTAAGAACACTTTATCACCCAATTCAAACTCTAGGTCTTTTCTTCAGTTGTCGGCATAAATTTTCTGTCGACTCTGAGCTTCTCTTATGTGATGTTGAATAGATATGACCTTTTCTGCCATTTCATCAATGAGATCGGGTCCTAATAGCGTTCTTTCCCCAACTTCATCCCAACAAGTTGGAGTCCTACATTTCTTTCCATAGAGAGCTTCATAAGGATCCATCTGAATACTGGAGTGAAAGCTATTATTATAAGAAAATTCCACCAAAGGTAGGTGTTGATCCCAACCACCTTTTAAATCCATAGAGCAAGCTCTCAACATATCTTCTAGAGTTTGAATTGTTCTCTCAGACTGACCGTCTATCTGAAAATGTCATGCAGTGCTGAAACTCATCTCTGTATCCAGAGTCTGCTGAAGACTTCGCCAGGACTTCGAGGTAAATCTCGGATCCTGATCAGATATAATAAAAAGTGGTACTCCACGCAATCTTACCACTTCCTTTACACATATCCTGGCAAGCTGATTCAGAGAGAAATCCTCTCTAATAGCAATGAAGTGTGCAGACTTGGTAAGACGATCAACTATGACCCAGATAGCATTATTGCCCTTGGATGTTTTAGGAAGTCTTGTGACAAAGTCCATAGTGACGTTTTCCAATTTCCATTCGAGTATGGGTAATGGTTGTAACATCCGCTTAGACTTCTGTCTCTCAGCTTTAACTTGTTGACAAACCAAGAATCGAGAGACATATTCCGCAACATTTCTTTTCATTCCATCCCACTAGAAGTACTCTTTCAGGTCCCTATACATCTTCGTGCTTCCAGGATGAATAGATAATGAAGAACTATGAGCCTCATCCAGCAACTCCTTCATTAATTCGGGGATGGGAGGAACACAAACCGGATTCCTGAACTTTATTATCCCATCATAATCAAGGTTGAATTCAGGAACATTTCTCACCTTCTTTTGTAAATCGACATCTTCTTTATGTGCCTCTTTAATCATCACATGTATAGATGGTTGAAAATTCATTTGAGAAAGATATGATTTTCCCCCTTCCATTACAATTCCAAGATCCATTCTTTGTAAATCCATAAATATTGGATCTTTTGTGATCCTTATCATGGATAAACTTGCATGGTCTTGTCGACTTAATGCATCTTCCACCTTGTTTTCTTTCCCAGGGTGGTAATGAATTGAGCAGTCATAATCCTTAATCAGCTCCAACCATCTTCTTTGGCGCATATTCATCTCCTTTTGTGTGAAAATATACTTTAAACTTTTATTATCGGTATAAATATCACACCTTTCACCATAAAGGTAATGCCTCCAAATCTTTAATGCAAAGATTACTGCAGCTAACTCCAAATCAGGAGTTGGGTAATTTTTCTCATGTATTTTCAACTGTCGTGAGGCATAAGTTATCACCATATCATTTTGCATAAGAACACACCCCAATCCCTTCTTGGATACATCATTGTAGATCACAAACCTTTCTCCACTACAAGGCAGTGTGAGCACAGGTGCACTGGATAACCTTCTTTTTAACTCCTTGAAATTCTCTTCACATTCCTCCGTACTAACAAACTTAACTCTTTTCCGAGTCAACTTTGTGAGTGGATTAGATAATCTTGAAAAATATTTCAAAAAACGTCGATAATATCCAACCAAACCAAGAAAACTTCGGATCTCGGTTACTGTTGTTGGTCTCGACCATCTTTCGATAACCTCTGTTTTGCTGGATCCACAGATATCCCCTATTTTGAGATTATGTGACCCAAAAATGCAACTTTTTGAATCCAAAATTCACACTTGGTAAATTTGGAAAAAAGGTTCTCCTTTCTCAGGGTCTTCAATATAATTCTCAAGTGATCTTCATGTTCTTCCTTTCTCTTTGAATAGACAATAATATCGTCTATAAAGACTACCACAAACTGATCAGGATAGTTCTAAAGACTCTATTCATTAGATCCATGAAGATAGCAGGGGCATTAGTAAGACCAAATGGCATCACTATAAATTCATAGTGTCCATACCTTGTACGGAAAGCCGTCTTTGGTATATCCTCCCTTTTGAACCTTAATTGATGATACCCTGAACGAAGATCAATCTTGGAAAAGTATTGAGCTCCACATAGTTGGTCAAATAGGTCATCAATGCGCGGGATAGGATATTTGTTCTTGATAGTGATCTCGTTATGTTCTCGATAATCAATGCAGAGTCTCATTGATCCATATTTCTTCTTAACAAACAGAACAGGTGCTCCCCAAGGTGACACACTAGGGCGTATGAACCCCTTATCAAGATTCTCTAGGAGTTGCTTCTTCAATTCCTGCAACTCAATTGGGACCATTCTATAAGGTGTCTTTGAAATAGGGAAAGCACCCGGTACGAGTTCTATTGAAAACTCAACTTCACGATTCGGTGGAAGACCCGGTAATTCCTCTGGAAAGACATCATCAAACTCCCGTACAATGGGAATATTCTTAATTGTGAATTTCTCACCAACCATTTGAGATAAATAACCTTCATTTAGTGGAATCAAGACCCATAAGACGGAAGGAATTTCCAATGGAAGGTTATGTTCATCCTTGCATCGATAGACGATCATAGATTGATCTGGAATATGAAATGTGACTTCCCTTCTTTGGCAATTGATATGAGCTCCATGTAGAGAAAGCCAATCCATGCCAAGAATCACATCAAATTCCACTATAGGAAGGATCACAAGATTTGTAGGAAGCAGTTTCCCACAAACTTCAATCGGAGAAGAATTATAAACTTTTAATGCAACTGTTGTGCCATTAGGGGTCGTCACAACTAACTCAACATCTAACTGTTGAGTTAATACAGTGATATCCTTATAAAATTATTCAAAAATAAAGGAGTGGGTGGATCCAGAATCAAATAAAACATTTGCTACTTTAGAGTGGATGGTAAGTGTACCTTTCACCACATCGTTATCGTACTCCACATCGCTGATAGAAATTGCATGTGACTTTCCTTTGTCTTTAGATTTAAGAGTTTTTTGACGTCGACCATCATCATCAACCCTTGGATTATGGCATTTATTGGCATAATGTCCCATCTCCTTGCACTTGAAACATTGAAGTGTAGTAGGTTCATTCTGTGTATCCCTTCCTTTGTTTGCATCATTAGACATCTTCTTCCCATCATCGCGGCATTGAAATGCCCAATGACCTTCCTTTCCACATTTGAAACATTTACTTGTCCCTTTAAGACAACTCCCTCCATGTTTCTTTCCACACTTTTAGCATAAGGGAAAGCTCATCTTCTTTTCGGTGTGCTCTTTAGATTTTACTTTGAATTCCATTTTCCTCTTCTTATCAAACTCGTATGACTGATGGGTTACTCCAATATCCATCTCAACTTTGAGAGCACATCGAACGATTTCCTCATAGCTATTGAAGTCCCTTATGGCTAAGGCCCTTCGAAGACTTGGTTTTAAGCCACTAAAGAATCGATCGATCTTACTATCAGGTTGGATAATAATACCAAAAGCATACCCTGCAAGTTTTGTAAAATTTGCTTCATATGTACCAACAGATTCATCATCCTTTTGCTTCAGTTCAAGAAACTCTTTCTCCATCTTTGTTTGGAGAATACGATGGAAGTACGTATTGAAAAATAAGTTCTTGAACTCGTCCCATTCCATGGACTCAATTTCATCCCTTTGCCTCATATTCTTAATAATATTCCACCATTGATCAGCATCACCTTCCAAACGATACACTACTAAGATGACTTTATCATGCTCAGAACATTGAAGAACTGAAAATATCATTTCAGTAGTACTAATCCATTGTTCAGCAACTAATGGATCAGTAGACCCGCTGAATGAAGGTGGATGCTGTCTCATGAAGGATTCAATAGAATGTTGCTCTTTCCTTTGCTCGTTTGGATGTACTACACAATTCATATCTTGAGAAAGTTGTGTGAGCATGGATACAAGATTTTTCATTCCATCTCCCATAACATTTGGTTGATCAGGGAGACAATCATTGCATTGCCCGTCGCATTCCGCATTAACACGGTTCCTTCGAGTTCCAGCCATTGACTAAAACCAAGAAGAATAGAATGAGCAACACTAATTATAATAGGAAAACCACATAATCAAGAATAAAATTTCACACTTAAGGTCTTATCCTAGGTTATTCATGGCCATTTCTAAAACACTAAGATTGTGTTCTATGCTTAGACTTATCCTTAGGGTTCTTACTAAGGCTTTTACATCCTAGTTTCCAAAGGTTAACTATACCTTTCCTCTGATACCAACTATAATGACCCAAACTTTACATAAATTGTTATTACTTCAGAATTGAAGCACACTTATTACAACATATAACAAAACCAAGAAAGGACCGTATAGGTATAGTGTCTTTAGAAACTGGGAAACATAAACAACTGGTTCATAAAGCATCTAATTTGCCTCCCATTTATTTCATCATATCTAGAGTCCCTTTTTGGTATATCCCACTTAATAACCTTCTTCCTGACCTGGGGAAATAAAACATACAAAAGGGTGGGCTCAAATGATCAGTAAGGGTAAATAAAAGAAATATCAATCACATCATATACATAAGCACATAACTTTTGGAAATCTTAACCTACAAAAGAGATCATAATTTCATAACATGGGATAAATCATAGTAGTGAAATGTAATCCCAATAATCATAACATAAAACATGAAACTTTGTGGAATACACACATAATCATAGAGATTCATTTATTAATAGTCAAGATTCATTGCCAAGACTATCTTAGTGGACAAATTCCATTTCTGAACCGTGTTCACTCCTTGTTTCAGTCCTGTTTCACTGAACCGGTATAACCTACCGTTCCAGCCATGTCTATCTCATGAGATATTAAATATTTACCCAATGCATTGGAGGGAGATATAGGTCCCACCCATCTCATAATGATACCATTCTTATGTGTGCCACAAAATCAGAAACCATACATCATAGCATAACCCATGTAATAAAAATGGGAATTTAAACATAGTGACATCATAAAACAATTAATATAAGATAAAGGAATTCATAAAAATATAATTCCATCACAACATAATCAAATCAATGTAATAATAGGTATAGAAACAGAACCCTTTATTATCTTATATGGAAAATAATTTTGATAAAACACTTGAACTCCATTCTTGAGGAAAATATCCTTTATGCTTCAAAAAACACTTTTCCTTTCTTAACATGTCGTAAAATTATAAACTAAAAGAAGTTGATTAAAAATAAACTTGAAAACTTGTAAAGGAAGCTTCTTGGAAATAATGTTTTAAAAATCCATTCATACTGTATAATTTAAAATAAACATTCTTCGTACTTTTGTCAGAAAATTCAAAAAAGTACCTCGTACGAAAAATGACAAAAGATTACTTTCATATCATTTACTAAAAACTCACCGAAGGGTAAAATTGGATTTAAAAAATTGTCGGTGGATGTAAATAATATTACATATTGAGGAAACATGGATGTGGATGATAAAATACACCCCAGTAAATGCCAAAGTATAAACAATCTCGGATAAAAATGAGATTGTGATATTTTCCTTACCTTTGGTCCGATAAGCTTTGTACCTGTCTGAACCTCCTGTATAATGATTTAAATAATGTTATTGACTTATTATAGAATCATACTTATTTTTATGATATCATATATGGTCATATTCATAGCTTCTGAATAGTAATATTTCATTGCTACTTGTTATTCGGGTGTTTATAACTTTTTGTTCTTATGCGTGTTTTGTCGAATAAATTCTTATTCTTCTCTTTAGGTTATAGATACTTCATTTCCTGAATAGTATTAGTGTAACATATATCATATTCATTCATTCAATTCATTTATATAATCATTATTAAATGAAGATCATGTAGAACGAGTCGCATCACATCGTGGAGACGGTATTCTGTACGTACGCACGAGTGATGATATCGTTCCTATGATCGTGGAATTGTATTGGAGTGTATGTATACTATTTTAGAATCAGTATCACTTTATAATAGTCATATATAGTCATTATTTACACCATTATACCCATCCAAGTAAGGTGGTGGTGGAAAATAGATTACACCACGGCGTGGAGACGGTATTCCGTACGTACGAACGCGCGGTGATTTCTTTTTCTGTAGGATGGATAGATGGTGAAATAGGGTTTTTTCATACATATAATAACATATCAGTATATGAGTGATACTGATGTTATTACTTCATAATGAAACAACTAATGAAGAAGAAGTGGAAGAAGAGAAAAAGATGAAAGAATCGGTAACAGACATTACCTCTTCTTTGAAGTGCTTCTTTAAGACCTTCTTTTAGGGCACTAAAATTGGTCTTTGAAGAAGACCAGGACCTCTAGGATGTCTCTAGGGAAGTGTAGAGGAGAAAGTGGAAGGTGTGGACGAGCTTGAAGGCTCAAAGTGGTGTGAGGAAGAGAGGGAGGAGGTACTCTTTTATAAGGGTGGAAGGGGCTCCTTCGGAAAAACTAAAAAATATTATTTTATTATAATGTCATGTTCGGTTTTAAATAGCTCCAAATTGATTTATTTAGAAGCTAAGGTGGGGATGGGTCGAAATACTCTAATCCCATAGAATTTAGACAAGTTTAGGTTCCTATTTTAACCTTATCATTTAGATTTAAAATTAAGTTAAATAATTTTACTTTTACCGTGTCTTCTGGTGTTCTTATACTATAAGATTAATAAACTTACTATATCAAGCCAAACAAACCCCAAGTTGTTTATTATTAATATATATAACCTTATCTAAGTTATTTGGCCGAACCTTAGATTTTTAAGAATAAAATAACAATTAATAATATAATATTTGTTTTAAAAAATATTTTATGCCAATTTTGACACTATTTAGTAATTGATTTTTGTGAAAATTATAACAGAATGATAAGTTCTAAAAAAGTTAATTAAATCAATACTAAAATGTCATATTAATCTATTAAATTAGTGTAATTCATAAAAAGTCTCAAATTACATTTATTTGGGTATTTATAACATCAATTATGTCAATATTTCATTAATAAGATAATTACTGCATCATTGTTCTGTCATAAATAAATTAAATTATTTAATTTTTAAAAATTACAAATAAAATATAATTATGTAATAAATATTTTTATCATTCTAATTAATATTTATAGTCGAATTTATATTATGTATAACCACATATTAAAAATGATTTACTTATTAAACATTGATTTTAACTATTTTAACCCTTCTTTAAATAAATTAATAATAAATGTCCTAATCTAATCCAAGTGGGCCTAAATGGTCATATTGTATTCCTAAGGTTGTTTTTGGTCGAATTACACTTGTCCAATAGAATTAGGACATGTGTTAGGGTAATAATAATATCATTTTTAACCTTAATTACCCTATTGACTTTTAACTGCGGTAAAAAAAGTAAAAAGTTACTATTCACCAAAAAATTATTTTCATCTCATTGAACCACATTTTACTTACTGACATCAACCGTGTCTCTCAGATTTTCGAAATTCCACTCACAAAAGTGGTAAAATTAAGTTTTATGAAAAATTCAGTTTTTAACTACCACTTAGTGGTTTCACTATTCATCAAAAATTGAAAGTTTTCAGAAAAATACCAAAATTTCACCCTAGGCTAATTTCGATATTACGAATCCAAAAATGAAGTCCATTTTGAAAAATAAAATTTATAAAATTTCAAAAAGTGGTTATTACTATTCATAACGGCTAGTTTTAATAATATTTTAATAGTATATCGTTGTTTAGTGAAACTCGGTATTGCATACGTCGCAAGCTATCGAGGAAGGTCGCGATTTCGTGTAAAGCAAGCCAAGAAAGTGTTGTGTGTAGAAAAAGATTCCTTTGATGATTTATATAACATAAAAGTCTCGGGTGTTACATTCTACCCCCCTTAAAATGAATTTCGCCCTCGAAATTCGTCACTTTGTAACGAACAGATGAGGATACCTTTCACTCATCAAATCTGCAAGCTCCCATGTAGCTTCTTCTAATTGGTGGTTCCTCCATAAAACTTTCACCAATCGAGTGGTCTTGTTTCGTAGGACTTTTTCGCTACGATCCAGAATCGCTATCGGTTGTTCTTCATAAGAAAGATTTTTCTCCCGCGGTACAACTTCTGAGCTGAGTACATGTGAAGGATCAGGTATGTACTTTCTCAGGAGAGATACATGGAACACATCATGAACTTGAGAGAGATTCAGTGGAAGCGCCAATTAGTAAGCTACCTTCCCAACACGATCCAGTATTTCGAAAGGACCGATATATCTAGGGCTCAACTTCCCCTTCTTTCCAAATCTCATAACCCTCTTCCAGGGAGATATTTGTAAGAACACTTTATCACCCACTTCAAACTTTAGGTATTTTCTTCGGTTGTCGGCATAACTTTTCGGTCGACTCTGAGCTGCTCTTATGTGTTGTTTAATAGATCTGACCTTTTCTGCCATTTCATCAACGAGATCGGGTCCTAATAGCTTTCATTCCCCAACTTCATCCCAGCAAGTTGGAGTCCTGCATTTCTTTCCATAGAGAGCTTCATAAGGAGCCATCTGAATACTGGAGTGAAAGCTATTATTATAAGAAAATTCCACCAAAGGTAGGTGTTGATCCCAACCACCTTTGAAATCCATAGAGAAAGCTCTCAACATATCTTCTAGAGTTTGAATTGTTCTCTTAGACTGACCGTCTGTCTAAGGATGTCAAGCAGTGCTGAAACTCAACTCTGTATCTAGAGTATGATGAAGACTTCGCCAGGACTTCGAGGTAAATCTTGGATCCCGATCAGATATAATAAAAAGTGGTAATCCATGCAATCTTACCACTTCATTTACATATATCCTGGCAAGCTGATACAGAGAGAAATCCTCTCTAATAGCAATGTAGTGTGCATACTTGGTAAGACGATCAACTATGAGCCATATAGCATTGTTGCCTTTGGATGTTTTAGGATGTCCTGTGACAAAGTCCATAGTGATGTTTTCCCATTTCCATTCAGGTATGGGTAATGGTTGTAACATCCCCTTAAACTTCTGTCTCTCAGCTTTAACTTGTTGACAAACCAATCATCAAGAGACATATTCAGCAACATCTCTTTTCATTCCATCCCACCAGAAGTACTCTTTCAGGTCCCTATACATCTTCGTGCTTCCAGGATGAATAGAGAATGAAGAACTATGAGCCTCATCCAGTAGATCCTTCTTTAATTCAGGGATGGGAGGAACAAAAACCCGATTCCTGAACTTTATTATCACATCACAATCAAGGTTGAATTCAGGAACATTTCTCACCTTCTTTTATAACTCGACATCTTCTTTCTGTGCCTCTTTAATCTTCACATGTATAGATGGTTGAACATTCATTTGATAAAGATACGATTTTCCCCCTTCCATTATAATTCCAAGATCCATTCTTTATAAATCCATAAATATTGGATCTTTTGTGATCCTCATCATGGATAAACTGGCATGGTCTTGTCGACTTAATGCATCTGCCACCTTGTTTGCTTTCCCGGGGTGGTAATGAATTGAGCAGTCATAATCCTTAATCAGCTCCAACCATCTTCTTTGGCGCATATTCAGCTCCTTTTGTGTGAAAATATACTTTAAACTTTTATGATCAGTATAAATATCACTCCTTTCAACATAAAGGTAATGCCTCCAAATCTTTAATGCAAAGATTACCGCAGATAACTCAAAATCATGAGTTGGGTAATTTTTCTCATGTATTTTCAACTGTCGTGAGGCATAAGATATCACCATATCATTTTGCATAAGAACACACCCCAATCCCTTCCTGGATGCATCACTATAGATCACAAACCTTTCTCCACTACAAGGCAGTGTGAGTATAGGTTCACTGGATAACCTTCTTTTTAACTCCTTGAAATTCTCTTCAAATTCCTCCGTCCAAACAAACGTAACTCCTTTCCGAGTCAACTTGGTGAGTGGATTAGATAATCATGAAAAATATTTCACAAAACGTCGATAATATCCATCCAAACCAAGAAAACATCGGATCTCGATTACTGTTGTTTGTCTCGACCATCTTTCGATAACCTCTGTTTTTGCTGGATCCACAGATATACCCTCTTTTGAGATTATGTGACCCGAAAATGCAACTTTTTGAAGCCAAAATTCAAACTTGGTAAATTTGGCATAAAGAATCTCCTTTCTCAGGGTCTTCAATATAATTATCAAGTGATCTTCATGTTCATCCTTGATCTTTTAATAGAAAAGAATATCGTCTATAAATACTACCACAAACTGATCAAGATAGTCTCTAAAGACTCTATTCATTAGATCCATGAAGATAACAGGGGAATTAGTAAGACCAAATGGAATCACTATAAATTCATAGCATCCATACCTTGTACGGAAAGCCGTCTTTGGTATATCCTCCCTTTTGACCCTTAATTGATGATACCCTGAACAAAGATTAATCTTGGAAAAGTATTGAGCTCCGCGTAGTTGGTCAAATAGGTCATCAATGCGCGGGAGAAGATATTTGTTCTTGATAGTGATCTTGGTAAGTTCTCGATAATCAATGCAGAGTCTCATTGATCCATCTTTCTTCTTAACAAGCAGAACATGTGCTCTCCAAGGTGACGCACTAGGGCGTATGAACCCCTTATCAAGATTCTCTTGGAGTTTCTTCTTCAATTCCTGCAACTCAGTTGGGGCCATTCTATAAGGTGTCTTTGAAATAGGCAAAGCACTCGGTACGAGTTCTATTGAAAACTCAACTTCATGATTCGGTGGAAGACCCGGTAATTCCTCTAGAAAGACATCATCAAACTCCCATACAATGGGCATATTATTAATTGTGAATTTCTCACCAACCATTTGAGATAAATAACCTTCATTTAGTGGAATCAAGACCCATAAGATGGAAGGAATTTCCACTGGAAGGTTATGTTCATCCTTGCATCGATATACGATCATAGATTGATCTGGAATATGAAATGTGGCTTCCCTTATTTGGAAATTGATATGAGATCCATGTAGAGAAAGCCAATCCATGCCAAGAATCACATCAAATTCCACTATAGGAAGGATCACAAGATTTGTAAGAAGCACTTTCCCACAAACTTCAACCGGAGAAGAATTGTAAAATTTTGATGTGACTATTGTGCCATTAGGGGTTGTCACAGCTAACTCAACATCTAACTGTTGAGGTAATACGGTGATATCCTTAGAAAATTCTTTAGAAATAAAGGAGTGGGTGGATCCAGAATCAAATAAAACATTTTCTACTTTAGAGTGGATGGTAAGTGTACCTTTCACCACATCGTTATCGTACTCCACATCGCTGATAAAAATTGCATGTGACTTTCCTTTGTCTTTAGCCTTAAGAGTTTGTTGACGTCGACCATCATCATCAACCCTTAGATTAGGGAATTTATTGGCATAATGTGCCATCTCCTTGCACTTGAAACATTGAAGTGTAATAGGTTCATTCTGTGTATCCCTTCCTTTGTTTGCATCATTAGACATCTTCTTCCCATCATCTAGGCATTCAAATGACTGATGACCTTCCTTTCCACATTTGAAACATTTACTTGTCCCTTTAATACAACTCCCTCCATGTTTCTTTCCACACTTTGAGCATAAGGGAAAGCTCATCTTTTTTTCAGTGTGCTCTTTAGATTTTCCTTTGAATTCCATTTTCCTCTTCTTATCAAACCCGTATGACTGATGGGTTACTCCAATCTCCATCTCAAATTTGAGAGCACATCGAACGATTTCCTCGTAGCTATTGAAGTCCCTTATGGCTAAGGCCCTTCGAAGGCTTGGTTTTAAGCAACTAAAGAATCGATTGATCTTACTCTTAGGTTGGATAATAATACCAGAAGCGTACCTTGAAAGTCTTGTAAAATTTGATTCATAGGTACCAACAGATTCATCATCCTTTTTCTTTAGTTCAAGAAACTCTTTCTCCATATATGTTTGGAGAATACGGGGGAAGTACTTATTGAAAAATAAGTTCTTGAACTCGTCCCATTCCCTAGACTCAATTTCATCCCTTTTCCTCGTATTCTTAATAAGATTCCACCATTGATCAGCATCACCCTCCAAATGATACACTGCTAAGATGACTTTATCATGCTCAGAACATTGAAGAACTGGAAATATCTTTTCAGTAGTACTAATCCATTTTTTAGCAACTAATGGATCAGTAGACCCGCTAAATGAAGGTGGACGCTGTCTCATGAAGGATTAAACAGAATTTTGCTCCTTCCTTTGCTCGTTTGGAAGTCCTGCATGATTCATATCTTGAGAAAGTTGTGTGATCATGGATACAAGATTTTTCATTCCAGCTCCCGTAACGTTTGGTTGCTCAGGGGGAAAATCATTGCATTGCCCGTCGCATTCCGCATTAACACGGTTCCTTCGGGTTCCAGCCATTAACTAAAACCAAGAAGAATAGTGTGAGCAACACTAATTATAATAGGAAAACTACATAATCAAGAATAAAATTTCACACTTAAGGTCTTATCCTAGGTTATTCATGGCCATTTCTAAAACACTAAGATTGTGTTCTATGCTTAGACTTATCCTTAGGGTTCTTACTAAGGCTTTTACATCCTAGTTTCCAAAGGTTGACTATACCTTTCCTCTGATACCAAATATAACGACCCATACTTTACATACATTGTTATTACATCAGAATTGAAGCACACTTATTACAACATATAACAAAACCAAGAAAGGACCATATAGGTATAGTATCTTTAGAAACTGGGAAACATAAACAACTGGTTCATAAAGCATCTACTTTGCCTCCCATTTATTTCATCATATCTAGAGTCCCTTTTTGGCATATTATACTTAATAACCTTCTTCCTAACCTGGGGAAATAAAACATGCAAAATTGTGAGATCAAATGCTTAGTAAGGGTAAACAAAAGAAATATCAATCACATCATATACATAAGCACATAACTTTTGGAAATCTTAACCTGCAAAAGAGATCATAATTTCATAACATGGGATAAATCATAGTAGTGAAATGTAATCCCAATAATCATAACTTAAAACATGAAACTTTATGGCATACACACATAATCAAAGAGAATCCTTTATTATTAGTCAAGACTCATTTCCAATACTATCTTAGTGGACAAAGTCCATTTCTGAACCGAGTTCACTCCTCATTTTAGTCCTGTTTCACTGAACCGGTATAACCTACCTTTCCAGCCATGTATATATCATGAGATATAAAATCTTTACCCAATTCACTGGAGGGAGATATAGGTCCCACCCATCTCATAATGATACCATTTTTATGTGTGACACAAAATCAGAAACCATACATCATAGCATAACCCATGTAATAAAAATGGGAATCTTAAACATCGTGACATCATAAAACAATTCATATAAGATAAAGGAATTCATAAAAATATAATTCCATCACAACATAATCAAATCAATGTAATAATAGTGATAGAAACAAACCCCTTTATTATCTTATATGGAAAATAATTTTGATAAAACACTTGAACTCCATTCTTGAGGAAAATATCCTTTCTGCTTCAAAAACACTTTTCCTTTCTTAACATGTCGTTCAATTCCAAACTAAAAGTAGTTGATTAAAAATAAACTTGAAAACTTGTAAAGTATGCTTCTTGGAAATAATGTTTTAAAAATACATTCATGCCGTATAAGTTAAAATAAACATTCTTCGTACTTTTGTCGGAAAAGTCAAAAAAGTACGTCGTACGAAAAACGACAAAAGATTCCTTTCATATCTTTTACTAAAAACTCACCGAAGGGTAAAATTGGATTTAAAAAATTTTAGGTGTATGGAAATAATATTATATATTGAGGAAACATGGATGTGGACGATAAAATACACCCCAGTAAATGCCAAAGTATAAACAATCTCAGATAAAAATGAGATTGTGATATTTCCCTTACCTTTTGTCCGATATGCTTTGTACGTGTCCGAACCTCCTGTATAATGATTTAAATAATGTTATTGACTTATTACAGAATCATACTTATTTTTATGATATCATATATGGTCATATTCTTAGCTTCTTAGTAGTAATATTTCATTGCTACTTGTTATTCTGGTGTTTATAACTTTTTGTTCTTATGCGTGTTTTGTCGAATAAATTCTTATTCTTTTCTTTAAGTTATAGATACCTCATTTCCAGAATGGTATTAGTGTAATATATATCATATTCATTCATTCAATTCATTTATATAATCATTATGAAATGAAGATCATGTAGAAAGAGTCGCATCACATCGTGGAGACGGTATTCCGTACGTACGCACGAGTGATGATATCGTTCCTATGATCGTGAAATTGTATTGGAGTGTATGTATACTATTTCAGAATCAGTATCACTTTATAATAGTCATATATAGTCACTATTTACACCATTATACACATCCAAGTAAGGTGGTGGTGGAAAATAGATTACACCACGGCGTGGAGACGGTATTCCATACGTACGCACGCGCGGTGATTTATTTTTCCGTAGGATGGATAGTTGGTGAAATAGTGTTGTTTCATACTTATAATAACATATCAGTATATGAGTGATACTAATGTTATTACTTCATAATGAAACAACTAATGAAGAAGAAGTGGAAGACGAAATAATTATGAAGGAATCAGTAACGGACATTACCTCTTCTTTGAAGTGCTTCTTTGAGACCTTCTTTTAGGGCACTAAAATTGGTCTTTGAAGCAGACCAGGACCTCTAGAATGTCTCTAGGGAAGTGGAGAGGATAAAGTGGCAGAGTTTGGCCGAGATTGAAGGCTCAAAGTGGTGTGAGGAAGAGTGGTAGGAGGTGCCCTTTTATAAGAGAGGAGAGGGGCTCCTTTGGAAAAACCAAAAAAATATTATTTTATTATAAAGTCAAGTTCGGTTTTAAATAGCTCCAATTTGATTTATTTCGAAGCTAAGGTGGGGATGGGTCTAAATAATCTCATACAATATAATTTAAACATGTTTAGGTTCCTATTTTAACCTTATCATTTAGATTTAACATTAAGTTAAATAATTTTACTTTTACCGTGTCCTCTTGTGTTCTTATACTATAAGATTAATAAACTTACTATATCAAGCCAAACGAACCACAAGTTGTTTATTATTAATATATATAACCTTATATAAGTCATTTTGCCGAACCTTATATTTTTAGGAATAAAATAACAGTTAATAATATAATATTTGTTTTAAAAACTATTTTATGTCAATTTTGACACTATTTAGTAATTGATTTTTGTGAAAATCATAACAGAATGATCAGTTCTAAAAAAGTTAATTAAATCAATACTAAGATGTTATATTAATCTATAAAATTATTGGAATTCATAACAAGTCTCAAAGTACATTTATTTGGGTGTTTATAACATCAATTATGTCAATATTTCATTAATAAGATAATTACTGCATCATCGTTGTGTCATAAATAAATTAAATTATTTAATGTCTAAAAATTACAAATAAAATATAATTATGTAGGAAATATTTTTAGATTTCTAATGAATATTTATAGTCGAATTTATATTATGTATAACCCCATATTAAAAATTATTTACTTATTAAACTATGATTTTAACTATTTTAACCCTTCTTTAAATAAGTTAATAATAAATGTCCTAATCTAATCCAAGTGGGCCTAAATGGTCATATTTTATTCCTAAGGTTATTTTTGGTCGAATTAAACTTGTCCAAGAGAATTAAGACATGTTTTAGGGTAATAATAATATCATTTTTACCCTCAATTACCCTATTTACTTTTAACCGTGGTAAAAAAGTAAAAAGTTACTATTCACCAAAAAATTATTTTCATCTCATTGAACCACATTTTTCTTACTAACATCAACCGTGTCTCTCTGATTTTTGAAATTCCACTCACAAAAGAGGTAAAATTAAGTTTTATGAAAAATTTAGTTTTTAACTACCACTTAGTGGTTTCACTATTCATCAAAAAATTGAAAGTTTTCAGAAAAATACCAAAATTTCACCCTAGGCTAATTTCGATATTACGAATCCAAAAATGAAGTCCATTTTGAAAAATGAAATTTATAAAATTTCAAAAAGTGGTTATTACTATTCATTACGGCTAGTTTTAATAATATTTTAATAGTATATCGTTGTTTAGCGAAACTCGGTATTGCGTACGATGCAAGCTATCGAGGAAGGTCGCGATTTCATGTAAAGCAATCCAAGCAAGTGTTGTGTGTAGAAAAAGAGGTAATATCCATTACCAATCTTTTTCAATTTCTTTCTTCTTAAACTACTTATTCTTTAGTTGTTTCATGATAAAGTAATAACATCAGTATTTATTATATACTGATATGTTATTATAAATATGAAACAACTCTAATTAACCTTCAATCCATTCTACGGAAAAAGGAAATCACCGCGCGTGCGTACGTACTGAATACCGTCTCCATGCCGTGGTGTAATCTATTTTCTACCAACACCTTAAATGGATGGGTATAATGGTGTAATGAGTAACTATATATGATTATTATAAAATGATATTGATTCTGAAATAGTATACATACACTTCAACACAATTCCACGACCATGGGAACGATATCATCGCTCGTGCGTACGTACGGACTACCGTCTCCACGATGCGATGAGATTCATTCTCCACATTAACCATTAATGAATGATTATAAAGTATATATAATGAATAATAATGAAATATATGACATGTTAAATCTACTGGATTTATGTATATATATATATATTCATGTCATCTACTTACTTCCATTCAAGACAATAAGGAAAGGAAAACAACGTTCATGCGTACGTACGGACTACCGTCTCCATGAACGGTGTGTTTCATTTCATTTATCTATCTATTATATATATATATATATACTGAATATATATGATATATAAATCATTTTTTATCTTCTGGAAGTAAGTAAATAATTATATAAGTAATAATAATGTCAAGAACAACAAGTCCAAACACCTACGATAAATGAAACGATTTTACCCAAAACGCTTCTTTAACATGGAAGTTACAAAAGAACGGGTAATATAAAGTCATAAGTGAACCATATATGATATCATAACAATGAATATGATTATGTAATAAGTTAATGACATTATTTAAATCATTATACAGGAGGTTAGGATACATACAAAGCATATCAGACATAAGGTAAGGGAAATATCACAATCTCATTTTTATCCGAGATTGTTTATACTTTGGAATTTACTGGGGTGTATTTTATCATCCAAATCCATGTTTCCTCAATATGTAATATTTATATCCTTCTACAATAGTTTATACCCAATTTTACCCTTTGATGAGTTTTTAGTAAAAGATATGAAAGGAATCTTTTGTCGTTTTTCGTACGAGGTACTTTTTGACTTTTCCGACAAAATTATGAGAGAAATGTTTTTTAACTTATACGGCATGAATGGATTTTTAAAACATTATTTCCAAGAAGATTCCTTTAAAAGGTTTCAATTTTATTTTTAATCAACTTCTTTTAGTTTAAAATTGTATGACATGTTAAGAAAGGAAAATGTTTTTGAAGTAGAAAGGATATTTTCTTCAAGAATGGAGTTCAAGTGTTTATCAAAATTATTTTCCATATAAGATAATATAGGGTTATGATTCTATCCCTATCATTACACTGATTTGATTATGTTGTGATGGAATTATTTTTATGAAATCATTTATCTTATATGAATTATTTTATGATGTCACGATGTTTAAGAATTCCATTTTTATTACATGGGTTATGCAATGATGTATGATTTATGATTTTGTGGCACACATAAGAATGGTATCATTATGAGATGGGTGGGACCTATATATCCCTCCGATGCATTGGGTAAAGATTTTATATCTCATGAGATAGACATGGCTGAACGGTAGGTTATACCGGTTCAGTGAAACAGGACTAAAACGAGGGTGACTCGGTTCAGAAATGGACTTTGTCCACTAAGATAGTCTTGGAAATGAGTCTTGACTAATAAGATATGATTCTCTATGATTATGTGTGTATGCCACAAAGTTTAATGTTTTAAGTTATGATTATTGGGATTTCATTTCACTTCTATGATTTATCCCATGTTATGGTATTATGATCTCTTTTGCAGGTTAAGATTTCCAAAAGTTATGTTCTTATGTATATGATGTGATTGATATTTCTTTTGTTTACCCTTACTGAGCATTTGAGCTCACCCTTTTGTAAGTTTTATTTCCCCAGGATACAAAGAAAGGTTTTAGGTAAAAAAAAGGAAGATATTTATAGGAGATGTTGAAGATCTTTCACCACAATTAGAATATTATATTCCGAGTTTCCAAAGACACTAAACTATTACGATCCTTATGTGTGTGTTTTTGTTATGTACTAAGTATTCCGCAAAAGTAATGTAATATCCATGTACGTCAAGCTTCGGGTCTCTACATTATATAACATAAAAGTCTCGGGTGTTATAATATCAAAAATGAAAATATGAGAATCAAATATAGATTCAAGATCTAAAAAAACAGGGATTATATCCTCCAATAACAAAAAGATCTAAAAAACCCGAAGGAGGATAGGAGAAGAGAGTCGGAGAAAAGGAATGAGGAAGGAAAAATTATTGGAAAAGTATCAAACAATGATCATGATACTTTGATTCATTTTTAGGGGGTTTAGAGGAGATAAAATTGGTATGTGAGAGATTCCAGGATGCGGAAAACATTCTAGGTCGAGTTAGGCCCATGCGATGGTCTAAATGGAGGTTCCAGAAATTTCTAAATAATTTTCAGTTTAATTTAAAGTCATGTGAATGGTTTCATTAAGGGGACCATACAGTTGTTGAAACTACGATCCCTAACCATACACCCCTACTGGTGGTGTTTCACAATTTCTCCTTGGTGGGCACAACATTTTTCAAACCATGCTCCAACCATGAAATCCCCCACTGCTTGGGTCGATATGGTTTTCACTAGAAGAGAACACAATTTTGTAAAAGTATGCGCCAACCATGAACAACCAAAGATCCTTACAAAATTTTCAAAATTTCAAACAAATAACTCTACATGATACCCAACCAAATCATTATCAAAATAGGGGATGAGGATTAACGAAAAATAGTTACATGATGTTACAAATATAATACATAGGTGGTTATATCAATCCCAAGAGGGTACATCAGTTGTTATCTGACGCCCACAAGAGAACATAGGTATTATCCCAAGACTAAGAGGGTATAAAAGTTATATCCTAATCCCATGAGGGTATATAGTTTGTAAAATAATACCAATATGGTACATAAGTAGTATACTAAGCCCTAGAGGGTACATGTGCTGTTGTCCCAAGATTGAGAGTGTACACAAGTTATTATCCCCAACACACTATATTATGAGAATCAAGGAATGATTCAAGCTTCAAGAGTTTATGATTACTAATGATTTATCTTATTCTATATTTTTATATTATATGCTTATATTATGATAAAATGGATCAGGTTTATTGTATTAAGATTATATACTCCTATAACATATGTTTGATAATTGGAGACTACATGTAATTCTATTATGTATTGTGGGGAATAATTATCATTCCATGTTCTTTTTAATAAGATATTTCTCCCATGATATTTATTTCTCATAATCCATCGATTTAACACTTGATGAAGTATTATCGAGTTTTTCCTTTAACTAGAATTTGAGGTCACCCCTTAATTATGTTTCCATTCCCAAGGTTATGATGATTAATATAACTTATGGGAAGTCTAAAATGAGGTCTAGATCATTTAAATTATAGAGAGATATTCTTGTATATTATAAAATATATTTCTTTTGTAAGTGATCTTTAAAGAAACTAAACCTTTTATTCATGGGATTGTGTGATTTTTTTGATATGTAAGGATTAAATTATGTAAATTATATAAAATAAAGATAGTTTCATATCACTTTTTTTAAATCAAATATCATGTTTTATGAAAGTTTTTTTAGCATTAGATCTGAGAATACAGGTCTAGCGAACCTTATTTTGTGTCAAAACATATGTTTAGTTATTTTTGAGGATAATTTTAGTCATTTTCGGGATTAGGATTTGAAAACTTGTGTGAAAACCATAAGTATACATAAGAGTGTAGGATAAAATACCAATTTTTTTTTAAAGATTTGAGTATGTGGTTTTCCTAGAAATTACTTCCCTCTCTGGATACTAGTAAGATAATATGTCTACGACACATATTCACCTATGTGTAATCACTATAAAACAAGATGGTTGTGTATCTAATCAATCTTCTCTTGGTGCACGATGAGTGAGGATAAGACTACCGAACTGACTAGACACTTTTAGGGGATATTATTTTGTGCTTAACATTATATTTATAAACCATTATGAAGGATTTAAATGTAATTTTAGGATTTACTTTAAAACTAGTTCGGATAGATAACCTAATAAGAATTTGACCATAGAAAACCTAGGTTAAAATAAATGACATATAAGCTGATCAAAAATTTTCATACCATAATGGAAAGTGTTATTTTTTTAAATTATTTTTTATTATATAATACCTCTAGATATTTATTTTTCATAAGATCATTTATTCTTATTTTATTGGATAATATGGTAACCATTTTGGATTTATTATTTGGTTGGTAACAGGATCGATAAAATGAAGCTATGAAAGGTGTGCCTCTAGAAACACCCAAAGATGAATATTTTAGAAAATAATTTTTCTAGTCATAACTAATATAGTAAGGTATATATTTCATTATAAATCTAATCATGAGTCATGAAAATATTATGGACACCCTTAACTAGTTCAATAGTGAGGAGTAATTAAAAATGTGAGGATGAAATTTATTTAGGTGTGGGGGGGATGTAACTCCCCAAGATTATACTATATATAATTTTTTAAATAAATATAATTTTATTTATATATTTATTCACATGAAACACAAAAAAGGACCGTGAAATACCTTATTAAAATAAAGCATTATAAGGTAAAACATCAATAATAAAATTAAAACAAATCCTTTATTAAAAAAATGACAGAAAATGGAATAATTAGGAAAATATATATTTAAACTTATTATATATTTATATTATGAATGATATATTGATTAAATTTAAGGTTTAAATGATAAAAATTTTATGAAATGTGATTAAAACAATTAAATGTTAAAAAATAATATTTTTTAAAGAACGAATTATATCAACTGATGTTTATTTTACGTAATAAACTAATTTAATCAATTTTAAAATACAATTCCAATAATAATTAATATATAAAATAATATATTAACTATAAATTAATTAAATATTGATATGAAATAAGATTACAAATATTGAAATTTTAAAAGTTTATTTTTCTATAAAAACAATTTTTTCTTGAAATTTTCTAATTTCATTTAAAAATTAATTTTTAAATTTTATAATTTTAATTTTATAAAACTAAATTCATTTTCAAATTATTCATCTCAAAATTATCATGATATAAATTTTTGAGATTTTTTAAAACAGGTTGAATTTTGAGGTGAAGAGTGGGAAATACCAATTTTGAAAATACTGTCACTTTTATGACATTTTCATATTACCCAAATGATTTTAACGTATAAGAACATTTTTTAATTAATAAAATATTTATAAATTAAATAATTTAAAATTATGATTTTTATTTTTATAAAATCCATGTTTAATATTTTTGGAAGTTATGTACTAATTTACTTTAAAAAATAGTTTTTGGTATGTTTATTTTAGCTAAGTAACAACAAGGTAAAATTTAGTTTTAGATTAATATTAAATCTAAATAACCCTTGATTTGGTTAATAATAAAGTAAAAAATTCCCTATAAATCAACAACCTTAATAATTTTTTCTTAATCATAAATTTAAATCATTAAAATCTAATTTTTCTAAAAATATTTTTTTATAAGTTAAATTCCCTAATATAAAAATTAGTTTTTATGACACAAGGAAATTTTATTTTTATAAATGAATTTAATATTAAAAAAATTAGTTACAAATTATTTAATAAGGACCATTTTATTTTTTTGGAATTAAAAATTAATTACTCTTGTAAAAAATAGTTACTATCGTAAAAAACCCAAAATGTTAAACATGAAAAATCTAAGAGTAAAAGAATTAAAAACATGATTAAAACAAATGTTGAAATTAATTTTTTATATATTCACAACTTTAACCTTTACCACACTCTATTTTCATCCATTATTGGATCCATTTGACCTTGGAATTGTGGATTTTATGTTTATATTTTTACAAAAATGCCACTCGTCTCCCTTATAAAAGGATCCACCAACACTTTACTTCTCTACACACCCCAATGATCATTTATTCAACCAAAATATACCTATAAAACTACATTAAATTACTATATTATTCAAATATTTACTATTCTTATCAAAATTCAACCTCTCAAACCTTTAATACAATCTACAAATGAGGTTTTCCAGGGAGTAACGTAAAATTCTCAATTACTCTTTTTTTCTATTTTTTCCATTCCTTTTTCTTTAACCTATTATGAATATAATATAACCATGTCTACATAATTAAATTAAAATAATAATTATTATTAACTGCTAATTCTTTATGATATAACTATTTTCTACCATCCTCTCAACCATTCGAAAAACAAAAACAATGCTTTCATCACATGTGGACTATTGACTCCATAAGAGACATGATTTATTTTTCATAACCTAATTGAATGTATGGTTAAAAATTATTATTTAATGTATTAATATTATATTTATAAAATTATGTTTATTATGAAATTATAAAACATTTCTAATATTCCCCTCGTTCTATGGAAATGAATGTGTCGCTCATGAATACGTCCAGACTTCCTCCTCCACCAATGAGTTGTATTTTATTTTTCATCTACTTGTTTCTTGTTTATAAAAATATCATAAAATTTATTTCAAAACCTTAAAAAATAATAATATTTTCATAAATATTTTTTTAATAATAATATCATTTAAAAATAATCACTTTCTTAAACATACTCACCCATAGATTATAGTTTTTATTATTTGGGTTAGTTCTACCACCTACATAAAAAATGATATAAATTTTTATCATGAATGAATATGGAATGTTGAATTATGTTATTATTATACCTTAATTATTAACTAATTTTTTGAGTATGGTTCAGGAATGATTATATTAACATTTTACTTATTATCATTGAACCACCTTTTTATCCTTCAAAATTACAGAAACAAGCTCATCACCAACTTCATCATCATGAATAATAACTAAAATAATTATGAAATAAAATTATAACATTATAAATAATTATTAAACATATATTATATTACTTATAATGATCTCATAATTATTAACTTTGAATCTATAAACAAGAATCCACACTGCCATTATGAAACTAGTACTGAACAAACAATCTAAACTAATAAAATCCAATAGTGAAAATAAAATATAACTGACTAATATATTTTTATAAAATTACTATAAATGAATTATATAAAATAATATAAGTATGAATAATTTTCATAATTTTTTTTATTAAGATAGTAATTTTTTATACAACAGTTTATGTCACATTCGACTAAGCGAGATTAAAGGAAAGTGCATTTCATCTCAATTTCCATTCCATGAGACACATTTTTATTGTCAACCTAATTTAATTTAAATAGGCTGTATACTACCTATTTGATATATAATATCATTGATTATATTTTATTCATGGTATTTTAAATTCATGTTCAATGCATCTCTTTAAAGAGATTATATTAAAATGTTTCTTAAGACATGCGGGGTTTTCTTGATTTAACTTGTTTTATTGAATCATAATGGTTCTTATTTGACTATGATTTTACAAAATGTATTTATCCAATTATATTATTATATTAAAATAACCTACCTACTTATTATTTGTGTAATTAAATTTATTTATTTCTATCTTTATTAAATTTTATGATGTTATGAATAATTTCCACCCACTCTGAATAAGTTACTATTCTTCCATGTTTTGATTTTATATTCTTTCTAATGATATAATTTATATTTGGAAACCAAATTTTGTGTTATCTTATATGATATTCATATTTACCTTATCCTAATTTCATACATAAGATTTATAACTCTTTTTATGAAGTGGTCTATTAACAAATTTATTTTAAAATAATAATATACTTTTGCTTCCCGGATCATTTATTTTACCTTCCACTCAATATTTCCTTGAGATAGTACTTTTAAATTTATAAAGGCTCCATCATTGAAGGTTATTTTTTAAAAAATTAAAAGCTTTAATTATTTATCATTTAACCTTTTTGAAAATAACTTTTTTTGACCCATCTCTAATTTTTTTTTTACAATAATGTTAAAAATGTTTTTTAAATTTTCTTTATGTGTGAACACATTATTTCATCACTATGATAATTATTCTAAATCAATATTACTTTGAACTATTTAAAATGGGATTCAAAATTATTTTGATTCTTAATTATTTTGAAAATTTGAAATAATTTTTTTTATATTTTATGAAGTAAAATTTGGGATTTGAAAAGTAATTCCTGATTTTTAAAACAGGATTTAAATTCTTGTGTTTTTAAGAAAGAATTATTTAATATTTTAATGAATTCTGAAAGATTCTTTTTGAAAGAATCATAATTTTATAAAATTTTATTTATAAAACCCATTTTGGTTTTAAAGGTTAATTTATATAATGTTTTATCAAGCTCAACATGTTTCATTTTTAAGAAATCACTTTTTAAGTGGGATTTCAAGAATTTTAAAGTGGGATATTTCTTCATGTATTGAAAATTGATTTAACCAATGATATTGAAATGATATTTTCCATCTATGAAAATAACCTTAATGATTCTTATGTTCCATTGGGGATATATTATTATCCACCAACCACAATTTTCTTTTTATGGATTATGAAATGTTCTATGGAAGTTTTCATGTAACTGATATCTTTTCCATGGGTAAATTAAGTGATGTATCAAATATTAAAGTTTTTATGTTATATTTTCATAAATATTGTATGGATGATGATTATTGATGGGTGGGGTACTATATCACCCTTTAATGCATTGGTTGAAGTTTTATTTCTCATGATCTAAAAAAGGGTACAAATGTAGTAGCCTAATCTAAAGAGTGTATATAAGTAATAGCCTAAACCCAATAGGGTACATGAGTTATTAACTCGGGCTTAATAGGGTACACAAGAAGTATCCCAATGTTAATAGGGTACATGTATTTTTATCCCCAACCTAAAAGGGTACACCTGTTATTAGACCAAGCATAAGAGGGAACACGGGTAGTGGTCCAAGCCCAAGAGGGTACATGGGTAGTAGACCAAGCCTAAGAGGGTACAAATATAATATCCTAATACCAAGATGGAACATGAGTAATAGTCCAATCCTAAGAGGGTATATGGGTTATCATCCCATGACTAATAGGGTACCCGGGTTGTTATCCTTATCCCACAATGTTATGATAATTAGGTAGCAATGCTTGCTCTACTAGGTTATGATTTCTTCTTTGTTATATTATGATTGTATGTTACCATGTCTCATGTTTATTGTATCATGTTTCTATACTTCTATGACATGGTATATGTTTGATAATTTCACACTAAAATTTAGCACATTATTTATTTTGGGAAACTTCTACTGTTACATGTTCTTTTTAATAAGATATTTCTCTTATGACTATGATTTATCATATTCTTATGACATAAAACTTGAAGAAAAACTATTCACATTTTTAATTTACTGAGTGTTTGATCTCACCCCTTACTTATGTTTCAATTCCCTTGGTTGTAAATATGAGTATAACATATGAGAAGTCTATATGGGGGTCTAGTGTGGTTCTATTATGGAAAAATATTCATGAGTATCATAAAATTTGTTTCATATATATATATGATCCTTAAAGAAACTAAACCTTATGTTCTTGGTATTGTGTGACCTTTTATGAGATCTAATGTTTATTTAATGGAAATTTGGTAATATAATGATAGGTTTATCACACTTTGTATCAAATCCATTGTCTAATGAATTTTTTTTAGAACTATATATGAGAGTGTGGTTCTCGGGTGCCTCATATGATATGGCCGATATATATTATATGTATATATATGGTTGTATGGAATATCATTATCACCTTGAACATTGTCTAGTGAAAGTTAACTAATTAAAATAAATTATATCACTTTGTTTTTTATCAATTATAATCATAATTATGGGTAGATGTAAGTTTTATCTAATTGAAAAACAATATCATTAGGATGGGATTCTTTAATTTTTCACATATTGATTCACACCCCTCTCAAATCATATTTACTTATGCGAGTATAATAAGTGGTATCAAAGGGAAAGGTTTATCTTAAAGTTGTTCACTTATATCATCCATGATTTGGTTCACCTATACTATGAATCGACCATATTCTATATACATCAACTATGCCTCCACATATTCCATGGATTTTAAACCAGTGGAGAGAATATAATTGTAATATACAAAGATTATACCCACTGTTTTTATAGATAGCCATAAATAATAGTGAACAAAATATAATAATTGGACTAAAAAAGTATAATACAATTAAAAATCAAAATGAAATTCTATATATAGTAATATCATCATCCATGAAATAAAAAATGAGAAGTTACAATGTTATGCTATCATACATATATGAAAAAGATATACAATGGGAATATTTTATAACATAATCCTTAAAATAATAAAAATACTAGAGATGATAGGAAACAATTGTATTGAATACAAGGCTGAACCCAACCCCCATCTTAAACTAATATCCACAACTCATCCCTTAGTATCAAGGAGATTTCCCCTCCCTATATCATGAATCATAAATTCTACTTAGAGAGCAGGGTTCCCAAGTAAGGTGTGAGTAAAAATTAGTAGGTCACCACCAATGGTGTCCTTAAAAATTTCCATAAAATTGAAGTAAATGTACACGGTAATATGATCATAAATAAAATTAAATAAGAAATAGTGGAAAAAAATATATCTCAAATTAGTGGGGACTATACAATCCCCTGGGTGTGGCCATAACTGCTTCGACTATTGTTAGGTTTTATTTAAACATGTAACATAACAATGAATTGAGAATCATGTAATAATTCATCATCAACAGTAATACCATCAAATTATAGTATATGAAACCATATGTGATAAATGAATCTCAAAACAAATCCAAAACAACGTGCATAACATCCTTATGATATCACAATAACCATTAACACATGTGAAGTGTGACCACATAACACAAAAAAGGGAAAATCATCACCAAGAAAACATATAAAAGTAGTCATCACATATTTAAAATACCATCAAGAGAGAGAATAACATACCAATCTACAATCACAATCACATGAGGGAAAAATGACCCATGTACTAGGCTACATAACATTAGAGTGTATCATGTCCCACAATAACCATTCACATATGGGAATCTCTTTCCATTATTTAGAATCATAACATCATGGATAATAAGTCCCACTTATAGGGGTGATACAAATAGTAGGTAACTGTGTCCCATTACCATCTCCATCAAGACCATGCTGGAATTATGTTTTATGGATTGGTGAGTACTATGTTCAAATACTATGGTAATGGAATCCAAGTCATGATCATATAAAATAATGAGTATGGCATCACTTTTCATGAAAAATAGAATAAAAGGGGGAATATCATCCCAATTATATCCATTATTAGAATAATGTGAATATAATCCCATGTAAACATCCAATAACATATTAAGAAATAATAAATAGCATTAACATCATAATATAAAAAAAATACCTTTTTGTTTGGAATATCATCGAAATCACGATTTAATGAAACTAGATAAATTCTCATATTCTTGACCCATAAACATAACCACAACTAATTAATTTCTCACTAAATTTATAATATATTAGGGAGGAATAATATCCCTATATTTTTGATATACAATCCAAAAGGCCTTAAGTCAATTAGAAAATCATTATAGGGGTTGAGACTCAATATGAACATACCAAGCCACACCTATTCTATATCAAAAGGGGATAAATAAAACCATTTATGGTCAATTATGTCATAATACAACTTAAAGAATCCCCAAGGGGGAACTGAGTATGAAGTTACACTTTATATTTTTTGTGCGGCCATAAATTGTTACAGTGTTAAGAAATAATAACCAAAGGGTCCATCTTGGCCCCAAATGTCTGTACTAACCTTACAGATGTTAAGGGAAACTATTTAAATTAAATTATAGGTAAATCACTCATTTGTAGTGATACCAAGCATAAAAATCATGTGAAATGAGCCCAATCCATTCGTATTAGTTTTAAGCTACCAACCCTAGTTCAATGAAAGCCTACACATCAAATATCACAAAAGTAAATCGACTCTGATCAGAAATAATAAAAAAATATAACAAAATACACAATTTAGGACATAAATTATTTAACACATAAAAAATGGATAAAATAAGAAATTAATCTAAGATGAGTTGTATGCTCACTATAGGCAACACACTAAGAGTGGAACCACTCGAATCCATGCAAGAATAAGGGATATACAAGGATTTGAAGAAGAGAAATCAAGGGAGATTTCCAAGGGGATTGAGACACTGTTGGGAGAAATAAATGTTATAATTATAATTTAAAATAAAATAAATAAAACTCAATAAATAAATTGAAAAATTCAAAAAACAAGCAGGTGAGTACCCGATACCTACCCTTCCCTCCCTCGATATCAAACCTAGACCCTCAAGAACATGGTGCCCTTCTAGGGGATACTACCTCCCATGGATGGTATAGTAGCTACCGAGTGCCTATTAACTTGGTACTTAGTGTCATGTTTTATATGTGAATGATTCACCAACAACCTGCTTGACTACTTGAAAAAGGACTCTGGGCCCTCTCCAACACCTTAAACACTAAAAAACAACTAAAATACAAGATATTTGAACAAAATTCAATTGATAATACACCTCAATACTCAAGATAGTGTTATGGAATACCCACCATTGGGAATCAAATCCCCAAGATGCATCACAAAACATCACTGAGCATCATCGATGAACACCTCCTGCCACTGCACTTACATATCAGAATATCATTTCCGCGTATCCTCTTAAATATATATATGCTTACACTATAGATGTATTAGAGGTAATATTTTATGAAAAATATTATTTTCACTTAAATCCAATATATAAATGGGTCATTCCATGAATATTTCATCAAGATGAATCTCAACATCATCGAAACTATCACATTTGAAGTATCAAGGTGGTGCCTACTTAATTTAGATACATGAAATAAATCATGAATAAGATAAAAAATACAAGGAAGTAAAAATCGATAATCCATAGTATTAAAAATTCTTACAACCTCAAAGGGACTCATATATCTGGGATCTAACTTCCCCTACCATTGAATATATTAGTGTCTTATCTGAGGGAAAAACTATGATAAAACCCAAAAGACTACCATGAACTCAAGAATAAGATTCCTTTGGTCTTCATATTAATATTTTATCCTCTTCATTATTTCTAATATATTATAGATTAATTGAATATACTATATTGTCTACTAAAATAGTCTTAGTTAGATAGTAACCATCCCACATCTAACCAATACATTGACGATTAATATTTCCTCCAATACAAGGCCTTAAAAGGTTTTATATGAATTAGTGCTTGATAAATATTCTTATATAAGAACTTGAAAATTGTGAGATGAATCTCCTATGAGCCATCAAAATTAATGATGCATTCTCTCATAATGTGCTCCAAAATGTGTATAGTGAAATTTAACTTCCCATCAGTCTAGGGATGCTATTCTATACTCAATAACAGATGAGTATCAGAAAAATTTTGTTATAACTAATAGAAGTGGGACATTAATCATGAATATTGATTAGAATTGATACTCCTTGGTACACAGTGAAGTTATACTATATCATAGACTTATAACTAGACTAACTCATCAATATAGTGTATATCTTTGATCTATTAAAAGTTTTAACACATGGTTTACTATTCTATAAAAAACCATACCACATCACTACCATGAGGAAAACATTAAATCCTCATACAAAACCTCTCATTACATCATCCTATTTCCACTTAGTAATGAGTAATGATTGAAGAAGAACTTTTATTCATTAGTTCTCATCAGTCACTCACTGATAAGAGAAAACTTGAATGTTGAACTACAATATGTCTTTGTTTATTCTAAGCCAGAAGTAATTATTATAAAAGAAATAGTGATAAATATGTTAATATACCATATTGAGGCATGTGAATCCCATATCATCTCTTTACACATGCTCACATGGGACACTACACAACCCTGAATGGAAAGCATCTCATCAGCATCAAAGGACTAATTGAGTGATGACTCCCCATCATATGTAGTATCCCACATCACCAAACAATACAAGATAGATATATTAATCTCCTTTACCTTCTTAATGAGTGATTAGGTAGAACACACAAACATAAGTTTCTTTATTCCCCAATACTCTTAAAAATTGAGTAGTATCTCAAAAAAGAGTCATATTAACTACCCCTAAGAAAAAGCCACCCACACTTCCTACATCTGGGTCTCACTACTCAAAGAACCATCAATAAGATTCCCATTTTTAGGGGGTACATTTCATATTAAAGTCAATGGAATTAAGGTATATAACCCACCTCCATTTTTTAATGTTTAGGTCACCCTCAGAAAATATTTACCTAAGGACCTCGTAGTTAGTATAAACCCCAAACTTCTCTCCTATATGTTAGTGATTCCAAAATCTAAGGGTTTATTGTACTTATACTATATTCAAATCATAAGTTATATAATTTATATTATGTGTAAAAAACTAGCTTGATTAGAAGGAAACTACATGACTATCTGAGATCTAAATGAATCCCTTATTCATCGTAATATAGGGTGTCATTTTTTCCTCATTCTGGTAAGGCCAGAACCGAAAAAAATTTCAATATACTTTTTAAATCATGATAGGTTATCATGTAAGGATTAGAGAATTATAAATTTGGCGCCTTATTGGATAGGTTTGTTATTAAAATTTTAGTTGGGGGAAATATGTAATAAATTTTCTATAATATCATACAAATCCCAAGAATATAAAGCTCTCCAAAATAATATTGGATTACTCTTAAGAAATCATGACATCAGCCTTTAGGGTCTACTGATGTACCTACCTTTGATATCACATTACCTAATAAGTGAGAATCACTAATCCATAATAGATACTTCAAAATATTAGAAAACAACTGACTCTCTCTTAGTGTTCTAAAAATTATTTCTAGACATTGATTATAATACTCCCTCGATAGGGAGTATACAAAAATATTATCGACGAATATAACTATAAATGAGTCCAAATATGGATGGAAAATAAAATTAATGAGGTCCAAAAATACTATTATACAATTAATAATTCTGAATTTAATAACAACATATTCATAAAGGTTATACTATATATTGAAATTAGTACAAAGAATATCAGATGGCCTAACACAAAACTAATGATAACCGAATATCAATACAATTTGGGAAAACTACTTGAATCACCGTAGCTGGTTGGATAAATATTTATTATGAGGAAGAGGATAATATTTATTGACCTTCACTTGGGTCAAACTATATTAATCCAAAAATAAATGAAACAATCCATACACCTTATTTGAAAATAAAACAATATCACCCTAATGGGATGTTATTGGGTGAATAAATCCTCTTTCCAAAAAATTCCACTAGCTGAGTCTATAGCTCTAGAAGTTATATATGATCCATTAAGTAAGTATAAATATATTTGAGATCCATAACTGTCATATTCTTAATCATCAACATGAAATTACTCTCAAATGATAACCCATAGAAGTCCCCAGTAAATAAATCCAAGATCAAGACCACAATTATAGGAAATACCATTTGAAAGATATATTCCTCGTCTATAACAATGTTGATCGGAGTGGAATCTCAAGAGGGGGGGTGGGGGTGAATTGAGTTCCTACTTAAAATTTATGTTAAAAACTACATGTTAAAGATCCCCCAATTTTAAAATAGCCTAGTTAATTAGGGAAGCAGAGATATAAATGTTTAGTTTGTCAACAGGTTTCTTAGATTGTGATTAGTCCTCAGTTCAATCCGTGTAAAACACTTATTCAACTTTAGAAACAGGTTTACTAAATTAAACACATACACACAATAACCAGAACTAACTCTCAGAGTCAATGTAAAAATATTTTTCTATTTTTGAAATTATAAGCAACAAATATTAGAAAAACATAGTATTACAGAAAATTAGAACACTACAGAGTTTAACAAGTTATTCAGTCTCAATATGAGACTTAATCTTGTCCACTTGGTGATCACCTACCACCAAGTAGTTTATACTAACAATAAACTTGATACACAAAAAATATCAGGCTTTACAATAGTTTTCACAAACTGTACAGGGTTTACACCCTCTACCTCTGTTCTTCATGGGAAAAACAGACAATACATACCACACACGGTCTCTTACACAATTATACATGGGAAACAAGGTGTAAGTGATGTTTTATGTGAGGCTTTTCAATATCCTCTAGTTCATGAAGAATAGAAAAAGTGTTTAATAGACAAACACACACTTCTCAAAAATGTAAAATAAAATAAAACAATAGAGAAAATTTATATGATTGAGTTTAGAAAGCTCTATGTGTTTGCAGTTCAGCTCTTGACTCATTGGAGTAAAGAAGTTTCAGTTTGAGTCTTTCTCTGGAATTTGTCCTCAAAATAGAGTGTTGCAACTCTAGGTTCTAGATTCCAAGTATTGAGGTGTTTCTCTTCTTGGTTGGATAAAGATTTTAAGAATCATGGAAGACAGATGTGAAATTTGTTCTCCCAAATGATCTCTGTGATGCTCTTGAGTTCATAGTGTAAGTGCTGGATAGTTCTTTCTTGTTTTCTTTGATCTAGTTAGTAAGTTCTTTCTCATGAATTCCTCTCACAAACCTTTTTGGAACATACTTATTCTTTTATTCCTTGGTTTTCTCTTTTAAACTTGAGTTATGAAAATAGGAATAATTAAACCACGTGCGGTCCTCCTAGTACATCGTACTATCTCCAGATACGGTCTCATGATAAGTTTACAATCAGCATTAATTAATGTAAGAAGCATTAAATTTACACAATATGACTGTTAGAACAATCTTAAGAATTTGATAAAGTATGGAGTTGATGATTGAGCATTGGTATACTAGTAGTGGTAGCCTTCTCAACTGTACGTTCATCAGTAGGCTTCACCAGTAGACTACATTGGTAGACTACATCAGTAGCCTTCAACGGTAACCTGCTATCGGTGTCCTTCATCGATGACCTTCTATTGGTGATCTTCATCGGTGACCTTTCATCAGTGACCTTCATCAGTGACCTTTCATCGGTGAAATTTCATTAGTGAACATTCATCGGTGACCTTCATCGGTTACCTTTCATCAGTGACCTTTCATTGATGACCTTCATTAATAACCTTTAATTGGTGACCTTTCATCGGTGATCTTTTGCAACGACCCAAAGTTTTTCAATGGAAATTACCTTCTTATAATTATGTCATAAAATCACATGAAAACTCATCATAATGAACTAATATGTGCTAATTTACCTTTAAACATAAGTTTTCACTTATGTGTTTGAAATTTCAAAAATCCGAAATACACGGTTGTGTTCAAGATGATTTTTGGGGTCCAATAAAAAAACATAATTTTTGGTGAATAGTAACCAACCTTTATGAATAATAACCTACCCTTATAAATAGTAGTATGACCCTTATGAATATTAAATCATCAAAAATAATAGTAACCTTACCCATGAATAACTAAATAAAATTTAGGCATCTAAAAAAGTGACAATTTGACCATAGTAAACATTTTAGTATTTTTGTAAGCCATAAATAAATAATTATAATTAATTAATTAATTTAAAATAAAATTTATTTTATTAAAATGTGTTCATAAATTAAATAATCTATGTCATTCAGTTTTTAGATAATTTTATAAGATCCTACATTATTTTTGAAAGCATTATAAAATCAATTTTAATTTTAAAAACTGTATTTTTCAAGTAAATTATGATTTTAATTAAATATTAAATTAATCATATTAATAAAATTATTTTTGAAAAAATGGAATTCCTTTTTTCATTCTACAATTATAAAAATGTTTGGTGTGAAATTTTCGGATTTTTCTGAAATACTTGAATTTTTGATGAATATTGAAATACTGTAATTTACAAAAATAAGCTAAAAACGATAATTATGAAGTCATATGTGATGTTATACTGATGTAAGACCACTTGGTTTTGGATTAAATTATAAAATTAATATTCTTGGTCATGGAATACTGACTATTCCTTGTCTTTTGGAGAAATAATAAATTAATGAATTTTATATTAAGAAAACCCCTCTCCCCCCCACTATAAAAACCACCCTTCACACCCAAATTTCCTCAAACCTCTCAAGCTTCAAGCCTTATCTAAACTCTTCCCAAGAATCTTCCCTAGCCCATCCCCTACGTCCAAAAGCTTATGGTCTCATCGAAAGACCAAGATTAGGCCCTTTCAGGAGGATCTCAAGAGGAGGATTCAAAAGGTAATTTCTCTCCTTCTTTTCCTTTAAATTCCCTTCAATTTCAAGTTCTTTTCTTATTCCATCCCCCCCAATATTTGTTCAAATGGTATGGTAACTATATTATCATAAATATAATGAAATTTTATGATACTAATGGTATATTATATCATCCAACCCATTTCTCCTCTTCTTTTTATTTAATAAAAGAAAATGTTGTTCGTGAGGTGTTAATCTATCATCTTCGAGAACGACCTGTATAATTTTTTTCCTTTATACCTTCAGATATGGTCATGAAACCATTTTTATGGTTGAACCATAAAATGTTATATGTATTAATCCCTATTTAATGTTCTGGAACTAACTTATGTACATATTACTAAATTATTAATAAAAAAAAGTTCGTTGTGGTCGAAAAACCGTCGAAATTAACTCAAACAATCATCATTTAATTATTATATATTGATTATTCCACATGGTATACAATGTAATTAATTATAAGATCATTTTAAAATATATAATATCATTAAAAAAATGTAATATCAGTTCTCGATGTTTACCCATGTTCTACCAGAACTTCAATTTAAGAATACAAGTGAACCACTCAAGAAAACTGTAAGAACAAACATTCTCGTGCAATATTTTTAAACTCTATAACTTATCAAAAGTCCCATAGAATAACACAATAAAACCAAAATGACTCTTATTAATATATAAAAGGTCCTTTAATTTATAATTAATTAATATAATGTCATTATACAAGACATTAAATTGAAGGAAGCGTTCAGATATAAGGTAAGGGAAAAATCTAGAACCCAATTTTCATTATTCGGGTTATCCCTCTTTCACAAAAAATTTGGAATGGTCACTCCATGAAAATATTTTTTTCATAATTATCTTACCTTTTTGGATATATACATGTTTTCTACAGAAGTTTATCTCAAACAAAATGTTATCCAAAAGAACTCTTCTTTTAAGAACTCATCTTTTACCTCTCATTCAAGGTTGATGGTTCTTGTATCAAGTATGTTATTCCCTCTTTCTTTTGGGAACCCAAAGTTTATTAATGTGTTCTTATGAGATGAAACCCACTCCTTTTCGTGTGTTATTTTTGTTCATTATTGATATATGTTCTATGTGGCATGCATGATAACGATAATGTTATGATGTGACGGGTGCACCCGCAATTATATAGCACAATACGAATGTTTGAATGTGACGGGTGCGCCTGGAATTATACAGCACTTCAATGCATTGGGTAAAGTGAATAATCTCATGAGTACATGTAAAATTATGTGTGAACAAGATTCTAGATTTTTTCACAGGAATCTGTGGTAGTTAACCACCAAGACATGATATTTCATTTTTATGCATTGCCACATTTCAAGTCTAATATTTATGCTTCCCCTTATGTTCATGATCCTTTTCCAATGTTATGATTATGCTTAACCATGCTATATTGTTCTTTTATATCCCCTAACTGGGATTCTAGCTCACCCCTTTTGATGTATATCCTCAGGTGACAACATTTACTAATGATAGTTCAAGTACCAGTAAGAAGCTAGAGAAGAAGATATTGAATAAATGTTTATGCTCAATGTTGTAATTGTTATGTATGGTCCTAGTTTCCCCAAGACACTAAACCATTGGATCCTTTATGTGTAATACTATTATGTTTTTTATCTTCAAAATTATTTAATGGTAATGTAAGAAAAGGATGGGTTTCTATAGTTGGTATCAGAGGAAAGGTTTATTTAATTTGGGAATTAGGATTAGTGAATCCTAGAGAAAACCTCCATTATGAAACTAAGTACAAATACGCACACAAGAAGCTTTTCATAGGGATCTCATATTCTATTATTTTAGTATAAATTGTGCAATTGAATAAGTTATTTGTTCATGACTTGTTGACTTATGTTTTGTTCTAACCTTTTCTATTTTAGAAAATGCTAGGAACCAGGAGAAACCCGGCCAACAACTCATTCGAGAGACAATGAAAAGATTTCCCGAACGACATCCCCAATGATTTGGGCGGTGGAGTTCAAAACTTCATAAGGATAATTACCAAATTTTCTCAGGTTATGAACAATAACCATAATAATGGGGAAAATACTCCTTCACCAAAGAGAGATCAACTGGCTATCAAATGTTTTTTGTGGAAACAACCATTGACATTTAGTGGATCTTCTGATCCACTAGTTACAGAATAGTGGGTCAACTCCATGGACAAGATCTTTTTTGTTCTACACTGTTCTAAGATGGAGAAGGTGACACTAGCCATTTATCATTTAGATGGAGAGGCTGATCAATGGTGGTATTTTATTAAGAACACCAAGCCAAGGGAAGAAATTTAAAAGATGGAATGGGAAGAATTTAAGATAATGTTTCTTAACATGTATTTCCCTAGAACACTTCCCACGAAGATGGAGAGAGAATTCATAGAACTCAAGAAAAAAGAATGAGAATCTGTCATAACCTACGAAGCGAATTTCACAAGGATTTCAAGGTACGATTTTGGTTTTGTTATAAAAAATGATAGGAAAATTGATAGATTATTTAGTGGATTAAAACCAAAACTTATGAAGGCTCTTGAAATTCGAGACTTTAGAAGTTATGAAGAAGTTGTTTGGTGTGCTCTAAAAGTGGCGGTGGAGTTTGGAGAATGGTCCCATGGATATGGGGATGAAAGAAATGAAAGATGGAGTTTCATGCTAGAGGATCTAATGACAAAGGTGGGAAGGAACTCCGTGAACCACATGCCAAAAATTTGGGAAGTTGCACCATGGGAACTACCTTAAAGGGATGAGGGAATGCTTCAAGTGTGTGAAAGAAGGACACCAGGATCAAGAGTGTCGAAATGACATGAAAATAAAGGATAATGTAGTCTAAGAAAGGAGAGAACCACCCATGGTTCAATGCTACACCTATAGGGAGCTAGGGAACTATGAAATCTAGTGCACTAAACCTCGAGTTGTTGAGGGTAATCAGTGTCAGTAGCAACCAAATCCAAAGGAACAAGGGAAGGCTTATGCCATCACTACTGTGGAAGTGGAGCATGATAATGAAGTTGTACAAGGTACACTTTTTATTCACTCAAGAATAGAAAAAGTCTTATTTGATTCTGGTTCTACAGATTCCTTTATATCATGCAATTTTGCTAGAACTATAGAATCGAAGCCCCAAAACATTAAAGTAGAGATATCTATAAAAACACCAAGAGGTGAAAAAATTGAAACCCAATTGTTGGACTCTTCTCTTGTTAGAATATGTGGGAATATTATTCCAGCAAATCACACAATTCATCCCTTGGTGGAATTCGATGCTATAATGGGAATGGATTAGATATCGTTATATAGAGAACATATCTACTATTTGGGAAAGGAAATATCTTTTTATATTACGAACCATCCCATGATCCTCTACAAATTCAAGGAAGATCATGAATCTCCTTTTAAAAATACTTCAATGGTGTGGGTGTTGATTCCCTATGAAGAAGCATACCTTGCCCAAATGGTTGAGTCAACGTAAAGTTCCCACCTTACGGAAATTCCCATCGTGAGGGAATAAAGTGATGTATTTCCTGAAGAGTTTCCATGAATTCCCTTGGATCGTGAGGAAGAGTTCTCAATTGAACTCATACCTGGAGCTACTCCTATCTCAATGTGTCCCTATAGGATGGCTCCTATCAAACCAGAGGAGTTAATGAAGCAGTTAAAAGAGCATCTGGACAAAGGGTTCATATGCCCTATTGCATCACCTTGGGGTGCACTAGTGCTCTTTGTAAAGAAGAAGGATGGAACAATGAGGCTGTGTATTGATTATTGGGAACTCAACAAGATAACCATAAAGAACAAGTATTATCTTCCAAGTATTTACAACATGGTCGATTAGTTAAGAGGAGCATAATACTTCTCAAAGGTGGATCTTCGTTCTGGATATCATCAGCGAAAAGTGAAGAAGGAAGATATTCAGAAGACTGCCTTCCATACAATGTATGGGCACTATGAGTTTCAGGTTATTCCGTTTAGACTTACTAATGACCCTGAAATCTTAATGGATTTGATGAATAGAGTCTTTAAAAATTACCTCAAAAAATTGTGGTAGTGTTTATTGATGATATTCTCATCCACACCAAGGGAAAGGGGGGACATGAAGAACATCTAAGACTTGTGTTGTCAACATTGACAAAGGAGAAGTTTTACCCCAAGTTTAGAAAGTGTGACTTTTGGATGAAGAAAGTCACATTCTTGGGACATGCGATCATAAGTGAGGGAATTTCTGTGGACCCTTAAAACACAAAGGCAATTGAGGAATGGCATAGACCCTCTAGTGTAACCGAAATCCATAGTTTTTTTGGATTAACTGTGTACTACTGAAGTTTTGTGAGAAACTTCTCAGGATTTCCAAGCCCGCAAACTAAGTTAAAAAATAGAGGGGTAAAGTATGACTGGATGGACGAATGTGTGGGAAGATTCAAGGGCTAAAGGGAAGTTTGATCACTTCACCTGTACTCACACTACCGAAAAGTGGAGAAATTTTTGTGATATATGGTGATGCTTCAAAGAAAGGCTTGGCTTGTGTACTGTTGCAAAATGACAATGTGATAGCCTATTTATCACAATAGTTGAAGATACATTAGAAAAACTACCCAATGAATGATCTAGAGGAAGTATCCATGATTTTTGCCTTGAAAATATGGCGGCACTACATTTATGGTGAGAAGTGTGACATATACACTGACTACAAGATCCTAAAGTATATATTCACACAAAAGGAGCTCAACATGCATCAAAGGAGATGGTTAGAGCTAATCAAGGATTATGATTGCTCTATTCACTATCATCATGGAAAGGCGAACAAGTTAGTTGATTCTCTAAGCAGAAAAGAACCTACTACTCTATCCATGTTGCAGATTGAGAATGACCCCACATTCCTGGATATACAAAGGATGGATTTAGAAATCATAAGGGTATGTGATACATCCTAACTTTCCCAAATGATTTCACAACCATCCATCCAAGAGAATATTAAGGAAGCACAAAGGGATGATGTGGAGATACAATAAAGGGTGAATGCAGTAAAAAAAGGGAATTTGCACTAGTTCTATATCGATGATGATGGTGTGATTCATTTTGGAACGTTGCTTTATGTGCCTTCATCACCCGTGATAAAGAAGGAGTTATTGGAAAATGCACACAGATCAATATTATTTATCAATCCTGGTAGCACCAAGATGTATCGTGACCTCCGAGAACACTTCTGGTGGGATAACATGAAGAAGGAGACTGAATAATATATATAATGGTTCTTGGTATATCAGCAAGTTAAAGTAGTGTAACAAAAGACCAAAGGGATGTTGCAGCCATTTCCTATACCCATGTGGAAATGGGAATGTGATACTATGGACTTTCTCATGGGTCTCCCGAAGACGTTGAAGAGAAATAATGTGATATGAGTTGTGTTTGATCGACTCACCAAGACTTCCCATTTTATCGCTATTCGAGAAAGACCTTTCACTTGAACAACTTGCAAAGATATATGTGAAGGAAGTGGTGAGACTACATGGTGTTATACTCTCAATTGTCTCTGACCATGATCCAAGGTTCACATATAAATTCTCAAGGAGCCTTCAACATGCTTTTAGTACTGAATTAAATTTCCGCACGACCTATCACCCCTGAACTATTGTCCAATCTAAAAGGACAATTCAGACGCTTGATAATATGCTAAGAGCCTGATCTCTAGAATTCAAAGGTGGACGGGATCAACATCTCCCATTGGTTGAGTTCTCATACAATAATAGCTTCCACTCGAGTATTCAGATGGCTCCATATGAAGCTCTGTATGGAAGGCTATGTACAACTTCAACTTGTTGGGATGAAGTTGGAGAAAAAAAGATACTTAGACCCGATCTTGTGCAAGATATGATAGAGAAGGTTCAAGTCATCCAGAAACAAATTAAAGATGATCTGAGTCAGCAAAACAACAATGCTGAAAATCGTCGAAGGGACTTGGAGTTTGATATTGGAGGTAAATTCTTCCTTCTAATATCACCATGGAAGAGAGTCATGCAATTTGGGAAGAAAGGGAGGCTAAGACCAAGGTACATTGGCCCCTATGAAATACTTGACCATATAGGAGCTGTGGCCTATCAGCTTTCACTTCCACCGAATATGGCTTAGGTTCATGATGTTTTTCACATATCACTCCTGAGTAAGTAGATACCTAATCCCTCAAATGTACTAAACTTAGAGGTGGTACATCTGGAAGATGATCTCTCTTATGAGGAGAAACTAGTAGAGATTTTGGACCGAAGAGATAAGGTTATACACAACAAGAAAAACCACCTTGTCAAAGTGTTGTGGAGGAACCCTAAGTTTTAAGAATCTAGTTGGGAACCATAGGAGGTGATGAAGGAGAAGTACCCTCACCTATTTGTGTAAAGTGAAATTTCGGGGGCGAAATTTCATAAGGGGGGAAGAATGTAACGACCCAATGTTTTTCAAGGGAAATTACCTTATTATAATTTTGTCATAAAATCACATGAAAACACAACATAATGAACATATATGTGCTATGTGACCTTGAAACATAAGTTTTTCACTTCTGTGTTTGAAATTTTGAAAATCGGAGATACACGGTTGTGTTCAAGATGATTTTTGGGGTCTAATAAGAAAAACATAACTTTTGGTGAATAGTAACATACCCTTATGAATAGTAACCTACCCTTATAAATTGTAGTATGACCCTTATGAATATTAAATTGTTCCAAATAAGAGTAACCTTACCCATGAATAATTAAATAAAATTTAGGCATCTTAGAAAGTGACAATTTGACCATAGTAAACGATTTGGTATTTTTGTAATTCGTAAATAATTAATTATAATTAATTAATTAATTTAAAATAAAATGTATTTTCTTAAAATGTGTTCACATATTAAAAAATATATTCCTTCTAGTTTTTAAATAATTTTATAAGACCCTATATAATTTTTGAAAGCATTATAAAATCAGTTTTAATTTTAAAAACTGTATTTTTCAAGTAAATTATGATTTTAATTAAATCAGTCATGTTTAGAAAATTATTTTTAAATAATGGAATTCATTTTTTGATTCTACATGTTGAAAAATGGTTGGGGTAAATTTTTTGGATTTTTCTGAAATACTTGAATTTTTGATGAATAGTGAAATACTGTAATTTACAAAAGTAAGCTAAATAAGCTAATTATAGAGTCATGTGTGATGTTATGCTGATGTAAGCCCACTTGGTTCAGGATTAAATTATTAAATTATTATTCTTGGTCATTTAAGACTCACTATTCCTTGTCTTGGGGAGAAATAATAATTTAATGAATTTTATATTAAGAAAATCCCTCTCCCCTCCACTATAAAAACCACCCTTCACACCCTCATTTCCTCACACCTCTCAAGATTAAAGACTTTCCTAAACTCTGACCAAGAATATTCCTTGGACCCTCCTCCACGTCCAAAAGCTTTTGGTCTCATAAAAAGACCATACTTAGGCCCTTTAAGTATGATTCAAGAAGTAATTTCTCCCCTTCTGTTCCTTTAAATTCCTTTCAATTTCAAGTTCTTTTATTATTCTCTACCCAAGTATCATTTTCCAAATGGTATGGTAACTTCCGTATCATACATAAAATGTAATTTTATGATACTAATGGGATATTATACCATCCAACCCCTTTCTCCTCTTCTTTTTATTTTATAAAAGAAAACGTTGTTCGTGAGGTGTTAATCTATCACCTTTGAGAACGACATGTTTTCTTTTTTTCATTAACACCTTAAGATCTGGTCATGAAACCATTTTTATGGTTGAACCGGAATATTTTATATGTATTAATTCTTTTTTAATGTTCTAGGACTAACTTATGTACATATTACTAAATGATTAATCAAAACAAGTTCGTTGTGGTTGAAAAACCGTCCAAATTAACTCAAACAATCATCATTTAATTCTTATCTAATGATTCATCCACATGGTATAAAATGTAATTAATTATAAGACAATTTTAAATTCTAGAATATCATTAAAAAATGTAATATCATTTTTGGATTTTTACCCATGTTCTACCCAAACTTCAATTTATGAATACAAGTGAACCGCTCAAGAAATCCATAAAAACAAACATTCCCAAGAAAAGTTTTTGAACTCTATAACTTATCAAAAGGACCCTAAAATAACAAAATGAAACCAAAATTAACCTATTCATGTATAAAAGGTTCTTTAATTTCTAATTAATGAATATAATGTCATTATACAGGACATTAAAGTGATGGAAGAATTCAGAATAAGGTAAAGAGAAAATCTAGAACCCAATTTTCATTATTCAGGTTATCCCTCTTTCACTCCAAATTTGGTATTGTCACTCCTTGAAAATAATTTTTTCACCATTATCTTACCTTTTATGGGATATAAATGTTTTCTACTGAAGTTTATGTCAAAAAAATATTTTTCAAAAGAACTCTTCTTTTAAGAACTCACCTTTTACCTCTCATTCAAGGTTGATGGTTCTTGTATCAAGTATGTTATTCCCTCTTTCTTTTGGGAACCCAATGTTTATGAATGAATTATTATGAGATAAAACCCATTCCATTCCATGCATTAGTTATTTTCATTATTGATACATTTTTTATGTGGCATGCATGATAATGATAATGTTATGATCTGACAGGTGCGCCCAAAATTATATAGCACAATATGAATGTTTGAATGTGACCGGTGCGCCCTAAATTATACAGCGCTCCAATGCATTGGGTAAAGTGATTAATCTCATGAGTAAATGTGTAATTATGTGCGAAAAATATGGTATCTTTGTTCAAAAGTATATGTTGTAATTAACCAATAAGACTTGATGTTTCATTTTTATGCATTGCCACATTTCAAGTCTTATATTTATGCTTCCCCTTCTGTTCATGATTCATTGCCTATGTTATGATTATGATCACCCATGATATATTATTATTATCTATCCCCTTACTGGGCTTATAGATCACCCCTTTTAATGTATATCCCCAGGTGACTATATTTACTAAGGAGACTTCAAGTTCCAGTAAGAAGCGAGAGAAGAAGAAATTGAATAAATGTTTATGATCGATGTTGTAATTGTTATGTATGGTACCAGTTTTCCAAAGACACTAAACCATTGGATACTCTATGTGTAATACTATTATGTTTTTTATATTTAAAATTATGGAATGGTAATGTGAGAAATAATTGTGTCTCTATAACTTTAATATGTGACCTTTCATCAGTGACCTTTAATCAGTGACCTTCATCAGTGACCTTCATCGGTGACCTTCATCGGTGACCTTTCATCGGTGACCTTTCATCGGTGACCTTCCATCAGTGACCTTCATCGGTGACCTTTCATCCGTGACCTTTCATACATAGATAAAAGTTTCACTGCAAGCTTAAATGATTGAATAGTGTGATTAAAGATACATAGGTATCACTTGATAGAAACTATAAATATTAAATAAAAATGATTATATTATAATAAAAACATGATTATCACATAAATAAAATATGATTTGGGATTATCAAAATATGTGAGTCCAACGATCTCCCCCTTTTAATTATCACAAAATGTGTTAGTGAAAATTTAGATTTAAGTGTTATCGATTCCAGGTTAAGCACATTTTCTAGTATCTTCATAGGTGTGTATTGGTAAAATTGAACAGTGTTTATTGTGAAAAAATATAGATAGTGTATATATGCAAGGACTCCCAGTAAACTCAAAAATTCTCCCCCTTTGTGATTAACAAAAATAATTAAAGATAAAAGAAGAGACAAAATAGGGTTTTATTAAAAATGAAGCAAGAGTGAAATATACAAAAAGAAAGTAAAAAGATCCCAATAAACTAAGACATCCCACATTCAATCCACATCAGATATGTCTGAGGGATATTTGTCTTTGGAAAATGAGGAGGAAGGTTCAAAAGATGGATGAATAGGTCTAGGTATGGTGGTGAGTAGTGTTGGAGGAGCTGCTATAGAGGCATATGTAGACCTATAGTGAGTAGATCTCTGACGAATCATAGGGGTTAAGCTTTTGATGACCCTTCCAGGAGTCATCAAAGGAGAAAAACTAGTAGAGCCTGAGGTAGCAGAGGAAGAGTGTAATGCGGGAGGAACTATAATGGGAGTGCATTCCACATGGAGGAAGGATAATATAAGATTTTGGAAATCCATAATAATGCTTCCTCCTCTTTCCATATCTGAGATAAAATCATCCTTATTCTATATGAATTTATCTAAGGAAGGAGTCAACTCTTGGAGCCTAATAACTTTATCCTTAAATTTATGAGTGACAGGTGGGATCCTCAAGTTTTCCAAAAACAGCTTTAAGTGATCATCCATATGATGCTTAGTGTACACCCTTTTGTAGTAGAAGTAAACTTGATCTTTGATGGCCTTCTAATCTTTAGAAGCCTACCTTAGATAATATCCCACAAGTTTCTGAATTTCTCTGGTAGTGGAAATGACCTAAGTCATAGACTGAGGGTTTGAGGTAGTGGCACTAGATAACTTCTCCACTTCTTCTTTGACAACCGATATGAAATCTTCTAGATCAATATGAGGAGAGGCTGAAGAGGAAGCATATGCACACAGAGGTTCCATAGTGAAAGCAATTGTCTCCTTAAAAGATATGGTCAGACCACTGATCAACCTTTTCACATCATCATCCTAGCCTCTCACATATGCCTCCATAGACTTCATAAAGTCCTCAAACATAGTGAACATCTGCTGAACAACACTCTTGACATACTTAATGTCTCTTTCCACTTGAACCCTTTATGCCATATAAGAGTCTAAACTGGTAATAGACTATTTCACTAATTCTATAGAATCTACCCATGTTCTTATCTGATTCTGATAATACTTTACTTCATGTAGCAAAGTTTAGTGAGAGGTATAAATTACTCTTTCTAAGGAAGATTCCTCAACTTCTTGATTGAGAGCCACTATTATCTCTATATCAATAGATATCTCATCAAAGTGTCTATGAAAATATGATTTTAATGATTCTAAATCACCCTTTTTCACATAGTCTTGAGGAAGAAGCACAAATTTCTACATAATGGTGGTTTCTGAAACAGATGGAATTGGAGGGCTTCTATTAGGCTTTCCATCATCAGAGTCTCCATAGTCTAAGACCAAGACCACAAATCTAGGATCTTTTGACCAATATTCTATTACATGAGAAACAACAACTAAACCTGTGGAAACTGGTTCCTCCCCCTCACTTGGAGCATTCTACTAATCAATTATATCAATCTCTGCTATACCTCCTTGATCAAATTCATCAATATAAGATTCTGTTGATACTTATTATATAGAATCTTGAACTACTACCATTTCAATTCCAGCTTCAACAAAATACAAAACCTCTTCATCTATACTTTCTACCATTTCAAAATATCCTATCAGAGGACTGAGACTTAAACATTTATCTTCACTTTCATCAGAAGCAGCCTCAAAATCATCATGACTAGATTCAATTTCATCTTCCTCCTCTGAGGTCTCTCTAATGTCTCTTAAGACATTTTGATCTCCTTCTTCTTTGCTGGTTTTCTCATTATCACTATCCCTTAGAACAATCTCTCTTCTAGGAATTATTTTTGGTGGGATAAGCTCACTAAAGGATACAATTTTAAAAAGAGGACTTGAGGTAAGGTCAGGATCACTCCTGTCATCTATAAGAGAATCCTCTCTTTCTTTCACAACAACAACCTCTTCTTCATATGAGTATACTTGCTCTACTTCATCAGGATTTTGACCTGGATCTCTCTTATTATTTGGCCCAATAGGATGGGTGACAGGGTTGAATTCATCATATAGCTTTGACTCATAATTCACCCATTTTCTTTACCAAGGGTTCCATTTTCTTTACCAAGGGTTCCAGCTGAATTTCATCATTCACCCATTTTCTTTACCAAGGGTTCCAACTACTTCCTACATATTTTAAACAACTACTTTTACTTTCAACACAAGGATATCATTATGGAATGAAACAAAACATTGGATTTGGAACTGGTCTTTGTCATATCCTTTAATTGAATCATCAACATCCTAAAAAAATTTATCTTTTGTCCATGCTTCAACAGATACACAAGAAATATGTCATGATACTTCAAGGAAAGAAAATCCCCTCTCCTAGGACTCAATACATGCTGAAAAAATTTAAATAGTAACTTGTTTTTCCCTTCCATTTAATCATCAATCACTCCCTAGGGATTCCATTCCCTGTCAGTTCAGCCAAAGCTTCTTCATAACAGAAGAACTCACTAGTGAGAGGAACCACTCTAGAGTAGTAATAAAAAATCCATTCATGTTAGACTCTTAAACGCTCAGCCCATTCAACATAGGAGAAGATCAAACTTACTATATTTACCTTTGGAGACATTATGTTCTCATCCACAGTCTGCTCGAACTTCATAGATTCATAAAACTCCTTCACTAGCTTTGGGTAATAAGGTCCATTGTTATTTGTAATGAATTCTGCCCAATTCTGAGCTTCAAGTGCCTTCAACATTAGAGACTTTCTTGACAGCATCCATTCAGAACTTAATTCCTTCTCAACTATGATTTCCCTCTTCAAAAAATTTCAATTGATTAGATTTTCCACTACCTTTATTCCACTACTAGACCCAGATTGAGGTCTCTTAGGATTTAGCACATCACCTTCATCATCAAGCATCAATCTATTTAATCTTTCCATGCGATCTCGAGCGGTTTGTGGGTTTCAGTAGAAGGATAAGGAGTAATAGGTTTGGGATATGATTGAAGTAGATCAAAATTTGGGTTTTTATTTATTTTTATCATTTAGGTATCAAAAAGAAAATCATGTAAAAGAAAATAAATAATACTAAAAATGTTTCAGATTCTGGTAGAAAAACGAAAAGTCCCGAAAAAGATAAATATTGGTAAGGTGCCAATGGTGAGGTGCCAATGGTGAGGTCCCAAAGGTGAGGTACCAAATGTGAGGTCCCAATAGTGAGGTCCCAGAGTGAGGTCCCAACGGTGAGGTCCCAATGGTGAGGTCTGATGGTAAGGTTCCTAATGGCGAGGTTCCTAATGGTGAGGTTCCTAATGGTGAGGTTCCTAATGACGAGGTCCAATGGTGAGGTTCCTAATGGTGAGGTTTCTAATGGTGGGGTCCAATGGTGAGGTTTCTAATGGTGAGGTTCCTAATGGTGAAGTTCCTAACAATGTGGTTCTTAACAGTGAGGTCTAACAGTGAGGTCTTAACTTAATAGTTTACCATACCTAACTCATGTTTGATGTAATTTAACCTCTCAAAACTCAAAGGCTTTGTGAATATATAATCCAATTGGTGTTCAGTTCCAATGTATTAAAGATCGATATCTTCTCTTTGATAATGATCTATCAAGAAGTGATGTATCACATCTATATGCTTTGTCCTAGCATGAGATACTAGATTTTTAGAGATATTAATAGAACTTGTATTATCACAGTTTATAGGGACATATTTGAATTGATATCCATAGTATAGTAAGTCTGTTTCATCCATAGAATTTGAGCACAACAACTACCAGCAGCTATATATTGTGCTTCGATAGTAGATAATGCAACAAAATTCTGTTTCTTACTACACCACAATACTAGTGACTTTCCCAAAATTCGGCATGTTCCAGAGGTGATTTTTCTATCTAACTTACAACTGGAAAATTCAACATCAGAATAACTTTTTAAATAAAATGATTTTTCTCATGGATAAAATAGTCCTAAGTTTATAGTATGCTTGAGGTATTTAAAAATACTTTTAACAGCACTTAAATGAGACTCTTTGGGATTGTCTTGAAAACAAGCACACATGCCTACACTAAACCTAATATAATGTCTGCTAGCAGTAAGGTAGAATATAATCCCAATCATACCTCTGTAATTGGTTAATCCACAGATTTATCAGTTTCATCAGCATCCAACATACAAGTGGTACTCATAGGTGTATCACTACCTTTATTAATATCCAAACCAAAACATTTCAAAATATCCTTAGTATATTTATTTTTATTTAAAATAATACTTTTTTTATTTCAAAAAACTTGAAATTCAAGGAAAAATTTATCTTCCCCCATTAAAATCATTTCAAATTCATCTTGCATCATTTTTGAGAAATCAGTACATATGGAATTTTTAAAAGATCCAAAAATAAAGTCATCTACATAAATTTGTACTATTAAAACATATTTGGAAATTCATTTTATAAAAACGGTAGGATTAACTATTCCTTTAGTAAAACCTTTGGAAATATGAAAAGAAATAAGTCTATCATACAAAGCTCTTGAAGCTTGTTTTAGAACATATAGAGCTTTAGAATGTTTAAAGACATGATTTGAAAAATGGGGATTTATAAAACTAGGGGGTTGTTCGGAAAATACATCCTCAAATACATATCCATTTGGAAATGCACTTTTGACATCTATTTGATAAAGTTTGAAATTATGATGACCCGCATAAGAAAGTAGAATCTTAATATCTTCTAGTCTAGCTACAAGTGAACAATTTTACACATAGTCTATTCCTTCTTGTTGAATATATCCTTGTGCAACTATTCGATCCTTTTTTCTAACTATGTTACCATATTCATCAACTTTGTTTCTAAACACTCATTTAATGCCTATGGTCAGAGTGTCTTTAAGTCTTTCTACTAATTCCCAAACATTGTTTCTTTCAAACTAATTTAATTCTTATTGAATTGGTATCACCCAAAATTCATCATTGATTTCATCTTTAATATTTTTGGGATCAAGCTGTGAAAGAAAGTCTTGATGTTCAACCTGGTTTCTCAGAGAAGCTCTAGTTTGTGTTCCTCTATTTAGATCACCTACAACAGAATCTAAAGGATGTTTTTTTGAGGGTTATAATACCTCTATAAAGAGTTGAACTAGACTCCTCATGGTTGTCTATAGGTACAGATTTACCAAGCTCAGATTCTAGAAAATTTCTAGAACCGGTTGTTTTCACTAAGGGTTCACTGTCTTTATCATTAAGGTCTATATTTGACATGTCTTCCTAAAGTTGTTAAATAGAGGTTTTTGGGTTTATGTGGATCATTCTCATAAAATTTGACATGAATTGATTCTTCCAAACATTTGGTTCTCTTATTGTATACTCTATAAGATTTAATAGATATTGAATACCCTAGGAAAATTCCTTCATTACTCTTGGAAGTAAACTTGTCATGATTATCCTTAGTGTAAAGAATAAATACTTTGCAACCAAAAGCTCTAAAGTAATTAAAATTAGGATTCCCATTATTCAATAGATAATAAGAGGTTTTCTTATGAATAAGTCTAATTAAGACTCTATTTATTTTGTAACAAGATGTATTAACAGCTTCACCCCAAAAATAGATAGACAGGTTACACTCCGTTAGCATAGTCCGGGAAATCTCTGGAAGTGTCCAATTTCTTCTTTCTACAACTCCATTTTGTTGAGGTGTTCCAGGAGTAGAGAAATTGTGATTATAGCCATTTTGTGAGCAAAAAGATTCAAACTCTTCATTTTCAAACTCACAGCCATGGTCACTTCCCAAGGTCATAATTCTAAGTCCACTAAGATTTTCTGTAGACGTGGAGTATTTAATGAAGTAAAAACATGATTCAATTTTTTGAGATAGAAATTATACCCAAGTATATCTATAAAAATCATCTAGAAGAACATAAACATATTTCTTTCCATATAAACCTGAAACTCTAGATGGTCCAAACAAATCCATGTGAACCAACACAAGTGGTTCAAAAGTGGAAACTTCTTTCTTTGGCTTGAAAGAAACTTTTTGTTGTTTTATTTTTTGATAACGATTACAAAATTTGTAATGTGGGAATTAAAATTTAGGTAAGTCCCTAAATAAACCATTCCTAGTTATTTTTTTAAGTGAGTGCACATTGTAGTGTCCTAATATTCTGTGCCATAACCAGGATTCCTTATGAAACACATTTAAACAAGAAACATTTTTCTTTTCTAAAGAATTTAAATCAATAGAATATAAATTTTCATTTATAAGATCATTGAATATTAAATCATTTTTATAAATAAAAAAATTGCATGCATCACTTACAAACATAAAATTAAATAAATAATTATAAAAATGAGATATACTTAGTAGATTGTAATTTATCACATCAACAAAAAGTAATTTTAAAATTAATATAGTATTAGGGGTACCAATTTTTCCTAATCCGATGATCTTACCTTTAGCATTATCACTGAATGTTACGTGTCCACCATAAAATTTAATTAGGATTTTGAAGCATGAATAGTCTCATGTCATATTTCTTCAACATCAACTGTCCAATTAAGATAGAGTTTTACATGATCTCTGTAGACAATTTTCCTACAAAACAGATTTAGTGTAGGGTAGCTTGGTACCTAGGTTTTCTTGGGTCCAGAGAGTGTAGCAAGTAAATCTTTGGGAACCCATACCTGTATCATAAGTTTCCTATAATAAAAAGATATATTTTGAGACATGAATAATTTTTTTGGTCCTTTATAGATTTTTTTTTCAAAAGATGGTCCATAACTTGAACTAGAGGTGAACTGTCCAGATTTTGGAACAAATTTATTTTTAATAATCCTTCTCTATCCTAGTTGATATCCTAGACCTGTTGTGTATTTTTGAGACATTTTTCCCTAGAAAACAAGTCAAGTTATATCCACCTAGAGTAAACTTTTCAAGATACCTTTTTAATTTCTCATTTGATAATTTAAGTTCAGTATTTTCTTTTAATAGCTGAGAACATTTATCTTTCTCCTTATCTAGATCAGACTTATAATTATCATTTAAAGCATGTTGTATTTTCAATAATTTATATTTATCTTTGAGTTCATTAAATTTATCCTCAATAATGACACAATATTCAAATAGTTCATCCTTAGTCATATTTTTATCATTATTTGATTCACTTTCATTCCTATAATAGTAAGAATTGTGTATAAGAGAATTGGGTATTACCTCATATGTTTCTATCATGAAACACATATTTTCATGTTTTTTCTTTTAAATATCAAAAATATCCGACCCACTAAATCCATATTATAAAGCACTTCATGTAGCTTTCATAGCCTTTTTATATCCCATTCCCATGTCTTCATATTTTTTATTAAATTTCATATTGGGGAATCGACTTTCACATGGCCTTTTCATTTACACTTATAGAAGACTATCTCATTTTTATTGTCATTCAATTTTCTAATCTTTTTCCACCATCCTTTACTATCATACCTTCCTTTATAGTTTTATTTTCTAAAAACTTCTTTTTGCGGTATAACTTTTTGAATCTTCTAGCTAGATAATCCATCTCATTATCACTGTTAGAAGTTGAGTCTTCACTTGTGAAAGTGTCTATCAGAGCTTGAACTTTTTCTTTATCTTTGTTGTTTGAGGTAGAAGTCTTGAATGATACATATTTTTTTCTTGGTTATTCATCTTCTTCTTGATTTACTTTAATCTCTTCTTCATACATAATATGTTTACCAATTAGTTCCTTTACTGGTTTCCAGCCTATGTCATAGGATTCTCTGATAGAAACAGAAGTTCATCTCCATCAGTTATGTAGGCATCGAAGCAACCTCATAATATGATCCTTGTTGTCTACCGGTTTCCCATGTAGACTCATGGTATTTACTATTTCATTGAACCTGAGATACATTTTAGATATAAGTTCATAATGCTTCATTTTAAAATTATCATATTTAATATTATAAGTATTTAATCTCATTTCATTAACATTGGTTGTTACCTTATTAAAAATAGCGAAAGTATCCCAAATTTCATAAGCGGTTTTACAAGACGATATTCTATTGGAGTCTTCATCACCTAGATAATAGTTCAATGCATTCATTACTTTACAGTTATTGTTATATGTGGATTTAGTCAATTGGGACCATGTGTCCTTATCAGTAAGAGGCAAATAATACTGTTCTTCAATTGTGTCCCAGATTTCCGGACCCATGCTATCTAGACAAATTTTCATTTTGAATTTCCACTGAGCATAGTTATTACCATTAATGAAATGTGGCCTATTAGTAGCATCACCACCAAATCTATTATCAATAGTTAATTAGAAGTTTAATGAACTAAAAATTTAGATATGAATTTTTTTAGGATCTTTAAGATACTACTAAAATCACAGTTGAAAAGAATTTGAAAACCTTCACAACAGTTCAGATAATAGAAATAAAAATTTCATCTATTACCAAATGTTGGTCAAAGTGGAATCTCAAGAGGGGGGTGAATTAAGTTCCAACATAAAAATTTTATTAAAAACTTTTTGTTAAAGATCCCCCAATTTTGAAACGACCAATTTAATTAAGGTAGAAGAGATATAAATGTTTAGTTGGTAAACAAGTTTCTCAAAGGGTGATTAGTCCTCAGTTGAATCCGTGTAAAACACTACTTCAACTTTTGAAATAGGTTTACTGAATTAAACACATACACACACTAACCAGAACTAACTACCAGAGTCAATGTAATGACAGTTTTCTGTTTTTGAAATTATGAGCAGCAGAAAATAGAAAAATAGAGTATTAAAGAAACTTAGAACACAATATAGTTAAATAAGAGGTCAAGTATCAAGATGAGACTTAATCCTCTCCACTTGGAGATCACCAGCCACCAAGTAGTTTATATTAATAATAAACTTGATACACAACCTATATTGAGCATTACAATAGTTTTCAAAAACTATCCAGGGTTCACACCCTCTACCACAGTTCTTAATGGAAAAAACAAACAGTACAGACCACACACGGTTTCTTCCACAGTTATATGTGTGAAACAATGTGTAAGTGAAGTTTTCCATGAGGATTTTTAGAATCTTTTAGTTCCAGAACAGAAGATAGTGTGTGTAACAGACAAACACACACTTCATAGAAATGTAATATTAAATAACAAAATAGAGAAAATGCTATAAGACTAAGTTTAGAAATCTCTATGTGTTTGCAGTTCAACTCTTGAAATATTTGAGTGAATAAATTGTAGTTTGAGTCTTTCTCTGGAAGTTGTCCTCAAAACAGAGTGCCACAACTCGAGTTTCTGGATTCCATGTACTTAGGTGTTCTTCTTCTCGGTTGGATAGATATTTGAAGAAGCAAAAAAGACAAATGTAAAACTTGTTCTCCCAAATGATCTTTGTGATGCTCTTGAGTTCACAATGTATGTGATAGATAGATATTTATTGTTCTCTTTGATCTAGGGAGTATGTTCTTTCTCATTCATTCCTCTCACACACTTTTTTGGCACACACTTCTCCATTTCTTCTTCGGTCTTCTCTTTTATAATTGAGGTCTGACAATAGGAATAAGTAAACCACGTGTGGTCCTCCTCATACCCCTTACTGTCTCTAGATGCAATCTCATGATATGTGTACAATTAGCATTAACTAATGTCAGAAGAATTAAATTTACCAAATATGACTGTTATAATAATATTAATAATTTGAAAAATTATGGAGTATAAGAGTGAGAATTTTTAGAATAGTAGTGGTAGCCTTCTCAACAGTTGTCTTCAACAGCGAGCTTCATCAATAGACTACATCAGTGGCCTTTAACAGTAACCTACTATCAGTGACCTTCACTGGTGACCTTCTATTGGTGATCTTCATCAGTGACCTTTCATCAGTGACCTTCATCAGTGAACTTTCATTGGTGACCTTTCATCGGTGATCTTTAATCGATGACCTTTCATCAGTGACCTTTCCTCAATGAAATTTTATCAGTGACATTTCATCTTTGACCTTCATCCATGACCTTCATCAGTGACCTTTCATCAGTGAACTTTCATCGGTGAACTTTCATCAGTGACCTTTCATTGATGACCTCCATCAGTGACCTTTTATCTGTGACCATTCCTAATTAGATAATTTTTTCACTGTAATCTTAAAGGATAGAATAGTGAGATTAAATATACATAGGTATCACTTAATAGAGAGTATACATATTAAAGAAACACGATTATTTTAAAATGGAAACATGATTATCACATTAATGAATCATGATTTGGGATTATCAAAACAGGTGAGTCCAAGAAACAACATTTGAAAACCGAGATGAAAGAATCCCTATCTATCAATAGTACAATCCCAAATAACATCACTATAAATCCCATTTATTAGAAAGTGTATAACAATTACCCTAATTACACATGAAATACACCTTCCATTTACAGTAGTGGATATACACTTTATATCAAGTCACCTAATCCATTTTCAAAGATCACTTAAAAATTGTGTATCTCTAACAAAAAGAAATCCATGATATGTTGATATCAATTGATCATGAGGGTACACACATAACATTAATGATTAACCTTATATTAAACCCTCTAAGGGTGTATTAATAGAATTAACTGCATATAAAAACTTAATGATCCACCCTGAATCACTAGAATACTATGTATCAATAAAAGTATGAAAATTAGCCTTATAAATGATAGAATATTATAAGGAAGATTCCTCTATGATTTTACCTTGAACATTTAATGGCACCTCATCATGGTTGGTATGAGTAAACTTGAGAACATGAAACTGGCATGACCCTAAGCCTTTACCCTAGCCTCCATATCCCAAACTACCATAATAAGTACTACTTTGTAGCCTAAACATATAGTTGAAATCAAGCTACCAACCTATAATAAATAACCTAATATATCCACTGATCCTTGATCCTAGACATCACCATTACCACTAGATTTCTTGCATTACATATGAATGGAACACTATTCATGACCCATATGGTAGAAAAATAAACTTTTACTGGGGTTTAATTGAACCATGGTCACATGTAATCCATACTACCACACAAAAATCTTATTAGTAGAGTTCTCCCATGGTGGGATGAAGAATAACAATGTCCATGAATGGACTTATCATCGATACATTGGTTATAATTTCTAACACACCACCTATGGATACCTGAAGATATAATCTTGGACCCAGAATAATAATATGAATATATAAAATGTTTACACTCAGCTAGGTTCCTCTCAATAATAAGGGCTTGATTCATGACCTCAGATAAATTCATAGTCTAAAAAATATCTAACTATGTCCAAATTGAATGACTCAATCAATCCAAAAAACATCAAAACATGGTAGTCTCATCACCATCTTGTAAAGGAGTAAATATATGAAATTTGATATGGGTAGTATAATACATCATTGAAATTCTAACTTATACTTAATGGATAGACAATCAAGAAATTTTAGCTCGCAACATATCGGTAAAAATATAATAAAAAATAGGACTAAAATTCCTTCTAGGATATCCCTACATAGTAATACGCCTAAACTAGGACATCCTAGTAGTGATGTTATGGTCTTAAAATAATATACAATACAAGATTCATCATCCTATGAGGTGAGGTATCAATATAGTTAAATATAGTGTATACAAACAGGGCCTAAAACTCTATAGGGTGAGATCAACCCTCTTTTGAAAATACAAGTTGATGTTACAATAGAAACCCTTAGTTAGGTCCAACATAGAAGGCTGACCTCTCAAAGTTCCACATCTCATAAAATGAATGAAATCAATATAACTCCCATAAATCTACTGATGAAGAGAAGGTATAGGCACACCATGAGGTTACAACTTAATAACTTATGGGGTATGCTCATCTCCACCCTAAAATGGCACTCAATATGTGGTTATCATAGTGGCATGTCACTACAATACCAAAATCACTACTCAAAATCACATATACAAGGGGTATAAATATAAAAAATTAGTCAAACTGTAATATACAGAGTTCCCACTATTCTACACACACACTATAACATACTATGGGTCTCACATAATCGTGGGTTCTCTATATTACCATGACTACCCAATCTATCCTAGTAGTAAAATATGATACATATAGGATTCAATTTATCAATTTAATAAAAACTAAAACTAATTTTGGAATGATTAAGTAGTGTGACACCATCAATTTATATAATTAAAACACTATATAAGGTTTATTGACACTTTTAAATAACCAAAACATACATCATAACTAGGGAGATCAAACATATGTAAGCACACAAATGTTATGGGAATACAATGAGGAAAGAATGATAAATTAACTCACACTCTCCTTCCAACCATAAAAAGTATTAAAAAATAATAAATAAGTAATCAATATCACAATGCATCATATGTTTAAAAATTAACTTAATCATAAAATTAAAACCCAAGAAAAACAATCATGTCCCTGGTTATTTGGAATTCCTAGATACAAGGGTTAGTTATGCCTGATAATAAGGTCCATCTCATATTTCTTCCCCATCCTCTCTATTATCTACCATACCCTTAATAGTAATATTAATGAAACACACAAGTCTCTAATACTAGTTTGTAGTATCCCCGATGTAGTTCATCTCCACTGTGGCTAAACTAGGTGCCACATATCTTAATCACACCTCCCTATATGCCAGAGGATGCTGACCAATTGTGGGTATCTAAGTTTATAGTTGGGATACTATAACCTCTTTGGTATACATATCAATAAATTAAAATACAAGAAATATAATAATTCAAATCAAAATAAAAAAATCAAAATAAATAAGTAAATCACAAATTAATCCCATATATAGTAATAACACCATTCATGCTATAAACAAATGAGAGGTTATAAAGTAAAAAAGACATAAATATATGAAAATATCTCTCATTATAAGATCATATACCAAAATACAAAAAATAAGTGAAATACAAGAGATGGTAGTTAAACCAATCTTGGGTTTAATTTCTATCATAGACCCACGCTTCTATCATGATCTATAGCATATCCATCAGTAAAACGGCCCTTGAACCTGCCTGGATCTAGTTCCATAAAGACTGATTGAGTACTAAAGAAACTGAGAAAGTTGTGAGAACAACTCCATATTCCATCACTAATGGTCTCCCTAAAAATATCTAGTAAATAAAACTATATGTATAGATTGATATGCCCATAAATAATAGTAAACATGAAATTATTATAAGAATAAATATGTCATGGCCTTGGGGATACAAAACCACATAGGTGTGACTATACATTCTTCAGAAATTGTTGGGTTTTCTTTAAATATATCATATAAAAATCAACTAGAAATCATGAACCAAGTCATCATCAAAGGGAATATCATCTTATTATTGTATAATTATCCACATGTGGGACATGTACCTTGATAACATAGAAAAAAAACAGGAATAATGTATTTGTGATATCTTCATTATAATCAATACATCAGTTGTAAATCTAGATAACACAATCACAACCATGCGAATAACTTCCCAAAGACAACATATAAAAGAAATAATCACATCCCAACAACATATTTAAGAGAGGGGGTAAGATACATGTCCTTTTTTATAATCACAAGATGGAAACATCCCACATCTAAGGCTACATCACATGAAAGGGAATAAAATATCACAACAAATATTCCCATATGGACATCTCTTCTCCTTATTTATAATAATCACAACTTAGGTAGTGTGTCCCACTTACAAGGGAGATACGAGTAGGAGGTCATTATATCCCACTACCATCATCATCAAGAAAATATTGGCATTACGTTTAATTACCTGTAGGGTATCACATCCCAATACGATATTCATACCTTTATGGTCATGAAAATATGAAATAATGTTAATAATATAGATTATCAAGAATAAGATAATTCAAGTTGGCATATCATTAAAAATATTTCCATCATTGTAAAAAGGGTATATCGTTCAATGTACATATAAAATAACACATTGAGGAATAATAAATGACATTATCATTTCAATATAAACAAATCCATTTAAGGTTTTTGATATCAAGAAATTTATGATTAATTATAACTAGGTCATTTCCCACATACTTTATCCACACACATAACCATAATGAAGGCATAGCCTACCCAGTTTCCAAAAACATAGATGCAAAGTCATACGCACCCAATATTCTAGATATATAGGGAAAAAATATTTGTTACGACTATAAAATATTTCAAGGGGTTAATCCTTAAGTTTACCATTTAAAGCCACACCTATAATATCTCAAAGGGGGGCAAAGGAACCGATTTAAGATCTATTATTTCATAAAAAAACTCAAGAAACTCCTATAGGGTCCGGATGTTAAATACCTATTGACTTTATATTTAAATTATAACCATTAGTGGTTATTAAATCGTTGAATAATAACAACAGGGTCCATTATATCTCCAATTATATATAAACACCTCACATGGGCCAAGGGAATCCCTTTCAATTTAATTTTAAGTCAATCATCAATGGGTGAAAATATTATGCCACACACATTCATGAAATAAGAATAATACTATAGGATTAGTTATGGATCACCTACTTTATTTCAACAAAATTATATAGGATGAATATCACCAGGAGAATTTACTGTAATCAGTATGAATAAATAAAACTAACAAAACCTACAATTTATGAAATAATTGAAAGAACATCCTGAAATAGAAGAAGAAACAAGAAATGGATCGAACATGTGTCCTAAATTTACTATAAGAAACTCAATGGTAGTAGATGAACTCAAATTCATGAAGTAATGGGGAAGATATAAGCCTTAGAAGATGAGAAATTAAAGTATAATACCTTGTGGGCCGAGCCATTATTTGGGGAAATAAATGATAAATGTATCATTTAATATAAATTTATTAATTAATATAAAAAATAGAACATCTAGGGGTATTGGGTACCCACCCTACCCTCACTAGTTACTTGTTCTCCCACTGAGTACTCACCCTAGTGCCACTAGGAACCTGATGGACCTCTAGGAACTTCTTCACCCCTTTTATGGCCTAACAAGTACCAAATACCTTCTAACTATTTACTTAGTCTTATATTCCATATATAAAATATGCCCCGACACATTTCCGAACATCAAAAAGGGACCCTCTCCAACACCATAAATACTAAAAAACCACCAAAATATATATCTTATAGGGAAAATTAAATAAATAATACACCTAAAATCATATGGGGGTGTTTCATTAATTTATTTATAAGACATTGTAGTGGTTTTAAATCATAAAATAATTTCAATTTTTTTTAAAAAGTTTCCAATTATAGAATAATAAAATGAAACACTAATTTTGATAATTAGATATGGATCTATATATAGTTATATTACATTGGTTATTGGTCAAGATGGAAAGTGAATCTTAATTGGAAAGTGATCATAAGTATTTGGATATCGGTTCCATATGAGTTAATTATTCTAGGTTATATTGTTCAAATTCAATCTAAAATAAAGTAATATCACATAAATATTGAAAAAACATATGGGAAAAATTATTTTATATCTATAAAGGTGATTCAATTTTATTAGAATAAATGATTCATGTTTCTTGGAAAATGTATGAGGATCGGATGATTCACTTGCTCATTGAATATTACTAGAAAAAAATGAAATATATTGATGTTGAGTTTTAACATCACCACAGTTAACTCACAAGGTCTTAAGAAACTCAAATCCATAAATGAATAATGGATATCTAAGCCTTTGGAGAGGAGAAATAGAGGGAGAATACCAAGGGATTCAATCCACTACTGGGTGAAAAAAATGAGATAAGTCTCATTTAATTTAAATTAATTCACTATGTTATTGTTTTTATAACAATAAGGGGTACATTGTACTTCCGCCGTCCTCACAGGGTACCAGATCCTTCCCCAGGTACCCACTATATTCCATTGGGAAAATGGAGACCCTCTGGGAGATAGTGCCTCCCTTTTTGGGATTAAATAGTACCCGATATTAGTCCACCATATACCTAGTGGAATCTGTCATTTATGAAATATTCCCTAACACTAGGTTTGACTACAAAAAACTACACCTTGGGCTCCCACCGACACCTGAAACACTAAAAAACACTAAAATACAATAGGTATAATGAAAATTAAATTGAGAGTACATTTTAAAAAATGACTGGTTTTACATTCATCTATTTAGAAGACATGTAAGTGATAATAAATTATAAATTAATTTCAATTTTCTATGGATTTCCTTTCTAGAACTTGATGAATAAAATTAAAAACTATTTCCAATAATAAGGTATGGATTTTCAGGTTGGTATCTTTCATGGAATTATGGTAAAAATGGAAATTAAAGATTTATTGAAAAGATATCATACATATTTGTTTCCAACACCAAAATAATCAATGCATTAGGGGGGCCATTTTCTAATGAAATCTAAAATATTTTTAAGTTATATAAATCATTAATCACCATGTGGAAAATATTGTTGAATATCAATGAAGGCAACTCAATGGTATGATAAGTAATATTGAAATTTAATGGGAACAATTACGGGGACTTCATAATTCACTTAATAAAACTATTGATGAATTAAGTACACAAAAAATATAGTTTAGTGATATTTTAATGCACCTATAATTGATTCACATCAATTTATGAAAACCACCACATTTAATTGCCTTGGGGATCATTTCATTTAATTTTATAACATTTTTAAATCAACTAATAAAGGTTTAAGTTTATGGTATTTATTTATAAATTTAAAGAATCAATAATTTTTTACTGATAGTTTTTATCTAAATATTTAATTTATTATATTTCTTTTAAATTAAATATTTATGAATATTCATTTGAAATTAATTATATAAAATATTTTTTTATTTACCATTTATTTTTTATGTGTTTGGATATTTTTTATAACTAACATAACTTCATAGGAGGTCACATATCCTTATGATACTCTCATCAAACTTTTATTAACTCTCAAATTACTAACCACTCCACTAAATGAATTTGCATTTAATAATATATCAAAAAAATATTATTTATCCTATTTAAATAATATAATATATTATATAAATAACCAATCAATAAAATTACAAATTCCTAATTAATTATAAATTATCAAAATTTATTAATTATTAATGTGTGATGATTGAAAATTAATTACCAAATTAATAATAATAAATTCATTAATACATAACAATTATTAACTAAAAATTGATTAATAATTAATTAGTAATGTTTAATAGTTAAAAAGTATTTACAATTTTAAATAATAAACAACAAATAATTTAAAATAATTAATTTTAATATAAAATATATAATATTTACCAATCACTAATTAATATTAATAATAAATAATAAATAATAATGTATAAAGAATAATGAATAAAGAATTAATAAATATATATAATAACAAAATAGATAATAAATACTAATAAGTAATAAATAATAAGTAATTAATAATAATTAATGTTGGATTAGTATAGAAACTCCCTATTTTAATGCTTAGAAATCTTGTTTCTTATGTTATTAATGATTTCTATATTTTATTATAGTCACTTGTTTTTTCTAGAAAAAATAGGGATAATGTATAAGTCTTGATGTGACAACATCTACTTACCGTATGAATAATTTCAACTAACCATGAAGGATAGGTGACTATGTCGAAGTCACAACACATCGAATTTCATGTAACCACATGAATAAAAAAGTGACCATGTGTTAGATAAGAATAAAATTTCTACTTCTAGAACTAACTGCACCAGTATTGAACTACATCATGAAGTGTTCAAGTGATTTCATGGAGGATTCAACCAACTGTAAGAGTACTTTAGGTGACCATGTATGGAAATTAGAAATTTCAGTGAAGTGTTGAACCTACTCTGCCAGTATTCAACCATACACATGAGGAACTTAAGTGACAATTTAAAGGACTTAAATTACTTCACAATGAGTTCAAGTGACCATGTCATGTTAAAGTAGGCTCAAGTAACCATAGTCTCAAGTGACTATAAAGTGAAGTCATTAAAAAGTCAAGATATTGCATCCAACATAAAAAGTAATGAATACTTAAAATTTCAACATCTATATTTTGAAGAATTTTCTGAGAAGTCAAAGATTTTATGGGTTCTAGATCAAATTAATTAGGATAAATATTACTTTATGAATATAAAAAAACGAAAAATTTGAGAATAATTTCTCTTAATAATATATATCCACTCATAGACATATGTAAGAGAGAATAATATTAGAATACTAACCGTGCTGACAACTTCAATGTGTGCTTACACAATGGTCTGTTCTTCTACTTTGTTATACCAGATTCATTCAATGATTTTTCAAGGATATATTTAAAGAAAATTGACCAATTGAAGTGGATTAATTTGATCTCCTTCCAAACACTATATTCATCCCCTTTGTGCTCTCTATGTTTTCATTTACTTTTGATACGTGTTTATACTATCTTATAGATTTGTTAGCAATGATCTTTCTTTGTGTTGAATAGTACTAAATAATTTTTTTATTTCTTTTACACCTATTTTTCTAGGAATAACCTTGGAAGAGGCTATTTGTAGCTTGGAATACCATTTTTTTCGTTTCTATAAAACCTAATCCATGTTGTGGGTCAACTATAATATCATTTAATAAGAATGTTTTTAAGTAAGTGGTTTTCAAGTAGTGAGGATTAAGTTCCATCTTGGAACCTCAACTCTTGTTTTATATTTTGTTGGGCATTATTATTTGTTTTCTTACTCCATTTTTCAAACTATTTTTACCGGTTATATCTTTCATCATTATTCCACTCATTATATTCTAAATTTTTATTTATAAAGAATATCTACGACTGCTAACATTTATATGTAATAAATTCATTTAAGTGTGAGTAAAATATTTTAAAAATTTAAATCTTTTTCAAAATATTTTTAACTAGGTTTTGGTAAAATAGTTCAGAAACTATTTCGAAGCATCCAATTATTTACACCTACTATATTTCTCAACTATGATATTTTATTTTAGGAGTTTTTATTGGTTTTAAACAAAACATTTTAATTGGAAGATCAATTTACCCCCTCTCGTGCTATCAACTGAGAACAATATTTGGTCTCAGAGCTAATATTTTCATTTTTTATTATCTTTAACCTTTATCAAGTTCTAAACAAGATATTTTTAATTTATGTTTCTAATATATTTTTTAATTATGGATGCTAAGTATGAAGGTTATGCAACAAATATACCTCATTATTTTAATGGTCAAAATTATGCTTAGTGGAAAATAAAAGTGAAAATTCATCTTAAGCACATTGGTTTTGAAATTTGTGGATTTATCAAGGATAAATATGAAAACATAAAATTGAAAAAAAATAATGGTATACTCAAACTAAATCTTTTTATAATTCAAATTTTAAATACCTAAATTCTTTATTTTTTACTTTAGTATTGTTTGAGTTTTATAGAATATAATCTTGTTATACCGCTTATAAAACTTTGGATACTATTTCTATATCTCATGAAGGCACACCTAATGTTAAGGATATGAGATTATATATATATATATATATTAAAACTATTATGTATTATACTTTCAAAATAAAGTATTATGAATCTATCTCTGGAATGTATCTTAGGTTTAATGAGTTCTTAAACACTGTGATTACACCTAGATAAAATATCAATGATAATGATAAAATTCTAAGGATCATGATATGTCTACTGTATTGATATAGAGGTTATTTAGAATATATTTGAGAATCATGTGACATCAAAAACTACCAATCAAGGAATTAATTGTCAAGATGATGATGTTTGAAGAAGGGTTGAAAGTGAACAATGAAGATGTTGAGCCAAAAAAAAATATTACCATTAAATCATCAAAATCAAAAAAAAGTAAAAAATTAAACATGATAGTACAAGTGGAAGTGAAGATAATAATAGAATTGACTAAGAAACAATTAACTTAGATATAATATTTAATAATCCTTATATAAGAAAAAAGTTTTTTTGTAAGTCAAATTACGAATGAAGGTATGAAAAAAGAGTAAAATGGAAGAAAAATTAGACAATGGATGACTACACAAATGATATTACCTCATATGAATATAATAAGAAAGTCTATATAAAATTTGACTAACAAAAAACTTAAGTTTAAGAAGAAGTATGAAGTTAAATATAAAATACTAAATAAATCAATGAAGACCACTTGATGATCATCCTAGTATAACATTAGTAAATCATATTTTAGATGATAATATGAAAATGAAAATTCAAATATATTCTTTATGGATACAACTTCAGAGGTACAATATATTTATTCTACTCATATATCTGATGAATCTGAAATTTAAAATAAATAATTAGATGAATATTGTGTTATGTTAGATGATACCATGATGGAATTAAAATATCAATAAAAATATATAAAAAAGATCCATATTTTATATGTTTTAAGAAACCAATATTAGTATAGAAAACTAAAATAATGTTAATATGTTAAAGGAAAATAATGATAAGAAGCTGTTGAAGAAACAATATTAAAAGGATTTGGAACAGTTTTTTGAGTGTATAAAAAACATTAATATTATATTGGGTAAGCAATAAAATCCTAAATACAAATATGGAATTGGGTATGAATATGAATAGTAAGGTATTATATATTGAAATTATATCATTCATTGTTTAAAGAGTAAGAATTTAGTCCCTAAGTCTACGAAAATTTATACTTTTGGAACAAATTCTAAAAATTTTGGACCCGTAAATTCTTTTCTATACATTTCTGTTAATTATATTTGAAAAATCATGTAAAAAATTTGGATTCCAAAGGCTTAATTTTATATATTTTTCATACCTATGAAATAATGGGTACCAAATTCATTTTAGGTTTAATTATTTTTAAGAAAAGAGCTTGAGAATATCTAGTAAAAAGGTATGGTATTTGGATAGTTGATTTTCTTGGCATATTACTAGAGAATATTCAAGCATCAAGAACCTTATAAAATTGAATGGTGGAAATTTCACTTTATGTGACATTGAGAAAGGTAAAATTATTATGATTAAAAAATTGGTAGCTTAAAATATATCACAATTTATAATGTTGTATTCATAGAGGATTCAAAATATAATCTTCTTAGTATTTATTAGTAACATGTTGATAATTTTCATGTAATGTTTTAAAATTATGATTATAAAATTTATTATTCCAAGCATGATTTATATTTACTACTTTGATAAATTATAATGTTTATGATTTAAATTTATATTTTTTATTTTCTAAAAATGTTTCTTGTTTGAGGGCCTTTCAGATAGAATCTTTTTTATGACATAGAATACTAGGAAACTATAATACATACTCACTTAAAATGATTATTAATATGGGTTTATTAAAGGGTCTCCCAAAACTAAAATTTCTCATAGAAAAACTGTGAAATCCTTATCAAAATATAAAAAAAAACAAAAATGTGACTAAATAAAGAGAATCTACCTATCAACCATAAGAATTGGATAACATATATTTATTTGTACTATCTAGATCTTTAATTTTAGTATGAAACTACTATGCTTATTTAAATTATGATGATTATTAAAGGTATAAATGGGTGTTTTTCTTAGCTCATAAAAGTAAATCTCTTTGTTTCTTCTAAGAATGAAAAATCTATTGAAACCCATAACAGACTCACCATCAACACCTAGAGAAGTGATCATGGATTATAGTTTGAGAATCAAGAGTTTGTATCTCTCTAATAACAACATGTATATAGTCACAATTTCTCTAAACCTTGAACACTTTTACAGAATGGGATTGTATAAATAAGAAATAGGACTATTAAAGAAATTTACAAAACTATATTGAGTGAATATGACATACCTATTTATTTTTGGGATGAAGCTTCTTAAAAAACTTATAATATATTTAATAGAGTTCTCATTAGGCCTACCTTGAAATGGAATCCATATATGTTATGGAATGGGAGAAAACCCATAATAAATTACTTTACTATTTTTTGACACAAAGTATTCATTACAAACATTAAGGATAATCTCGAGAAAATTTTACTAAAAAGTTTTGAAGGAGTTTTTATAAGTTATTAAAACACTATTAAAGCATATATAGTCTTTAATAAGAAATCTAATATAGTGGAAGAATCTATTCATATCACTGTTGATGAGATAGATCCACATGAATCCAAACCTAATGTATAAAAACATGAAGAAGATATGTAAAATTTAAATACTATCAATACCTCTAAATATTATTACCTTAATACTCATTCACTAGATATATCTTCTAGAAAACACCATTAAGACCTTATTGACCAAGAATATTACTTGGAAGAACTAGGTACTTATGTCTATAGAACCATTTGAACCCTAAAAACCATCCTCCACATGTTTTTGTTAGATACCTTGATAAAAGTTTTCAAACATAATCCTCACTAAGAAATTGGGTTAAAAATTAATACTTTTTATCTCATCTTGAATCGGATAACATCAATGAAATAATTAGTGATGAGAACTAGGTGATAACCATGAATGAATAATTGATTTAATTAGATAGTAATAAATTTTGGGAACTATTTGATAGAGCTAAAGAATACCTAACTATTTAAACCATGTGGATATATAACTACAATGTTTATAAGTCTATAATAGTTTTTAGTAACAAATCTAGATTAATTGTACATGGTTTTTATCAAGAAGAAGGTATTGATTACGAAGAAACGTTTACACTAGTAGCTAAACATGAATCAATTCAATTGATTCTTTTCTTGCAACATATCTAAATTTCAAACAATACCAAATGGATTTCAAAATCTCATTCCTTAATGGGTATATGACTGAGGATGTTTTTATTGAGAAACACCATGGATTTCAAAATTCTCATTTTCAAAATTGTGTTTTTATACCTTCTAAATCCTGATACGGATTAATATAGGTTCCTAGAGATTTCTATTATAGGCTAAACTTATTTGTGATTTCAAACGGGATTTCCAAAGGTTTAACTTTACCTAATCTATTTATAAAATTAATTTCAAAGAATTTTTTAGTATTTCAAATATATCCAGATGATATTATTTTTAAATCATCTAAACACTCCTTGTGTATCGAATTTTCTAATATAATTTAAAATTAATTTGAAATATTTTAAATGGGCGAGTTAAAGATATTTATTAGTTCTCAAAATTTTCAAAATAAGGAAGGGATTGTCTTCAGTCAAAGTAAATACACAAAGGATTATTCAAAATGTTTTGGTATGTATAGAGCCAAAGGTAGGGATACTTCTATGAATAAAATATTTAATCTAGATTTGAATAAAACTAGAAATTATGTTGATAATACTTGTTATAAAGGTATGATATAGAGGATACTATACTTAATACCCAGCTGACCCAATGTTATGTTTAGTGTTTGTATGTGTGCTCATTTTCAAGAAAATAAAAAAGGAATATCATTCAAATATTACTGAATTTTTTTTAAATACCTCAATAATACAACAAATTTTGGACTATTCTACTCCATATGATACACATTTGAATTAGTTATTTATTATATTTTTGATTTTGGTGGATATCAGATAGATATAGAATAACCCTCTGGAACATGTCATCTTTTGGACAAGCTTCTAGTTATACAGTGTAGTAAATAGTGCAATTCTATTTCATTATCTAATAATAAATTCTGAGTACATATCTATTGGTAGTTATTGTGTGAAAATTATGTAGAACCACACACATTACTATAGTATGATTATCAATTTTGACATGTCCCCATAAAGTGTGACAATAAAAGTTCTATTAATATTTTTAATAATCATATGTTACAGTTTATGGATAAACATATTGATATAAGACATAAATTTTTGAGAGTTCATTTTCAAAAAAGTGATACAACTCATGAGTTAATTTGAATTAACATCAACTTATTGATATCTTAAAAAAATATTTTGAATATAGAATGATTGAATTAAATTTGACGTGATTTGGGTATGATTAATTATTCATAAGTATCTCATTTTATATTTTACCCCATTTTAATTTTTTATTCATGCTCTTAAAGATTAATTATTTGTTATTTATGATAAATTTATTAACATATGTGTTTGTTAAGATTTCTCAAGGTTTAAGTTTTACCTGATGATTTATAATCTCTTAATAGAAGTAATAAAAAGTAAAGTTCATATAGTCAATTAACAAACCGTAAATTTGTTTCTTACAACCAGTTAAGTAACCATGATACTTTAGTCATAGGGTGAATTAACATACCATGATCTCTCGTAGCTATAACATGGCATGTCATATGGTAATTATACTAACTTGGATTATTTTAGATTCCACAAGTTTTTTCTTACAGTCAATTAAAATAAAATGACTATTTGAGTTTATAAAAAATTATTTATTTTCAATTTATTATTATTTTACTCCATAAATGATAGAATAAAATTCAAATCAAAATTAGAATCAACTCACATCTCTCTCTCTCTCTCTTGAATCCCAAAATATTATCTCTTCCGAATCTCTCTTTTCCAAACCATTTATTGTCTCGAAACCAAACATGATCCTCCATTGTTTGGAATCATAGTAGAATAATGGTTTGAATGAATAGTTCTATTAAATTCACATCTCATACTATTTATCCTCCTTAAATGAATATAAAGAGAACCAAATCTTGCTCGAGTGCTATGATTAAGCCTTGAAACCCTCATTTTTATATTTCCTTATATGTGAGGAAAAATAAGTGGATGATAAATGGGTACTATGCATAATGTCCTTAGTTTGGAAGTCTATTCAAATGAAAGGTTGGTTTTACTAGTTTAAAGAAAATGGCAATCCATTTTATCACCGATTGGTCAAATTGTACTATTCGAAAGTGGACTTTATTACTAGTGATTCATGGTATATAATTCAAATAATTTTTAATGGTGGAAGTTTAGTAGTATCTATAGAGTATAGAGATGAAACATTTAATTTTACTCAAATATGAGTGTATGAAGATTATCAATGTTCATATATTATTAATATTTCTCATTTTTAGTTTTTGAATTCTTTGGATGAACTAACTAGAGAAGGAAATAATAGAAGACCTTCTTCTATGGAATTGGATGGGGTGTACATATTGTGGGAGAATATAATCTAACATTCAATTAGTAATTAGAAAGGGGAATTCAATATTTTTATGTATCAAGATCAATTTTTTTATTTATTTTAGGAATAATAGAATTTAGATATACATATAAACATATATCATGAGTCACATAGATGAGTTGGGAAAAACCTATTCCATATTCACCTCTTTGTCACATCATAAGTACATCATAGCCATATTGAAATTAAAAGGACTAGTTCTTATGGGGGAGGAAATAATAGAATCATATGGTAATTTTTTATGAAATAAAATATATATAGGACATTTAAAATCAATTGGAACCCATGGAAGAAATAATGGGTTTCTAATAATGAGAAGATGCATGAGAAATTCAATTATGTTAAGGATCTTATGAGGCCTATTAACATAGTTGATCTAGGAGTTCAACCTGCTGAGTCATATGAGTATTAATATAAATAAAACGAAGTTTTATTGGAAGTTTAAGAATAAGAAGATCAAATTATTGATCATAGTAAAGAATTATGGGGCTTTCAAGAGGACGATCATAATATATATCTTAATCTATCCTTTGGATCTTCAGATTCTCTCCCATATCTACCATCTTAATAAGAAGAATCAAGATTAAGATATTAATGATATGTAGGTATCAATGAATTATTTTTCTTAAGATATAGTGTGTGGGGATATTAGATCATATTAAATAGAGAGTAGTGAAAATTCATCTCCATTGAGTCCTGTTATTGGACATACTCCAATGAATAGTGGAAGTGAAGAAACTCATTAGGGTGAGAAATATGATGATAATAAAAACCATGGAGGTATTCCACCTATAAATGGTGAAATTACAATCTATTATGTTTAGATTTTTCTATGGGGTCCCTAATTACTCCAATAGATCTTCAGGAAGGATTTGATGTATCTCTCCCACACAAAAATACACCAAGTTCTGAAGAGTTTTTTGTTCCTAATCCCACTAATGGTTTTGAGAAACCAAATAACAAGAATATTACAACCCCTCTTAGATCATCTCATATAGATGTTTTTAAGATATTAAGGGAAAATATAGTGTAGTACCAGAAGCTTAGTCTTTGAGATCAGTTCCTATGATGTTGGAAGTTGAGCAGGATGGTAGGTAGTCAATTCCTGAACTATCAACACATGTCCCCCATTCTACTCCTTTTGCATCTTTTGGGACTAAGGAAGATCTAAAACAGTTCAAAAACAATTTGATGAGTGTATTAAAATAAATCTTCCTTGGTTTTCTAAATTCAGTTGAGCCCATAATAGATGAAGACATCTAAAGGATAATCACTATTTTCATCTCTCATTTTAACCAAAGATTCTTATTAAGTTGGATCTAATGAAAAATAAGATTGATGATATTAGAGATCAAGTTTGATCCATATAGATGGACCTCCTTGACCTGATTTTGATGTTGGAATAGAGGTTTCGGAATGTTTCACTTTATCCTTCAATCTCAGATCCACCTCCTCATGTAACTTCTTATATTTAACATCATAATCATATGTATATCTCTTTTAAGGAATATTTAGGGAAAAAATATGTGAAATAAGTTTAAACTGTTCCTGTATTAATTTTATAACATTATATATATTATTTTTAAGGGATTTGAAACACACCTAATAACATTTTTAGAATTATATAGAGTATATGTGACGCAAGATGATAGAGATAGAGATACAACTCGGATGGCTATTAACTTTAATATAATAAATATTTTCACCAAATCAGATCTGAATATCCTTTTATGATCCTTATCATGTGATATTAGAATTCCTCCTATGACTCAGGCCTTTAAAACTTATTTGGTTAGATTGAATATTTACATTTATGTTTTAAAATCATTTTTGGAGCATAAAAAGGATTAATTTTAGGCCATGGAATAAGGATCTTGAGCTACAAAGTATTTCAATGGAATATTAGAGCCTTATCTATATACAATCAATACTACCATTCTAGAACCTAATGATCTACCTATTTTATTAGATCCTACCTGTATCACTTCTTCTACCAACCCTTTTTGTTTATATTCTAAAAAAGATGTTCAGTATCTTCACCCTATTTCTAAGTGTGTTTTTATATTGGAAACTTATCCCATATATTCAACATAGCCTACACCTATTTACTTAGTCTCCATAGATAGAGATATGCTCTTATTATCCCATCAGACATCAGTGAAGTTGTTTCAATTTCTAATTCTGATTAGAGAATGCGATATGGACCTTTGTTCCCCTAATTGAAATTAAATGAAATATTTTGTTTCCTTTCTTGTTTATTTTAAATTTGTTTTTAATATATCATAATTATATCCTCTATAGTATTTTTATTTCTAAATTAAAATTTCTAATGAATTCAATTATACTTTTTGATAATCCCAAAATGATGAATATATTTGGCAGTATATAGTGTTCATAATGTCATTTCATGAATATTTTTAGTTCATATTTTTTTTCTCAAGATTTATTTTACCATGATTTATTATCATTAAAAAGGGAGATATTTTTGGCATATTCCAAAAAATCCTTATTTTAATGACCTCAAATAACATTTCTTATGTTATTAATTATTTATATGTTTTAGGATAGTCACATATTTTTTTGTAGAAAAAATATGAATAATATATAAGACATAAAGGGACCACCTTAACCTATGATATGAATAGGTTCAAAATAACTATAGAGAACAACTGACCTTGTAGAAGTGACTGTAGATTGAAGTTCATGTAAGCACATGAACATAAAAGTAACAGTTCATCAGATAACTAATTTTTCAAATTCGTGAACTAAGAACACATGAAATGAATTGACTATAAGAAGTGTTCAGGTTACTACTTGAATGATTTAACCTATCACATAAATAATTCAAGTGACAATGTAGGTATACAATGAATTTTTTCTAAGTGTTGAACCTACTGTGTGAGTATTCAGCCGAACACATGAGGAACTTAAGTAATCACATGGAGGATGTAAGTAACCACATGAAGAGATCAAGTAACCATGTCGAGTGATCGTGTCAAGTGGACACAATATCAAGAATCCACAATATCAAGTGACTATAAATTGAAGTGATAAAAAAGTCACGTGACTATTTATAACTTAAGGAGTAGTGAATATTTAAAATTCTAACAGCTATATTTTGAGCCATTTACTAAAAATTCATAGCATTTAATGATTCTCAATTGGAGTAATCAGCATGAGGATTACATTAGGAATATTCAAAAATGACTAGTTTGAGAAGGATATATCTTAACTATTATATCAACTTGTAGATAGTACCTAGAGAGATTAAAAGTGGTATACTGATCACATGAGGCACTTCACTGTATACTTCCATGACACTAAGAACTTATACTTCACTATGAAAGACTCATTAAAATATTTTGAAGGGTAGATTTAAATAAAATTGATCAACCAAAGCTAATAATATTGAGGTGCTTTAACTCGCTCTATTCACCCCCTTTCACTCCCTATATTTTAGTTTAATTTCAATATTTATTTATAATATCATATAACTCCCTGAGGCCTTACATACAGAGTCTATGCCAAAACATACTGTGTGTATTTTTCTATAAATGATAACTAAAAAAATTCCTGGTGCTCTCATGAATAGAGGAACTTTTACTGGTCTATGTTCTGGAGGATTAGATGTCACCTTACATTTATTAGATTTGAACAAAAATAAAAAAATTCGTATTAAGATTTTGCACGCGTTAACTCCTAAATCTTTGATTCCTGATTTAAAGCTTCTATGATACCTATGAAAAAAATATAAACATGGGAAGTGGATTTAATTATTCTAGTTATTTGTTTTAAAGTCATCGAAATACTTTTTATAAAATCTTTCTTTGAAAATAACTTTGGAGAAAAAACTTTGAAATTATTTTGATAATAGAATAAGAGTAATATTGGAAATACCTTTTAAAAAATTTATAAAAATAACTTATGATTTAAAGTACTATAATAATTTTGAAAGTAATTTTGTTTAAAAATTTCTTTAAACGTAACCTAGTTATTTTTAGAAAACATTACATATGCTTTTGGAAACAAAAATATTATAATAAATTGAAACATTAAAGGCTATCTTGGGCCTACCCACTTACCGTGGGATGGGTTCACTCCCCAATTATCTAACATATTTACAACATTCAAGTTCCTAATTTTATAAAAATAATTCTAATCTTTTTTTACATACTTATAAGTTTTCACTAGGTTTTCTACATTAAAAATATTGACGATCTATTCAAAAATTATTGTGATTAGCTTTAAACTGGTAACTTAATTCATAGAAAACTTTATATTTTTTATCAATTGAAGTTCTCAACTTTTGTACATCTCATAATCATATAGTATGTTAATGAAATAATTATTAACATTCTATAAAAATTTTAATTCATTAAACTAATAAAAACCAATGAAATATTAGTTCCCTATGAGAAATATTTTTTTAACCTTAATAGTTACATACACAATTAATAAAAATCGATGCATGCATGATATTCCATGTGTTTCAGATTATGTCCACTTCTTATAAATGAAATCAATGATTTAATATGCACCTTTCAAACATGAAATGATCATTTTCATTATTTAAAGATGTTAATGTAAAATAATATCATAAATCGATAATAAATTTTATTTGAAATAAAAATCAATAATAATATTTCTTATATATGATCATATTTTTTCCCCAAAATAATTCTTTTTTAACTTTGAATATAGTGATATTTTCAACAAGTCAAAACAACACCATATTTCTTAATCATATATTACAAAAAAAATTCGGGGAATTTTCTAAGTATATATAATTATATACATAATTTTATATCTTTAAAATAAACAAATTCTCTTATGATACTAAGAGAAATGATGTTTTAAAAATGAAATAAATTAAAAACAAAATCCCATACAACTATATTTTAAAAGATGGAAAATATTTAAAAATAAAATGAAACCACCCCTTACAATTAATTTCCCAAATCGTAGAATTTTTAAGTAAATCCCACTTGTACGAAAGATATTATCATAATTAAAATGTTAATAAAATAGAATTTTCAAAATAAAATTATTAGAAATAAAATTTTATTTATAAAAATAACCCTTAATAGTATAGAGAACCAAAATCTGAAAATAGAATTAAAATATACTTTATAGAAATAAAAATAAATATTTGAAAACTAATATTTTCCCTTACATGATATTTGAAGACCACTTCCTCTAACCATTCTTCTTCCTATTTTTGCAGCTAAAACTCTCATACTATCACCGAAAGGGGAAGGAAAGAATATTGCCAACCTTGAAGTATACCTCATCCAACAAACCCTCTATTGATACACTTAGAGGGACATAATATGACATTATAATATTTCAACCTATGTGGAGATCTTATTGATCCATTAATCTTACTATACAAGATGATAATTAATTTGTTTATATTGAACTCTTCTTTCGCTACATACTTTAATTTGAAGAAGATAGGAAAAAAAATCAAACAATGAACCAATTGGTGTTTTAAGATACCAAATCATGAAAAATCTCTGACAACAAGTGAGAAAATGAATACATGCATATTAAATTTTTCAAAGTCACAAAAACTGTGTCAAATAGATATAGTTACAACTATTAGCAACACCCAAAATCATTAATGAAGAAGAAAACCACATAGTAGCAACTAAAAATCTTGGAAAAGGTGTATTGAAAACTCTATTAAACATCGACATTCAGATAAACAAAAAGAAAAATCAAATACATGCTAGAAATACACTAAAAAAAATCTATAGGATATGATTCAAAAAATCTAGAAATTTAATTCAAAATATCTACATGTAGATCTGTCCAACACAAGGATATTCCCAAATTCGAAGGTTTCATTCTCCAAAATCTTGTTTGAACCCTAAAGACGACTTAGAGATGACCTTTCTTCAATCCGAGTTCAGACATTCATCCTAGAACATGATATCTTTCATACCACTTGTTGTCACTCGAACCATCGAACAATGCTCAACTTGTCTCCTTTGACGTCAAATTTCTACCAAACCTAAGCAAGTCCCAATTTCCCCTTAACATGATTTTCATTTCAGTTTACCCCTTTTTTATTAGTATCGATCATTTTTTATACCATTGTTTTTATAAAATAATATACATATATATATATATTAAAAAATTCATTTAATCGTTATATATATATATAATTTATTTTGTTTCAAATCAAATACAAATAATTTAACAATACTTATTATACAAAATATTGGGATTTAATTAATTTTTTTAGACAAGAATATTCATAATTTTATAACTAAAAATATTATATTAAAAATTAATATAATCAAAATAATATTCATGGTTTATATTCTTTCAAAAAATTAATAATAATACTTTCATTTTCCATATAATTTAATTATATTTTTTAAAATCATAATTTTTTTTAATTAATAATTTCATATTTACAATTATAATATATTTTCTATAGTATGAAATGACTTTACTAAAATAATTTTTTTAATGGTAATAAATTTTTAAAAATAATCTCATATTAATTTTATCATAATTTAAAATTATAACATAGATAATTTTGAAAAGTTATGATATAATTATTTATATAATTTTATAAAATATTTATTTTTTTAAAAAAATAAATTAAATGTATTTAAAATAATACTCATATATAAATATTTTTACAATTACCTTACTAATCAATGTATATGATTAATAAAATATATATATATATATATATATATATTAATTTATTATGATAAAAAATAAAATTTCATGAAATGTAAAGTAATATATTATGTTTTTGAATCAAAACATATTTTTTTATTTGAAAATATTTATAAAACCTCATTATTAAATTGTTAAATAATAAATTACTATTTAAATTTCTAGGGATGTCACATATCTTGTAGATTTGTTAGTAAATGCCCTTAATTTTAATTAAAATTACTTTATAATTTTTTCTTATTTCTTTTACTCTTGTTATCACATGAATAAATGTGGAAAAGGTTAATTGTAGCTCGAACTTATTTGTGTGTTTTGGTATTTTTAAAACTTGATCTGGTTTGTGGATCATGTTTAGTAAGTTTTAAAAAACCTATTGGAAGTCGGTGATTGTCTAGTGGATTGGATAAAGTTTAAGCATGGAACTATAATTTTTACTTTAAATTAATATATGTGGTCTTCTTTCTTTTCTTACTCCATTTTTAAAACTATTTTCACCTATTTATCTTCATTTGTTTTAACTAATTATTTACTAAAATAGGATTTTAAAAAAATCTTTGATAGTTAATATTTACAAGTGATATAATATTTTTTGTATGAGTAAAATACTTTCAAACATTAAACGTATTTCAAAATAGTTTTCACTGGGTTCTGATCAAACCATTGAGGAACTGTTTCAATGCATCAAATTGTTTATACCTAATTTATTTATTAACTCTAATGTTTTATTTGATAGTATTTTTAAATTGGTATTTAATATAAATTTAAATTGGAAGATCAATTCACTAAATCTCTTGGTATCCATTAAGAAAAAAAATTGAAAATTGAAAATTGAAAATTGAAAATTAGTAATTAATAATTAAAAAATAAAAATTACTAATTACTAAATAATAATTAAAAATTAAAAATTAAAAATTATTTATGTTTTTAAATAATTATTTTTAACCAATTTAAATTAACTAGTAATTAATAACTAGAAATAGTTTATATAATAAATAATTATCAATAATAAATTATTAATTATAAATAATTAATGATTTATAATTTTTTCAGTTCAATTTTTAATTCCATATTATGGATATTCCAAAATTTTAAATGGGTGGAGAGTGAACCCTTACATGACTCAAAATCTCTAGAATACGGGTCCTGAAGGACCAGAGGCAGAGTGTCTTATAGAAGTGTCCCAAATACCCCAATTGAAACGGCCCATTTAAACTTTGCTATCATTTTTCCACATCCACTTCACCCTATATTTGTGTCCACTAGATTTCAAACTATTCTTTAACCTATTTCATGCTTTATGGCTGTTAACTACTGTCAGTGATTGGTCACACTACTGTAGTTTCCCCAATTATCTCCTTACATTCTACTATCCTCTAGAGTGACTGCCATCAAATCATGCCACACTCTATCAGGTTTAGAGTTCCTCCAACACAAAACTAGAATGCCCAAAATATGATTTCTCAGAGTCTCATTGGATTAATGGACATAACAATTATTAATACACTTCTTATACCTGACAATTAACACTCAATTTATTTTTTAAATAATATATAATGATTAATAATACATAATTCTTTAATATAATAAATTTCTATATGGGGTTTTAAAAAAAATCGCTAAAAATATATAAATAATTAAATAAAATTATATATTTATTAATGGTTTAAACCATCACTAAATAGAAGCAGTTTTTTTAAAAACCTCTTAAATTTAGAAACAGTTTTTGAAAATTTATATTAAAAAAATTAAACCAAGAAATTTGGAGTTGGTTTTTAAAACCTCCACAAAAAATATGTCACTTTTAGTAGTTCATTGATTAGGTGAATGTTATTTTAGAGGACATGTGTGAACCCAAATAAATACTTTATTGTGTAAAAAATGTGAAGAAAATATTGATAGGTTTACCACCACATTTCAATTTGACGGATTCAATGATTGAGGAAAAGTTTCAAAAGATTATATCATTAGATAATGTTTATATAATTATTATTGGATGTAATGTGATTATTAATTAATTTTAAACTTTGGAAAAGTAGAATTACAGATAAGTATCATTCATGGAAATAAATAATATTACAGTTAATAATGATTCTAAAAAAATACGGTTGAATACATGATTAAATTCCTCTCATAAAATTTGAAATGGGGAAGTGGAAAGTTCAAATAGAATCTTTCAATCATGGTCCTTATTTTTTTACATAATAGAATCTATATTGGAAGTGTCCTAATATGTTCTGAGTTTAAAATTATGATAATGTTCCTAGAAATAATTAATATAGATATATGGGAATGTAGAAAAACGTCAAACAAAATTTATTTAAGAAGAAATATATTTTATAAAAAGATAATAAATTTGAAGAAAAAAAGAAGATGAACTATATAATTTTAAAGAAATTAATATTCAAGTTATTATTGATTTAGAAATCATAAATTTATGATTTAATCATTGAAAATTAATTTGAATTTGTGAGTTTTGAAAACCTCAATCTTAACTTTGGGTCCACACATGAAGAGATAGATGTATGGAGAGAAAAAGGATGGATAATTATATGGTATATAATTCTAAGATATATATAAAAAAATAATAAGAATAAAAAATTGATTTGAAGTCTAGAAGTGAGTAGCATAAATTTTAGATGTTAAAAATCTTGGAAAAATTCATTGTGCTTAAGCAAAAAGAGGAACAGTAGAACTGAATCATTAATGGTTTCCCTAATACATTTAAATAATGAGTCAAATTAATTGAATAACTTAAAGGTAAATTCATTAAATATAGTAGAAATATTGATAATCAAGTAATATTTATGACTTCTAGCATGACTTTAGGGATTTGACTCACACTGTCCATGTAAGGAATGAAGGAGAAGCTTGGATACCCCTCTACTAAAATTGATTACTAAAACAATAAAAAAGAAACTATCAAGAATATAAAAAATATGGGGTTTAATAAAAAAATAAAGGCCATCATGGATGATGCATATCTAAAATTACTCACTATGAGGAAGATGATTTACTTGGGAGAAACCAAAATGAGAACCTGAGTACTGATGAAGAGAAAATAAAGTATACCTTAAATCAGGTGTTATTTTTTTAGATAGATGGTGCATAGAAAATATGTTTTTTCTATAATGTTGAGTCACTTTAATATAAAAAAGTATTTATTAAAAGAAGGAATATATGAATATTCTTATTTTGTTTTCGATGGATGATATTATTAGTATGAATGTTGTGAACACAAATCCAAGAATTAGTCATCAAGGATATAAAGGAATATGGAACCGAAAAATCAAATTGGAAGTAAAAAATAGTTAAAGTAACCATCCATCATGATAAGAATGAAAAATAAATTCATAACATTTCAATATTAGAATGATAAATCATATATAGATGAGAAACTATCCTATCAACTGACAAATGATTCCAAGGATAAAATCTCAGATTAAGAATAAAAGGGTTAAAAATGTAGTAATAAGATATATTTATTTCAAGGTAATAGTTAGAGGTAAATTATATAATATTGACATCATATGTATTTCACATTTTATGTGAAATAAATATCTTTTTATAGGAACCAAATATGATGGGTATAGATTCATAAGGTTAAATACTGATAAATGATTGAATATCATTATCTCTTCAAAAGACAATATCATAGGAAAGTAAATTCAGATTCCAAAATTGTTATTTGTTTAAGAAATTATTCACAATTTATTAAATGTAAGTTAATTTTGTGACATGTGGAATGTAACAAATTTCCCAAATAGGGATTCTACCATCAAAAGAAAGGATGAAGTAATTGTGATACAAAGAAAGTTCATGGAGGAAACGATTTATCACATCAATGATAAAAAATACAAGATTTTTCCATCCATGGAAGACAAAAACTATTTATGGTTAAAAATGATTATCCACTTGAAAAAAAATCATTGAAAAATTTTGTGTAGAGTGAAGGTTTATTTGAAACCTCTAAGATTACATGTTATGATACTCATACATGTTATGTTTTTTAAAAGGTAAATATATTTTAGAAGACAAACAAGCATAAAAAATAAGTCAATGTGGTTTTTATAATTGGTGAATATTAATATTTTTTAGTTGATATTACTGAGGTAATATAGTGGAAAAAGATACTATATACTCTTTATTGATGGATATGAAAAAATGGAATGGTTGATGGTGATCAGTCAAAAATATGAGGCATCAATCTTCATTAAATATTATATTTCATTAGAAAAAAAGATTTGTGGAAAAATAATATTGAAATTTAAAATTGAAAATGACATAGGGCTCACTAATATCCAAAAGAATTTTTATATTAAGAACTAAATTATAATATATAATGTATTAAAAGTGAGAGATCCTTAATAAAATAACATAAATAAGATAAATTTGAAAATCAATAACATGGATTAAATAATTTTCATTGAAAAAGTCATACCAAAGACATTTTGGAGAGAATAATTCATGGAATATATATATATATATATATATATATATATATATATTAATATACTATTGTTATGTTAAAATGAGGTTTAAACTCATTAAGAGGCATGACATGAGAATAATATGACATTTAAGCACATTCATATTATCAAAAGCAATTATTTTATTCTCAATAAAGATAAGTTACACTAGAATTTTGAATTTTATGGAGATGGAGAAATTTTATTTGGTTATTTATATAATTTATGTATTTAAAAATGAAATAAAAATATATTGTAAGAATACATGAAATACATGATATCACTATTATGGAAAACAAGAGTATTCTTTAAATAGGTAGTGGGAAAATTTTGGAAGAACAAGTTGATGATTTGGGATGCTTGGGGGGGGGGTTGATATTGATTCATATAAAGAAACAATTGATAAGGATGCTAATTTTTTTTCAACATCAAGATAATTAATATTAAGGGATGAAATTGATAAAAACATAGTTGGTGATAATCCATCTATAGTTAAAACAATTAGAGTAAAGGCCCTACAACAAACATAACTCTTATAACTAGTTCAACCTAATTTTTTTAGTGAAGATACTAAAAATTATAGTTGGATAAATGATATATATGAATATATTGAATAAATTTTGAATAATAATACTATATAGATTTTTAAGGATTAAATAATTTTTTTATCAAAACCAAGTGAGTTTTTTGGAAAAAACTAAGCAAATAAAAAAAAATATTTGAATTAATATGTGAATAACATTCTATAGATATTCTCAAATTAAATTTATTTATTTTAAAAAAAAATATCTCACATGTATATATTAGAAATGATACATTCATTTTTCTATATAATTTTTTAAAATAAATTAAAGGTCTTCTAAATTGATATGTAATTTTAATTTCTTAAAAACCAAAATATAGTGGTGGATTAAGAAACTGGATTTTATTTCATTGAGAATTATGGAATATGAATACATGAAAACTAATTAATATTATACATGACTCTAATAGATAAATAAAAAACTCAAATTATTTTAATTAAATTGAATTCTCCTTTTATAGTCATGTTTGATAATTCGAGAGCTATAAATATTAGAAATGACTATATTTTATTTGAAAATGAATCCCATTGAATTTAAATATCACTTTATTAATAAATAATTTATAAAAGGTTTGGTGATATTAGAGTATGTGCATACTAAAATTCAATTTAGGAATGTTATAGTGAAGTCACTTTCCAACTAATTTTATTGAGGTACATCAATTTTCTCTTGATGTTTAACCATCTCCACCCACTTGAAAGGTTAGAGGTGGGACCCGCACTCCCCTAAGTTGATTACTTCTTGGCATAATGTATTTTCCATTTAATATTAATACGTGTTAAGGGTAAGGTATTTTTCATCTCATGAGATGATTATTTAATTTGTTAATCTTTTTTTTCACCTTTAAATAAAATCTATTTGGGTATTTGAAAAAAGGGGGGAATCAATCAAGATCATAATGTGGGATATGTAAATGCTTTAAGGGAGACATAATAAAAATGATAGTAAGTGTTTCTCAAATAATTTAAAAAGGGAGAGAGTGTTTCTATAAGGATATAAATTGTGGGACAATGAATTGATGTTTTAAGAAGGGGTATAAGTTGATTTTGATTATGACACACAATTAGGTTGATTTGTTATAACATGTTTTATCAAAGAAAAAGTGAAGTGGAATAATATGCGATTTTAAGTAATATGGTTATAAAAGTGGTTCATTGATAAAATTTCCAAGTAGATGTTATTTCTCACATATAGAACGAATCATATGGGAACATAGTTAATTAATAGTGATTTAATATAACATAATGTGGTATTTCTAGATGATAGATTTTTTAGAGAAGTTTTTGGTAAAATTGGGGTTTTCTATGAGGCAGTGTTGTCAGTAATTGTGTGTTTGAAGATAACCCAAAGGGGGATATTGTTATAAAAAAATAAAATTTTGCATATATGGTTGTTTTTATTGATAATTAACTCTTAAAATAAACAAAACATTATTATAAATTGATATCATGTAATTCTAATAAGTTTAGTGGAAGTTATAGAGGTTTTTCTTAGTAATGAAAAAAATTACATAGTAACATATATCAATTTATTTCATAACAAAAGTGGAGAAGAATTTGTCAATATGGTTTTAATTCTACCAGGGAATATTGGAAAACATTCAATAGTTATCAGGCCACAAAATGTTTTCTCATGCAACAAGAATTTTGGATTTCATCATGAATGTTACAGTTCCATCATAATTTACTGGTAAATGATATTTATAGATGTCTAAACATGACGTAAAATTCTGATTATTAATTTATCAAAGTTTATTTTTAATTTTTTTAGGAGTAAAGGAACAACTCTAACAAACTATTACAAATATAATATGTCTATGTTAATAAAATTATGTATATTTTAGTTCCCATGATAAAGGGTAGGATTTCAGAATTAAATGAAATAATTTTAATCTAATTTTGAAAGTATAATTATTGGTATTTTACCATGATGTTGAAAGAATTATAAATAATTTATTGAAAGTCAACATGTATATTTTCTGTTGGAATTATATAATGATATATTCTCTTATGGAGAAAAATAAAATATAATAATATAAGAGATAATTGAAAAGATCATATTGGTGATAAATTTAGAAAGCGTTCTTACTAAAAAATCCAAAAATATGTGGGTTATGATTTATAAATAAAGATAAAGGTATATGTATAGATTTCCATTTTTTAATGTAGGATTGTATTGCTTTAAAAATTTAGGTAAAACATTTAATTTTGATTTTTGAATATCAATTTTTTTCATTTGATTGATAAGTGATTTCTTCATGAGTGAGAGAGTAGAGAGTACTCATTCTTGTGAGAATTGTGAAACTAGAGGCACAATGATCCCACTATAAATTTTTAAGCATAATTTGTATGATTATTGTTAATTTTAGTACAGTAGAACATTTTTGATATTATTCCCCTTGGATGTAAATCAATGAGGGTGAACCAAGTAAAATTACTTGTGTTCTTTTTTTCCATTTTCATTTCTATATTCAACAGGGGGAGTTACGTTTTGAAAAATCAAAAACAAAATCATTAGAAAGGGATGTCTTAATTTTTCATACCTCGATTTAACCACTCTCAGGGTATCATTCTTTATGTGGGACCAAAAACACCCATATTAAGATAATAAATATTTACCAAACATTAAATAGAATAATTAAACTTTTATCCAAAGATAAAATTATTCAATCATAATGTTTATTATATGGGTTCATATCATCTAATGAATTATAACGCTATAGTTTATGATGAAATAATTTATTTATTTCTTATTTTTGTCATCTATGATAAAAATATTATAACTAATAGAAATATATATCCTAAATTATTCATTCCAAATCCCATATAAATAGAATTATTTCAATATGAATATTCACTAACCTCCAAATAATAAGATTTTTTTTCAGTAAATTTGTATTACTTAGCCCTTTTAAGGTATATCATAACCATTTTTATTTCTTTCCAATGATTCAACATTGTATTAATTTTATACCTACAAAATATTTGAACTAAAAATGAAAAATAAAAAATAGAAATAGCTTAAGAAATAATAATTCTTTATATAGTTGAAAAATAAGGAATGATTTTACTTTTCAAAATTTTCAATTAGTTATTTTTAGGTCTATTAGGAAAATTTTCTATATTTTAGAAATAAGAGTTGCAATAAGTGAGAATTATGAATATTTCTAGAACATTCTCAATGTATGAATTAAACAATAACTCTAGTTTCATTTTTATATCTATCTTAGAGAAAACATAGATAAAAAACATATAATGTTTATATTAGATCCTTAATTTCATATTTTGGAGAAAGAAATATATTTTCTTCATGTAAAATCCCGAAATCACAAGTTATGAGAAAATTTTCATATATATATATATATATATAACTAAAAACTAAATTCTCTCTCACTTATGTTAAGGTATATGAATTTTTCAAGATATTTGATTTTATGAAACCAAAAGAAGAAAAAATATAACAGATTTTTATAAACAATTGGTGGTATGTTGTTAATAGTCAACATATTAAATTATTTAATTTTTAAATCAATTGATTACCCTTTTCACTTCTGAATACTCCAGATGGACACATATATACTTCTCCCTAAATATTTTCATTTAATAATTAAATTTTTATTTCTATTTGATAAACCTATGTATCAAAATGATATATTAGATCCATGATTTTCTTGAATAATCCATATAACAACCTTTCTTTTATTACACACTTAAAACAGATTTATTACGTATAATTCACTTGATACAACATATAAGATCGATAGGTCTAGTGTCTTTGGAGCTTATGAACCTTACAAAACAACTTAGAACATAAAACACACAACATCTTTATTGACTACTGTAAGAACCCGAGTTTTTAGAATGGATCAAAATCCCAACCCTATTTCAATTTTTGACTTGTTCCTGAGAGAACTGGGAAAATCTGGGAAGTTCTGGAAATTTCAAGACTACATGCCATGTACTGTAAATTACACGCCGTGTATGGGTTGGGTGAGTACCAACCATCTGCTTGCCAATTACATTCCGTGTGATGACCATGTAGGAATTTCTTACTACACGGTGTGAAGTTATAGACAAACCATGTACCCTTGACCGTGTGGAGGCCATATATGGTGTGTAGGCCTGTTGGTAGGGTAGAATTGTTTTCGCTGGTACACTCCGTGTACTATTTGTACATGTCGTGTAGAGGGGTTGTGTATCGGGATATACATGGTGTATTGGGGATGTCAGCTGAGTAAAGAGGTACACACTGTGTAGTAAGTCGACAAGTCCTCAGCGAAATATCAGCTGCCTTATGAACATTAAAATGATACACAGTGTGTAGTTATATGTACCTGTCGTGTAATTTATTTTTTTCCCCACTAAAATAGGTAGTAGCCTCATTTTGAGGTAGAAACCCAAACCCTTGACAGGTTTGAGTGGGGAGATCTAACTAGAGATCATTTTTGGTCCCGATCATCCATCTGAACTCTGTTTTGATCACTGTCAGATGCGTTGGAACCCTCTCAATAAGGACTTGATTCTTCATGAGACGTCTGTCTTGATTTTTTTATAGAGAGAGTTATAGGGGTTTGATAGGGTTTGATTATTTTTTATATCTACCGCATTTTAGACATAATTGGAGGCTTTTATCGGAGGAGTATCATCATACGAGTCTCAGGTAAGTGGTGCATACCTCTTTTTGTTTTTTCACAGACTTTTGGGTGGTGTGGCATTTGGTTCATTTTCATGTATTTTTGAGACTGACCCTGTATTACCTATTATTACTTCTTCAACTATTATTTGACCTATGGGATGCCTTTGGGTATTCCATGTTACCTGTTTTGATTGAGTGGGGCAGGGTAAGTGGTTGATTCTCATCGATGAATTTTGGTCGTGGAATGCCAAAATGGTTATTATTGTTTTTGTATTCTTTAAACTGCTGAGTATAGTTTATTGAACTTGGATATGAATTGTTGGATAACTTAAATACCTCAATGCTGGTATGGGACTTCACTTTCTTAGTGAAATTCAACTGTTTAGATTGTGTTTCCTATTTATGTGTTATGTTTAAATCTGTTATATATGTAATTCTGAATTGCATATGCTGGAACCTTTGGGTTGTGTTGGGAAAGGCCCAAATATTTCTGAGTTATGATGATCACAAGTTAGGCTTGGTCCGGGTTACTTTGGGTGATTTTGACCACTGTATTGGGCATCAAGGGTGTCAGTTTGAGGGAGGATGACTATCGAGTTGAAAATGGACCAACTTACTAGGATGACGAGGCCATCAGAATTCAGCAGTAATGTCACAGGGACATGAGGTGTCAGAGGTGTTGTGGCTTGGGTACTATTTTGGTGATTACTGCTCACCCAGAATTATGAGTAGTGAACACAAATAGAGACTCCTTGATGAGGTGGTTTTGACCACTCGTGTGGGTACAGGCCCCCATTTGTTGTGGTTTAGTTACTATTGGTGGGGGTGCTTTTCATAGGAAGCCACATGGGAGGTGAGGAGCCTTTAGGGGATATAGTTTAGGCTATCGGGTTGGGGGAAGATGATTACCATTATTTTGAGGGAAGACATTGTTGTCCCTCCGATATCATTATTTGAGGGCAAACATCGATGTCCCTCTGGTTACTTATTTGAGGATAGGTATCGTTGTTCCTTCGGGTTACTATTTATTGGGAGTGGATTTGGGATGTCGGTACTTGAGACATGTCGTGTCATGGGGCACATGGTTCCGGGTTACCTGACAGAGATTCCGGCGTTGGCCAAAGTAGGTGACACTCCATGGTGGCTGCAGAGCACCAGTGGAGTTTGTGTTTATTTGTGCATCTTACTATTTATAGTTTTCCATATAACTGCATGCCTATTTATACACATATATTAGGTACGCACCATTGGGTGGTATCCTACTAAGATTCGTCTCACGCCCTGCACGGGGCGTTCGTGACATGTGCAAACTTTATGGATTTACATGCAAGAAAGAGAACAGCTTCAGGAGATGAACTATATTATCTCTCACATGGGGATGGTAGGGACCTTTAGGTCTTTCCTAGTTGGTGTTTACTTTGTTTTTATTTATGTCCTGTATCAGAATGCTTACTTGTTTTGTAGCTACATTTGGTTATCCATTGACACCCTTTTTCATATGGATATGTATGAACTGTTTTGGATGCATGTTTTTTGTTCAGTAGTATTTATAAGTGATCAGCATGCTATTGTGTTTACTTTTCGCTGTAGTAGTATATATTTATTGCTTCTTCTGTTTATTTATATTGAATGCCTTTTTGCTCTGTGGGTCTGGTTCGAGTCTACTGAGTCATTTATTCCACCACATTTTTATTACTATACTTATTCAAGTACCCTTATTATCATCTGAGAGGGTATAACCTCCCCACTATACCTATAAATGCCTTTTTCTACTAGTCGACAACCTTTGGCGTTCAGGGATGTGCGCCTAAGGTAGTAACACCCGACCCATTTATCACTGTTCGGGTGGATGTTTGGGTCCAGGTCGTTACAAAGTGGTATTAAAGGAGTTTTTGATAGGGATTTAGTAGTAGTGTTTCGCTGGCTACTAATGATATTGATACTTCCCTTTTATTTTCTGCTGGTTTTACTATTTGGGATATGGTAGACTGGAGATAAGTTGTTATTGGAATTGAGTTTCTAAATTGTTCTTGGGTGCCTACAGCCCTCGGTATGAGGGATGAACCACGTTTCCATGGGTGGGAATTATTGTATACTTTTCTCAGATTAGAGTTTATATGATTTACAACTTGGTGGATCACTTATTGTGTGATGTTATTGATTTTGATGAGTAACCCTTGACCCGATATGGTAAGGGAGAGTTGGACCTTGGTCTGGTATCGTATGGATTGTTTTATTGTCTTTTGATAAGCACATTTATGGGTTTTTCAATTTCATAACTGCATGTATGGTTTATGATGTGATAATACCATGTGAAAAAATGTCAATTTCCATGCTTTGTGTTCTCTTGAAATGTGAATAGGTGAAATTCCTGATAAAATTTCTTGTTTATTGCAATGTGTTATTCTAAGCTTTGTATATTTTTATAATTTCATGTGGAAGGGTATTTGGGTTTGGATATTATGAGAGCAGGCATGTACTATGGTTGAGGTGATTTTGATTACCAGGATTGGGCGACACGGTAATCGGTTTGAGGCAATGTCAATTGTTAGGACAGGTATGACATGAGGTACTTTTGATACATGACTCTGTTAAGGGCGGGTAAAAAGGCCACTAGGCTGGGATGCCATGGGGAATGGTTGCGGTGGGGGAGTGTAAGGGTAGTAGTTATGTGCTTCCTTTTACTACTTTACTTATCTGTGTTATATATGCATATATTGTTATGTATGTGGGTTTTCTAACCATTTATGGTATTTAGTGGGTTCCATTTTGGGTGACACAGATGGAGCATCAGATGGGAGATGGTACAATGCCGCATGAGAAGGATCTGGTTCAAGATATGGTGCAGGTAGAGTAGGAGCCGCAGGTATATGCTCAAGGAAAAGGATCAAGTTCATGATCTAGTGTAGGTAGGACAACAACTGGGTTTGATAGAGTTCAGACAATGTCTCAACGCGCAGGTCTGAGCTAGCCTGGTACCTGTCTTGTAGGGGAGCGAGAGAGGTGCATAGGTGTTTCCCTCTAGAATTTGGGGATGAACTCCTTGATTGAAGGTTCAAACATTCCAATCAGTTTCTAACGGGTTTGTTCATCGAACTCGAAACAACCAATGATTCCACATCCATTTGGACCTAATTTCCAAAGGTAGGCGCTCATTAGTTGTGGACTGATGAGGCTTAGGAATTTGCATTGGTCTAGAGGATGGGAGGTCAGACTCATCACACCTTTTTTAGGGGAATTGTTGTCTACTCCGGGACTCTCTTTAGATATTTAAGTTATGTCCATGAATCCTTATTACATTACCAAGTAGAAAAATGAGCTTTCCTTTAGATCTGACAATCAATGATTGATATGGAGAAAATTTAAATAATCTTTTATATGTATTCTAGGTTCTTCATTGATAGAGAATCATCTGTATTTTTTAGAGAATCTTAGTCTATGGTATCCTTTGATACGTAAAAGTCTCTTGGTCATTATGATGACCATACTGGTTTCAAAGCCACTCAGTGGGGCACTTAAAGTTTATTTTCATTCATAAGGACATGAATTATTTCAAATTTGGGATTGTACTCATAGATGGGATGCCTACGTATCCTTTATTTTGGAAAAGGAATCAGAACCCACATAGTTCAAGTAAGGGAGTATGATGTTTATGATTGATGGATCAAAGAAGGATGTCATAATTACTGTTATACTCTATGCTCACGTGAGTCATACTCGGTGTGAGAAATAAGAGGTATTGGTAAAAACCAGAAAATTGTGCCAAAAAAGATGCAATCATAAGAAATAATGTGGGGCTTATGTATGTATGAATTCCCAGATAAATGAAGATTAGGATTTACTTCAGGGAAGAAATCCAAGAACAAGGTCCATAAAGGTATATATGCTTCATGGAGATTTGAATACTCTAACTTGGGGCTTACTCTTGAAAAGGAGGCCCAAATTAGGAGAGAACTTATTATTGGGTTTTACTATTGAGAAGGAATCCCAGATCAAAAGTAAATTAGGAATGGTTGAGAGAGAATTAAGGGACTTGGGGCTTACTCATAAGGAGGATGCCAATATTTGAGACTGGGAATTATTTTTGAAAAGGAGGACCAGGTTAATGAGGACATGGGGCTTACTCCTAAGGAGGATGCCCATACAATGAGAATTATGACTGGGGATTATTTCTGAAAAGGAGGCCCAGGTTTGAGAATTATAGTTGGGGCTTACTCCTAAGGAGGATGCCTATATTTGAGACTGGGGATTATTCCTGAAAAGGAGGCCCAGGTTAATGATGACTTGGGGCTTACTTCTAAGGAGGATGCCCAAATTAGGGTACTTGGGGGTTACTCCTAAGAAGGAGGCCCAATTAAGAGAACTTGTTATTGGGGCTTACTCCTGAAAAGGAGGCCCAGATTAAGGGAAATTATGATTGGGGATTACTCCTGAAAGGGATGCCCGTGGTTAATGAAGACTTGGGGATTAATCCTAAGGAGGATGCCCATATTTGGAAATTATGACTGGGGCTTACTCCTGAAAAGGATTCCCAGGTTTGAGGATTATAGTTGGGGCTTACTCCTAATGAGGATGCCCAGATTTGGGAATTTTAAGATTGGGGCGTAGTCCTGGAAAGGATTCCTAGAATTAATGGGAATTATGACTGGGACTTACTCATGAAAAGGAATCCCATTTTAGGGGGTTCTCTCATCTTTAAAGGATGAGGTTGAATGAATGAAATATCAATCTTTAGTGACAAAAAGATATGAAATTCACTAGGTTTTGAAAAATGTTCCAGAGAGTTCCTTTCAGATAAGGAAGCTGCATCAAGAAATCATTCCATAAATGGCTTTGAAGAGTTTCTTGAAGACTGAATCATGAATAAGAGAGGTAGAATGGCATAAGAGGGGTTAAATGGGCAATAAAGGCAGCCAAAAATGTAGGGGTGCGCAAGTCCTAGCAGGCGCCCATGTACTGCGTGGGCGCGCAAGTCCTGGTCGCGCTGGTATACCTGCGCGACACATGGGTACTTGTGCATTTGTAAACCATCATGGTAATACTTGGGCGATCCTTGACCAATTCCTTTAGAATTATCCTGAGGTACTTCCAGAAGAGAGGCGCGCAAGTTTTGGTGAGGAAGTAGGGCGGCGCACAAGTATGCTCATTTCCCTTAAGGGTAAAACACTTTAGGCGCGCAAGTGTTAGTGAATTCTAACACTTAGACCTTACTCCTCTTGTTTAGACCTTCCATTCTAGGTAAAGAATTACCTTAGAAGTGTTCAGAAGACCTGAATAAGAGACTTGGGCATTCAGAGCTCTAAATCTGAATTCTGGAAAAAAATCCCTCCCTAAATGGGGGGCCCACAGGGTCTATTTATAGGCTAGAGAAGACCCCGGGTAGTTATCCTTTAGGGTGGTCAAGTCACTTGCATGACCATTAGGTGGCGCGCAAGTATACTTGCGCGATAGTGATGGATCTTGCGCGACCCCTGTGCTTTTGAAGCCTTGTTCATGGATTTGTCAATTTTTGATGTTTTCATCAAAGGATGAATCAATTTGTGATAAGTTATTTCCATTTCCATTCTTGTAGACAATGTGATGAAAAATGAGCTTCAAAAAAATTCCCCCCTCAGAGTTGGATCCAAAAGAAATGAGGATGTGACTCTGAGGAAAAGAAGAAAAACAAAGGGAAAGAGGTGCGCAAGTGTGAGACGCGCAGCTGTCGTCACGCAGGTGTACATCACACAGGGATCGAGCGCACTGGCTTTAGGCATTCAAGGGTGTATCCTTGCCTATAAATATGCAGCCCCATTTCCATACAAAGCATCCGGAATTCAAACCATCGAGCTCTCGCCACGCAGGTCACCTTCGTCGCACAAGTTGCTCTTTTTTCTGATGTTTCTTTGATGTCACGCTACTGTATAGGTATTTGGACTTGCGCGGTAATAATTGCGCGCCAAAAAAACTTGCGTGGCACATCCATACTTGCGTGTCAAAATTAGACTAGAACGGCTTAATGCCTTAGCCTTTTTTTTCAAAAAGTTTCACAAAGTTTATGAAAAATCAATCCATTTAAGATTTAATTTATTCAACTCTTTTTCAGATTTAATGGTTCCCAAAAGAAACGGAACGGCTGATGGACTTGATAGCAAGTGTATTTATGACATGATGAACATTATTGTCCAGGATTACTATGATATCTATGACATCACTCTCTTATATTTGGCTAAGTACTTGAAGAAATATCATCTTAATTTCCCACAGAGCATCTACCTGCCTCTATATGGTCATGGTCATCTGCAAGGAGTCAATGTTCCAAATGAAAAGAATTATATTCCTGAGATGCAGCTGCACTGTTACTCCTCTATTTCGGTTATGCTGTGCATTAAGAGCAACAACATTGGGGTGAAATTTCAAAAATTTTCTTCATGCCATTTCCTTGCAGATATGAAAATGGAAAACCCATGGGCTGAAATGTTTTCAACTGCCTGTTGGTGGAGAGAAGACAAATATGGTATTTAGAACAATATCTAAAAATAGTACTCTCTCCAAATGGCTCTTTACTTCCAACACTTTATTCTCAAATCCATGTATCCATCTTCCAAGTCTCTTGGACAGAAACAGAGTCACTGTTTGATCAGTAGAAAGTTTTATCAAACCGCACTCAAGAATATTCTTTTACAATTGTTCCAAGAAGAGCTGGTATCACTGCATCTCTTATGGTATCCAGTTGAATGAATTAATTCCAGGTGGCTGCTGATGAAGCTCGGGATTCCGTAAATCAAATGAAGAGTTATGTTGAAAGTCTTTTGTAATTCTTGAAAAAAAGAAGAGACTCCAGTCTATGGATGTCCCTCTAATTCTTGTGCATCAATGAAAAACACTTTCATCTTCAATCATTTGTTCACGCATTTTCCCGCTATCTGCTTTAGATTTTACCTAAGCCAATGGTCCTAGTAAGCATAGTTTTATTTTTACTAGGATTAGTGTAAATAAACCTACAAACATTGAATCTTTTAATTGCTCAATATTACGTAAATCATACAAAATGTATGTTTAGTGAGCTGGAACTTTAATTTTATTCCGAGTTCCTTTGTCTTTTGTGGGATGTTTAAAGTCATGAACATCAGACATAAAAAGGGTAATGTTTAAGGTCGAAATAGCTTTGACCGAATGAATTATAATTGACTCAATTCCTTTACAATTCATCTGAAAACATATTACCATAATCAAGTATGAGGGAAAATATGTAAACTATGACTTAAGAATATTTGAACCCGAGGAATGATATGAAAAAGATCTAAAAGGCATTAGAAGATGTAGTTCCCAAGATTGAAGTTACCATTATTTAACAAACCCGTTAGGGGGATGAATTATGTAGGGCCACCTAAGGGCATTCGCTGCATAGTCAAATAAATAGCATCCTTTGGCTGAAAAGGTCCGTTATGTAGACTACTTATGCAAGGCCACCTAAGGGCATGTGCCACATAGTCAGGAAAAATAACTCTCAGAAATTTACTTTCCTAGTGTTAAAAGCTAGTGAAAGTTTATGGAGATTAAAATTTTCAAAAGTATAGAGTTTTCTGTATGGAAAGAGGTACTTGAATATGGAGAAGATATTTCCGAACAGGATTATCGAAGAACTGGATGGATATCACTCCTACGAAGGTCTGAACCAAACGTAGGGAAGGATAATATAAACCATAGACTTGAATACTTTCAGATCATGAAAAAGGATATGGGAAAAATATGTTGAGGATGGATATTTTTGTGGATCCCTACATACTGTCATTTAAGACCAATAAGGACAAAAGAGGATTTCTTCCCAAGAATGAAGTTACCAGTATCTGAAAAACCTGTTAGGGGGTCGAATTATGCAGGTCCACCTAAGGGAATTGGTTTCATAGTCAAATAATAGTATCTTTTGGCTGACAAGTCTGTTATGTAGACTGTTTATGCAAGGCCACCTAAGGGCACATGCTGTATAGTCAGGTAAAATAATTTTCAGAAATTTGACATTTTTGTGACTAAATGTCAATAAAAGGGTTATGAAGATCTAGAAATATTTAAGGTTAGGATTATGACACATAAATATGGGTATTGTACAAGGTATACAAAGATACAAAGATCCATGCCAACCATAATCATGTTATGGCTGGGTCCTGAATTGAAATGTTGGACTTCACTACGGATCCCATAAGGATAGGAATCAAGCCATACGTAGTTCTTAAATTACAGTTTAATTTCGTGTGGGACAAAAGGATTAGAGATCTTAATTTTGGGTCATAGAGCTTGGACCATTGTATGAAATACACAGTGTGTGTTTTCTTGGGGACTTTTCAGCCAGCGGACTGAAAGAGGAATTTGGGGTTAGGCCCAAAAGACTTGGGGCTGGATTCGAGGGACACTCGAATGTTCCTATGTATCCCATAAGGATGGGAATCAAGCCCACGTAGTTCTAGAGATAACCTCTGTACAAATTTGGTTCGTACATGTGAAGGGTAAAAGGGTACTTTAGTGAAATGATGGTTTAACCAAAGATAAAAGGTTTGGGCATCTCCATGTATGCACGTAGTCTTTGAAATGAAACATGATTGGAAAAGAAATGTAAATAATTATTCCCTCTCAGGTGAGGGTATCAAAGAACATTGTAGTTTATTGTAATACTGGAAACAAGTGTTGTATAGTTTAACGTCGTATAGAAAGGACAAAAGTGAACCAATGTAAAGATATTGATTCTAGAGGTGGTTTCATGAATCAACATCATATGAGATGGAGGTGAAATGATTTTAAGAGATTGGTTTTGGGATTGAACCTTGGGAGGTTGCCTACGTACCCAGCCTAGATGGCAAGGATCAAAGTCCGCGTAGTTCAATTAAAGAATGAATTAATGATCAAGTTGTTCTTGGGGACAATGACCTAAAAAATGATGGTGTTGGGACTTACACATGGTTAGTAGCCCAAAGAGAGTGTTATGGTTTAAGTTTCCTCTAAGATCACGTGAGTCATACTAGGTGTGAGAAATAAGAGGTAACAACAACCCTAACAATGCATAGTTTAATTTCTTGTAGGACATATGAAGGGACTATGCAGTTTAAAGTCTTTCAGTTAGGACTATTGGTACTGCACAATTTAATGTCATGTAGTAGGGACAAAGAACAGTTTAATGTCATGTAGGACGTATTAAAGGACTTTATGTATAGTTTAGCGTCATGTAGTTAGGACGATGGGGACAATACAGTTTAATGTCATGCTGGACAAAAAAAAGACTGTGCAGTTTAATGTCATGTAGTAAGGACAAAAGAGTAAACCATTTAACGTCATGTCGGATGTAAGTTCAAATAGTTTAAGGTCATATGCATGGACCGTTGGTTATGTTGTTTAATGTCTTACTGGACGTAAGGGAATTTTATATAGTTTAGCGTCAGGTAGTTCGGTCTGTACATTTTAACGTCAGGTTGGACGATATAGAGACAATACAGTTTAACGTCATGTTGGACGATATAGGGATGATATAGTTTAACGTCATGTGGGATGAAAGGAAACAAATAGTTTAGGGTCATATGCTGGACCGAGGTGCAGTTTAAGGTCATACTGGACTGAGGTGCAGTTTAAGGTCATACAGGACCAAGGTGCAGTTTAAGGTCATACAAGACTAGGGTGGAGTTTAAGGTCATACAGGACCATGGTGCAGTTTAAGGTCATAGAGGACTAAGGTGCAGTTTAAGGTCATACAGAACCATGGTGCAGTTTAAGGTCATACAGAACCATGGTGCAGTTTAAGGTCATACTGGACCGAGGTGCAGTTTAAGGTCATACAGGACCATGGTGCAGTTTAAGGCCATACAGGACCATGGTGCAGTTAAGGTCATACTGGACCGAGGTGCAGTTTAAGGTCATATATGACCAATGATGATATATTTTGTGTTTATACAAAATACTTCTTCAACACTCTAGCATTGGTTGGAGTAGTGATGAGTTCTCCATCCATCGAGATTAGTGAATAAGCTCCATTGGAGTAGACCCTATGTATTGAGTAATGTCCTTCCCATTTTGGCTCAAGCTTGGGAGGTTTCTTTCCTGGTATCATTGGAGTTCTGAGAACTAATACCAATTCTGCCTGAGTGAATGAACGAAGATGAACTTTTTTGTTAAAATCTCGTGCTATTCGATTCTGATAGACTTCCAAGTGGTGCAAAGTGCACAATATTTTCTCATCTAACCGTTCCAGTTCATTCAATCGCTTTTGAGATTGTTAATCTATAGATGATTGATCACAAATGGAAACTCTGAGCGAGGGTAGTTGAACTTCAATTGTCAAGACTACTTCTGTTCTATATACCAATGAATATGGAGTTGACCGCGTTGCAGTGCGGGTGATTGTCTAATAAGCCCATAAAGCATGAAAGAGTTTATCAGGACATGACTTCTTATCTTTATCCACCATCTTTTGTAGTATATTTGACAGAGTCTTATTGAAGGCTTCTATCTGTCCATTGGATGTTTCATGATACCGAGATGAATGGTTGGATTTGATGTTGTATTCTTGATACAACTTCTTCACCTCGAATGAACAGAAGTTAGTGCCATTGTCAGTCAATATGGTATGAGGGACACAAAATATGGTAATGACGTTAGACATGATGAAGCTAACAACGCATTTAGAACTAACTTCCTAGAGAGTTATTGCCTCTGCCAATTTGGAAAAGAAGTCAGTAGTAGTAAGAATGTACTTGAACTGCTTGGCCGTATCCAAAGGGTAAGGTTCCACCACACCCATTCCCCATGTGGAAAATGGCCATAAGTATTTAGATGTATGAAGAAACACTGGAGGTTGATGAATAAAGTTGGCATGTACTTGGAATGAATGAATCTTCATTGTGAAATCAACACAATATTGTATCATTGAAGGACAAAAGTATCCAAGCCTTCGAATCTGATCAGACAGTCTATGTCCAGACTGGTGGGCACCACAGATTACTGCATGCATTTCTTTTATGGCAGCCATTGTTTCTTCACCATCAATGCATCTAAAGAGAACTCAATCAAAACCACATTTGTAGAGAATTTTCTCTAAGTGAGTTGGGCTATCATAAAGAGTAAAATTGACCCCACGTCGCCAGATTTGTTCTTTCCTGGATCTATCAGGTGGAAGTGTTCCCTTTTGAAGGTATTCCCTGATAGGTGACATCCATCCTATAGTATGACCATATGGTTCAGGAGTGGGAATATTTTCATTAATTTTCTCTGTTCTGATTCGAACATAAGGTGAAATTGCATGACGGTGGGAAATACGGATGGTTGTCTCGTCCCGATTTGGATCTGCCAGAGCTGTGGGTATATTATCCAGTGCATCAGCTTGAGCATTTTGTGATCGTGAGACATAAGAAAATGTCGGTTCCGAAGGGAATTCTGCCATTAATTCTATGACGTAATCATACAAAAGGATTATTTCTTCTTTTCTGATGGCATAATCCCTATTGACTTGTTTGATTACCAGGTCTGAATCACCTTTAAGTGACTCCCTTGTGCTTGAAGTGCTAATTCCAAGCTTGCGTTGAGATCTTGGTATTCTGCTTCATTATTGGTAACACCTTCCCACAATAAGAAAGGATAAGGTAACACTGCCTTTTCTGGATAAATGAGCACAATTCCTAAGACAACTGTGTTGAATTTAGGATTTTCCATTTTCCTCCCTGTTGGACTTCTGGAAGCACCATCAAAATACATTTCCCATACCTGAAAAATTTCTTGAATAGAGAAGACTTCCACATCAGGGAGTTCAATATCTGAAAATGTGTCTTCCACTGAAGGGTGTTCAGCCAGGAAATCAGCTAGAGCTTGGCCCTTTATCTCCTTTTGAGACACATACTAAATGTCGAATTGTTTCAAAATAACTACCCACCTTTCCAGACATCCTGTAAGCATTGGATGACTAAGGATGAATTTGAGCAGGTTATTTTGAGATACCAATTGGACCTCGTGATGTTGTAGGTAGTGTCTCAACTTATGAACTGCAAAGATTAATGCCAGGCAACCCTTCTCAATACTTGAATACTGGGTTTCTGCTTCAAGCATAGTCCGACTGAGGTAGTAGAGGCTGTTTTTATTCCCAGCATCATTCTTCTGAGCAAGAAAGGCACGCAATGATCGCTCTAGAGCTGTCACGTAGAGGATAAGTGGTCTTCCTTCAACATATGGCATGAGTACTGGTGGACTCAAGAGGTATTTATTGAGAATATCGAATGCTTCTTGACATTCTTCTGTCCACTGGTAAGTGACTCCCTTCTTCATCAATTTGGTGAAGGATAACCTTTTCCCTGCCAAATTAGTGATGAAACACCAAATATAGGCTAAGTGTCCTTGAAGTCCTCTTAATTCTTTCAAATTTTGAGAAGGTGACGTATCAAGGATTGACTTGGTCTTCTCAGGACCGACTTCAATACCAAGATGGAAAACAACAAAGCCGAGAAATTTTCTTGAGGTTACCCCAAAAGCACATTTTAAGGGGTTCATCTTCAAATTATGTTGTCGAAGCTTGAAGAATATGACTTTCAAATCAGCCAAGTGATTAGAATGTTGTTTGGATTTAACCACCAAATCGTCTACATAGCATTCAAAAAACTTCCCAAGTAAGGGTTTGAAGATACGATGCATGGCACGCTGATATGTTGCACCTGCATTCTTTAATCCAAAGAGAATTACCCGGTAGCAAAACACACCCTAAGGGGATCTGAAGGCTATGGATTCATCGTATTCTAGGGCCATTCAGATTTGATTATATCCGGAATATCCATCCATGAGGAAAAGTTATTCATAGCAAGCTGTTGCATCAATTAAAAGTTTTGTAATCAGTACTGGGAAATCATCCTTTGGCCAATGCCGATTAAGATCTCTGAAATCGATGCAAACTCTAATTTGTCCATTCGTCTTCTTCACAGGGAAAATATTATCCAACCACTTGGGATATTGAACTTCTCTGACAAAGTTAGCTTTGATAATCTTATCCACTTCAGCTTCAATTTTGGAAGCATAAGTTGGGTGTGTTCTTCTCGAAAACCCAAATGATGAGTAGAAACATCAGGATCAAGCCCAGGAATTTCTGTATATTTCCAAGAAAATATATCTCTATTTTTTCTTTAGAAATGAAATATACATCTCTTTCTCTTTAAGAGTCATGGCCACACTGATTAAAGTGGGGTGCAGATCTTCTTTTGTACCCAGATTTATTTCTCTGAGTTCATCCACAGGGGTAGAGATAACCTCTTCAAATGCTATAGGAGCATCTCTGAGATCTTCCTCTTCTTCTTCATCATGTGTTATTTATTCCATTTCTACTTTCATAGCATATGATGAAGCAAAATTTCCATGATCATAAGAGATGTTAAAATTTGAACATCTTGAAGAAGAGGATTCCATTTCTGACCCAATTGATGATGAAGGGTCTTCTTTGGGTAATAAATAAGAGATGATGGATTGAGAATCTACATCATTGTTCACCTCTGATGTTTCTATAACTTCTTCTGGCCTAGTTGGCGAAGTATAGACTTGCTGGATTTCATCAGATGAAATGAAGACATCTCCATTTGAGCTTTCATCATTTCCTGGTGGGTTACCAGTTTCTCCCAAGTTGTCTGGCTCGATTGCCATAATTGACATTATGGATCTTTCCATAAGATTATTTTGATTTGTGTCTACCCTGTCAATTTGACTGATAGGAAACACATAATTTGTACTCACATGTGCAAATGGATTTACTGTAATCTTATCCAAACCATGTGGAGCATTAACTTTGGTAATCACCATTGTTGTGGATTTCTCCATTTCCTTCATGTGATAGAATTCCACCTCAATGTATTGAGACTCACATGTCTTGAATGTGGCCTTATCACCATACAATGTCCCAACTTGACCATCGAAACAATATTTGAGACATTGATGGTATGATGAAGGGATAACCGAATGTTGATGTAGCCAGGGTCTTCCAAGCAAGATGTTGAAAGATGAGTCTTGATAAAAAACCATGAAATCTAAATTGGATACAAGATCTCCAAACTGAGTTCTAAGTGTAACTTCTCCCAGTGGTTATTGTTCATTTTTATCATATCCTTGTAACATCATGGTAGAAGGAGATAAATAAGATTCCGTGAGGCCCAATCGACGAAGTGTACGGATGTGCATGAGGTTGACTCTTGAACCATTTTCAATGAAAGTTCTTCAGGAGTCTATGCCATTGACCTTGATAGATAAGTACAAAGGTCTAATATGTCCATGCATGACATCATATTCATTTTTATCAGGGAAAGATATCACTACTTGGAATTCCGCAAGATTATTCTCTACATGATAGACTTTAGCTGCAACAATTTCAGTTTCAAACTCCTGAGGACTTAACAAAGCCTCGATGAGTGCCTCCCAAAGATCCTTTGACAGATTCAAAGCATCCAGAATTGATAACATGGCTGGTACTTGTGAAAAGTGTTTGAATACATCATACTTTTGATCTAGAGGTCTGCATTTCCCAACAGGAATATGTGGTTTAGCAGGTGCCTTGGAAGTAGATTCTTTGGAAGTTGATGCATCTTGTATCGGGATAGGAGTTGGCAATATTCCTGGTTTTGGAAGATTAGACCGATTAGATCCATTTACTTGCTGAGAGGAAGAAGATGGAACCTTCAAACAGTCTTCCAAAATAACTGTGCCAGGGCCGAATTTGCTATTGGTAGAAGAACTTGCTTGTTCTTTCTGAGCTCGCTGAAGGGCTCTACCATGATTTTCTGTTGCGTACACAGTTCTAGCAGGGGTAGAATTGGAATAGTGGACTCCGAACGATCCACGTCTTCCCCTATATCCTGAGCCTCTGAAACTCCCTCTGATTCCCTTGTTTGATACAGGGAATTCAGGCTCATTATAATCAAAACTGCAACTTTCATACGGATCTATTAATTGAATAATATTAATAGAACCGAAAATCAATTCTTCATCCGATGAAGACTCTTCTTGACTAGCCAATCTAGGTTGAGCCATTTGATGGGGAGGTGCCCGTTTATTTGAAGTAGATGGCATAAAGTCTACCAAGGTCAAAGACAACTTAGGCTTTGACACGTACTCATCTTCCTCTAATTCTTTTTCTTTCTTTGAATCATGTCGTTTATTTGATGATTTTTCTCTGATGAAGAGGGTTTTGCTGCGGCATTCATAGCAGAAGGTACAATTGGTTTCTTCAATTGCGTTCTCAAAATAGCATGAGTTCAGTTGATTGTCTTTCTGACCATCCAATCATAATATTTTTGTGCATTTTTTCTTTTGACTTCTTGCCACTCGCCTTCCTCCTATAGAACTGTAGCAGTTACACATTCTACCTGATCTGAAGAACCTTTCAGTTTGACTTGTCCCGAGTCGACCATCTTTTGTAGGGGGTCTTTGAAGACAAAACACTCCTGGATGGGATGTCCCAACATCTGATGAAATGGGAAATAATTGGGACGGTCTTCATCTCCTTCTTTGTTTGGCCTTTTGAGCATTGGAAACTAAACCAAATTATATTCCAGAGCCAAAATGAAGTAGCCAGGAACTTGTTCATTTCGGAAAGAGTATGTTTTTCTTTTCAGATCCTCAAATTGTTTTTCTCTTTGATCTCTTTAATCATCTTGACGAAGTGGCCTTTTTTGTTGGTGCTCAGTAGGTGGATCCCTTTGAGAAGATGAAGGTTTTGAAGTAGAAGCAGGTACAGGTGCTTGTTTAAGCATAACTGTAGCAGTCTCTGATTTACCCATTCTCCTTCCTAGAGATGATGGAATTACACGAGATTTAGCCTTAGTCTGTATAAGAGAATCTTCAATTTGTTGAGCGATTGAAGTAAGGTATCGAAACCCTCCTGTGTATTTCACAGGGATCAGTAGCGTGCGTAATTCGTCACGCAGATTTGCCACACAGATTGGCAACAGTTCCTCTTGAGGGAGTGCTAGGCTCAGGGAATATGTTAACCCCTTCCAGTGAGCAATGAAATCAGAGACTCTTTCATTCTCCCTTTGCTTACAGTTAGTAAGATCAAAAACCGTTGTCTTTGGAAATGTTGAGCTGAATTTAAGAAGAAATCATTGACGGAGATCTTCCCATCCGGTAATTGACCGTGCATTCAAGCTTGTATACCAGACAAAAGCTGGTCCTTGTAAGGTTCACACGAAAGTATCCGAGTTTTACTACTTTTTGCTGCTCTGGAGTTCCCATCATAGGATCACAAAAAGACATGTAATGCATCAAATGCTGTTCAGGGTCACCTGATCCATTGAAAATAGGGAATACAGGGTTCCCAAAACTTGATGGGGGAGAGACTGAATCTACCCATTCAGGGTAAGCTTTCTTTTCCGGTTGAACCTGCGTACGTTTCCCTTCCATAGTCTCTAACCAAGCTGTTAATGAATCGATGGTAGTTATTAACTTTTGAGAAACATATGGTTGAACTTGGACATGGTTAGGTGAAATGACTGGAGCTTGGACATATATGGTGGCTGTTACTGCAACCGATGGCAGCACTGCCAATTGTTGTAGCACTTGACCCGTAGGATTAGACCTGTGAGGTTGTACTGATAAAGGAGGATATTCTTGATCCATCTCAGTAGCTGCAACAAAATCCCTTGGACGATTGAATCCAGCATGTTTAGGAAGAAGACTACCCTGAAGTAGATCTGCATTCAACCTCCTCAATTCCTTCATCTCTTCTTCCTCTTGCGCAAATCGTTTCTCTAGTGAGAGCGATTGGCCTTCTCCAGAGGAAGGATATGTAACCTGATTCTTTCCCTTCCCCTTGTTTGATCCCCTTCAGAGAGGGGGAAGTAGGGTATTTGAAGTAACACCCATATTTTGGGTAAACCTTTCATTTCATGTACGCACACCTTCTTTATTTGTGTCTGTGCGTACAATTTTCTGAACAAGAACCTCTTCATCTGATCCCTCTGAGTGAGCCTCATCTGGTGGATCGGCAACAATGGCATTGATGACATTGATTGATGCATAATTAATCACATCTCTTCTATCATAATTTCTGTGATATTGTCTCCCTCCATGTATTTGATGAGACATTGCCTTTTGTTGATTCGATCCCTTAGGAACTTCTTGACGAACCATAATTTGGAGAGAATCTCCTGATAAATTGGCTCTTCGTTCCTCTTTTGGCTTCTTCCCTAATCGAGAGAAGATCGACTTTCTCTAAGGAGGGGTTTGTTGATTTGAAAAAGTCCCCAGTCCGGTGGACTAGGGATGTTCTGGCTGTCTTTGCTCAACTCCTTGAATCCTATTTGTTGATTCCGAGGGTTGGTTTAAAAGATTCCCCAACCTGGTGAGCTAGGGTGTCTCTTGACATGCTATGTCTGATACTTTCATAAAATCTCTTCTGATCTTGTGGACCTTGGTCCAGAAAGTAGCTGGATGCATTAATCGACATCCACTTTTCTCACCCGGTTCAAAAGACTGTTGGATGATTTCTGAAACTTCTGTCACTTGGTGATGTTCTTTCTCCAAACGATAGGCATGTTAAATATTCTTGTTTGCTTGATGCAGGAGTAATTCAACAACTTGTTCTCCATATTCTTTATTTTGAGAGGAACTAGTTGAAGACAGTTATTGGGAAAGATTTTGATTACAAACAATTCCAGGTATCTGTGGCTGGCCAAGGGAAATATCATTGCATGAGACCATTTTCGGCGGGCTTTGCTGACTGGAGAGCACCGTGAAATGCAGTGCTCCATGAACACCCCATCCTCTGACATGAATACCAGATGAGGCATTGTCAATTAACTGGCGTAACATTATTAGTGTGCCAAGTCATGAAAGCTAAAGGGCTCTCTGCCGCTTTTCAGCCTTCAGATATCGAGAGACTGATAGAGATGCCAAATCAATCTGACGTTGTAACCCTTCTATTATCTTAACATGATTTTCATAGTCATTATAAGATAATACTTTTTTTTCAACTGACAAAGAGTTTTCCATATATTGAGACGAATATCATGAATTCCATCTACCGTTATCATTTCTGGAATGTCATACTGAGAGTCAGCAAGAGGCCAAAACATGACTGGCACTTCACCTTTCGCCAATTGTTTTCTCATGTTCAATATTTCCTATTTATCATTTGATGAAGATTCTTATACCTGTTTTGACCAGAGCTGGTGCTTCCTTGTTGCTTCATTGGATTCAACTGGATTGGTAGAGAAATAACTGATTAAACTAGAAGATGCATGACTTAGGGGTGGTTTGGAGAATGACCTACACCCTAGGATATCTTTTGATTGATAAAGTATTTCACCTGCTAGCAATGGAGCATCAGAAATGACTGGTTTCACATTTTCAAGTGCCTCAAGATAATAGGGCTTTATCGACACTACATTGTCCACTAGAGCATTTTCCGGGAAATGTGCATCACTATTGTGGAGGGGACTTTCACAGCGAAATTCATTATCATGGGGAGGACCACCATGGTGGGTTACAACAAAAGATGAGATCTCTTGCTCCTTGGTCTTCTAGCCACAGAGATGGTTGTTGTAGCTCTCATCTGAAGATGAAAGTTCGAGATCGACCGAATTTTCATGAAGAAAGCCTTCATGAGGAAGTGCCTGTTGATGACCTTCAAAATTATTGTTCCCAATATTGGTAAATGAGGGAGTAGAATCTTGAATTCCAATAGATTACTATTTGAGGTCTCCAAGAACTCCAGCATCGAGCAAGGCCTTGTTACAGATTGGATCTTGATCTCTTGTCTGTGTTGGGAAAGTCTTTTTCTTAGACGCCTTATTACTCACCTTGGAAACAACTTGTTGATGAAAGTGGCTGATCTGAGCAGGTGTATGTGGCTGATCAGGAGATATGGTCAAGTTAGGCTGACGATCTCCACTCAAATCAGTTTTATGTGCCTGACATGGTTGTCCGTATGATATTGGGGAGTATGCCCCACAACCCTCTTGGACTGGAACAAATGTGTGTGTCTGTTCCGGAGTGAACTGTTGATGTGTCATTCCACTGGTAGGGATATATTTATGTGTCTTTCCCTGAGATGCTGCTGAAGCTGTTATAATATCCTTACAGGAATCCATGATATGAGCCGGAATTTTCTTATGCTATTTCACCATTGATAGAATATGCTTGTTGACTTCAGCTGCCAGAACAGGGATATACATCCATTCCGTTCTTGGAGTAGGTGTGTGTGCCTACTCCTATCCTCCTTTTCCTATCAGTGAATCCTGACAGTACTTAAGTGTAGGGGAAGAGAGTTGAGTCTGCCTCGTGTTTGTCGCCAGAGCTTTCCGACTGACTTCTCCCAATGCTACCAAGTGAGACTGTTGGTAGGCTTGATCAATACTAGCAGGTGTATGTGCCTTCTGATTACACTCCACAAAAACGTTGTTGAGGAACTTCCTTCAACACTGGCAGACGAGGCTGCTGGCATGATTGATGAGTGTAAGCAGGTGTATGTGCCTGTTTATTAGTGGTCAATACATTTGGTTGGCGGGATCCATCATATATAGTCAGACAAGCCTGCTGACTGGATGATGATGTATAAACATGTGTATATTCTTTCCTATAGTACTCCACCGGAATTTCCTGGTGGGATTGGCGTGACACTACCAGACGAGTCTGCTGGACAACGGAATTAAAATGGGCAGGTGTGTGTGCCCGCTCATTTCTTGCCACCAGGTTAGGTTGGTGGACTTCTCCGGAGATGGAAGAGATGATAACATGCTCAATGTTAACCGGACTTCACCTCTGGCGATTCGTTTTACCTGCTCAGGTTCGAGGAACCTGAGCAGAACGCCTGGAGTCGGTACCCTCATCATGTTGAGGGCGCACAACCGCATGAGTCTGGCGGCGATTGTTGGTGGGAGCCCTCGGGAAGGACTCCTGTCTTCTTGAATTAAGGCCCTGAGGGACCTGCTCATTCACCTCCCCAGAATAAGGGAGTGAATGGTGATTGAGTTCTAGGGATAACGAACTGAAATGGTTGGAGATGGTGGTTAGCACCGCCTACTTCTTGATCACTGGTCGTCGTTGTCCGGATGACCGGTGTGAGTTGTTCACTTAGAGGGCTTGTCGGACAGCCTCCAAAGTTGGAATGGTACCGTGTTGATGGTAATCTTTAACCAGTTCGTTTGATACCCAGCGTTGAAAACGCTGAGTAGGTGATGTCATCCTTAGAGCAGATGACAATCCAGCAGGAATAGAAGTAGTGGAATTCGCAGCAGCGGTATTCACATGTGTGAACTTGAGAGCAGCCATTTATTATAATGCAGACAATCTTGGAAAAGAGTGCCTATTTAATATAATAGATGTAATCAAGATAAATTCAGCCACTACATATTTTGGATGAGCACATATGTCAATAATTGTTTTTGTTGGCCCTCTCATTGAGTTTTAAATAGGGGCCTAACAAATAGATAAAACATCATTTTAACTTGGTTAAGGATTCACGTTGGGTTCACCATTTTTTATTCCCCTCTGGAATTTGGGGATGACCTCCTTGATTGAAGGTTCAAACATTCCAATCAGTTTCTAACGGGTTTGTTCGTAGAACCAGAAATAGCCAATGATTCCACATCCATTTGGACCTACTTTCCAAAGGTAGGTGCTCATTAATTGTGGATTGATGAGGCTTAGGAATTTTCATTGGTGGAGTGGATGGGATGTCAGACTCATCACACCTTTTTGAGGGGAACCATTGTCTACTCCGGGACTCTGTTTATTGATTTAAGTTATGTTCGTGAGTCCTTATTGCATTACCAATAAAAATGAGCATTCCTTTAGATCTGACAATCAATGATTGATATGGAGGAAATTTAGAGAATCTTTTATATGTATTCGAGGTTATTCATTGATAGAGAATCATCTGTATTTTTTAGAGATTCTTATTCAATGGTATCTTTTGATATGTAATATTCTCTTGGTCATTATGATGACGATACTAGTTTTAAAGCCACTCAGTGGGGCACTTGAAATTTATTGTCATTCAGAAGGACATGAATTATTTCAAAGTTGGGATCGTACATGCAGATGAGATGCCTACGTATCCTTTATTTTGGAAAAGGGATCATAATACACGTAGTTCAAGTAAGGGAGTATGATTTTTATGATTGAAGGCTCAAAGAAGGATGTCATAATAACTTTTACACTCTAATCTTACATGAGTCATGCTCGGTGTGAGAAACAAGAGGTATTGGTAAAAACCAGACAACTGTTCCATGAAAGATGCAATCATAAGAAATAATGTGGGGCTTATGTATGTATGACTACCTAGATAAATGAAGATTAGGATTTACTCCAGGGAAGAAATCCAGGAACAGGGTCCATAAAGGTATATATGGTTCATGGAGATTTGAATACTCTAACTTGGGGCTTACTCCTGAAAATGAGGCCCAAATTAGGAGAGGACTTATGATTGGGTTTTACTCCTGAGAAGGAAGCCCATATCAAAAGTAAATTAGGACGGGTTAAGAGAAAATTAAGGGACTTGTGGCTTAATCTTAAGGAGGATGCCAATATTTGAGACTAGGGATTATTCCTGAAAATTAGGCCCAGGTTTATGAGGACTTGGGGATTACTCCTAAGGAGGATGCCCATACTTTGAGAATTATGACTGGGGATTATTAATGAAAAAGAGGCCCAAGTTTTAGAATTATAGTTGGGGCTTACTCCTAAGGAGGATGCCCATATTTGAGACTGGGGCTTATTCTTGAAAAGGAGGCCCAGGTTAATGAGGACATGGGGCTTACTCCTAAAGATGATGACCAAATTAGGGGACTTGGGGCTTACTCTTGAGAGGGAGGCCCAATTAAGAGAACTTGTGATTGGGGCGTACTCCTGAAAAGGAGGCCTAGATTAAGGGAAATTATGATAGGGGATTACTCCTGAAAAGGATGCCCATGGTTAATGAATACTTGGGGCTCACTCCTAAGAAGGATTCCCATATTTGGAAATTATGACTGGGCCTTACTCCTGAAAAGGATGCCCAGGTTTGAGAATTATAGTTGGGGCTTACTCCTAAGATGGGTGCCCAGATTTAGGAATTTTATGATTGGGGCTTACTCCTCAAAAGGATGCCCAAAATTAATGGGAATTATGACTGGGAGTTACTCCTGAAAAGGAAGCCCATTTTAAGGGGTTCTCTCATCTTTAAAGGATGATGTTTAATGAACGAAATCTCAATATTTAGTGACAAAAAGATGTCAAAATCACTAGGTTTTGAGAAATGTTCCACAGAGTTCCTTTCAGATAAGGAAGCCGAATCAAGAAATCATTCCATAAATGGCTTTGAAGAGTGTCATGAAGACTGAATCTTGAATAGGAGAGGTGGAACGACATAAGAGGGGTTAAATGGGAAAGAAAGGCACCCAAAAAGGCAGGGGTGCGCAAGTCCTGGCAGGCACACAAGTACTGCATGGGCATGCAAGTCCTGGTCGCGTAGGTATACTTGCACGACACATGGGTACTTGCACGTTTGTAAACCATCATGATAATACTTGGGCGATCCTTGACCAATGCCTTCAGAATTATCCTGAGGCACATCCAGAATAGAGGAGCGCAAGTTTTTGTTAGGAAGTAGGGCGGCACGCAAGTATTTTCATTTCCCTTAAGGTTAAAACACCTTAGGCGCGCAAGTGTTAGTGAATTATAACACTTAGACCTTACTCCTCTTGTTCAGACCTTCCATTCTAGGTAAGAAATTACCTTAGAAGTGTTCGGAGGACCTGAAGAAGAGACTTGAGCGTTCAGAGATCTAAATCTGAATTTTAGAAAAAAATTCCTCTCTAAATGGGGGGCCCACAGGGTCTATTTATAGGCTGGATAAGACCCCGAGCAGTTATCCTTTAGGGAACACAAGTCACTTGCACGACCATTAGGTGGCGCACAAGTATACTTGCATGACAGTTATGGAACTTACGCGACCCCTACGCTTTTGAAGCCTTGTTCATTCCTTTGTCGATTTTTGATGTTTTCTTCAAAGGATGCATCAATTTGTGCTAAGTCATTTCCCTTTCCATTCTTTTAGAAAATGTGACAAAAAAGGAGTGTCAACAATAGGGTATAGATCCATCTATGGAATATCTAACGCGGGTGTTCCAATCGCAGCATCCACCACTTTTTTTGTGTGAGGGTGGTCCATAGGTGGATGAGAACTGGAAAAAAATCATGCATATGATCTTTGAGTAGCTCGAGACACCTCCAGGGAAGAGGGTCAAGCTGGCGACATACATGCTGAGAGGACCAGCGAAGCGTTGGTGGGATGTGCAACTTCAGGATCGCAGACATGAGGGACTATCATGGAAAGACTTAGGGGAGAGGTTCTTCAAGCACTTTTACCTATATACACTGAGGGCCGAGAGATCTCAAGAGTTCTTGAGTCTTCATCAGGGAGACATGTCCATCATGGACTACGCAGCTACTTTCACTAAGTTATCACGCTTTAAAATGGGTATGGTAAGTGATGATGCGACAAGAGTGAGGTGCTTCGAGGGTGGATTATGACATGCCATTTGAATCTAGGTGAATATTTTAAGGCTGGGTTCATTCTCAGGGGTGGTTAATCAGGTGCTTATAGTGGAGGGAAACCAGAGGGATATGCCCCAGGTTGGTCAGGTAATGGCTTCAGGTGATGGTTCATATAGTAGGAAGTGAGGAAGGTATGAGTTCTAGTAGGGTAGTCAGACCAAAGACTCAGCTAGACCACCTCTTAGTAGTTCTTCAGTTTTTTGCTTCCAGTGTGGGAAACTCGGACATGTTTGGACTCAGTGTGATAAGCCTCCGAAGGAGTGCTGATCATGTTGACATATCTGGCATCTGGAGAGGTTTTGTAGGTAGTCTTCTCAGACAGCCGGCAGACAAGGACCAGGATAGACGGTGGCATATAGAGTTGGTTTAGGTTTAGTACTAGGAGGGGGTATCCAAGGTTCATCTGCACATGGAGGAAGAGATTGAGATAGAAGGACCCAACTAAGGGGCCAGTGGCTGGTGACTCGAGCAGCACCGCAGAGAGGTCATCCATCAGGCAGCTTTACTTCAGGCCTGGTGCACGCTGTGGAGCTGCCAGTTGCTGAGTAGTCTAGTGATTCAATGAAGTTTAGAGGTACACCACGAGTGTGGATATGTATTTCTTGTTTTCTTTTGGCATGAACTGCTGAGGCATGTCTGTTTTGAGTGCATGTGACACACAAGATCTATGTGAACTGACTAGATGCTGGTCAGTGGGATTGGCACCATATCTAGTTTATGATGTATTATATATATATATATATATATGAGATGCGTAGCATCATGGGAATCAGGGATGCAGGTTACTTGAGGTTCCATGGGCATCGAGGCATTGGGGATGTGGGTTAATTGAGGTGCCATGGACATTAGGGCATCAGGGATGCGAGTTACTTGAGGTGCTTCAGGCATTGGGGCATTGAGGATGAGGGTTACATGAGGTGCATGACATATGGTTTTATTTTGAGCATCCATGTGATGCAGGACCTCATGGAGGTGGAAAATTATGTGGTGCAGAATACGTTGGGTGTCAGGAACGACACGGGAGCACCAACGAGGCGTAAGGATGATGATTCATCACAAGAGGATCATGCGTCCAGAAAATAGGTTAGTAAACCATTTCCTGTATTAATTTTTGTCAATTTGAGACCAATTTAGGAAATTTATAATGTGGGGAGCCCCATGAAGAATTTTTCTAGAAGCTTTAAGACCTGGGTAGTCCGGGTAACTTGATCGGTGTGGTATATTCAGTGCCATCTCCGAGTTTCATTTAATAGCTCAAGGATGAGCTCTGTTAAGGTGGAGAGATTGTAAGATCCCGAGTTTTTAGAACGGGTCAAAATCCCGACCCTGTTTGGATTTTTGACTTGTTCTTGATAGAATAGGAAAAATCTTGGAAGTTCTGGAAATTTTTACACTACACGTCGTGTATGGGTTGGGTGAGTACCGACCGTGTGCTCACTGAGTACATTCCATTTGATGACAATGTAGGAATTTCTTACTACACGGCATGTAGTTATAGACACGCCGTGTACCCTTGACCGTGTGGAGGACATACATGGCGTGTAGTTTTGTTGGATGGGTAGAATGTTTTTAACATGTACATTCCATGTAGTATTGGTACACGCCGTATAGAGGGGCCATGTATCAGGATATACATGGCGTGTTGGGGATGTAAGCCAAGTAAAGATGTACACACAACGTAGTATGTAGGCAAGTCCTTGGTGAAATATCAGCCTTCTTATGAACAGTAAAATGATACACGACTTGAAGTTATAAGTACACGTTGTGTACTTTTTTTTGTTAAAATGGGAAGTAGCCTCTTTTTATGCAGAATCCCAAAACCTTAATGGGTCTGAGTGGGGAGAGCCCGTCGGAGCTCATTCTTGCTCTCAATCGTCCGTCCGAACTCTGTTTCGATTGCCATAGGATGTGTTGGAACCCCCTCGGTAAGGAATTAATTCTTCTTGAGCTATTTTTCTTGATTTTTGTTCTAGAGTGAGTTATAGGGGTTTGATAGGCTTTGATTATTTTATAGATCAATTGTGTTTTAGATCTAATTGGAGATTTTTATGAGAGGATTATCATCGTACGAGTCTCAGGTAGGTGGTGCATACCTCTTTTTGTGTTTTCGCATACTTTTGGGCTGCACGGTCTTTGGTGCGTTTTCGAGTATTTTTGAGCATGACCCTGTATTACCTATTATTGCTTGTTTAACAGTTATTTGACCTATGGGATGCCTTTGGGTATGCCCTCTTACCTTTTTTTCTCGAGCGGGGCCGAGCAAGTTGTTATTGCTCATTGGGGCATTTTGGCTGGGGAATGACAAAATGGTTATAATTGTTTTGTATTGTTTAAACTATTGAGTATAGTTTACTGAACATTGATATGAATTTTTTGAGACCTTAAAGACCTCAGTGCTGGTACGGGACAACACTTTCTCAGTGAAATTCTACTGCTTAGATTTTTTTCCTATTTATGTGTTCTATTTAAATATGTTATATATGTAATTGCTGGAATTTATATGATGGAACCTATGGGTTGTGTTTTTCATGGCCCAGATATTCTTGAGTGATGTTGATCACAGGTTGGGCTTGGGTTGGGTTAGTTTGGTTGGTATTGACCACGGGATTGGGCATCAGCTTGAGGTAGGATGACTGTTAGGTTGGGCATGGACTGAGTTACTAGGATCTCAAGACCATCATACTTGAGCGGTGTGGTCGCAGGGACACGAGGTGTTAGAGGTGTTCTGGCGTGGGTAATATTTTGGTGATTACTGCTCACCTGAAATTATGCGTACTGTGCACACAGAGAGATTTTGTGATGAGGTGGTTGTTGACCAATCCTATGGGAAGAGTCCCCCATTAGTTTCAGTTTAGGTACTATTGGTTGGGGGTGCTTTCTGTAGGAATCCATGTGGGTGGTGAGGATCCTTTAGAAGATAACATTGAGGCTATCGGGTTGGGGGCCGAGGCTCACCCTTATTTTGAGGGCAGACATCGCTGTCCTTCCAGTTACATTATTTGAGGGTAGACATCGTTTTCCCTTTCAGTTACTTATTTTAGGACAGATATCACTATTCTTATGGATTACTATTTCTTGGGTGTGCCTTCGGGGTGTTGGTACTTGAGACACGTGGTGTCCGGGGGCACATGGTGCCGGGTTACATGATAGAGATTCCGGTGTTGACCGAAGAATGTGACACTCCATGGTGGCTGCTGAGCACCAGTGGAGTTTGTGTTCATTTGTGCATCGTAGAACTTACTGTTTTCTCTATAACTTCATTCCTATTTAAATAGTTATATTAGGTAGGCACTATTGGGTGGTATCTTACTGTGATTTGTCTCACACCCTGCACGGGCCCTTCGAGATGCATGAAGACTTTTTGGATTTACGTACAGAAAAGAGATCAGCTTTAGGAGCTGGACTGTATTAGCTGTCTCATGGGAATAGTAGAGACCTTGAGGTCTTGCCAAGCTGGAGTTTACTTTTTTTTCTTTTTGCCCTGTATCAGCATGTTTACTAGTTTTTAAGCTATAGTTTGTTATCCACTGGTGACCTTTTTCATATGGATATGTATGACCTACTTAGGATGCTTGTTTGTTGTTCATTAGTATTTATAAGTGATCAGCATACTGTTGTGTTTACTTCCCCCTTCTTTTGTTTATATTTATTACATCCGCTGTTTATTGATATTGAATGCATTTTCACTCTGTGGGTCTAGTTAGAGCCTACAGAGTCATTTATTCCACTGAATATTTATGATTATACTCATACGAGTACCATTATTATTCTCCGAGAGGGTATGGCCTCCCCACTATATCTATGAAGACCCTCCTTCTAGTCGGCAACCTTTGGCGTTAGGTGAGGTGCGCCTAAGGTAGTTACAACCGACCAATTCAGCACAATTCATGTGGCTATTTGGGTCCAGTTCATTTCAAAAACTTCCTTTACATTACCGCTACATTCTCTTGTACTTAGCATTGCATGGGATAACCGGAGGACGTGCATAAAAAAAGGGTGAGCTATAAATCCTAGTAAGGGAGTATAAATTGAATGACATGAAGAATAAAATACATATTAGAAAATGGGAATATCAATGGATCATAAAGAAACATGAACATAAAGGCATGATGTAGTATGATTATCATAACATGGAAATGTGGTAGCGACACTTAACATAGAATTAGCATGATCCAAGGCTCATTGCACACGGAGCATGAGTAAACCCTCATTGCACCTGAAGCACGAGTAACCCTTGTTGCACTTGAATTAGCAACATTCAACACTCATTGTGCATGACGTATCATGATACTCTACTTTACCCAATGTAGTGGACACTACGGGAAAATGGGTCTATACCAACGGTTTTACAAAAAACCGTGGGTATAAAGTATCCATATGCCCACGGTTTTCAAAACCGTGGGTATAGGCCACCTATACACACGGTTTTGCTTAAAACCGTGGGTATAGGTTTATTTTGAACACTTATACCAACGGTTTTGAAAAACTGTGGGTATATGTGTTTTTTATTCAAACCCTATACCCACGGTTTGGCCAAAACTGTGGGTATAGGGTATCTTCCGAAGATCTATACCGACGGTTCATCAAAACCGTGGGTATTGCGCAATTTTTTTTTGAAGACCTATACCCACGGTTCTGGAGAACCATCGGTATAGCCTTCCCGCATTATGGCATGGAAATAAAATTAGGCGGGACACGAAAAAAATTTGGCGGGTAGACAAATATTAACGGTTTAGATTAATATATTTACGTAAATATAAATATATAATCACAAAAGTTCTGTAGCTCGGTCGGTAAAAGGTTATCTGCCTCTTCTGTAGGTCTCCGGTTCAAATCCCCCTCGCCTCTTTTTTTGAATTTTAATATCAATGTCGATTATATTTATATATATACGCAGATGTCTGTGTATAAAATAAATAAAATTCACAGCTTGGTTGGCTGTTTGGTGTGGTGCGGCCGTGAGAATATTTGCGAGGTACGGGTTCGAAACTCGCTGGATGTTTTTTGGAATATTAATACCGCATATTAATATAAATGGAATGATATATGAATATATAATAGATTGAAGGCGCAGCTCGGGTGGTGTGTTGGTGCGGTCGCAGCGGCGCGCGTAGCGCGCGGTCTGGGTTCAAAACTCCCTGGCGTCATTTTTTGAAGAAAAAATTAAATCCCCATGGTTCTCAAACCGTGGGGTAAATACTATGCCAGCATGTCCACGCACCTGCCATGTTGTGGCATTCCTATCCCCACGGTTTCTTCAAACCGTGGGTATAGTTCGACCCCCTATCCCGACGCCGTTCCAGCCCATGGTTCCCAAAACCATGGGTATAGCCTATACCCATGGTTTTGGGGGCTATACCCACAGTTTTGAAACATGGGTATAGTGCAGTTTTCCAGTAGTGGGAGCGCTATCAATGTTCACCCTTCTTAATCATTTCATTTCATATATAAGTGTGCCACATGGATCACAAAACATGGATTCATTAAACATAATCATTTATTCCCTGATAAAGGAGTGTGGAATTCATACATTAAACTCTTTAAACAATAAGTAAATGTGCATAAATGTGAATACCCTTGATAGAGAAATGGGCATGGTATTCACTACACAAAGACTTTGGCTTAGAAAATCGTGGTGCAATTTCAGTAGTGTAATGACGTGACATAAGAACCCAAAAAAATGGTTTATGGGAGAGAAAAGGGTGTCTCATCATATTTACCAAAAATGGACAATAAAGGAGTCATATAGATATATTTCCCAATAATTGTAATGGAATTTATATTCATTATACAAAATAATTACTTGAATGTAAATGAGGAGAGATAAATTTATTATGGAATTTAGGCAAGGTAACGGGTATACATGGAAGAAATTAATGAGTGAGAAAGGGGATCTATCATTATTCAAAAATAAATAGGGTAGTACAGGGGGAGGTGTGAAATCATACCCCAACATTTATAATTGAAAATAGAAGGGCATAACAATATAAGGAAACTTGGACATAAATACGGAAAGTGAGAATCCTTTACTTGGAAGTGTGATCCCAAAGGCTTGAGAGGGGCTTGAGAGAGACTTATTGGGAGATTGGGGTTCCTTGAGAGGATTATAGAGAGATGAGGGAAAAGGTTGGACAAACTCAAAAGGATTTTAGTGAAGAGGAAGTGGGAGCTTGGGTGGGTTTATCTAGGAAAGGAGATGGAATTCCTTATTATTTAGGTCTAGGACACCACACATTAAAATAATCAAAACCACAAACCAACCCATGGTTTTTACCCATGGTTTTTTAAAAATGGGAGTGGAAAAAAATATTTTATAATGAAAATGGCTGAACGTCTTAAAATAATAAGGTTTCTTATGTGGAGGTGAGTCACACTCTCAAGGAAAAAAATTTAAAAATCTAAAATGTTTTATAAGTCTTTGAGGGTCCTCTAAAGCTTTGTAAAATAAATAAATCAAATCAAAAATCAAATTATTTTAAAGATAAAACATATATTGGCAGAAAATATCATTTATTGTATTTTATTACATCACTATTGGGTCAATAAGATGTCCTAAAACACATTATATATTTAAAAAATATTTAATTTTTACCCAAACATTTTACTGTCTCAGAAAATTTTGAAAAATTCACCATTGTATAATTTCGACATCCTAATTCCAAAAAAATATTCATTTTACCTAAATAATTTTCTAAATATTTCAATTTTTACTTTTAAATTAAAAAATGACATTTATAAAAAATTCATGGGTTTTGAGAAAAACAAATTTCAAACCTTAATAAAAATTACAATTGTATTCATAAAATTATACGATCATTTATATTTAATAAAAAGTAATTTAATAATAATAATAATATTTTGCTAAAATATTATTTAATTTTAAAATCTATTAATTCCTAAAAATAGATTTCTTAGTTGAATATTAACTAAAAATACTATTATCACTTTAAAAACTATTTACAAAGTAACAATAATTAAATTAATGTATATTCATTATTATATAAAAAAATAATGCACATATTCATAGTGGTAAGGTCTTGTTACATAACCCATTATAACACCAGTATAAGACTGAAGGGTAAGGTATGTGATGTTGACTAACTCTTGGGGTTTCTCATATTACATCGCTCTAGTGGTAATCTCGGTCAACTTATACTTATCCCGTAGGTGGTTCTGTTTGAGCTTAACATGTTCAAGATCGGCATAGGCTTGGTCAAGATAGAAGCCCAATGACACCACCTCCTTTCTGAGCTCTGAAAAAATGGGCTTCATATGGAGCAAGTCTACTGGATGAGGCCATAACTTCCTTTATCTGAGGAAATTGGATTGGTTAAAGCCCTATATTTATACTAATCATGTGATCACTGTTCAATGACTATATTAGAAATGGTCAAAATTATTAATAGTATTTTAAAATCAAAAAACATAAAACCAATGAAGTTCACATTTTATATAATCATTTTACATAATAAGACATTATATCAAGAGAAATTTTTATTAATGAATGTTTGAGCTACTACAATTTTCCCCCCTTAAAAAAATTGCATTCTCGCAATTTGATTACATACAAAAAGAACTCTGAAATTTAAACAGGGCATCAAGGTTTCTTACCCACCAGCATTAATCATTCCCCAACCCTTGTTATCATGTCGATCATGAAGAGAGAGGGTCCACTCAGTGAAATAATACCTCAATCCACATTCAAAGTCTTCCACTTCCTTAGTCAAGATACAGTCTGTGAAACGTGGATCGTACCAATGGAAAATATGATGCACTTGTTGAAAAAATATTTTCTAATGTATATTTTCAAAAAATCACCATGTACCAGGTTTTTGAAAAATAGTTTGACATAGTCAGATTTGAAAATTTTGAAACGTGGTTCTTCTAATATATTGCCTAAGTTTCCAAAAAGACTGGAAGACAACACTATATATATATAGGCTGCCCGAAGGTCTCCCTCTTCGACAACTAATCTAAAATCAAATTGTGCATCATAATCTCCAGATAGGGTGAAATATTTGTAAATACCCTATTGGTACTTCCCTCATCTTGAAATGTGGTAGTATTGGGAGCTTAATATTTGGTCATTGGTGAGACATGATCCCTGATGATTCCATGGTATAGAAGAGGTGTTTGATATGTCCTAAAGTGTCTTTCTAGAATGTTGGACATTGGAAAAGGTTTAGATGTTGTGCGAGCTTGAATTCACAATAATTATAGCAAGTAAGTCCTCAGGAAGGGACACGAGTGTTGTATGAGGTCTTCCCCATCCATCCCAAAACTATCCTTTATCATGCTGACATAACATATAAAATTTTGAGTTACCCTCTAGACATCATAAAATTGTGATATTAAAGTACTTGAAGTCTAATGATTTATTATTCATTAATGAAAGGAAAATTAGGGGTAGAACATAAAGGGTATTTCAAGGAAAAAATCTGATGACCTATAAATAGCTTTTATTTCCTTAACTTATGAATATATAGGATTCAATCTATTTTATCCATGATTTACTATCTACCATATATTTTCAGGGGCATTTTTTTAAATTCCATTACTAATGGTTCATAATATGTTTTTGAATTTATCAAAGAATATCCCCCGGGGGTGTCCTAGCCAAGAGTGCAGCAAGGCCCGTTGTCATGTACTAGGATACCCTCGGTCAAGCCTGAAACTCTTTGTCGGAGTTTTCACTCCAAGGTACATCTGTTCCAGAGCCGCCTCTACCTACTCATTTCCAGACAGGGATGTATTTTCCTGATAAACCACTTACTCAAAACTCACCAAAACTAAGGGATTTTTTTATTATACTTAGTCTTATCCCTAAGGATTTCACTAGGTTTTTCTAATCCTAATCCCAAAAATAACCAAACCTATCCTCTGATACCAACTACAACAACCCTACTTTTTATTACACATCAAAACCTGATTTATTAAATAAAATTAACCTGATACAACATTAAATATTTAGAGGTATAGTGTCCTTGGGACTTAAGAACATTACATAATAACATAGAACATAAAAAACACATCATATTTTTTTTGAAAACATCCTTTACATGACCACTACATTCCCCCGTACATAGCATTGCATGGGTTAACCTGAGGACATGCATATGAAAATGGCTAGCTATAAATCCCAGTAAGTGTGTAAAAAGGGAGTAACATGAAGAGTACAATAAATGTTATAAAATAGGAATATCAACAGATCGTAGAGAAACATGAACATAAAGGCATGATATAACATGTTTATCATAACATGGAAATGTGGCGGCAACACTTAACATAGAACTAGCATGAGCCAAGGATCATTGCACATGGAGCATGATTAAAACCTCATTGCACATGAAACATGATTAACCCTCATTAAAATTGAATTATCATGAGTGAACACTCATTTCAAATGACGTATCATGATACTATACGTTACCCAATGCATTGCAGCGCTATCAGGGTGCACCCTTCTTAATCATTTCATTTCATGCATAAGTGTACCACAAGAATCATAAAACATGGATTCATTAAACATCATCATTTATTCCACGAAAAAGGAGTGTGGAATTCATAAATGAAACTATTTATACAATATGAAAATGGGAATAAATTTGAATACCATTGTTAGAGAAATGCGTATGATATTCACTACACAATGACTTTGGCTTGGAAAATCGTGATGCAATTTCGGCAGCCTAATGACATGACATAAGAACTCAAAAAAATTATTGCTGAGAGAGAAAGTAGTGTATAATCATATGTACATTAAATGGAAAGTAATAGGTTCATATAGACACATGTCCCAACAATTTTAATGGAATTAATATTCATGATACAAAAGAATTACTTTATTTTAAATGAGGAGAGAGAAATTCCTTACGGAATTTTGGCATGGTAACAGGTACACCTGGAAGGAATTAATGAGAGATAAATGAGATATATCCTTATCCAAACATGAAGAGGGAAGTATGGGGGAGGTTTGAAACAATACCCCAACATTTATAGTTGAAAATAAAAGGATATTAAAATATAAGGAATGTTGGACATAAATTTGGTAAGAGAGAATCCCTTACTTGGAAGTGTGATATCAAAGGATTGAGTGGATATTGAGAGAGACTTATTGGGATCTTGGGGATCCATGGGAGGATTCTAGATAGAGTAGGGAAGAGGTTGGATGAACTCCAGAGGCATTGAGTGAAGAGGAAATGGGAGATTGGTTGGTGTTATATAGAAAAGGAGAGGGAATTCTTTATTATTTAGGTTTGGACCACCACAAATTAAACTAATAAAAACCACAAACCAGCACATGGTTTTTTCCAAAGGGGAGTAGAAAAAAAAATTTATAAGGCCAATGGTCTAAATTATTAAAATAATATGGTTTATTATGTGGAGGTGAGTCACACTCTCAAGGAAAACAATTTAAAAAGATAAAATGTTTTATATGTCCTGGGGGGTCTACTAAAGCATTGTAGAATAAATCAAACAAATATAAAATCACTTTATTTTATGAATAAAACCCATATTTTTCGACCATATCATTCAAATTATTTTATTACATCACTATTGAGTCTTTATGATGTCATAAAACACATTATATATTTAAACGATATTTAATTTTTACCCAAAAATTTGTCTATCTCAAAAAATTATGAACAATTCATCGTTGGATAATTTTTGAATCCCGATTACAAAAATAATATTCATTTTATCTAAATAATTTTCTAAATATTTTAATTTTTACATTTAAAATAAAAACCGAAATTTTTCAAAAATTCATGGGTTTTGACAAAAATAGCTTTCAAACCTTAATAAAAATTAAAATTGTATAAATTTAATGATTATTTATATTTAATAATAAGTAATTTAATTAAAATAATAATATTTTTAAAAAATATTATTTAATTAAAAAATCCATTAATTCATCAAAATCGATTTCTTAGTTGAATATTAACTGAAAATACTATTTGTGTTTTAAAAACTATTTACAAATTAACAATAATAAAATGAATGTATATTCATTAATATATATAAAAATAATGCACATATTCGTACTACTAAGGTCTTGTTACATAACCCCTTATAACACCCATATAAGACTGAATGGTAAGGTGTGTAATGGTGACAGACTTTTGGGGTTGCTCAGATAACATCGCTCGGGTGGTAATCTTTCTCAACCTCCACTTTTCTCATAGGCAGTTCTGTTCGAGCTTAACATGTTCAAGCTTGGTTTGGTCTTGGTTAGGAGAGAAGCCTAATGATGCCACCTCCTTTCCAAGCTCTGACAAATGGGGTTCGTATGGTGCAAGTCTATTGGATGAGGCCATCACTTCCTTTGTCTGAGTAAATTAGATTTGTTAAAGTCCTATATTTATACTAATCATGTGATAACTGTTCAACGACTATATTACAAATTGTCACAATTCCTCTTGGCATTTTAAAATAAAAAAAACATAAAACCAATGAAGTTTGAATTTTATATAAATATTTAAAGTAATAAGACATTAGATCATGAATAATTGTCATTAATTAATGTTTGGGTCTCTATAATCTTTCCCCCTTAAAAAATTGCGACCTCGCGGTTTGATTACATAAAAAAATAACTTTTAAATTTTAACACGACATCTGGGTGTCTTACCCACCTCTATTAATCATTCCCCAACCCTTATTATCACATCGATCATAGAGAGCGAGGGTCCACTCAGTGCAGTAATAACTCAATGCACATTCAATGTATTCCACTTCCTTAGTGCAGATGCAGTTTGTGTAGCTTGGGTCGTACTGATGGAAAATATGATGCAATTTTTGGACAAAATTTTTTCCAATTTATTATTTCAAAACCCCACCATGTACCGGGCTTTTGTAAAATAGTCTCAAAGAGTCAAATTTTTAAATTTTTGAAATGCGGTTATTCTGATATATTTCCAAAGTTTCCAAAAATACTAGAAGACAAGACTATATATATATAGGCTACTCAGAGGTCTCCCTCTTTGGTAGATAATCTAAAATCAAATAGTGCATCATACTCTCTAGATAGGGTGAAATATTTGAAAATACCATGATGGTACCTCCCTCTTCTTGAAAGGTGGTAGAGTTGGGAGCTTAATATTTGATCATAGGTGAGCGATGATCCCTGATGATTCGGTTGTATGGAAGAGGTGTTTGATATTTCGTAAAATGTCTTGAAAGAAATTTGGACACTGTAAATATTTTAGATGCTATGCAAGCTAGACTTCACAATAATTATAGCTAGTAAGTCCTTAGGAAGGGACAAGAGTGTTGTTTGAGGTTCTTCCCCATCAATATCAAACCTATCCTTTATCCTGTTGGCGAAACATATCAAATTTTGAGTTACCCTATAGACATCATAAAATTGTGATATTAAACTACTTGAAGTATAATAATTTATTATTCCTTAATGAATGGAAAATTAGGAGTATAACATAAAGGGTAATCCAAGGGAAAAAATGACTTACAAATAGATTTTATTTCATTAACTTATGAATCTATAGGCTTCAATCTCTGTTATCCATGATCTAATTTTTAAAATATATTCATAGGGGATTTTTTAATTCCCTTAATAATGGTTCATATTAAGATTTTGAATTTACCAAATAATATCCCCTGAGAGTGTTATAACAAAGAGTGCAGCAAGGCCCGTTGTCATGTACCAAGATACCCTGGGTCAAACTTAAAACTCATTGTCAGAGTTTTCACTCTTAGGTACATCTATTCCAGAGCCGCCTCTACCTTATCGTTTCCAGAAAAAGATGTATTTTTTTAATACACTTACTAAATTCTCACCAAAACTTAGTGATGTTTTTATTATACTTAGTCTTATCCCAAAGGCTTTCACTAGATTTTCTAATCATAATACCAATAATAACTAAACCTATCATATGATACCAACTTTAACAACTCTTCATTTTATTACAAACTTAAACCCAATTTATTTCATAATATTCACTTGATAAAACATTGAATATTGAGTGTTCTGGTGTCTTTATGTCTTAGGAACATTACATAACAACATTGAACATAAAACACACAACATATTTATTGAAAACTTTCTTTACATGACCACTACATTCCCTCGTACTTAGCATTGCATGGGATAACCTAAGGACATGCATAAAAAATAGGTGAGCTATAAAGCCCGGTAATGGAGTAAAAAGGGAATAACATGAAGAATAAAATACATGTTAGGAAATAGGAATATACATGGATCCTAAAGAAACATGAACCTAAAGGCATGATATAGCATGATTATAATAACATGTAAATGCGGTAGCAACACTTAACATGGAATTAGTATGAGCCAAGGATAATTGCACATGGAGCATGAGTAAACCCTAATTGCACATGAATCACTGGTAACCCTAATTGAACTTGAATTAGAATGAGTCAACACTCATTTATCATGAATTATCATGAAACTATACTTTACCCAATGCATTGGAGCACTATCAGGGCACACCCTTCTTATTCATTTCATTTCATGCATAAGTGTGTCACATGGATCATAAAACTTGGATTAATTAAACATCATAATTTATCACATGATAAAGGAGTGTGTAATTAATACATGAAAATATTTAAACAATAAGTAAATGTGCATATGGGTGAATACCCTTGATTGTGAAATGGGCATGGTTTTCACTACACAATGACTTTGGCTTGGAAAATTGCAGTGCAATTTCGGCAGCATAATGGAATCAAATAAGAACTCATAAAAACAGTTGATGAGAGATAAATGGATGTCTTCTCAAATGTAAATGAAATTTACAGTAAGGGGTTCATATAGATACATGTTCCAACAATTTTAATGGAATTTAGATTCATGATACAAAATAATTACTTGAATGTAAATGAGGAGAGAGAAATTCCTTTCATAATTTCGCCATGGTAACGAGTATATATGGAAGTAATTAATGAGAGAAAAAGGGGATATATCATTATTCAAACATGAAGAGGTAATTATGTGAGAGGTGAAAAATCATACACCAACATTTATAATTGAAAATAATAGTGCATAACAATATAAGGAAACTTGGACATAAATATGTAAAGTGAGAATCACTTACTTGGGAAGTGTGATCCCAAAGGCTTGGGAGGGGCTTGAGAGATACTTATTGGGAGAATGGAGAGCCTTGGGAGGATTTTATAGAGAGTAGGGAAGAGGTTGGATGAACTCCTAGGGATTTTAGTGAAGATGAAGTGGGAGATTGTGAGGGTTTATATAGGAAAGGGGAGGGGATTATTTATTATTTATGTTTGGGACGCCACACATTAAACTAATCAAAACCAAAAACTAGACTATGGTTTTGCCCATGTATTTTTCCAAAGGGGAGTGGAAAAAAATATTCTATAAGGACAATAACCGAAAATTTTAAAATAATAGGGTTGCTTATGTGGAGGTGAGTCACACTCTCAAGGAAAATAATTTAAAAAGATAAAATGTTTTATCAGTCTTTGAGGGTCCACTAAAGCTTTCTAAAATGAATAAAACAAATGTAAAATCACATTATTTTTTGTATAAAACATATATTGTCAGAACATATCATTTATATTATTTTATTACATCACTATTGGGTCATTATAATGTCATAAAACCCATTATATATTTAAACGGTATTTAATTTTTACCCAAAAATTTGATTGTCTTAGAAAATTATGAAAAATTCACCATAAGATAATTTCGACATCCCAATTACAAAATTAATATTAATTTTATCAAAATATTTTTATAAATATGTGTATTTGTACTTTTAAAATAAAAACTGACATTTATAAAAAATTCATGGGTTTTGATAAAAAAAGTTTTCAAACCTTAATAAAAATTACAATTGAATACATAAAATTATAGGATAATTTATATTTAATAATAATAATTATATTTTATTAATGTATTATTTAATGAAAAAATCCATTAATTCATCAAAATATATTTTCTTAGTTGAATATTAACTAAAAATACTATTTACGCTTTCAAAAATATTTACAAAGTAATAATAATAAAATGAATGTATATTCATTATTATATACAAAAATAATGCACATATTCATAGTGATAAAGTTTTGTTACATAACCCCTTATAACACCCACATAAGACCGAAGGGTAAGGTGTGCGATGGTGATAGTCTCTTCAGGTGGCATAGATAACATCGCTCAGGGGGTAATCTCTATCAACTTCCACTAATCCCGTAAGTAGTTTCGTTCGAGCTTAACATGTTCAAGCTTAGCTTGGTCTCGGTCAAGAGTGAAGCCCAATGATGCCAAATTTTTTCTGATCTCTAGAAAATGAGCTTCATATGGAGCAAGTCTACTGGATGAGGCCATCACTTCCTTTGTTTGAGTAAATTGAATTTTTTAAAGCCCCATATTTATATTAATCATGTGATCACTGTTGAACGACAATGTTAGCAACAATTATAACTCCTAACAGGTTTCTAAAATCCAAAAACATAAAAACAATGAAGTTCACATTTTATATAACCAGTTTACATAATAAGACATTAGATCAAGAGGAATTCTCATTAATGAAAGTTTGGGTCGCTACAATCCACCTTTGTAACTAGAGATATTATAGGTAGTAGCTAATATTAGGATAATAAGAGAATCTTGGTGTTAATATATTTTACCAATTTTCCCCACTTTGAAACTTTCAACATAAACCCAGTTACTGTATTCAAGGATCATAGAGCATGGTTAGTATGATCACTCTTAATATCTTTTTTACTTAGTCTAATTGTAAATGTACACACATACTAACCATAAATCATTATTGAAATGAATAAAACATAAAATATTTACCTTTTTCTTCTAAAAATATTTTATTTTCCATGTTAAATACAAAATTCACAATTTCCATCCACAAAACACCAATTCACTAAAAATAAAAAATTTTATGGATATATCATTATCTATTAAGGGATAGTCCCTAAGTGTTCTCCTAAAAAATATTTTATGAATTACTTTAAAAATTGGTTCATTAGCCTAATAACATGTGATAAAACTATCACTAATATGTGTACACTATTTCAGAGAAGGGTGCTATTTATTTCTCCATGGAAATCCTTCATATCCATTATTCTTCAATAGTCACATCTTTAACTTGACTCTAAATGTAATCATTATATCACAAAAGGGTTCTTGATTCTTTATTAGTTTCTCATAACTTTATAGTATTACCTATAAAAAATTTTAAATAACATCATAGTAACTTGCTTCATTAATATTATATATTATTCAATCCTATTGGTATCTACATGAACTATGTATTTTGTTCCTCTATAAATCTCAAACAACTTCTCCACTATCTCTTCACCTCACATAAATCGATGATGGACTGACAAGATGTCGTTAATTTTATTCAATTATTTTATAGTTAGTATTAATTATCTAATATCCATGTACCTTGACCCTAACTTCCTTTACTACAAATTCTATTAACTGACTCCCCACATAGTAGACAATATACTTCCCCTAAAATCAACAACTACATATAAATAAATTTTAGTAAAACCATATGAAATACACACAATTTATCACCCAACAGTCATGAGTTATTATGCTTCACTAAAATGGTAGGAATGATTACATTTAATATAAAAAATTATAGGAATAAATATTTCTCCACCATTAAAAAGGTACAGAAATGGTTTAACCATCTATTTAATTTTCTAACATGTAAATTCATTCTTAGATGTGTTGAGTGCATTATTAATCATATTCAAAACCCAATATTGTGTTTTTGTATTAGATAGAAAATTTTTTGTTGTTCCATGATACTATTTTACTACCCATGAGATATCATTAATTCCCACAGTGAATCAATGTTTATAATTTATAATAAATATTCCCAACACTAAACTAAAAAATATGTTGTAAATTTTAATTCTAGGGTTAAACCCCTGAAGTCTCAAGATCCCAAAATTAAATAACCCACTATTTTTCCAATAAAATATAGTGTAGATTATAATTGAAAAAGGAGAATTTAAAATTGATTAAGTTTTGTTGGAATATAGGAATTGAGAATTAGATTGAAACGATGGTTTTTCTAAAGGATAAAAATATGAGTCACATGGAATTAGAATGATCAATCTATTTGTGAGACAATAAATGTAATTAATTCCCATTATATCAATTTATATTAACATTATATTAATTATATAAACAATATACGATTAAAAAATTCTTTTAATAAAAAGTTGTTCAATATAAATATAATATGAAAAAGGTAAATCAAAAAAAATCTCATAGTGAAATCCTACTTTAACATATTGTTCTTCCTAATTTGATAACCCATTTCCCTAAGAATCAGTAAATAATTAAATTTATCAATGAATCCTAATATAAAACTACCTAAAATTAACAATTCATAAGACAAAAAAATCATAAAATTATATACTTTTCCTTATAATATCAATTACACATCCTTTAAGTGAGTTAATACCTTATAATTAATATAAAACAAACCAGCATTGTATAAATGATCAAATGAGAATATATATATTAAATAAAAATACAAAATATAGGATTACTTAGAAAAATTGATAAAAATTCAACTAATTAAAAATATATAAAAAATAATTCTTGACCCATTATAGTAAAAAAGGTGTCCTATAAAGTAAAAAGTGGTAAAAATATCCCAAAAGTCATAAAATAAAATATTTAAATAGTTTCTATAAAAAAATATATTTAAGACATGGTCATGTCATGTTTAATATATCTTCTTAGATTTATATACATCTTCTCCTAAAATCTCCCAAAACATTACAATTATATCCATTTTTAATTCACATGTGATCTTTAACATGTCAAATTTTATCTTCTCATTCTTATTTGTAATAAAAAATATTTATCACTAATTGGTGAAAACCACAATGTGTTTTTTTCATGTGGGAAAGAAATTAGACCATTTTTAATTTTTAATATTTTTATCATGATCTTGACCATGATATGTTTGAAATTAGAAAATAGTTGTTTTTTATGGTATCTTATTTGTAAGGGAAAACCAATAACTTTATCTTCATGTTGTGGTTTCTCCTGGGGATTTACAAATCCAACTCCTCTTGAGTACTTTGATATGATTTCAAGGCACTACATAATCATTTTTGACTTCTTGTATTAAAATTGATCTAACAATTTCATAATCTATACTAAAAATTATTTCTTGTCTAAATTATTAAAAAACCAAAAAATAGACAACAAAAAGATATTTTGGCATTAATGTCACAAACCAGCCTGGGTCAACACTGAACAGGTCACCCGAGATTGTTCGCAACATGTGCCGAGGGGTGTTCCTAATCCCCCTGAGATGTAAACTAGTGTCGGGCATCAAAAGTTAACAGTTGGGAATTATTTGTCCCATGAACAAAAGATAACCAAATAAATAAATAGTGATCATAAAAATAAAACTAGCATTGGAAAGAATATAAAACTAGAAATACCTCCACATGACCACATAGGTCACCATCCAACTTGAAACCAAGCTCACTCCAAGAGATATGCGAAACATGGAAAACCTGATAGTGAAAAGACAGAGTAGGCTTGAGCACTGATATGCTTAGTATGAATTCCAAAATAAACTATTCATCATATTTGGGCCTTCGGGCCACCGGTTTGGGCCTACGGGTCTCCAGGGCCTTCGGGTCATCAAAGGCCTTCTAGACATAGGGCCTTTGGGTCACATAGACCATGGTGTAGCCTAGTTCACATAGAATAGGACCTAGAAGAGGATCAGAGCAATTGGAGTAGCAGCCACCAGATGCAGAGCTAACTAGATTGGAACAATGAGAGGGTATGGAAGCCGCCATCAGGACCAGGCACCGTGCAACTTTTTACGTGGCAATGTTAGCCGATCACAAATGCAAGGTGGGGAGCTAGGTGATCAATGATACAGAAAGTTGGGGAGGGGAAGTTCAAGTGGGATGGGCCTACAACTCATGTATTGGGAATGGTATGCCAATGGGAATTTGGGTCATGTATTGCGAGTTTGTCAGGACTTGTGCCTTGGAGCAAAGGGTCATGTACGGGTTCCCCTTCAACCCTTAAAAAGGTGGATTCTATATAATAAAATAAAAAAGAAGGCCTTCGGGCCATTCAGGTGTATAATTTACAAAATTGGTAAAAATCTTTTACTTTTATGAAAAACCCACTTATTTTATTTCATTTTTAAAAAGTAGTTACTAAAGCATATAAGTTATTTCAATGAATTCTTTTGAAATCCAACTAGTACCAAAACATGTTATATATTATAAAAATAAAAGTAAAAGTGCCATGAGATAAAATAACCAAAATCACCATAAAAGAAAGCATAAATGTAAAATTATGAAACCATGGGAATTTCCTAAACATCCTTAGAGAAATCCCAATATGTACTCAGTTCCAAACCACCTACCGACGTATGGTGAAGATCCTAAGTATATAACAAACTGAATGCCCTCAACTGAACAATCATGTGGCATAGCCTACCTAGCCTAATAGAAAATCTAGGGGATACCAACCATTCTAATTGGGGTTGATTAGCAACCATCCCTAAACCCTCTAAATTATGCCCATGAACCCATGGTGTTAGTAGTAATGTTCAGTGAGTAGGAGGCCCTCACACACCTGATTGACCTTACCTACCATCCCCTAACTTGCCTACCCCAAACCGAAATACCCTATACGACAACCCATAAAGGGATATCCCTCTTATAGAGGTGCCCAATATATATATATATATATATATATATATATATATATATATATATCTGTGTGTGTGTGTGTGTGTGTGTATAAACATGTACATGTAATATAAACCAAGGTGCCAACCGGGCCGTCACGTCACACGAACTTTTAAACCATTTCACAAAGCACTTTAAGTTCCCAATATGGTATTCAAACTTTCAAAGTGACATAAGGTACCAACCGGGCCGTTAATACCATCTTTCCAATTTAAAATAAAAATATTAAACAATAAAATTCACTTCGCTAAGACACTTCCAATTCTAAGTTAAAAACAAACAACACACTTAAAAACTACCAAATGGGCCTTCATGTCATTCAAATGCCAAACCATGCTTCAAGGTTCCAAACAAGTCTGATTTAATTTTTTTAACCAAATCCTTTTAGTTTCACAAAATACACTGCACAACTAAGTAAATTTTAGTAATCTATTCTAAAACACTTAGGACACCTTCATAATTAAAAGCAATTTGTAAACATGCTTAGACAAGTTATGAAAGTTAATTTAAAACTAGTCTCCAAGATGTGAAATAAATTTCACCAAAAACATATACATATCTACATATATAAATCCCACATGAATATGTAAACAAACTTTTAAAAAAAATCTATGAAATCATGGAATTCAAAATAAAGGCGCAGGCATGGAGGAGCTACCTCAGAAAGGAAGCAGACCAAGCCGAGGCACTTCAGATCTTGAAGATTTTGAATAAAATCACCCACACCAACACACACATACATTCTCATACATATATATATATACCCTTAATCCAATGTACATATTCCCCATTCCATGAGGGAATAGGTGGAAGGAATATATATATACATATACACATACATACCTATGTATGTGTGTGTGTGCACCACCAAGGAGACACCAAAGCTTTAATTAATTAACCTTGAGGGACCAAGATCACTTAGAAACCGAAGAACCATTTAAGAGACCAAGGTTTTAAAAGAACACCATTTTAAAATACCATCTTCACTTGAAAACACACTTGTGTGTCCACTTAGTGCACCCATGGCTGTGCCAACATCTAATGGCACACCAATGCATCTAAATAGACCTTTAAATCACTTCCACATTAACCCCAATTGATTCAAAACCGAATAAAACCTTTCATATCATTTAAAAAAAATAAAAAACCCTTATAAAACAATAAAAAATTTCTAAAACACCATTTTATTTTTTTAAACAACGCCCCCAAATTCATAAGCCATAAAAACCAACCATATAATGCACCCGTCAAAGTCTGCACATTAAATCAAATCTACCCAAAAGTGAATGAAGGAAGATATACGAAAACAATGATTAGTTTCAATTTTAAATAACAAATAAAATTTTATCAAATGAAGTGGGTGCAGAAATAAATTGACAATATCAAAGAACCATTTCAAAGACTATTTTTTAATAGTATCTACCGACGCGAAAACACCATAACATATTAATGGCACATATTACCATTATTTGAATCATGTATAAAAATTATTGTAACACCAAAGCATAAAATAAATTACATTTGAAAGGAAAACCATGAAAAACCCTATCTCTACCATGCGTGAATGGAATGATGATTCAACAAGAGGAAGAACAACACTCCTCAGACTAATCACAAAACCTAAAACCAAATAAAAACAAACGAAAGATGACCCTAAACATTAGGGTTTATATAAATTGAATAAAAAACCAAAAACGAAATAAAACAAATAAAAACAAATCATTGGATATGGTTTTCAGGGAGGGATGGGGGCAAGGAAAGAAAGGGCGGTGTGACAGGATTGGTCTGCACTGGAACATGGGGAGCACTGGGGCCAGATCGCGCTAGAATAGTGGGAGTGTCCTGGTCGGGCTGTGCTGGAATAGGGGGAGGGATGGGGTTGGGACACACTGAAATACGGGGAGCACTGAGGATGGGCCACTAAGAGCTGGTTGGTGTCCATGGGGGTGTTCAGGTCGCGCATGCAGAGAAAAAACTAGGGGGTTGTACCATGATGAAGATGGGTCATGTATGGGGGTAGTGAAAAGGTGGGGGTAGCTTCAATGGTGTAGGGGTAATGGATGACTCAAATTAGGGTTCTATAATTGTAAAAACGGTTATAATAATAATAAATTCACTATAAATACAATTTTAATAACAATAATTTTTATTATTAATGATAATATTAATAATAATATAATCATAACAATATTAAAAATAAAAATAACAAAATATTAATAAAAATAAAAATAATAAAAATTATTATAATAATAATAATTTTATTGATTTAAATAATAATAGTTGTAGTAACAATTTGAAAATAATAATATTTAAAACAACTCAATAATAAAAATGATGAAAACATTTTCAATAATAACAATATTATCATCTACAACAATAATATTATTACTATTATGTTTTAAACCTTTAATTTATTTTATTCCCTAAAATTTTATTTCTTTATGTAATGGGAAACCGCACGAGCATCGGGGAAAACCACACGGTTACCACCAACTATGTGGGGACTGTGCACTGGTCTCAAACCCACCAAAATCATTAAACCTTGAATATTTTACGTCGGGATTCGAACCTGAACTTCAAAAAAATATTTGACATTGAAAAATAACTAAAACTTAATGAAACCTATGGCTAGGGTGTGATAGTTCTCCCCACCACGTACACTTTATACCATATAAAGTGACCAAGCAAAAGGAAAACAAAAACATAAGTCCATGCCAGAATAAGACAAGAAAAAACATGGAACTTCTTGGGTAACTATTCATTCCCTAAGTCACACCCAAACGATCTAGACAGAACCACAATGAAAAACAAGGGTAATACAGGAGTGAGTTCTCCCCACCTTAAGGATTCTACTAGTACAAAAATTAAATCCCAAATATACCACCTCGGGGAGGGGGTCCCCCCTCGGGAAGTCCCAAAAAATCTAACCGAGCTTCTACAACCCCAAATAAATAATCCCACCATTTGAACTAGGATCGTTCCTCGCACCAACAGAAACCCCAATATTAGGGTAAAACTCATAGAAAAAAATATGACTAAACAATAAACCACAAACACCATTCAGCTATCTCAAAAAACCCAATCATCCCCAAACAAGCACTAGAAAATAAGAACCAACCCATATTAGATCCAAAAACACATTAATTAAAACACATGATTTCAGAAAACCATACCCAAACAAATAGTACTGATTGGATTACAATAGAATAATTTCATCATAATCTCCCAATGAAATTTCGTACTAATAATGGAGGAAAAAACTCCATAGAAGAAAAAATAAAAATAATTATTGAAACATTCAAATCCCAACGCAAAACTCAAAACCCGGACCGAGGCTTGACACCCCTGAAAAATATTGGCTCTGTGCGAGCTTCACTCTGAGACCTCTAGATGGGGCTTTGATGAAAAAATCATTTTATGAATCACAGTTTCGTACAAAAAAACCTTAGTTATAACATATTTTTTAGGAGTCGCTTCTTGAAAAACTTCTCCAGATGACCTAGACAGCCAAAACTATGGCATGTTTTTAGAGGGATTCCACATGACAGCTTTGAGTGCCCTAATCAGTCACAATGGTGGCACAAAATTGAATGCTCTGACCGAATGGAATCCATAACTAATGAAGATTACACCTTAAGACCAATTTCCTTCAATATGAACTTTTCTCACCAGATTTTGAACTGTCTGCACTTCAGCAACCAAGTCAGCTAGCAACACTTCAACTGCCAGATTCTCAAAACTAAGGTCCATAGAAAAGAGGAACCTCTTCTTGATCTATGGACAATGAACCCCAATTAAGATAGAAGTCTTCACCGGATCCTGCAATTCTACCTCTGTATAAAACGAAACCAATTTCTTAAAGTGGTCAATGTAGGCCTTCACCGACTACTTTCTTTAAGTAATACACATGAGCTCTTACCTTTTCATCGTATTCACCACTTTAGGTATGAACCATTTGATGAAAAATGATTTAAAGACCTCCCACTTCCTCACATCTTTCATTGATGGAAGTGTAGAAAACTCCCATTCGTCCAAATCTCGACCTTCAAACAATCCTAGGAAGTCTCATACTCTAATAGACTCAGGAGTTCCCAACATCATGAAGGAGAGATCTACCTCTTCACGCTATGTAACTACATCTAACAACCATCTACCAACGCAAAGAATAGGCAACATCCGAGACGGACAAAAAAACTGGGGGTGACTCATTGGAAACACTGCAGACTATCCTAGGTGGCATTTTCTGAACAACATATAGAACAAAAGGTAAAACCAATATCAAACTGAAGAAACATAAATAAAATGTCCTTCATCTAGAAACAACCAAACAAACATAAACGTGTCCAGAATATTTCTTACAAAAGAACTCCTTTCATTTAATTTTTAAAACTGCTTTCTTCTAAGGACAATTTCCAAAAGCCAATCCCCAATTTACCAATTTAGGACCATTTCAAAGAAGCATTTCCATTTCAAAACTATTTTCATCTTCAAAGTGAACTTACAACATCAAAAAACAAGATAAGGCACAACTCACACGATACTACCAGAAGAAGGGACTAGCGTCGATGCCTAACTCAACGACATGGTAGTGGGTCTTTCCCTATGTAAGTCATAATGCTAAGAGGGACTTGAACCATATACTTGGACTCCCCATGGGTCACTACTCCATGTGGCTTCACAACGTTACACCGGATCACCTATGATGTCATCTCTCAATCCAAAACAAGGATAAAAGACTCAAATCCCAGACTACCCTAGTAACTGAAGGATTAGTTCAAGAAAGAGTTCGCGACGCGCTTCCCACACTTACCTAATGAGCCCTGAATGTCGTAATCTTCATCTACTAGACATCCTAAATATCAATAACCTCTCTCTATTACCATTTTGTTCAAAAGCATCCCATGTTTACGCTGAACTGGACACATGACCCATTCCAAAACATGTCCATAGGGGCGTTCCTGATCCCCCTGGGATGACAACTATTGTCGGGCATCAAAATTTAAAGATCGGGAAAGATTTTTCCAATGAAAAAAGATAACCAAATAAATAAAGAATGAAAATAAAAATAAAACTAGCACTAGAAAGAATAGTAAACTACACATACCTCCATGTGACCTCATATGTCACCACCCAACTCGGAACCAAGAAAGAACCAAGAGTGGTGTAAAACTTAGAGAACCTGAAACTGAAAAGATAGAGTAGGTGTGAGCACCATGATACTGAATATGAATTCCAAAATAAACCATGCCTGATGCCCCACCTCTAAAATTAAATCCATTTTTGCAAATTTAAAAATTTACAATATAAAAATATGTCTTTCCAGTCCTTTACAAAAATATGTTGTAAGATTTTACATTTAAGAAAACCCACTTCTTTCCATCCATTTTTCTAAATTAATAACTAATTCTTATAAGTCATTGTAATGATTTTTTTCAAAAGAAAAATACTTCCAAAAAATGTTTTATATTATAAAAATAATAGTAAAAGTGTCATGAGATCAAATAAAAAAAAGTTCCATAAAATAAAGCAAAAAAATACAAGTATGTAACCATTGGAATTTACTAAACATCCCTAGAGTGATCCCTATATTTAATCAATTTAGATCCACCTGTCGGCGTATGGTTAAGATCTTAAGTATATAACCAAATCGCTAGCCTCAATTGACTAATCCAATGGCAAAGCCTTACTGAACTTACATCATGTTTTGGGGGTACTAACATGTCTAGTTAGGGTTGATCAGAAACCATCACTCAACCCTATAAAAGACGCCCAATAACTCATGGTGGTAATAGTAATTCTGTGTGACTCGGAGGCCCACTCATGCGTGACTCACCATACCTTCTGTCACCACACTTGCCTACCCCAAACACAAACACCTTATACGATAACCCATTAAGGGATATCCATTCTATATAGGTTCCCAATTATATATATATATATATATATATATATATACATGTACACGTTATATCATCAAATGTTCCCACCAGGCCGTCATGTCACACAAACTTTTAAACCATTTCACAAAGCACGTTAATTTTCCAACCGGGCGTTCACGCTTTCAAAGTAACATAAGGTGCCAACCAGGCCTTTAATATCATCATTCCAATATACCATAAAAATATTCCAAAACAAATTCACTTCATAAATCGATTTCCAATTCTTGGTTAAAAACACACAACACACTTAAAAAATTTCCAAATAGGCCTCCATGTCACTGAATTGTCAAACAACACTTCAAGGTGCCAAACAAGTAAGTTTTTGAAAAACACATTTAACCAAATCTTTTTAGTTTCACAAAATACACTTCACAACTTGATAACTTTTACTAAACTATTCTAAAATACTTAGGACACCTTCATAATTAAAACCAATTTATAAATATGTTAGAAAAGTTATGAAAATTAATGGAAAACCTATCTCTAAGAGGTGAAATTCCTTTCACCAAACACATATAAATATCTACACATATAAATACCAAAAGAATATGTAAACATGATTTTTTAAAAATTTTATGCAATCATGGAATTCAAATTAATGACACGGGAATGGAGGAACTACTTAAAAAAGGAAGTGGACCAAGCCAAGGCACTTTAGCTCTTGAAGCTTTTGACAAAAATCACCAACACTAGCACATATATACATTCTCATACATATATATACCCATAATCCAATGTAAATATTCCCAATTCCATGAGGGAATATGTTCAAGGAACATATATATACATATAAACATACGTAACTATGTATATGTGTGTGTGCACCACCGAAGATCCCCCAAAGATTTAATTAATTAACCTAGAGGGAAAAAAATCACTTAGAAACCAAAGAACCATTTTAGAGGCTAAGGTTTTAAAAGAAAACCATTTTAAAATGCCACCTTCATTTGAAAACAAAACCATGTGTGCACTAAGTGCACCCTTGGGTGTTCCAACGTCCAATGGAACTCCAAATAATCTAAATAGACCTTAAAATCACTTTCACATAAACACCGATTGCTTAAAAACTGAATCCAACGTTTCATATCATTTATAAAATGCTAAAAATCCCTTTTAAAACCATAAAACCCATTTAAGACACCATTTTATTTTTTTTAAACAATCCCACCCCAAATTCTCATGCCACATAAGCCAACTAAATCACGCACTCTTCAACGTCTGTGCATTAAATCAAATCTACCAAAAAAACTCAACAAGGGAGAAATATCACTATGGTTATTGGTTTCAATTTTAAAGAACACATAACATTTTATCAAACACAGTGGGTTAAAAAGTTCATCAACATTAACAAAGAACTATTTTAAAGACTATTTTTAACACTTTCTACCCACGCGAAATCACCATAAAAAAATTAATGGCATGTATTACCATTGAGATAATCATGTATAAAAAATTATTGTAATACCGAAGTGTCAAATAAATTGTATCTAAAATAAAAACCATGAAAAACCCTACCTCAACCATGAAAGAATGGAATGACGCTTCAACGGGAGGAAGAAAAACAATCCTCAAACCAATTGCACACCCTAGGACCATAGAAAAACAAACCAAATATGACCCTAAACATTAGGTTTTGGATAAATTAAATAAAATATTATTAAAAGGAAAATAAATACAAACCACCCATTGGAGATGGTTGTTTTCAATGTGTGGGGGCAAAACTAGAAAGGGTGGTGCACTGGGATCAGGCCACGCCCAAATAGGGGGAGTGCTGGGGTTAGACCATGCAAGAACAGAGGGAGTTTTAGGGTCGGGTCGTGCTAGAACAGGGGGGATAGGGTCGGGCCACACCAGAACATGGGGAGTTCTAAGGACAGGCTTTCGAGATCAGGGTAGTGCGGGGGGTGTTGAGGACACTCGCATAGAGGAAAAACCAATGGGTCGCACCATGATGAATATGGGTCATGCAGGGGGTAGGGAAAAGGCGGGGGTAGTGTTAATGGGGTAGGGGTAGGTTTGACCCAAATTAGGGATCCATAATAGTAGAAAACAATTATAATAAAAATAAATCCATTATAAAGATTATTTTAACAATAATAAGTTCTATGATTAATGATAATATTAATAATAATATAATCATGAAATTTTTAATATTAAAAATAAAAAAATTAATTATAATAAGAATAATAATTATAATAATTTTATTCTTTTAAATTATAATATTCGTAGTAATAATTTGAAAATAATAATTTTGATAATAATTCAATAATAAAAATATTAACAACATTTTTAATAATAAAAATATTATCATATACCATAATAATATTATTACTATTATGTTTTAAACATTTAATTTATTTTATTCTCATAAAATTTTATTATATTAACTAATGTGAAACTGCATAGGAACTGGGGCTTACCGCATAATTACTGCCAACCATGCAGTGGCTATGCACCAGTTCAAAACCCAAAAAAAATCAACAAACATTGAAAATTTTATGTTGAGATTTGAACCTAAACTTTAACAAAATATTAAACATTGAAAAATAATTTAAAATAATAGAAACTCATGGTCTGGGTGTGACAATTAAAATTTTAGATAAAATATATATACAATATTTGGTTATCAAATCCCTCCATAATTGATAGTTTTATTTCATTTAACAGAAAGACTGAATATTAATATAAAAGGAGCCATATTTGGTATTGGAAAATATTGATCTATAATATCAATTAAAAAATAACTATAATTGTAAATTTTTAAATCAAAATACTCATATAATTTTAACTCCAAATTTATTAATTTACAAAAATAATTTTCCAATTTGTTTTAATTTTATTTCGACATTCATGTAATTAATTATACTAAGAAACAAAATTATTAATTTGAGTTTATATTTTTATAAATTTCCATTCCAAACTATTCTTAGGAACCTAACTCATTATATAATTTTATTTTTAATTTTCTTTCCATTTATTTTAAATTGAATTTCATAAATGAAACAAGCCAAACATTTGAAAATATTTCATTATTCAATCGCCATGTGACACTATTTTTAATAGTAAGAACATAAGTATAAAAAGAGTGTACATGATCACTAAAAAATATAAAATAGAGTTATAAGGGAAAACATTCATAACACCCCGAAACCCAACCATTATTTCATCCTAACACTATATGTAATAATAAAAATAAAAATAGGGAAGGTTATCTGGCCGATGATTATTCTAAGAACATTCAATTATTTTTCTATGAAATTTTTTCAAAAAATTTATCTTTACATTTAAAATTATATTTTTAACTATGTTTCCAAGAGTAAATAAAAATTTATATAATCTAGTATATTTTAAAATTAATCCAAGAAATTACATATTATTGATTTTCAATTTTAAAGATTAAATCCATGTATTTTCATTACTCAATCCCTAAATCTATCGTGTCTTGGATTATTAGTCCTATATAAATATGTTTCTTTTGAAATTACCACCTACAACATGCTCAATTTAATCCCAATTTTATTTAATTTTTTATAATAAAAAATTAAGAATTTACTAAGAATATATATCTCTTAGATAAATGAGTATTATAAAAAAGGAATGTAAATATACAATTGACTCTCACCCATTTTTTAATGAAACACTATTTTAAATGTTTGATAAATATAAATTATTTTATACATGTTTTCATTTTTAATAGAAATATAGTAACACAATAAGATTGAAAACTTAAAATAACCCCTACATCAATTTATCATTACTTTCTTGGACCCTATACTAATTAAGAGGTTTAATATATCATATATGGTACATGTGAATGAATACTTAGTATTAAAAAATATTCATCCTAGAGTAGTATCATATAATAAATTTATACATCAAAGGAAGATGTGAGAATTTTACATCCAAGAAAATTTCTCAAGGAATACTATTAAAGAGATTTAATTTCAAATAGATTTAATGTATTACATTCATTAAAGTGTAATATAGAGTCTATAAATATGATCACAATATCAAAATATATGGTATAAATACATTAAAAAAATAAAAATAAAAATAATCTAATTAAAATAAACTTCTGAATATCCTCAGTATCCTTATCATCATCATCATCCTCTAACTCATCATCATCACTATGAGGATTTTCACTTATAATATTTTATTGAGAATCCTTGGAATTATTATATGATTTTTTAAGGAAATATATTTTTTAATGTGTATGGGCAGTGGAATTTACTGATCTCATGTTTATTCCTTGATAAAGATAGTGGTCTAAAAATGTATGGGTAGTTCAAAGTGAAGGAATTCATATGGATTATTAATTAATGTTGTCTTTACCTTTACATTCCAATGAAACATATACATCTTTATCAACCCCTTCCACTTATAATATTTATAACGCAAATTCCTCATTAACCCTATGATGAGATACATGTATAGTTTACATCGAAAGTTCTAAAGCTAGTGTATGATTTCCTAGAGGTGTGTTCTATGGTGATGTAGTGGTCTAGCAAATAGAAGAAAAACACAAACCCCTAAAAAACATTATATAGAAACTATCCTTAGGTATTATAGGTAATGAAAGTGTTAGTTTATGTGGTATGTTTGAGTGATGTTTATAGGGAATACAAAAATTCTCACTAAAAGAATACAAAACGTCTATAATGAACTTCTATGAGGCCATTAGATTGTTCAGTTTGTAATTTTTTTTCTTTCGGGTTATAGAATGTGATTGAGGTTCTCAATAAGGTATAGTTAGCCTAGGTTGTGATCATGAATGTGAGTTACCATCTAGCTTATCATCTGAGGAAATATTTCTATATATACTAATTTCCCACTTTCTTTATTAGTACTATCTTTGAAACTACAGTAAATTCAACAAATTATAATTTTACCTATGATATAAGTGGGAGGAAATTCTCAAAAAGACAAAACATCTTGGCTATATAGTTCATGAAATTCCTACTCTCGACCTTGCCTTCATTTTTATTTTTCATTAAATTAAATTAATAGAAAAAAATATTTGTAAATTTGGGAGGGTATGTTTTACAATATTATTTAGAATTATCAAATCAGTTTGTAACTATACCCACTTGTTCACTCAATTTAAAATAAAATCAATGGAATGTGTTATACATAGAATTAAAATAATGAGATTTTTTATATTGGTTCTCTTTGTGTTGAAATTTTCATGTGTTATAAAGGGTTCATTAGAAAAATAACTACATTTTTTGTATTCTGTATCATTTAATGGGTTAAAAATCAACGATCCATAAATATGGGTTAAAATAGGATTAATGGAATAAATTCCAATACTAACACAAAACATAACCAATATATGTTTCAAAGGATCCCACCAAGTCAAAATTAAACCCCTCCATGATCATTATTAAATATAGTCAGGAAATATGATTTTTAATATAAATATTCTACCTTTATTTAAATAATACTCTAAATATGGAGAATATTTTGGGAATTAATGTAACAAACCAACCTGATTCGAACTAACCCATCACTCAAGCCAGTACACCGCACATCTTAAACCATGTTCTAGATCTTCACAAGCTGGAAACAATAATTGGGAACAAAAAACTATCTATTGAGAATGGTTTCACCCATGTTAAATCAAAACAAACCACCCACAAATGAGATGAATACACTAATATCATCAGATTCAAAATCATATAATACAATAACAAGAGAAACACAATATATGAAAAGTATATTCCTTACACCAAATCTAACATCATATATAAGAATTACACAAAAGTCTAGATGCATGGTATATCATGTCATAAATAATGACACAAAAGAGTGGGAACAAATCCATATAGAGCTTATAAAAACATCCTAATGGATACAAAATCACAAAATGACTCTGCATTTTTTAATCCATGAGACCATATCTCCTCCACAAAACATAGATGAAGATATTCAGGAAGATACACCTAGGTATATGGTTCCCTTTAGTTTCGGTATGTACTAAAAAAATAAATCTTCATGTACCCCATGAAATATATAGGGTACGAGGCACAAATCCCATTAGGATACCACCGTGAATATATTTATAGATTTTACACATGGAAACCAGTAAACTAGTTTGAAATCAAATTTCAAAACTAACTAACTTTGAAAACATTTTACATTCAAAAAGTCTTTTTAAATCTACTTGGGTTCTTATTTAAAAAAAATTGTTTTTCATAACAAAAAATACATGGATCAAGATGTTAAACAAGTAAAAAATGCACAACATGCTCATTGTATCCAACATGGCATAACAAAGGTGATTATAAGCATCATCAACATCATACAACCAATAAAAAAATAAAAATGGGAATTACATATATCACCACACCAAACACAGAACTAATAAAATTTATAAATCATAAAAAGAAACCCATTATGAGTTAGTGCACCTAGGGAACTTACCATATGGGTATAATGTGAATGAGTCTAAAAAAATATGTTATCTGACTAAACAAAGGGGGAATATCTCATGGTCTTTCTAGGGACAAAGTCCATGATATCTCATAGTCTCTCAAGAAATGATGCAATCACATAATATATTCCTACTTGAGGATATTAGTGCCTCATGGAATCCAAATTGAATTTCTGATAGTATTCCCCTCAAAAGTATCTCATAGTCCCTTGAATAGCCCTTTCACTGACACCCTAGTTGACCCATGTGATCTTATATGCCAACATTTCCACCAAAAAGTTCCAATCCATGAAAATCAATTCCACAATATAATTTCATAAAAAACATGACAATTTTATTAAAACACCATTCTAAAGTAAAAAGAAATATAAAATCTCTTTATAAATCCATTTAAAACTACAAAACTCTATAATAAATTTTATCAAACATGTGAAGTGCACTCAAGACACCCCCATTTGGAAACCCCACTTTTAACACCCAATTACTAAATCGGATCATTAATTACAGAAAACATGGTATAAAAATAGAGAAAAAATAAATTTAATGGAAATTAAAAAAGTATAAACCAAATATTGTTAATAGTTTATTGCTTTTCCATGGAAAAAATACTCAAATAGATAAACCTATATTATAATTGAAACCAACACTGTATCCTCTAACAATATCAACTTGGAATAAGCCGAAGAAGTCCAAACACAATTAAGATAAAATAAAACTAACCAAATCCACCATTAAAAACCTTGGACTGGCTATTCCTACCAAACAAGGTTCCCCACATCCGTAGAAATGAAAAAAGCAGGAGAAGGGGAAAATGAATAAGAAACCATGATGAAATGGGTTGATCACAACCTAAAACTCCAATATCCCTGAGGGAATTCACTAGATATGGAGAGGAGAAGCATACACACCCGGGAAAAGGGGATATGAATGATGGGGGAAGGAAATGAAGGCTGAAGTCAATAAAATCTATGTGATAAAGAACACAAAAAAAAATTAATGAACTGGATATGACTATAGAGTTTGGCCTCACGGTTTGGAAAAATGTATTCCAACCATGTGGGTGTTACATACCCACCAAATATGTGGCCCATGGTTTCCCCATGGACATGAATGTTTCAACAAACCATACTAAAACTATTTAAATCCCACTATCACCAAACCAACATCCCCCATATGGTTAGTCACATAGTTATACAAACTATGCACCAACTGTACACCATGTCTTCCTCCCCCGAAACTATCAGTTTTGACCCATGGAGGCCTAGAACTCCATAACCATACAAAAAAATAAATAAAACTCAAAATTGGATATACTAGTGCCCTGAAAGGTGTCACAAAATGCACACCATGCCACTTTTTTTCATAGAAAGTCCCAAAGACTCCTCAAATAAAAACAGGTCAGGTCACTACTCCCCCACCAAATATTCATACTCCCATGTCTCATAGACATCACAACAAAAAACATAGTGTACAACCACATGTATTGACTTACCATGATGAAAATAGTTCCAATAATCCATGAAATTAGCAGGATGCTTGACAATAGTGGCGTCAAGGTATAACTCCAAATATCCCCACTTTAGCACATGAGATGGGTCTTGTCATGACCCGTCCTAGAGGGTTCTGTGCTGAGACTCCCCAATCCTACCACTAATAAGAAAGTGGATAGAGATTAGTGGTGAGAAGGCATATCAATGAAATGATAGGCCTTATCCTATGTAACTGAACAAAAACACACACATGTACAAGACTATATAATGATGAAATGTAAAAAAAACTAAACAATCATGCATGAATAAATATAATCTCATAAACAGAGAACACAATGTAGTAAAAGAAAGAAAATACGTCAAAATAAAATCCCAAAAAAAGTGTCTGAATACATAATTCCATCTAGAAAGTAAGTATTGGGACTGCTGTTAGAAAGTCGTAGGAATACACCTCAGTTTGTTCGGTCTCACCAAGCACTGTCTGGTCCTAATCCCCTAGAAATATATAAAATGTTCGATCATATTCACAATAAAAGACATGTGCGGGAAAATACCATATAGGTTTGAGTATAAAAATACTATATAGGACACCCTGAAACTATAAAACCTGAAACAAAAGAAATACATTCATCTCTACATAGGTATATGTATATGGGACATATAACAAGAATATCCAGATATACTCAAAAAAATACACATAGTCTAGAGGTAAGTCACAACTATGGTATATCATTCTAGGACACCAGCTTGAAGATTCTACAAAGCACTCATCCAGAAGTACACACTCTAGAGTCTGATAGCACTGATGACGTTAGTCTATGAGGTACTTCTTGTCAGGTATCCTCATGAGAAAGAGCACACTGATAGTCTAAAATAAATACAATACACAGATGAGGATCACTTCCATGTCCATGGGGTTATACCAAAAACTGAATCTAGATTAACACTCTAAGTATAAGATCAAAACCTATTTAGGGTTGGTCGTGAAGATACCATGAACTCCATCTAGGGTATGAAGATGAATAGAGGATCTCACTCTGGGCCTCCCCGAGGGATTTCAATGACCCTATCCAAGAATTAATGCTAAGTAGATATTAGTCCTTAGAGTTTTAAATGATTTGATACCAACCTTAATGGAAAGTATAAGGGGAACAAACCCTAAAAATCTTGTCTATGATATAATGGACAAGATATCAAATCCATGTATAAAGGACTACCCGATGTGTAGTAGGGGTCAAATGTTGTTACCCTTGACCCCAAGTCCTTCCCATGTAATGTTTTCTTGTCATCAATCCATGTATGTGTAGTACTAAATGATGTGTAGGCTTTACATATAGGATACCCCTATTCCTGTACATATCTCAAACTTGTGTACATTTTCCCATGTAGCAGTACACAACTTGACCTGTGTATGTGGTCCATACCTTGTCTGTGTGGGGGAGGATATTCCATGCTCCAACCCATTAAGTCCATACCATTTCCATCTTTTTACCAAATTACATGTTGAGTCTTCAAGGAGTGGTCAGACATCGTGTTGGCTAGGTCACACACCTTGTGATACTTATGTTCTACCAGAAACCCTAAACACCACTCAGGGGTCCCACAAGTACTGTAATCCAAGATTACATGCCATGTTGAAAAGGTTTTTCTATAAAACTTTCTCTTCCTTCTTCACGTGCCTATTCCACTACTGCCTTGGAATCCATCCTCAATCATGTCAGTATTCATGGATCTATCTCATTCAAGAATTGCTATCATCTTCCATTGGATTCTAGACATCCGAGTCACTCCAAAAATGAATCAAATATCTACTCTTTGTTAAGAACCAAAGGAAACCAAAGAACATGAAATACGGTATCCACCATCATAAAAATTACTTTGTCTCTGTCTTCACACCTCCTTCATGTTTTTCTAATCCCATATCTATGTTATCAGATCATTGCACCAAAAAATCGGTGTGTAATGATCAGATGAATGAGATTTGTTGAGCCATATTCCAAATGAAGAATGCCTGTGATGAACACTGAAACAGGGGAGAAAAGAACAAATAAATCAATAGAAATGGACCTCAATCGATTTTTGTGTTGATCTTAGTTCATTTCCATTCGAACAACAATCAAAATAGTCAAAAAACTCAATGGTAATTTCTCATTGAAACCCCATAATTAATCACATCCCACAAGATGATCAAACTGCGGATCAATATGTTCATTGATTGATTTATTCCCATCGTATAATTCAAAAATGGGGAACACAAAAATCCAATCACACTCCGAAAACTCAACTTGGTTCAATCACTAATGAAGAGAGAAGCTGCATCATGAAAACTGGAGAGATCCTTCAAATCTGATGTGCATCAACCATTGATCAATGATCTCATCATCATTCGCCTGAGGGAGTTCTAAACGGTCTCTCTAAGGGCTCTCTAATGGTTCCAGGGTTTATACAAAGAATCCAATATTTCCAAAAATAACAGTCTATTCACATATTGTTAAATCAATACATGAACAGAAAATAAAATTAAATACTTTATTCAATTATTTTATTCATTTCTTCACCCATGATAAATTTTCTATGAATGTCCCATGATGAATAATGTTAAGTCACACTTTGGGTAAAACTAGCATTCTAAACTCAATAATGCCCTCACATTTACGATCTAGGAACCTCTACATTACTTATTTCACTTTTTCTTGATTACTACATGCATATGGTATTTAATATATTTAATATATTTCAAACCATTATTATAGGAACACCAAGGATCATAATCACACGTTTTCTTAACATTATCCCATAATTGTGGATTTACGTCTTTATAAATCCAAAACAAGCATTACTAAAAAATATGCGGGTATAGAGAATGAATATGATCCTCCTGTTCCCATGTTCTCTCCTAGAGATTCTTATGTTGACACCAAACATGTACTAAATTAGTCAATCTACCATGAAAGATCCTCTCAAATTGATCCTCAATCTATACTAGGTACTCAATAAAGGTCGCTCTATCCTTGATGTCCAGCTTGTTGCAGTCGATAATGTGCAATGGGTCATGAATGGACCTCCTCTTCCGTGACACGTGGAATACATCATATACCTAGTCTAACTATGAAATTAGATCTAAGGGGTATTCCACCTCACCTAATCTATTTAGTATATAGAAAGGGACGATGTACCTTAGAGATAGCTTACCACCCTGACCAAATATCTAAAATCCTCATCGAGGTGAAACCCATAAGAATAGATGACCTCCTTTCTCGAACTCCAAATTACTTTTTCACCTATCATCATAATACATTTGATGGATCTTTGCATTATTCATCCACTCATAGATGATCAGAACCTTCTCTTTTGTAGGTAACACCAACTCTGGGCCCATGAGTGATGGATATCTTGGGTCAGTCTAAAAAAGTGGTGACCTATAGGCCCATCCATACAAAGCCTCATATGGTTCCCTAATGATGGTTAAATGGTAGATGTTATTATAAGAAAAATCCCCAAGTGGTAGGTGATCCTCTCAACCATTGTCAAAGTCTAACATGAAAGCTCACAACATGTCCTCTAGAACTTGAATGGTCTGCTCAGTTTGGACATTAGTTAGTGGGTGAAATGTTGCGCTCAAGCATAACTGAGTCCCAAACTCCTCATGTAATCCCTTCCAAAAATGGGATGTGAAGTGAGACTCATGATCAGAAATAATCATCAATGAGACTCAATGGATTTATACTATCTTCTGAACGTAGATGTAAGATATGATCTCAACTAAAATTTTCCCTCGTATAGCTATTTTGTGTGCCGGCATGGTGATTCGGACAATGACAACCAATATGGAATTGTATCCCATGGAAGTATGTGCTAAGACCATAATAAATTCCATATATATCTCATATCACATCCACTCTATCACCTCAAGTGGTTGAGCTAAAACCCTTGGAATTTGGTACTCATCCCTCACTTACTAACAAGCAATGCATTGAGAGACGATGTCTGTAACTGCTTTCTTCATCCTTGGACACCAAAATAGACGTCGGAGGACATGGTACATCTTTTACTCAACTGAATGTATTTTAAAATGATACGTATGAAAATATATCAAGACCTCCCTGCCCACAACATCATTGGTTCCGTCATGCATCCTCTAAAGAGAACAACATGCTTCCTACCTTTAGAAAATCAATCCGGAGTATGTATAATGGATATTTGAGTACGTACGGTCTCACATTAGACATCCCAAAGTCATGCCTCTTTGACTCATTTCAATATTTTAGGGGTAAAAACCATCAAATAAAGGTAAGCTATTCCATATCCATCCACAAAGGATAACTACAATGTGGATAACTGCTCTAACACCTCGTTCAGTAACTGCGTACAAGATCTCATGCTCAAATCATCTGCTACAACATTTACCCTTCCCTGGAGTATAGTCAATTTCAAATTCATGATCATAGAGGAACTATATCCATTGCCTCTATCTCATGTTGATATCTTTCTAACATAATAAACTTTAGACTCTTGTGATCGGAGTAGATGATGCACCACTCACCCATCAGGCAGAGTCTCTGTATCTTCAAATTGAATAATACCACTACTAGATCAAGATCATCGGTTTCATAGTTCTTCTCATGTGGTCTCAACTAGAATGAAACATAGGGAATCACCAATTGAATATGCATTATAGCACAAACAAGCTTGGTTCCTGATGCATCGTAGAACTCTACATACTCAAAACCCACCTTTGGAAATCTCAAGATGGTACTTCTCATCAAACTCTACCTCAAATACTGAAAATAATGTTGGAACCTCTCTTTAAACATGAAATAATGACCCTTTCGAGTCAAGTTTAATGGGTGATGATATTCTAGAGAAATCATGTACGAATATCTATTAATAAACTATAAACCCAAGGTATCTACACAACTCATTCACACTGTTAGGTGTATCCCAAGATCACACTACCTCGACCTTAGTCGGATCCACTACCACTCCATCCACTAAGATAATGTGTCCTAGAAAGTGGAACAACTAAATCCAGATTTGGAACTTTGAGATATTTTTGTAAATATGGTGCTCTTGAATTATTCCCAAAACTATCCTCTAGTGTCTCACGTTATCCTCATCAGACGCTACATACATGAGGATATTATCGATGAAGACTACCTCAAAATAGTCTAAGTAATGCTATAATATCTGGATCATGTTTCTCTTGAACCCCGCCAGAGCATTCATCATGCTAGAGAGAATCACAAGGTACTCATAGTGGCCATAGAAGCATCTAAATACCATATTTGGTATGTCCTCATCCCATACCCAGAACTGGTGATAGCCTGACCTGAGTGAAAACTTCGAGAACCATCATGCCCCTCTCAACTAATCAAAGATAGCATCGATCCTCAATAGTGGATCATTATTATTTATTTTCACCTATTTCATGTATCAGTAGTCCAGACACAACCTCAAGATCCCATCTAATTTCTTGGAAAAGAAAATTGGGTCTGCCTAGGGTGAAATGCTGGGTCTAAAAAATCCCTTCTGCTGCAAGTCCTCCAAATGTACCCTCATCTCACAAACCCCTGTGGGAGCCATTCAATTCTATGGTTCATATATCCGTTCCATCCCAGGGTGTAGATAAATGCATAAGTGAAACTCTATATGGTGACGTAAACCCAAGAAATCCTCAAGGAAGATGTCCTCGTACTCCACCACTGTGAAAACTAGGAACTCATAACATCCATAGTACCAATGGTTAGACTAACCAACTGTTGAGTAATCAGTTGTACCCTCCTATCCATGAGTTCATCCTATGTTTTTTGGGTTTCCTTTTCACTGATAAAGGAGAAAATAATTCCATCACTATGGGAACACAACACCCTTATCCTAAAATATTAAATATTGGCATAAAATATAGATAACCAATACATACCGAGAATGACATCCTAAGGCATTGACACTGCTACCTAGATATTATAAAAGAAACTCTTTCCTAAAAGATTCAATTCACACTATTTTTATAAGTGATTGATCACTTAGAATTATCTAGTATGATTCTCCAAGTATAGCGGTTGAGTGATAGGTTCAATATGAATATGTAAACTCTATACAAGGTATGTGGAAAGAAAGGAATGAATTGAACCTTTTTCTATCAGTACTGTAATGAAGATAGAAAAGAAACATATCATAACTCAAATAATTTGTAGAGATTATGTGTTGCAGAATTTGGAAACCTACAGCTTTCCCATCCCTTTTCCTTAGGCTCCCTGAGCCTGGCATGGATCCCCTAGAGGTGGTGGTGGTAACAAGTTAAAACATCAACCACAAACTGCTTATCTCCCATCTCCTCAGCCATGCCCACCACCCTATAAACCTGCCTACTCCTACCACTGTATTTGCCTCAGTGGCCCATCCATGGTATCTCTATCAGCTATACGGTAGGTCGGACAACCTCAGGAAATATTCCCCTTTCTATCATATGAGTTTCAATGCCTCTCTTTGGGATGATAGGACCTGACTTGTGATCCCTGAACTACGTATCCTCTCTCACAGAACCTCCTCCTAAAATGTATCACACATATAGGTCCCTAAGACCGATGCTAGATCCCTACTTCCAAGGTCTCTACTCTTTCTTTCCCAATGTGGACAACCACTGGTTATATTTTCTCATCTAAGAAACTCTTGACCACCAAAGCTACCATTAGCACCCCAACATAGGAAGGAATGCAGAGAGGGATAATAATGACTTAGATGCATCTACTTAGACCTCTATTGATGTTTTGAGACCTGATGAAATGATCTCAAAACATATCCATAAAGCACCAAGAGTGGTTGGTAAACCTCCATCAATACTCAACTACTGTCATAACACCCTATTGGAGCTCTAGATTCCACTGGATACATATATCCCTCACCATAGAAAGTGAGAGCTCCTCTATGAAAATATTCATTAATTTAATTAATGAAATAGTTTCCTCGTTGTAAGACTAAGTAAATAAACCTCACTATTGCCTCTATGAGTCGTAAAGAAGGCTCGACACTAGGTTGAGCATCTGATCTACTAGTATCATGGCTAGACATAAAACATGGGTCTCTACCTCAAGGTAATATTCGGCTTCCTGTGGGTCAGGCTCACCTCAAAACTTGAGGGTTCTATATCAATGACACTCATGAAGTTCACTCATCTTGTGTACCTCATCTGCTGGTACTACGAGTACTAGAAGCTGTTCTACAGGTCGTGGTATGGCTAGTGTACCTCTTGAAGGTAACATCTATGGAATTGGCCCCTGTATCAATGTATCATCACTGAGGGGATCATCCTCTTGTTCATCATGCTGAATGCTAACTATAATGCATCATAGAGGCATCCTAAAATAAACAAGATGTACCATAGTCAATGAGTATATATAGAGAGTTGACACAAGAAGGTAATGGGAACAACCACCCATTCCTATATGATTCATTTACCAGTGTTTCCCTGCAATATATATTCACATGTAACGAGATAAAAAGAAGGTGATCAGAGTCTTGGTGTATGGATATGTCAACCGCTGCACCAACACTGGAGTAACTGGCCTAAAATCCGAACCTGAAACACTAAAAAAATGTTTCCCCAAACTAGTCTCCCAGACTCTTGGCCCATGGTAGAACCAAATTCTTTGATACCACTCTATCATGACCCATCCTTGAGGGGTATTTGACGCGAATCCCAATCCCACCTCCAATATGAAAGTAAGAACTAGGGATACTATTAGAAATTTACAGGGAAAACCTCTGTCTACCCAGTCTCACTAAGCACCGTCTAGTCCTGGTCCATCTAGGACTCTATTAGATGTTCGATTGACTACATATGAATTGAAACAGATTGGAAAATCCCGTCCATGGGTGAGTGAAAAAATACTCAATAGGACACCCCATAACAAAAAATCATGCAACAAAGGAAATATAGTCGGTTCTACACTAGTATATGTATACATCACATATAAAAAGAATTTCATGATATACTCAAAAAAGGACACACAACCTAGAGGTAAGTCAAACCATAGTTTTTTAGTGTAGGATTTCATCTTGAAGATTCCAAAAAAAATAATATGGGAGTACACACTCTTGAGTTTTATAGTGCTGATGATGTCCATCACAGAGGTACTTGTCATCTGGTCTCATCATGAGAACGAACACACTAATAGTCCAAAGAGAATATGATACATAGATGAGTATCACAACCATTTACATGGGTTTATACCAAAAAATTATTCTCCATTAACCCACTAAGTATAGGATCAATTCCCACATAGTGTTGGTCATGACAATAGAAATAACTCCACCTAGGCTATGAAGATGAATAGAGGATCTTACTATGGGCCTCTTGGAGGATTCCAACAACTCTATCCATGAAGTCCTTATGAAGTGATAAAATCCTAAGGATTAGGAAATGATTCCATACCTACCTTCATGGAAAGGATAAGGGTAATGAACCCTAAAGAAACATGTCCAAGATACATAGGAAAAGATATCCAAACCACGTATAAAGGAGTACACAACATGTAGTACGGATCACATGTCCTGTCCTTTGACCCTGTGTCATGCCCATGTAAATGAATTGTGTTATCAAGTCATGTATTTTTAGTACATAATGACATATAGGCATCCCATGTTGTCTATTCATGTGCGAGTACATGACTCCAGACCATGTATGTTTTCTTGTGTAATAGTATAGGGCTTAGCCCATGTACATGGTCCAGGACGTGTCTATGTGGGGGAGTACATGCTGTTATCCAACCAGTGTAGTCAACCCCATGTCTATGTACTTCCCAAATTATAGGCTGAGTCTCTTGGGAGAGGTCACATGCTGTGTAGGTAGGGACACACACCATGTGATACTTATCTTTTACTCAAAACCCTAAGCACCACTCAGGGGGACCCATAAAGTTTGTAATCCTAGAATATATGTCATGTTGATAGATATTTTATAGATATATTACTCTTCCTTCCACGTGCATCCATTTTACCACCCCATTGGAATCTATACTCAATAACATCGGGATTCATGGATCTATCTCAGTTGAGAATCGCTATCATTTTCCATCAGCTTCCAACTATCCGAGTTCCCAACGAATGGATCAAATTACCATTCTTCATTGAGTGCCAAAGAACATGAAATTGGCTATACACCATCATATGAATCTCTCTATACATGTCATAGAACATCCATCACGTTGTATCGATCACTGATCTATGATATAAAATCATTTCACTAAGAAACGGGTGTGCAATGATCGATCGATTGGGATTTGTTGAGTTGTGGGACAAACAACGAAATCTTGTGATGAATGATGAAACATGGGTGAAAATATCCAATTAATAAATAGGAAAAGAACTAGATTGATATTCATGTCAATCATAGTTCATTTATATTATAAAGTATATTGAAATAGTAAATAATAACAAAGATAATCTCATGTGAGAACCCCTCAATTAATCCCATTCCACAAGATGATCAAACTAAAAATCGATATGATCGTTGATTGATTTATGTTCATCATTGAATTCACGAATTAGGAATAAACAAATTAATACACATGAAATACATTGATTCAGTTCAATCACTGGTGATTAAAAGAATTGCACCATGATCGTTTGTGAGATTCTTTGAATCTGATGTGCATCGACCGCCGATACACGATCTCATCAGCATTCACCTAAGAGAATTATCTAATAGTATCTCAAAGGGATCTCCAATAGTTATATGATTTATGAGGCTAAATTTTTATTTAAAACATTAAAATATATTAAAATATTGTTAAATATCTGCGTCAACATAAAATAAGTAAAATAATTTTATTCATTTCCACTCCCATAATAAATTTTACAAAATCGACCGAAACCAACTAATGTTATGTCATTCCTAGGGTAAACCACACATTATGAACTCAATAGTTCCCTCATATTTATATTATAGTCACCCATTTAGAAGTTACTTCACTTTTATAGGAAAACTGTAGGTGACTACTGTTTAATATACTTAATATATTTGAAACATTTATTCCGGGCACACCGGGCCTTGAAATTTCACACAGTCTCAAAGCCTGGTCTCAAAAATAATTTACATAATATCTAAAAATAATACATGGAAAATCCTGGACATTACAGGTATGGATCATATCTATTTAGTTAGGAAACATGAAAGACATAATTGATTGAGGATAGCTGTAGTGGTAACTCCAACCAAAAGGCCACCATACCAAGACACTCTATAACACAAAATGACCTAACCTAACATGGTTCTGGCTTCCCCTTCTTTCCTAAGTGCCGATGTCCCAGCCGAACTGATACCCAAAGAAAAACTTGGTCACACACTTGAAACTCTAATGGGAAATGACGATGATTGACATATGAATTCTACCAACTCTATGCTATCACTAACCATTATGTAATGAGTTAAACTATCTCTATCATATTTTGAATGACGTTTGTTCATACCAATGAAATCTACCCCCACCTTTTTCCAACACAAATGGAATTGACACAACTTCACGTACAATTCTTCAAATGGGGATATCCCAATCAAGGATTGAAAACTGTTATTATAAGAAAACATGGGGAATAGTATGTTCATTTCCCATGTACCTCCAAAAACCAACTACACATGCTCACAAAGTATCCTTGAGAGTCTGGATGGTTTTCTAAAATTAAACATTTTTCTGTTGGTGATATGTGGTTCTCAACAACATCTAGGTTCTCAAAACCCTCTCGGAGTCTATTCAAAAATGATATGTAAAATGGGAATCCTAGTTTGAAAATATTTTTGAGGGAACCTTGTGATGTTGATTAGTGTCTTGAATGTATTAGATTTTAAGGACCTCTACCTTCATAAACTTCTTATTAAGAATAAAGTTGGCTTATTTTATCAAATTATCAATAATCACACAAAAGAAATATTTACCACTCAAATTATGATATTGTATGACAATAAAATACATATATATATCAAACCACTTCCACCCTGGAGTAAGAAGTGGATGTGATAATTCGACTAGAATTTGATACATATATTTGATCCTCTAAAGGTTAATCATCTATTTAAAAAATACACAACTTCAGGTCTCATCCTAGTGCACCAATTACAACCTCCCAAGTATAAAATATCTTTATTTTACTAGGATGAATGACCTAATTAGAATGATTAACCTCATGTATACCCTCCTTTATCAAACTAAAAGGAATAACCAGGAACTTCCTAAAAAGTTAAAAACCATCGAGAGACCATGAACGATCACCTAAGGTATCCCCAAAATTAATAGAAATTATAATCATATGGAACTCAGGGTAAAATATCTGCTCGCTAATGACCTGATCGATGAGAGAGAGTATCACCCACACACTAGACAAGAACACCATCTCTGCATCCACCTACACCTCCTAACTCAGACCATTAAGAAAGGTCATCAAACCCTACTCATCCAATGACTCCCCAACATTCTACATTGGAATATTCCTGTTAAAAAAATCATCCACCACATTCTTTTTCCTAGGTGTATAAACTATGTAAAATCCAAAAGAATGAAGATATTTTAACTAGATCTTATTTCTCAGGTTTAGGTCCCTCTGGGTAAAAATATAATTTAGGATTTTATGATTTTAGTAAATTATAAAATGTTCCCTGAAGAGTTAGTGTCACCACATTTTTATCATGTGTAAAATAGCTACCAATTACATGTCATGGGTTTGATAAATCTTCCCATGTGGGTGTTGCTTCCACAATCTATAGGCCACCACATAGCCAAACAACATTACCACAAATCCCAACCTACAGGGTAAGCATCACAATACATTGTATATGATTTATAAGGATTGAAAAGAGTAAAAAATGACACAAATGTCAAATATCTTTGAAACTACTCAAAATAACACTAACACTTCTCATCCCACTAAAACTTCACCCCTTTCAATGGAAAGGACATTAAGGGAGAATCTAGATAGGACATGTCATGAATGAAAAATATATATTACTCAATAAGGCCTAAAAATCTACGAATAATGAACACGTTATTTGGATTCTCTAAATACATGACTAGTTGAACATAATATAATCCAATAAAACATACACATCATAAATCATGTGGTCCAAAACCGTAATTCATGGTCTCAAAACTAGAACTTGGAAGGCATGGAATATAGATGATTATCCCTTAAGACACCCAAGAAAACCTCTATATGGTTAGCATGCTCCTCCTGTGTCATGGAATACACCAAGATGTCATCAAAAAACATGACCATGAAGGAGTTAAAAATGTGATATAAGATAAAGTTCATAAACTACATGATGACTGATGGAGCAACAGTAATCCAAAACGACATTACCAAAGACCGACAATTTAAATACCAACTTTGAAAGGTTTTCTTCAGAACATCCTCTCTTAGAACCTGAAAAGGTGGTATCCATATCTCAGGTCAATTTTTGAATACATATGACCTCCTCTAGGTTGATAAAAATATCATCAATTATATGAAATGGATATTTATTCTTCATAGTCACTTTTCTAATATTATGGTTGTCTATGAAAATAAAAAGGCTTCCATATTTCCACTATGAAAATAGTACTATAAAATCCCATGTTGACATGCCGATAGAGAAAAATCCCTTTATATCAAGGTCCTCTAGATGAAATTTTATCTCTTTCATCTTGGCCGAATCCATCACGTAAGAAAAAAATGAAATCAGTTTTGTCTAGAGGAGTAGGTCGATAGTAAAATCTATATCTCTCTAGAGAAGAAATCAAATGAAATCCTAAAAAAGTTGGGTACCTATCCCAAACAACTATAATTTCACCCACTAAACTATTATCAATGTCATCAAGAAAAAACAAGGACAACTGGTATGAAATCAACCTCATTTATGAAGAATCCAATCCAACCTTCACTAATCATGTTTCCTAATCATTCTAAAAAACATGAGTGCACACATCATGTGTAAGGAACTAGACCATGTAGTAACAAAAATCGATCACCACCTTGAATATGATCATCAATTATTTTCCAATGATAAGTAAAAAATAACCATTTTCAATATGAAGAAATCCCAAATGACTTCCACGTTAGAAAGTCCATGACAATGCTGGCACATAAAGTCCTATACTTTTTATTATCCAAAAGGTTAAAATATAAAAAAATTATGTAATCAAATCGTCTTTCATACACAAAACATCGATGAGTTTAGGAAAAATGAAGGGATAAAATGAAACTGTGTCAAATAAAAATGTTATCGGGGAAGAAGAAATCACTACGATAAAACAAGCCTTTAGCATCACTGTCCATTATCAGTGATGAAAAAAGTGCTGATTAAGGGAACCTTTATCACCACTAAAAGAACACCGATAAAGGGTACCTTTTATTAGTGCTAAAAAAAGAATTGATAAAAGTCACCCTTTAGCAGTGCTTTATTTAGATTTGATATAGGGTACCCTTTATCAGTGCATTATTTTTAGTGTGGATAAATGGTTTCCTTTATTAGTGCTTAATTTTTAGTGCTCCTAGAGGTATCATTTATCAGAACCTTTTTATCTTTGATTAAAGCTCGAATAAAAAGGAAAGAAAGAAATAAATAATAAAAATGTGTTTATTAAAAAATGTTACATTTTTTACAAATTAATAATTATTGATACAAATAAATAAATTGATTAAACTATATATAAAATATAAATACTAATAAATATTACATAATAAATAAATAGATATATGTAAAAATAAAATTAAACATATAGGAATTAAAAATAATTATATTGTCAAAAAGTATCAAACATTTTATTAATTTAATAATTATTGATAATTGTAATAAATAATAAATAATAAATAATATATATATATATATATATAAATGTATATAAATTTGATTTATATAGTACAAAATATTTATTATTTACCTTAAATAGGAATATATTCAGTAAATAATGGTTTATAATTAAAAATTAATTTGAATTAAAAATACAACCTAATTGCATGGAGTAGTGGACATAATTGAATATCATTTGATTTTTCAATTTAATATAGATAAAATGTATATTATATTGACTTCACATATATGTAATTAATGTCTTTTAATATACAACACACACAAAAATATTTTTCTGGGGAATTTAATCAATTTATATATATATATATATATTTACTATGTTTTATCATTTTCAATATTTGTTCATCATTATTTAAATATATATCCATTTTTTCTATAATTGATATTTAATTAATAAAACATATCATATTTTTCAATATTTTCAAAACACATTCCATTTTAATTATTCAATTTCACTCATTTTTAACGTGCTTGAACTTAAGATTAAATATTCATTAATAATGTGAAAACTATATTTGAATGAAAATATATTTATAAATTTATATATACTATTTTATATTATAATATATTAATAATTATAAATAGAATAATAATTTTTTAAAAGTATTTATATAATTATAAAGAAGTAATTTTATATATTTAAATAATATAAAATGATAATAATTTTATTTAAATAATGAATATATTTACTATATATATATATATATTTATTAAATATATATATATGTAATTATATAAATATTGATATAAATACTATTTTTACAAAAAGTATTTATATAATTATAAATAAATAATTATACTTTTAAATAATTATAGAATTATAATAAATATATTTAAATAAAGAATATATTTACTATATTTATATTTATATATATTTATTAAATATGTATATAATTATATAAATATATTTACAATTATTTTATTTATAATTATAATTATAAACACTTTATCAGCGCTAGATTAATTGGCATAGATAAAAGGTATATTTATAAGTGTTTTTATCACTAATAAATATAGATATTTACGAATGCTAAAACTTTAGCACTAATAAAGATGCCTTTTATCTACACTAATTAATCCAACGTAGATAAAAGGAATATTTATTATCATTTTTTAGAAGCACTAATAAAAGTATCCCAATATATTTATATTAACCCTATCCAGTCATGAACTTGATGCAATATCTAAACCTTTCCACTGAATCAACCCTCTACCGGTGCTCCTCCTCAGTGAATAAGAGCTCAAATCAAGGCTTTAATGAAGGCTTGAAAAATTTCGAGGCTCAAATCCAAGGATCGAATGATTAAATGGTTGAATGAATCCATGGCTCAAACATTTTATAGGTTTTGCATATATCTAATTTCTCTTGGACGATTCAAAGTATCAATCCAAGGTATATTATTTTCCCCTAATCCTCCTCACTCGTTGATTGATTATTTAGTGAGATCTATACGTGTTATTTATCATTATTCTTTCTTAACCATTATCATATCACCATGGTCAACAATTATTATTGGGTTTTTTTGGTTAAATGGAGATACAAATATATATCATTTCTTGCACCCCCACCCTCACCCCATGCCGAATATGTGCATCTCTGCCCACCCCAACACAGCTGAAGGATGTAATTGTTTATTGTTGAGTTTCGAAATTCCATTAGAATCATGGATCATTAATTATGACACTTTGTTTCACTCTATAAGTAAGAAGGGATGCATGGACTATTATGTATCTCATTTATTCAGCAATGTCTATTTAGTCGAAGATAAAGATGTTTATATTACGGGAAGGGTGTAATTAGATATGATATTTATATAAATGTTAATTTAACTTACAAAGTGTTAGACACATACCAAGTTTATGGATGAACATAATTTCTTCTGGTCAGCTGGATGAAGTTGGATTTGGATCATAGTTTATGAATGAAAAGTGGAAAATTACTCGGGGTTCCATGGTTTTGGAAAGAGGTGTAAAATATAGGATTTTTTATATATAGACTCACACACATACATGTATATTTAAAAAATATGAATATATACATTTAATATAGATATATATTATAAAAATATATTATGAATATATATATATATTATACAACTAAAAATATATATTAAACTATACAAATATATATTATAAAAATATATTATATTGATATATTTTACAAATATACTATATAAATACATTATACAGTTATATTATAAAAATATATATTATAAAAATATTACATACAAATATATTACAAAAAATTTATATGTATAAAATTAAATCTTTCTTATATTTATATATATTATATTTATTTTAACATAAATATATATTAAATATTATATATTTATATATTAAAAAAATATTTTATAAAAATATATAAATTATACCAACATAAATATATATTATATTACAAAATATATAAAATAAAAATATATATTATACAAATAAAGATATATATTACACAGATACAAATAATATATATATATATATATATATAATAAAATACACAAATAAATATTATAAAAATATTTATAACACTTGTATAACTTCGAGTTGATAAAATGAAAGTTTATTATTCTTGTTTATCATATTTGGATATATTATTACTTCTTAATTGCCTATATTATATTTTCATTTGTTTAGAGGATTTAATAAAAACTTGACAGATCATTTCAATTAAGGTATGTCTAGTCTTCATTAGAGGATTGAAAGTTTTAAATATGATATTTCTCTTATAATTATAGAATTCATAGAGTCCCCAAAATTTCACATATCATTACATATTTCTAGGACAATGCGAGAGATACAAGGAAAAGAATGTATTCACTACTAACAACAGTAGAATCATGGATTATAGTGTGTAGGGAAGAAGGTTGAATAATAAGATAGTTATAGAAGAATCCTTGTCGAATAAGACCTCTCCCAAGTAGATCCTGACATCAACCTCCCAAATCCGAAACCTCCCTACTGTCCAATGAGTGAGAAATCAAATGAATGATCCCCCAACCCATTAAAACTCACTCCAAGTGAATCTTTTCTATATACCAGTGTTATTTCATCTTAAAATAAGTACCACATCGCCAAAATCAAGAAAACGAGTATATATTGTTCTCTAATCATTCTATAAGCTATTAATTAATTTATTTCCTTATCCTTCTTATATTATACTTATTTAGATAATTGATTGAGAGATAATTCTTGAAGATGAAAAAGAAATGGTGTGATGTGCAAGAATCAACTGCAACTCAATCCGATACGTAGTGTTCCTTGTATAAATCAATGTTTAGTTTCAAATTAACACTTTCTATTAATTTATTTATTTATATCATTAAAAACTTAAGAATTTTTTTCTTATTTAGGTTTGTTTTGGGCTTTATTTGGGGTTAGTATCAAAATGAAATGGAACACTGATTTTTTTTAATGCATTTAATAATTCATACTTATGTAATTTTATAAATAAATGTTTGAAATGATTTTAATATTGTGTTTTTTATTTTATTTTCATTGTAAATTTCGATTCATTTCAATTATGTAGGGTACTTTAGGTCTAGGTGAATCATCATGGATTAATGGACATGGGAGTAATGGGTATTGCAGTCATGTGAGGAGTTTTGGGCGAAGCTTCGAGGAGTCGGGTTGTTCGAGGCTGCATGGACATCATAATTCCATTTCTATCACCAGTAGGTCCTGGTGTCGGAGATGTTCCGTCGGTGGACCCCAAACACAAATAATTTCCACCTTAACCATGGGGAGGTCGGTATCAACCTTTGGGACATCCACTATATTGGAGGAATTCCCCTATAATGGAATCATCATGAAGAGTTCATACCAATGGAGAACCTATGGGGAGACAGGCTGTGCACCCCCTTCTGACATGGCATATGTTAGAGATGGCGAATGAGAAGTTGGGATTCAAGTTCATCCTGAAGGGTATATCATATCTGGGATGGTTCATCTTGTTTCTGTTGGAGGAAAAGGTAGTGAAAATACTAGGCTATGGGAATCGTTGGCCAAATGCATCCCAGAGGGGTAAGGTAGGATCATATTAGATGATCTAGGAGGAAGGAGAATACTAATCATGGGGATTCCACATAAATGAAATCTAGGACATAAGTGTACAATATTCAGGGTTCCATGCTACATTCCAGGGTGGGTGGATGCTGCCAGGGAGGGAAACAAGAATGGGGGTCCGCCTAGGGACATTGGTGATGGTTGGGACTATGACATCCAAGAACAAGGTTAGTATGAGAGTGTCCATTTTAGACCATTTGTACAACATTATTAGGAGCATTTCATGAAGAAGTATTCCTAGGATAATATTTAAACCATTCTAGATTCCCCATGGCTGGGTTGTAGCTCACTACGGTGGGTATGAATTATTAAACACCATCTTCCCTCTAGGTGGTGGTATGCGGTCATCTCTAATAAATATTTATGATATTTGGTTGTTGATGCTTAATGATTAGGGGACTAGAATGAAGATTGAAAACCAAAAAAACGTCATCTTCCACCCCTTTCAGACCCTAATCGGTGAAATGATGGATGATGGGAGAGTCCCACTAGAGTATAAGGAGTGTCTTCAAAGTATCAGGGGTGGTGTGATGGTAGCCTGGATTGATGGGAAGATCTTCTATGAACCCTACACGCCTTCACAATTCTCTAGGAAGTTTGGGTGCATAAAATAGATGTCAAAGAAGGTGTATACAGAGGCCAGGGAGGATCAGGATCCCTGCATCCTTCACCAATTATGGATCATGTTTACAACTACTATCCTTGGTCACACCATTACTTCCCCCCACTGACGTCTATACTGGTCTATCAACGGAGTATGCTGGTCATTGGGTAGCGGTGTATCGATAGGTAATTATGTGTAAACACATTCAAAATATCAAGGTGATTAGAACATAGTTTAGATGGTGAGAGAGAAAATGAGGTGTTGCTAGGGAAGTGAGATGATAGGTGAGCTAGGTGGATATGATGACAAGACCTAGAACTTCAGTGGCTGTAACATCGCAAGGTGTGGTTGCACCTCCACCGTATTAAGAGAAACAACCCTATAGGAAACCTTGTGGACAATCTTGGGAACACCCTAGTAATTAGATAATATACCTACTCCAACCAACTATAGACACAATTTTCCCTACACTCTAGTCATGCTGGACAACACTGTGGCATTTAATATGTTTGAAAGTATTATAGAAAAAATTAATGCAATATGGGATCCATCTGCTAGGTGTCGGGCTCATTCAGGTTACTAAAAATGTGAACATTCACTAAATATATGCAAATATGATGACCATGGATGTATACATGCACCAATTGGGAATGTATAAAGATACACATCTCCTGGTAAATGTGATGCTCAGTCCGGATCCTGACCTAAAAAAAATTATTTTCGAGGATGATGACTACAATGAAGAATAAGAAAATGAAAAAAATTAATAATAAAAAGAATAAGAAGAGGAAATGGAAGAAGATGAGGGAATGGAAGAGAAAGAATAAGAGGATGGGGAAGATGGTCCTGAAGGTGAGAAGCTTCTGGGAACACCATTACATCAAAGGAGCCCACATGAGAGCGGAAAAATATCATGCTCTGATGTAGAACTGGCTGAACAAATCTTGGTAAATCTCAACTCTTATCTTTATTTACCCATTCTATTTTCATAAACTAGATCCACTAACCAAAATCTATATTGTTTAGGGGAATATTTGTAGTGGTGATCAAGATGTTCTCCTTACGTTGGAAAAAATGCACTGATGGATGTGGAAGGGAATCTCTCTAGGCCAACATCTTAGATTGAGTAGGGTGGAGGCCCATCTATTGCTGAATTGGTAAACGGAGAGCCTATAAGAGGGGATAAAGTGGTGACTTCGAAGTCTCAGGTCCTTCCCTCCATCCAAAATGAGTTGGTGTCTATCATTGAATTAACAATGGTTTAGAGATCTCCTATAGTAGTGGATCATGTAGTGACTCCGGCATTTGATACCACTATAATTAGCACTTATAAGTCTCTAACTTTATAGACCCACATATTTTATCCTAGAGATATGCTGAAAAAGGTACTGATTCTCTTTGTAGTGATTGAAAGATTCTAGGATTGAAAAACCGTTGAGTCCAGAATATCTATAGGATATCCACCAGTGATCATGATAGCTTGTATGCGAGGAACCTGTCATTCACACTGGTCCAGACTTAGAACCCAATGAGAAAGAGGTTTCATTTAAAAGTCTGGCCATTATTAGGGATAATATTTAAGATGGAATAGGAATGGTCCACGAAGAATAAAGGATGCTAGAGGAGGAACCTGAGGAGCATGATGATTCAGAATTTGACACTATTGAAGAGTGTTGCATGAAATGACACAAGGCATGGGAATGTATCAAATCCTACATCAATCAACCATGGGTAGAATGGATGAGTCAGATGGGGTCACCTCGCATGTGGCTATTCTTTCCCTATTTTGGAAGAGTTTATTATTTCCATCTTCATGTGATGATTTGTGATTATTTGACTAAGAAGATATGGGATAGCATCCAACAATCTAATGATACCTGGTTCCAGAAGAAATATAAGAATATCCAATGGTTCCTCGAGGATGAGCTGGAGGTATGATGCCTTGAAGAGTAGGAAAATGAATGAGCAATGTTCATCATAGGCTAATCTGAAATAATTAAATGATTGGAAGCCTGGTTGGGGGAGGCCCAGGTGCAGACGGTGTAGGAAGGCTTTCAAATGGTTGAGCTCCAATTCAAGAGGGAATGAATTCAAACCAGGTATATTGAGATTTACTCCATGGATAATGATAAAAAAGATTATTAGGGAGTAGGAAACCACTCTAGAGTCTACAATATAGAAGGTGGAAGTACGGATGCAATCCATTTAGGGGTCTGATTGAAAGGGGTCATGTTTTGGATGAACATATGATACATATTTTCCTCTATGTTTAGTTATCCCAAACTGCATGCATGGATATACTATCTACTTACATGTTTTAATCAGTTCATCTTAATATTAACTATGAAGTAACTGGCGATCAATATCTAAGCTCATGTGAGTTCCACCCATTGTGAGAAATAAGGGAAGATTGCATAATCATCCATTTTGGGTATAAGAGTTCCAAATAAACATTAAATACCCATGTTTTTCTATCGCTAATTGACTGCTCAAAGTATCCAAGAGGGGAGAGGTCACGACAGAAGGGTATAGTTCCTAGAGTAGCGAACTTATCTTTCTGAATGTGCTATAGTACATGAGCGGGGTAATTCCAGGGGCATTAAAATCCACCCGAACAAAGGGGAATGGGAGGTTTGTGCCATGATACCCAAAATTGGGAAAATAGTTATAATGGTGAGAAAGTATAAGATATGTGTTGAACTTATTTGAAATGAAGCACCTATATCGCTATCTTGAAATCAGTATAACTAATAAAGGCTAACTACTGACTGTATTAAAAAATTTGATTCCTAACTGAAAATTTCGTTCGAAGTCCACTGGGACATTGGCCCAAAATGGTAATTCATTTGTAAGGCCGAGAAGCACTACCTTTAGAGGGGTACCTTCAGATGAGAAAGAGAACGAGGATCCAAATAATGGGCATGAAAAGAATGGAGATGGAGTGATGGGATGCTCAAAGGATTTCCATCACTCTTGAAACTATTCCACCATGAAAAAATCATACTGGATGGGCATATCAGTCTAAATCAAAATCAAAACAACATCCAGACAAGACCTCTCGGTTGAGGAACTAAAATTTCATGTAGTTTTATTTCGTGCTAATTTGGATGATAAGAACACAGTTTAGCATCATATGGTGAGGAAGATGCATGAAATAATTTATCATCATATGACCAGGATGTTCACATAGTTTAAGGTCATACTTCTTGGGCCATGAATGATAGTTTAAAGTAATGTCAAATGGACTGGGAATCCTAGTTTAAGGTCATATAGTTTATACCATGATTAGGGTAAAAGAGACAGAAGGGTTAATTATTAAGGGGATAGGCCCAAAGATGAAATGTTTGGGAGTTTCTACGTATCCCATAAGGATGGAAATCAATCCATATATAGTTATTTGAATTCCATGTAGTTTAACATCATGCGGTGAGGATAATGGTGATTTGACACGAGTAAGGGAAAATAATGTTGTGTCTAGACCCAAGATTAATGATCCGAGCATCACTACATATCCCATAAAGATAGGACTCAAGCCACACATTGTTCTGGAGTAGTTCCACCATGCGTGTTCGACTCATGCACCTAGAGAAGTTACCTTTGATGTATCTCGTTTTTTCCCTTGTATTTTACCTTTTTGTGATATGACTGGACTGGGATGAAAATTATGGGGGCGACTATGAGAATTAGACTATATGTAGTCGTAAAAAGTTACATGGCTGATAACCAGTTCCAAAAGTGATATTATCTCAAGTGAGAACACAAAAATGTTGTGTTGTTTTTCATATTGTGACCAGGACGATGATGTCATAGTTTATGGTCATATGATAAGATTAGTCTATGTTATTTAAAATCAGGCTATATGGATGAAAATATTTAATGTTATATAGTAAATGTCAACATTATTTAACATCCTATCAAATGGACGAAAGGGGTCTTAGATTATGGTCGCAGAGCTCATACCGTAATGTTGTGCATTTCTATATGTGCATACCACATTACCAGGAATCCTAATCCCACATGAAACATGCCCAGTGTGGGAATAAAGGAGTGTGGATAATCTTTCCCTATCACAAGAGAGTGTTCAACAATGAAAAGGGGGATTCTAGGCATGAAAATCTCAACCACAACAACATTCCTACTCAATATGTAGGGTTATGCAGAGTAACATTAGAGGTGTCAATAATCCTCAAGGACAAAGGGGGTATAAATATGGGAACCAAAAATTATGATATATGGGATGTAGAGAAGTTATTGGGATGATAGGGGATAAATAAATACTTTATTAGAAACATTGGATGGGTATCATGTGGTTTGGTATGGGAAAAAACAAACGAGGGTTGGCCGCTAACCATATTCACAACATGAGACCTATATCGAAATGTTCTTCTTAGTCTTTTGGGACATTAGCCCAAAATGGTATGTGATCCATAAGTCCATGAATCCATACTGTTATTAGGGTACCATCAGATGTGAAAGATGTTAGAAACCCCAAATAAGTGGATGTGTGAAGCATGGACTCACCCATGAGGTTTACTGTCATGTGGCATGGATGAATGTAAAAGGGTTACTCTCAAGTCAGGTACATGGTTTGGATGACCATAAATATGACTTTATTGAAGACAATGGAATTCCACACCATACCATACACTCCTGGGAGAACCCAAGACAAAAGGCTAGAGAGGTGATAGGGGGGTTGCAGCTAGACCCCATATAGAAAGTATAGGTTTCTCTATGTATCCCATAAGGTTGTGAGTAAATCCATGCGTAGTTCTCGAAAATTTCAAGGTAGATGGACGATACCAAATATAGGAGATATCCTCTCAGGTAAAAAAAATAAAATTTGTTACATAGTTTAATGTCATTTGAAATAGGACACTTTAAGTCTTAGTTTAAAGGTCATAGATTTTGGATCTTAAGGGGAGGAGAGTTGCGGTGAAGCATCATTGAGGTACAACCAATGTGGGTGATGATAGCAGAACTCCATACCAAATTCCACCATTCTAAGAAGAAATTCCTAGACCTAGAAAGAGGTGAACAAGGTTCAAAATTATGCTACAGGACCTGGAGGCAAAGTTCCTTGGCATCAATGTGTATCCCACAATGGAGAGAATCAATACACATGTAGTTATAAAATGTGGAATGGAATAGGGCTAGTGCCAGAGTGAAAACATCATCTCAAATGAAGACATCACATGGCTGGAAGGTATATCTTTACGTAGTCTGGATGTAAATGGTGTAGTTTAATGTCATACAATAAGGATGTAATAGATCTTAGTTTATGTTCATAGAGCTCAGACTATAAGGAAAAACATCCAAGGAGGAAATATGTAATGTGGTGCCATAAGAATATATGGAATGAATGAAGACCAAGGAGATCCAAACCACATTCAAATTTACTAATAGGATTAATAAACATAGTCTAATTTTATAATTCTTAGACTTGGACACCTAGTTTCAGATGTAAACTCCTAGTTTAAAGTCCTAGGGTTCAAACTAAATGGCACTATGGTTCTTCCATGTAGGTACAAACCTTAAATAGACCCCTAAGCCCAAGTGAGCTACGATCAATGTGGTAATCAAGTAAATAAGAGATATTTACAACCCATGGAAGAACATAGTAGAGAAATAGAGGTGCAGAATCAAGGATAACCCCATGACACTGGTTTTTCCTCTCAACAAGCAAAGGTATATGGAGGGATAACACTAAGTATGTCGATGTTCTGTCTGAACATGATGAAGTGTAAAGGGGTTTGAATCATGGGACCAATACTTAGGGTGAATGGGGATGGTATAATGACGGTGGATAACTATTGACCATATTTGAAGCACAACTTCTATATCATGTGACCTAAAGTGGGAACAAACATTCGAGGGTCGGCCACTGACCATGTTTCAAATGTAGAACATGTCTCAAAATGTTGTTAAAAATCCTTAAGGATGTTGTCCCAAAATGGAAGGAAATAAATAAGGCTGAGCATATATACTATTTGAGGGTCCTTTTATATTTAAAAGATGATAGAAACCCAAATAAAGTGACTCATGAAGTATGAAATTAGAATGAAATCATGTCCATGAAGAATCTGACACCCTAAGTCTGAAACCTCATTGCATATGAGAAAATGGGAGAGGCATAAAAGTTATTGGGGGCCTAGTGAATAGAGGAACACACGAGGATAAGATTTATAGAAAAGGAGAAAATAGGTTGATTAACCTGGGGCTAGATCCACAAACAACTTGTCTGGGCGTTCCTACATATCCCATAAGGATGGGAATCTAGACGCACGTAGTTATAAAATGCCATGTAGTTTAACATCATGCGGTAAGGAAGAAAGGGGCAGTGGTTTCTTAATAGAATAATGTGTGTGGAATTGTAGAATAACCTAATGTGAATGAATACAGAAGATAAGAACATTGTACTATACACCCCATGAGGGAAACCAGGCTGAGAGGCTGAACAGATGACAAATCCAAAAAGTGATGTAAAATTATAACATCATGAAGGAAGTAGGGGCACTTTACTTTTAATGTAATTTAGAAAGGACCATAAACTCTGTGTAGTTTAATTACTTTTAGGTATGATAGAAAAGTTTAACATCATGTGGGATAAGCAAGATATTAGTTTAAGGTTTTAGAGCTCAGACCGTAAGGTTGGCCGTAAAGGACATAAAGGTTGAGGAAACTGGGTCTAGACCCAAAGATGAATTTTTTGGTCATTCATAAATATCTCATAAGGATGGGAATCAATCCATATGTAGTTCTTAAGGTTATATGTAGTTTAACATCATGTGGTTAAGATGAGGTGGAAAGGGAAAACCCCTAATGAAGGGGTACATGGTGGAGCTAATGTAAACCCGCTGTGAATAAAGACCAAAGGGGACTCATACCACATCATGTAATCACAAAATAAATGTAGATGAAGGGGAAAAACAAAATAGAATATTTGTGGAACATGGGGCTCGATCTGGGGACAAATTTTCTTGGCATTCCCACATTTCACATAAAGATGGCAATCAAGCCATACATAGTTATAGAATTTCTGTGCAGTTTAACATCATGCAGAGAGAACGTGGGTGAACTGAGGAATTTATAAGGGAATAAAATCATGTTTCTAGTTTATATATGACTTGAATGAGGACCAAAAAATTCCACATCACCCCATGTGATCCCAAAAGGAATCTTAGGTCGTAAGACCGGAATTGGGGAACTCGGGGATAAACCTGAAAAAAATGTTCGAACATTCTTATGTATCCTAGAAGGGAAGTAAAAAATCCACATGTAGTTATTAAAGCACAAAATGGTTAGAAAATAAAATTTGTGGGGGAAATACTCTCGGGTGAGCAAGATGAAGCATGTCGTTAGATGGAGCATCCTGAACTCGTTTAGGGTAGGTCACAAAATTTTAGACTGTAGAGTTTGTGGATGGGCTCAAGGAAAAAGTTTCTAGGTGCCACTATGTATCTCATAAGGATGGGAATCAAGACATACGCAGTTCTTGAATTCCATTAAACTTAACACCATGCAGTGATGATGAATGAAGATCCTTGTTTAGGGTAGTATAGCTCGAAACAGAAGGCATGTTTTCCATTTATAGTTTAGCATAATTTAGGTTGATGACTCACTCATGTGAAGTAATTCTTGAGAGATTTTTCATTAGTGGGAGGAGTAATGTGCTCACCATCCATGGTGACTATAGAGTACACTCCATTGGGTTAAGCCTTGTGAATGATATAATGCCCCTCCCATTTGGGCTCTAAATTTGGTGTATTCTTACTGGGTATCATAGGTGTTCTCAGGGCCAACACCATGTCAACTTGAAGGAAGGATAAGATATGATATTTCATGTTGAAAGTTCTATATATCTTGTTCTGGTGTCTCTCCAGGTTGTGAAAATCATGAATCATGTAATCATCGAGAGCTTCCAGTTCAACCAGATGGAATTCAGCTACTTTTTTTGATGCCTGCTGATCATAGATGGAAATATAAACGGATGATAACTGGATATAAATTTACAAGAATATCTCTATTCCGTACACCATGGAATATGGGGTTACCTAGGTGAAATTATGAGTTGTTTTCTTATAAGTCGAAGGAGCATTGGGGAGTTTTTCTGGAAAAACTTTTCTTGTTCCCACCAACCCTCTTTAGAAGAATGTTAGAGAGGGTCTTGTTTAACGCATTTATTTTCCCATTTTCTTGCACATGATAGAGAGAGGTATGGTTGGAATGGAGACTATACATGGCATAAACGTTTTTAGCCCAGCTGCTCAAAAGATGGTGTAGTTATTGGTGAGAATGGCACGAGGGACTCAAAATTGGTAGATGACGTTGGAGCTCCCGAAATCAACAATAGAATGGGACTTGAATTCCTTGAGAAAACATTCCTCTACCCACATTGAATATAAATCTATGGTGGTCAGGATACAATTGAATAAGAGAGTTGTTGCTAGTGGATAATGTCCCATGATATCAAGTCCCCATATCGTAAAGGTCCAATAGTATTTGGCAGAATGAATAAGTTACAATAGAAGCTACACAAAATTATCATAGATCTTGAACACATGTCACCTATTAGTGAACTCAATACAGTCATGGACTATTGTGGGCCAGAAGTATCCCAACCATGAGATCTGATTAGATAGTTTTGACCCTACATGATGATCTCCATAGGAATCAGTATGAAAATCCTGCATAACCTGGGGAATCTCATCTCCTTTAATGAAACATAGGATAACCCCCTCACAAATACATCTATAAAGTATTTTCTAAAGGCTAGGACCACTCTAGAGAGTGAACTATACTACAAGATGATGAGTTCTCTCATGTTTAGCTCTATTTGTTGGGTGATTTATGTGTTGGAAGTACTCAATGAAAGGATTTGTCCAATAAAGGGTATCTTTTAGTGCTATGGTATGACGACCTGGAGGTCCTTATGTATATGTACCAATGGTAAGTTTTCTTAATTTATGGATAAAATTATTTTCTAGGGTAATGGGGGTGATGACACTTCACTGTGCCACAAAGATGATCAAATAATCCTGATCAAGCTCTATAAGAGATTTGACAAGCCTATCCAAGGCAGCAACATGATTGTTCTGGTACTGATGAACATTAATGAACTCCGTTTGGGATGGGAATTGGGTCATTAGCTAGCGAGTGTGCTCTGACAGGGGTAAAAGCTCTGACTTCATAATGATGTAGTTACCGTCGACCTATTTGATGGCCAGCTCGGAGTCCCATTTTACATATAGGTGGGAAATATCAATCTCGAGGGATATTCTGAGACTAATGATGAGGTTATGATATTCTTCCGCATTATCGGTGCGAGATTCTAATAACAAGAATGAATAAAATGTTATATCCTATGAAGGAATGGTGAATATGATACCCAAGACCACCCTGTTGAGTCTAGGATCATTGAGTCTTCTACCAGGGGGGCTTCGGGATGCACCATCAAAGTGAATTTTCCAACGTGACCTGGATTGATCCACTAAGATGATGGACTTTTCTCAGAAGTCAATATATAGGAATTTCTCTTTGGGGGATGGATGGAGGGTAAGAAATTCTTCTAGTGCTTGACAATTGGAATCTTTCTACAGAATGAACCATATATCGAACTGCTGAAGGATAACTTCCGACCGATCTGAACGACCTATCAACATGGGGAAATTCATAATACACATCAGCGGGTATGTATGAGACAGTGGTTGTATCTCATGGTTATGTAGGAAATGTCTCAATTTATGGACAAAAAATACCATCATGAGACATCCCTTATCAACAGAGAAATATCTGGTCTCTATATCGAGGAGAATGTGGCTGAGATAGTTTAAACTATTCTTTTCCCCCTTGTTATTCTTTTGATAGAGAAGGGAACTGAGGGACTACTTTAGGGGGGTCACATAAAATAATAGATTCCTTCCAAATATTGGTGGAATCATAACCATACTCTTTAGAAGGTACTGATTAATCTCATTAAAATAGGCTTGAAACTCTTCATCACACTAGTAGTCATCACCTTTCTTCATGAGTTGGGAAAATGGCTTATACTTGCTAGACGAATTCGCAATGATTTTGAGAATGTAGGATAGGTGGCCTTGAAAGCCTCAGAGCTCATGAATGTTTCTCAGATGATGCGTCTGTAATATGGCCTTGGTCTTCTCTAGATTGATCTTGATGCCTCAATATATGATGGCAGAGATGAGAAATTTTCCATAGGTAACCCTAAAGGCACACTTCAAGGGGTTCATCATTAGATGGTGGGAGAAGAGGTAGATGAAAAATTTCTCATTATCTGTTAGATGGTCCTGACGCTGATCGGATTTTACCACCATATCATACACATATAATTCCACTGATGTCATGAGGATCAGATTAAATATGGGATGTGTGGCATACTGATAGGTGGAACCAGCATTCTTCATACAAAAAGGCATTCCTCTGTAAAATAAAGTACCTTGTGGTGGTATGAACACTGAATAATCATCATACATATGGGCCATATGGATTTTAATATATTCGGAGTACCTCTCCATTAATGAGAGATCTTGGAATCTAGTGGCAGCATCGATCAACATCTCTGTCGTAGGAAGGGGAAAATCATCCCTCAGACGGTGATGGTTGAGATCTCGGAAGTTGTTGAAGAATCTGATCTTTCCATTATACTCTCAGACAAGAAGGATTATGGATATAAATTTTGGGTACTAGAATTACTTTACCATGTTTTATTTAATGATCTTATCACCTTTGGCCTCATCCAAGGAACTGTGAGAAGGGTGAATCTTTCTAGGAGGCTATTTCAACCCACGATGGTTTATCGGGAGACCAAGGTGGTGGACTGAGACATGAGGATATAGTCTTGGAATCTACCCATAGATTTAGTAAAATACTTCATGATGTTGTTTAGGTTGACCCACATACCATTGTTTCTCTTCTGTAGACATGGATACACTGACAAGTGTTAGTTTTTGATCTGTCTTGGGGTTGAGGTTAACTTGTACCAACTCATCAATGGTGGCAGAGACACCTTCTTAAAACGCAGGAGGAGTGTCCTCCAAATCCTTTCCATTTTTCAAAGTGATATTATTATCGATAGGGGAACTTATTCTGAGTTGGACGATTTTGAATGAATGTTGGTTCCAGCTTATGTGGTAGTGGAATATTCATTGGGGGACTCCTACCCTTCTAAAATCTTGGTGAAGAAAATTTTTGTTCTGATTCCATCAGGCCTTCAAGCTAATGCACTATGCTTGATAATATCAAAGAATTAGTGGACCGTCGGCTTGAGTCAGTTCATCCCAACCTGAAGAAACAGGCAAGTATGGAACATTGATGTTTCCATGAGGTGAACATCCTGATACCATATAGGGGTAAGTGGTTCTGGGATAAATCGAACCTAATTTGTGTAGGAGTACGAAGTGATCTTCTTGCATTCCTTATGCCTGGGAACACGCATTCCACTTGTCCCAAAGATGACAAAGAAGTGTCCCATGTCTGGGTTCGTGGCCTCCAATCGATTAATTGGGTGGATGTAGGCATTATCCTTGTCTATCCATGGTTCGACCACAATGGTAGTGTGATCATCCTCATTAGAATAAACATTCTTATCCATTCTCCTGTAATATTTCACCTCCATGTTGCGGGCTAAACAAGAGGTAAAGGGAGACTCATCACCTTGGATCATTCCCACTAGACAATTATGGGAGTACCTGAGGCATTGGTGATATGGGGAGGGGGCTGCTGCATTCAGATGGATACATGGTCTATGCACCAACACATTGTAGGTTGTGTCCTATGTGACCATAAACACCTTTATAGAAATAAATCAACTGAATTGGGTTTATAATTTGGATCTTTCCCAGATGTGTCTGCTTTGTTCTATCATAACATTAAATTTTAAATTCATTAGGACTCAGAACTGTTTCAGATAGTACCAGTATATGAAGCATCTAGGTTAGGATGATATTGATGCTATAACCTATGTCGACGATACAATGGTGAAATTCCATGCCATTGAACCAACTAGTTATTCACAGTGGGAAGATGTTCCCCTGTATAGGAGAACCTTCATCTTATCCTTAGAATGAGATGATGTCCTAGAATTCTGTAAGTTTGGCCTTATCAGCATGGATGGCCCCAGTGCCTGCTACCTCTATTTCAAATTAGAGGGGGCTCCTCAAATCCACTACAAGGGATTCATGAATGTACTCATAGAAGAGAAGATCCTCAAGAATCAAGGTTTTTTTAGAAATTATTTCAAGGTTCTTGATCACATCATACATTCATGTCAAGCACACATTTCTACCGACATGAGGCTGCTTTGCGGAAGGAGGTACGGTGAACACTGGACGTCAGACCAAAAACTTTCATCTGGTGATGGGGGTATCTTGCTACTCACTAGCTGAATCTCTTAAAATAACTACCATATGATTTTTAGATGCCTACGTCCTGACCAGAGATGTATGTGGATGATCATAGTATAGTCGTTATAACTCGACCTGGTCCAGTTGAACAAATGAAGGGGGAAGTGGATATGATGAAATAAGGTGTGAGGGATGCACAAACTATGTCCTACATAGAGCCTATTGTCTAGTATCAGTGGTGTTCATAGATTGTTTGAAATCATTGGTCGATGCACTTTGACGGTACCCATGTCCACAGTTTCTTCAACAATGGAATTATCTAGGGATATTAAGATGGTCTGCCTGGAATTCATCATCATCGAGGACCATGTATGGGCCCACTAATGTGACAGTGTTCACCGAGGAGTAATCTTGATCATCACTTGAAAAATCATCTATTTCTAGGAAGATTCTATGGGAAATCCCCATCTTTGAGGGCATGTAATCACCAAGAGTACAAGATGGATTTGATACTGGCGGAGGAAATTTCTTTTCCTTGAACCGTTGGTGCCTGCTCTCCCGAGATGGCGAAGGTTGAGATGTTGATGTAGAAGTTGTATTTGGTGGTAGAATAATTAATTCAGAAGGCTCTGGTTGATTCAAATGAGAATGGACAATACCACAGGCATGATCATGTTCCTTGCATGCTATCCGATCGTTGTAATTCGGTGACCCACAGCTATTGACCTGCTTCCATTCACCCTTGCAGTCACTATTAGGATTTGCAAACACACATGCCACCAATGCTGGGTCTAGACCCAATTTGACTAGGTTTTTATCAACCTAGTCATAGATACAATCCTTAAACACATAACACTACTTGATATTGTATCCAAAGCACCTATGATAGGGGTAGTAATTAGGGAAATTAGTTAGATCTGCCTCTTCAAGCCTCCTTCATTCTGAAAACCATAGGATTTTCTAGTCCATGAAAATATGAAAATAGATGGGGTCCAGAGCTTTGTGGAATGAGTAGGACCAGTTTCTCTGATCTAGGAAAGGGACTCTTGGATCCTAGCCATGAAAAGGGGCCAGATCTTGATTAGGAGTTGGAACTTGATTATCTTTCCAAGGTATTGGTGGAGTGTTATGCGGTGGTGCCCACTGATTCAGAGGTGGGTGATTTTGAGCCTATGGCTGAGCCTGAGGTTGAGCCTGAGGAAGTTTCCCTCAATGAGTTTATCGAGGTGGATCTACCATAAAATATTATAGCTGTCTAGGAGCCTCTACCTATACAACAATAGTATTCTTGACCTTGGAGAATCTTCTTGGAAGAGATGCAGGAGGAAACATGCATGCTTTCTTGGCTTGCTAAAAGGCTTCGTCTAGGCATTGATCCTTGTCAAAGAAATCATGGAATTCTTCTAGAAAGTTATATGTGATGAGAGGAGGGAAAATTTTAGTCTTCACATTTCCTACACACATCATTATAAGCTTCTCCTAACTCATTGGCATATCGAGTGGATATGCGATTCCCTTCCAACCAAAGAAAAAGTCTACGACTCACTCATCTAGTATTTTCTTTCACTTAAAGAAGCTAGAAATACTAGTATTGAGGGTCGTGGGAATTTTTAAATAAACTGCATGTGAAGAGCTTCCCAACCAGCTATATATCCGATGGGTAACCGATTGTACCAGATAAAAATGGACCCTTCCAGTGTATTTCCAAAACACTTCAGCTTTGTAGCCTCCTAATGCATTGGATTCCCCATCATTAGTCCACAACTTAAAATAAAGTAGGTCGGACACTACAGCGGGTCACCTGTCCCATTGAAATGGGAGAAGGTAGGATTCCCAAATCTCGGGGGTGATGGCATATCATCCACCCACACCGGATATGAATTTTCCTCAGGTTGGATTTACATCTATCAGGTTTCAAGGGCATCGAGGTAGGAAATGGGAGCAGCCATCTGATCATATTTATGAGGATCCCTAAATACCAGTACATTGGTAGGATCCTCAACACGATAATCTAGCTCAGTGGCTCGTGGAGTGACTGGTGGAATGACCCGAGGGGCTGTTGGAGGAAAGACATGTGGAGCAGTTGGAGGAATGACCTGTGGAGTGGCTGGAGGAACCTGAGCTGGGTCCCAAGAAAGATTCCCACAAATCTCAAGTGGATTCAGTGATTCATATCAAGATCTATTTCCCTAATATATGGATTCTACTCATTCTAGATGTGTTGGGTTATTGAGATCACCTGGAGGCACCTCTCTAGTGGGGAGCTATTCCTACCCCTACTACCCTACTTTGGGGTTACCATATTTTGGTCGTCATTCTGAAACGTGTTCATCATGGAGCCAGTCAATAATCCTTTTATGTTATGAATGTTTCTAATACAGTGAAACCTTTTTGATATCCTCTTCTTTTTTTTTCAATGAACCAGACAGATCAGAGGGATTAATAGCTCTAGTGCATTCTTTACCCATTTTGGGGTCCCGACGGAGAAGAAATGACACAAAATAATCTCCTAGGTCGAGCATCTACCCATACGGATGAGTGTGAATGCCTGTAGGATCATCTTTATGTTGTTATTTTTGAAGAGGTGGATCATCCCCTCCAAACCCTGTACCGACACCCCCTTCAAGGTATATCTCAGGAATGACTGTGTTTATCATAACAATACCTGGAGTTACATCCTCAATATTGCCAGGTAAATCAGGATGTCGTAGGATATGAACGAAATACAGGGAATCATACATCCCCCATCCTTAAATCAAGACATATCATAAAGTCTCCTTAATAACTCTAATGATCATAGTAATGTTATGGACACATCATTGTTGGAGTTTCCAATGATAACCGGGGGATGAAGTGTGCTGAGCGACAAGAAGTGTGCTTAACTCAACCAAGCGTCACTACTAGAAGATGTCATTGAAGTGTTCCCAAATTTTGGGGTAAAAAAATCGTTCATGAAATAGATGGAATTTCATCATATTTATGGTTTAATAGAAGCACATGAACATATCCTTGGTGAGGAACTTCAGAATATTGAAGCTTGATGTTAAAATTGGCCAAAACATCTCTGAGAAATGCTCTACTGTGAGAATGTCCCATAAAGTTCTCTGCTTAGACACATGATCCATCCCTTTGGTTTCCCCATTCTTCATTTTGGGGTGGTTGAAGGACGGGTAACATCACTGACATGGTCCGTTACGATTGTGGACTAGTTGGTGGAGAGTACGACACATGAGATGACAAACTACTTCATATCGGGCTGTCTCTTGGGACTGAACCGATTGTATCACCACATCCCTATAGGAGGGACTACTAACCACTACTTACTTTGAAAAGGATGTGGCCATTGGTGATGGATGAGGATGGTACTATTTATTTTTCGGTCCCTAGAAGAACTCTTCGTGATCTATCTTTGAGGTAGAGAATGATCCCAGTGACGATAGATAGGATTTCATAGCAAGACCCCAACAATGATCCAAATCCTCCTCCTCCTATATGTATCTACAGAGGGATTTTGGGATTTAATGCATCTCACTTTTTGGGATGAAAAAGCTGATATGTTGAGTTCTTACCACAAACCCCGATATAAAGGATTAGAGTGAAGAATCCATCATTTATTCACACTTTTCTTCAGAGTCTTAAAGGTGAATAAGTTTGAACAAGATCAGGAACTTCTCAAGGTCCTTCTTTTAGCAGTTGTGATTCTCCATCCTACCACATGGTGATTCTTCAGGGTAGAATATTTCTTCAACATGGGGATGACCCCCATGAGGGTTCGTATTGGAGAGGGGTGTAAACCATCTGGGGTGATCTTGGGTGCAGGGAGAACCCCGGGAAATGTCAAATGAAACACATATAAGACCTCTGTGGTTGAGAGTGATGGAGCAGGGAGGGCCTCTAGTTTGGTTTTCTCTAGTAGAAGCGGTATGAGGAGGGACTTCATACTGATCATATTAAACATGAGAAAGACCTATGTGTTGATTCTGAATGGAGCAGGGAGGACCTCCATTATGATGGGTGATAGATCAAAGAGTACCTTTGTGTTGACAAGCAAGTATGTTGGGAAAATTTCAATACATGGGATCAGAGGGATGTGGAGGACCTTCAAGGTGGGTATCAATGAGATGGAGAGAACCTTCACTTGGAAAAGTGGTGGTGGCATGGGGAGGAATTACATGCTGGATTCATGAGTGTAAAGGACCTCTACTTTATATGATGGTGGTACGAGGAAAACCTATGTACTGAACATCCTCAACGAGGGTCATCCTGAAACGACTACTTCTCATGCCAACGATCAGGATACTCAACATAGCCTACCTGTGGGGGTGGCTGGGCCTCAACCCTGATCAAGCATGGAAGTTCCCCTTATTTATGACAGGGAAGTTCGTATAGTCTATATTAACAAGGGTCTTATAGCTTTAACTAATTGTTGTTTGGGCCACCAAAGCCATAGAAGATGATTCCCCTGGGCGTGCTTCCTCCTGAACGTGTACCCAATGTTGGCACTGGGTTAACTGAACCGAGGTAAATTGTGTAGGGGTAGAGGCCACCAACTTGTCATCCCATGATATTTGATGGTAGTATTGACGTGGCCCAGTGGGATCCCACCTTGGTATCCCCCTGGCTAAAGTTGACGCCAAAATGACTCGGACATCACTTACCTCATCAACATAAGGGAGTGAGTCATAAGTGAGTTTCAAAGAGAGGTTCTCAAAACGATTGAATGTTATAGTGGGGAGTAGTGGCTCCTGGCACGACCCTTGTGGGAATCGGTGACAGCGAGGTAAAGATGCCTCCAAATCTTGGTGGGCCATATCCCTCTTTGGGATGAACCCATCATATTCGTATTGTAAAATAAGAATATCCATCACCCTCCTTTGACCAATTTCAGATGGTGAGATGGCACATGGGCCCCTAGTATTTGTGGTAGTGGGTGATTCTGTGGAGGAGGTGGAGCCATTTGGGATTGTCACACATTCATTTACCTATCCCCTTCATCTATGGGTGGGAGGTGATTGGTTTCTTATTGATATAGATTGGTTCTTTCTATGAATGAAGATTTAGCAATCAGTACAGATTGTAGGAACAAAATGCCCAATTATCAAACTCTATTCAGTCTTCTATGGATGGATAGAAATATCCACGCTGACAACATCGCAAACCAGGATTACCAACAATTAACTCCCCCAAATCCTATTGAATTTCACACCATGCCCACTATTTGCTTAGCAGGACCTAGAACATGATAACCAGATCTAGTGACATGCTTGTCTGATGATGTCTTGAATGCTACTAATCCTCATATTTAGAAGAATAGATTCAAATTGGGTTCACCATTTTCGTCTCCAACACTTTTATACTGGGGAGTTCCTTGTCATGCTATATGTGGGTGACGCATCTGCTGGACATGTCACGCTGTTTCCCCGAATTACAACTTTCCAAAGGCAGAAAACATCCATCACCTCTTGAGGGATGTTTTCTCCTTGATGAAATGGGATGATGGGATATCATTCTCTCTTTTTATGGATTCATCCTTAGAACTCGTGGCCTAGTCGGGTCTCCCTTAAATATTAGGCCGTTTTTTATAAAACTCTTCATAGTGCCATATCTTTGTGGACGCCAGTTAATTATGCTACTTCTATCTGGACATTTGAAAGGGTCCAAGTTAGGGAAATGTACTTCAATCAAGAGTGTTGTCACGTTGGGCAATGCTGGCATGTGTAGACCCTGAAACACTGGTACACCTGAATCTTCTCTTATAAGAGGGATTCTCAAGGGTGATTAATCCCAAGTAATCCCACATAGAATGTGGGGAATTTTATGTTAGGGGAATGTCTCTGAGGTTTTCATCTTCTTCCCATGTTTAACATGGGGTATTCCATGACATTAACATCTGGAAGCGATAGATCAAACTGATCAGAAAATTGATGGGAATGGATCAGATAGGTATGTCCCTAGGAGAGAGCATCTAGAAAGTTTAGTAGATGCATGGGTCAGAACACCCAATAAGGATGGACCCAGGATGTTGTGTCCCACATAAGGGAAGGTTTCACATGATAAAGTCTGATTTGGACACCACAAAGGGAGAATCAAAGGATGATGGGTCCCAAAAATGGGGATAGTAAGGTTTACCACTGACTGGGATTAAACCTCGTGGAAGCTTCCTAAATTCCCAAAAGGGATCAAAACCCACGTAGTTCGAAAGGGTGAGGCATAGGATTGGGGTACCACAATGTAAAAAAACACATAATCATTTTGGGGTTTACGTATGTTAGCATCCCATCACAAGAAGGGTACTATTGGATGGAAGAATATGGATTGTTTGGGGATTATGCAAGGTTAGATGCCTAGGTGCTACTAAGAGCAGTGAGGAAGTGGGTGACCTAACCTGACCAAGATTTGGCATCCTAGGTAAAATCAAGATGGATATAGAGGTGGTGTTAAAGGATGAAATGATAGGGATGAAACCAACATGAAGATGATATTGTTGAGATTGAAACTATAGGTGCTTTCCTACATATCTTATTGGCTGGGGATCAAAGTCCATGTAGCTCTAGAATGGGGTGATGAGTCGCTTGAGGCGGTTTCTCATGAGAATGGACACATGGGTGGTACCCGATAGAAGTTGAACCTCCATATTAGGGAATGATCTTCTTGAAACAAAAAGGTTTGAGGGAGTGACTAGTATGAGACATGGATGACAATATTGAACCTCCAGAGGATTCCTACACTCCTTTCACAAAATAAAAAGTATCAATGTCCACATTGTTCTGAATTGGAGCATAGAATCGGGGTGGACACAAAGGATCGAAATCCAAAGACATATTTTGCCTTAAACATGGTTTGAAACCCATCACTAGAGGGATATCCTTGTTTGGATAGATGTGGTTTTTGTGTGGGGCTTAAGAATGGTTAGTTTACTGAGTGGATAAGAACACCTTAGGGAGGCAGATCATGGAGTTGTGTCCCAGAAAGGGAAGATGTCACATCATGAGGGTACATCCCTATCAGGGATCACTAGATATTTCCATTGGTTAGGATTTGCACCTCGAAGAGGCTTTTTATGTACCCAAAAGGGATCAAAATCCACTTAGTTTGGGGATGTAGTTTATCGTTATGCAAGATGAGGGGGAATATAGTTTAACGTCGTGAGAGGAAATGGGAGAATAATCCTTAACTTCATGCATGACGAGATAAAATTTGGGATTGAACCTCTGGAAGGTTTCATATGTATCCCAGTGACTAGGAATCATAGACCACATAGTTTTATAATGGGGAGATGAGTCACATGAGGAGGTGGTTCATGATAATGGATGCATGGGTGGGACCCGAAGGAAGTGGAACCGACATATTAGTGCATGATCTTCCAGAAACACAAAGGTTTGTGGGAGAGAGTAGTATGAGACATGGGTGATGGGATTGAACCATGGGAGGCTTCTTGTGTACCTTTACCAAAAGGGAAAGGATCAAAGTCCTCATATTTTTTGGATTGGTGCTTAGAATCAGGTTTTACACAATGGATAGAAACCAGAAGACATGCTAGGGCTTATATATGGTTATAATCCCATCATAAGAGGGATTATTTGGGTTAGATGAATGTGGATTTGTGTGGGGATTATGCATGGTTAGCTTCTTGAGTGGACTAGAACACCTATGGGAGGTAGATTGTGGAGATGTGTCTTAAAAATGAAATATTTCACATCATGAGGGTACATCCCTAGGAGGGAGTACTGGAGTTTTCTATTGGTTAGAATTTCAACCTCAAAGAGGCTTCCAGCGTACCGAAAAGAAATAAAAAACCATGTAGTTTAGGGATGTTGTTTGTCTTCATGAAGGATGAAAGGGTACATAGTTTAATTTCATGTGAGAAGAAGGGAGAATACCGACTAACTTCATATAGGATGAGAATAGACCGGTATGATAAGAACATAACATATGAATTATGGTGAATCGGGAGGTTGGGCCTGAGAGAGAGGCTTCCTACATACCCTGCTTAGAAGGATGTGATCAAAGTCCACATAGTTCAGTGTTGAGGGAGGATGGGGCTTATTCATGGATAGAGGCACAAAGAGAATTTCATGGTCATATATTACTATAATCCCACTAGAGTCCTACTCGGTGGGAGAAACAAGAGGTAGTAGTAGACCTGATGACTGCGGCATGAAAGGGGCATTAGCAAGGGGTGTTGTGGGGTTTACACATGGTTAGTGTCCTAGAGAGATGGTGATTGGGACTTACAACAAGAGGGAAGCCCAATTAGGGTCTTATTACATTGGAGGAGGATATCATTCCCTTCTAGAAAGGCATGAGGAATCATACTCCAAAGGAGATGAGTGGGTGAAGAGAATGCTCAAGGTGCACATAATGATAAAGCCCAACATGATAGGGAGAGTGAGAAGGAAATATGTACCAACCTTTTTATTTTCCTTTCAATATTTTCATGTAATCATAGATTAACTTCAGTGTTTAGGATGTGAGTGCTTGGAAGTTTAACATCCTATAGCTTAGATGATGAGGACTTTCTCTTCACCCCTTAGGCTTACATAACTTGTACCAACCCACACATGGGGGCAAGAAGGCACAAGTACTGTTGGTTTTTAATTGTATGGAGGAGTGGTTGATAGAGTGGTTCATTTTATTGTATCTATATCAATAAGAAATAACTATTAGCGTGCCTACACAAAGAATCATTAGGTAGGGAAACACAACATGAATCACCACTCACAGAACATGGAAATCATTGTGTGCAATCATAGGGGGCCACATAGAGTATGTGCATGCAAGATAAGGGTATTCCACACAAGAAGGGATCATACATGGTTTCCTAGGGTAATGAAAACAAATTGAACACATAGGAATTTCTGCATACAAGATTGAAGAAATGGGTTCAATATGATGGCATGCGCGTAAGATGGAATCCTGTGTGTAAGATGGAGGTCTGCACCCAAGATTTAATGTATGTGAAATAAATGATGGGTTAGGGGAGAAAGAGGCAATACACAAGGTAAAATATTGCATGAAAGAAGGATTATTTGAGGTCAATTGACTTTGCGTAAAAGGAGATAGGTGGGGATCAATCCCTAGTGGGTCGACCTGAAGGGGGACTCATGGGAGACTTGATGCGCAAGATCTACTACCCTGAGGCCATGTATTTCACATGGTTGTGGAAGGGGTTTTGTATCACAAACTAGAGCTTAATTTTGTCTTTCAGAATGGTATCTAGGTGTGAGGATGTACACTTTTGTTTATAGGAAAATCATTAGCGGCGATGCACAAGGTGGATTGCACAGATGTGCATCTTGACACCACATTGGGTGCACAAGTTCTTGCACACTGTCCATTTTCTTGTATGGCAACCAGATTTCTTTAGAGCACATAACTTTTCAATTTCTTGGGAGGTTGACATGTAATAATCCCTTTGATATCACATTTGGCGTGAACGTTCCTACACATGGATTTCAATATTGTGTGTAGACCTCAAATATTACATGCACCTCCCTTGGTCATCTCCAGATCATTCGATGATTCAAAATATTCCTTCAGGTTGTTCAAATATTCTGATTCATGACCTAAAATTAAATTCAGCCCCAAAAAAACTATAACAAGGTAATATGATTTTCCTATCTCCGTTTGAAGTCTAACACCCAAGCCCTCATCGTATCCTCCAACACCTAGATTGTGTTCTTGGTCTACCCATCAGTCTAGGGGTGAAAGGTTGTACTCACCCTCATATGAGTCCTAAACACGTATGGTAGGCCTCTCTACAACCATATGTAAACAAAACATCATGAACAGAGACAGTATTCAAGGGAACCTGATGAAGGTGAATAATATCGTATACATACAACTGCCCCAAAAACTCCACTGAACTCTACTCCCTGATAGCAAGGAAGTGTGCCAACTTATTGAGTCAGTAAAATATCACCCATAAGGTGTCATTCACCATCACTATATGTGGAATACTTGTCACAAAGTCCATGGATTTGTTTTCCCATTTCCACTCTGAGATATCATGGGGCTACAAAATACCTACTTTAACTAAGTTCTCATCCTTCAGTTGTTGACTAGTGAGGCACCAAATAGACCAAGAAAACTTCAACTGAAGGTATCTATACATCTTCCCCACACCGATATGTACAGATATGGTATAATTGTGTTACTATTTCATCGCCTCATCCCGCATTGTGACTATAACCATCATCCATCCCTAAAAAAAGATGACGTGATTTACTCGTTCAGAGTATCCATCTGGGTAATCCAACATGGATATCTGGTCACAAAAGACCTCACAGTTGATGTATCCCAGTAGAGACTACCTCACATATTTGAGAAGTGTAGGAGTAATCACCATCGACGGTATAACAGTTATACCCTCATGCTCCACCAGGTCCAGGTGTAGGGAAGACAACTACTCCGAAACCACATGAACTAAGCTATCCTTGGAATTTCAGTTAAGGGTATTTTCTATTAAATTTCCCTTATCTAGATTATAGAATATCTTAGAGTCATAGTTCTATAGGAACTCCAACTACCACCACTGTTTCAGGTCTAAGTCACTCTACGTGAAAACCTACATGAGACTTTAATGGTCTTTTTAAACCAAAATGAACTTCTCCCAAAGGTAGTGACTCCAAATCCTCATGGTAAAGAGTACCAATTACAACCCTAAGTCATTATTATTATAGATCTAATCATGGGGTCCAAACTTCCTCGACCCATATCTGATAAATACCTATCCATGAATCAACAAAATATCAACCCTATCTCTTCATGCACCACAAAACATTATTTACTCAACACCCCCCTTTAGTAGTCTCAACATAGTATCACTCATCATCCTCATTCTCAACTCCTCAAAGGTACTATATAACTACTTGGAACATGCAAATAGTATCCCTTTCCACTATAGGGTCATGAAAGGGACTTCAATTCTAGATAAGTCTTCCACAAACCTCATGTAATTCCCCACCAAGCCAAGAAAAATACACTCCTCTGGCACACTCTAGGGTGACTCCCAACAAGAACTGTAATGAACTTCAATAGGTCAATGGATAAACTATGATTGGATATTAAATTCCATAGAAAGTGGACCTCATGAATCTATAATAGTAACTGTAAGAACATTCAATAAATTTGGTTCTCTCAAAGTAAATCTTGAATAGTCATCAAGTTCTATGCATGTTCCTCCTTCGATGTAGAGTAGATGAGTATTTATTCAAGGAAGAAAACCCAAAATTGTCCATGTATGGTTGGAACACCTAGATTAAACATGGTAGGGGAATTTTCCACACCAAAGGGAATCATTAGGAACTCATAATGACCATAGTAAAATTATAATTATAGGTTTTGAATATCATCCTCATGAACCCTCAACTAGTGGTAGTTGGACCAGATATCGATCTTCAAGAACCATATCACGCCTCGTAGCTGGTCAAAGAGGTCATAAGTCCTCAAAAGGGGCACCTTTTCATTATCTTGTCTTGGTTTAGGTGATGATAATCCACACAATGTTACAAGCTCCCAATGCCTTTTTCATGGAAAGCACTTGAGCTGGCCAAGGGGACACTTTTTGGCCTGATGAAACCCTTCTATCAAAGGTATCCCAACTTAAACCATATATCTTAGACCTCGGTAGGGGACATAAAATATTCAATAGAAGATAATGTTGGGATTCTGTTATACAGGTTGATACAAAACCCCTTCTCCAACCACAGAGGTAGTCACCGAACATCCAAAGGGAAGATACCCATATAATCCTCCATAACTGAAGGAATCTATATTCCTAAAGAGCCTTTTTTACCAAGGGACAAACATTCCAACTTATGGTTGATGGGATACAAATAAATTCTCACAAAACCCGTTCTCCCTTCCATGAGATCCCTCTCACCCATAAAGGTGAATCTCAACCTATATTTGTAAAGGTATCTGATTCATTTATGGGGACAATATATTTGGGATCAGAACATTGAAAACTAATCCATAACCAATATTACATCATATGGTTCCATCATAATGAAAAAGAGGTCCTAAATGATCCTCTACCCACAAAGAGATAGCTCTCACTACCGGTAGATTAATTAAACAGAAGAAGTGTTCCCTATAGGAACCTCAAGATGAAGCAGATGGGATAACATCTCAACTAGGGGATCCAACACTCACATAAGTAGTATATATATAGAGAAATAATTTTCAACTGTGTCTAATAATATGGAATAAAGAGTAGAATAAATAACTATCAAACCTCTAATCATCTCGTGCACTATGGGGTCATAACCCTCTAAAGACTATAATTTATTTCATCCCTAACTGCTAACTACCTAAACCTGCTGTGGGACGCCTAGTGATGGTGGTGGAAGGATCTCATATATTTTCTATAACCCATTGATCCTCCTTCCCCTCTGCAATCTCTTTATACTTAGGGACCAACCCTATCTCACCTGGGAGATCCCTTGAGACGATGTTGCCTCTGCTGTGTCGGTTCATTAGATTTATACCTACACTCATCAACATGTCTAGTTGGGAATGATCATTATATATGAACAGTCCCATAAAAATAAAAAAATACCCCTATATGGGCTTCCCTTTACCTCTAAAGTGTCCCTAAAAACCTTCTGGATTATGATCACAAGGAGGTCTCTTATGTCAAGATCCTATCATTTAGCGTCTTCTAGATAATATAAAAAACATAACCCTGTGACACCTACTGCAAGATCCAGCTTCCTGAAATCCCTCTAAGAGGAATCTATCTATATTAAATTATTTATCTAACACACTAACATAAGTGTGGATTCATAAGGGTAGTATGTTGTCATGGATATCTTTGTGGAGTCCCTTCTTAAACTTCTATTCTTGGAAGTATTCATCCAAGATATTGACAAGGGAATACTGGGTAAGGTCCATAAATCATGCTGCATACTCATCCACTATCATTCCTCCCTACAACAACTGAAAAATCTCTTAAATACAAATGGAGTGTAAGAATGATGGGTTTTACACCTCATGAAACAACTTCTAGAAGTTTTTCTACAAGAGTTTTGACTCATTGTGCATCTGGGTAACAAGACTACATCTGCACAAAACTAATCCATGGAAAAGGCCAGCTATATGTGCAACCACCTGATCTACTAGTTTTTGTCTAAGCCTTAAGACAAAGATCACCAACTCAATAAAATCATATTATGCCCAAGGGCCTCACTCACTATGGATCCTCATTGGCCTCTAAAGATGGAACTCGTAGAGTGAACTAAGGTCACACACATCCTCATCCTACTTGAATAGTTAAATATACTTCTCAAAAGGTGGTGGTGTATCTTACTTCCCAAATAATGGAATAATCTCTTGGGATGGACCCTGTACCGAGGCCTCGTTGGTCAAAAAATCATCATTACTATACAGAAACGATATCCTGGATGGTTTTCATCGTGGATGCATCCTAAAATTTTAATCATGACGTACCATGGTCAAATGAGCATAAATATATATATGGGGAGATAAATCAAGAAGTATTGTTAAATACATAGTACAATATGATGATTATAACATTTATTACTAAATGCTATGTCTCAGTATGTTGAGTCGACAAGTAGGTAGTCAAGGTCTTGGTGAAATGATACATCAGCTTTCCGTACCATCATTAGATTACCTAGCATGAAGGACACACTTGAGACACTTGGAACAAATTTCCTTAATCCTAACTGGATCCTCATATGTGTACTACTTTCGACACCTTACCAATGATCTAACCCCCTTTAATACCAATATTCCATGACTCGACCTAAGCTGAGGCTCGACTCACAACTACCCCAAGACCGCGTCCATAGGGTAGAGGATGGCCACTAGCACTAAAGGAGTAACTAATAGGGTGGGGGGTTATCATAAGTTCCGATAAAAATACAAATATAGATATTGTTTCATAAGTGTAGAGGACAAATATAAAATGATGTAATACATTAGGGATACAACTAGGCATGTAAAACCTCTGGACAGTACAAGAGTACGATATGGTAAACTGAAAGGTAAAGTGAAAAAAAATCATGGCCAACAAAAAATATGTACAAAAATAAAAAAAATTGAAATTAAAATGTTGATATATCCTACTTCCTAGTTACAAAGCTAATACTACTATACAAGGTTTAAAGTACTAGGTATCCCTAAGTTCTATTGATGTCACCACTGATATTACCATCATCTTCATAAGACACAACACACGTAGGAAAATTCCAGGCATGTGTGAGTATATAAATACCTAGTAATACTACATGAAATTTGTTGGGTGGAGATTTAAGAGTTAAAATGTGAATATAAATTATATATATAGTAATCAGGATGTATAAAGAAGTGAAATAGAATAACTCAATCTAAACCAATAAAGAGCAACCTCATCCAAACACAAGGGGCCCAAAACAGTGTGTAGATGAACTACACATTTAGTATTTTCCACCTATAGTAGGATATTATACTCATCCAACCATGAGATGATAATCATAGAATGAATGTGGAATACCCCACGTGTCTTCGAAACTCATGGAAGGAGAGTAACCAAATACAAATGTATGGATAGTTATGTATATACACATGATCAGTCAAAGAATCACAAATGAGAGAGTAAGGGGATCTTTATATCATAGATCACCCCAGGAAAAGATTCACCAATAGTTATAAAATCCTATAAATAATTCCCATCATCTCACACATCTTCCCGTAAGTATCCTTGTGAAGTCCCACACCTTTCTACTATTCTGCACAACCAAGGGTGCACAAACTCAAAGTAGAGGAACCATTCCCTAGTGTGTCAGGTGGGGGAGGGGGTGTCCACTCTGTAAGTATCTGTAGAGGACCCATGAATAATCTAATAGGGGGTTACACTATAGTGTCATGAGTACCCATGATCTAGTGAAATAGGTGGGGGTTACACTTGGTAGGTATAATACCCACACCAATGATGATGGGGAATTACACTCTAGTGCTGTGAGGACCCACACCCTAGTAGGATAGGGGGATCCACCTTTGGTAGGTAGAGTAATCAAACCCAAATGATGGGTTGCTACAATCTATAGGCCGAGGATCCATGCATTGTTATGAAATGGGGATCCAATCTATTCATTGAGGACCTTATCCATACCCAATAAGGGGTTACACTCAGAAGATAAAGGAACTACACCCAAGATGATGCGTGGTTACCCTCTATTAGAAGCCTTTGTGACCCCACATGACCACAACCATCACTGGGGATCACCTAAATATATTTTTTGGTTGAAAAATTTCACATCTTATCTCAAAATGCACAACTAAGGGAACCATCATGTTCTATGTAAAAAACACACAATATAGTCTACTCGCAGGACAAAATCCAAGTTCAAATAAAGTAGATATAAAAGATTAATGTTTCCTCAAATGGGTCCAAGGGGTACATGGAATGTGAGGATACCCACATAGCATGTGTTCCCTCTCCTTAACCTAGACATGTTCCAGGAGGTACATGGATCCCAGTCCTTTTAGAAGTACACACCATGTACATGGACTACACAACATGTCTAGACTTAATGGGATCAGTCCATGTCCTTATCGATGTATCTATGTAATCGAGATGTTTCCATATACATTACCCCATGTCTTTGTACATTAGTGCATGATGGGACTCTTCATATGGGGTTCCACCCATGTGCTCTAGCTGTCCCCATTTACTTGGGCCCATGGAGTGTTCATGGCTGTATGCTCCACCACATGGCTCATCCACATGGGATAGAGGGTATTTGGTGTGTGGAATGTATAAACATTATGTATAAAGTATACAAGGAATTCCATTAGTATGAAAATAAAAAACCCTAGTTTCCAAAACCAATGGGATACATTCCATGCTTTTATAATGGTACACAACGTGTCTTTGAGTATTTTTTAAAGATTTCCTAATCCATATTCGATGCTTCCACCAGGCTATTCTGCTATACATATAACCACATTTTTTCCAGGATTAGTGGATATCATATTGATCTATCATTTTTGGCTATATTGTTATCATAAATCAGTTCTTTTGATCCTTAGATGGTCGCTTCTCAACCCATATGATTTTGATCCTTCCACCTCCATGGATTTGATCTATGATTTTCAAAATGATCACCCATGTTTCAAAATAAACCCAAATATACAACTGGTTCATATATTCACCCCATTCGCATTGTTTCATCATGATTTTGGGGGTCCAATCGGGCTCAGTACCGCCCGACAACTGTGAACCCTGACAGCGAGTCCTATTAGTGGAAGACATGAATAAATTGAGGGAGAAAATTTTTAGAGAAAATTTTTATCTATCATTGGACAATAATTCTTGTCTAATGATCAATAACATGGATATTTGGGTTAGAAAATAGAGCTTAGTCTATTTAATCAACATACAGGAACATGAAAATGCCATAATTGGTGAAAATCAAAGGAATAGACTGATCTACTCAATCAATTTAATAAAAAAGTATGTAAAACAAACATTTATGAGTCATACATGTATATTGGATAATTATATGTCAAAGGGTGTTATTTGAAATGATCTAAGGAATTAGTTTCATTCACTAAATCCCAATCTTCACTGATCCAGAGTTTCGTTATAATCCGAGGTGATACGCCAATAGAAGGTTAGGAAGAATGTAACTTGGTGGTTCTAGGGTTAAGAGGATAACCCTGGAATGATTTCCATAATAATTTATTTATATTCAATTCTTTTAGGTTAAATAAATTACTTAATTTATTCACTGAAAGTACCAACAATGGGAGAGATATCCAAACACCCCACACTGACATATTTTAGGTCCTTCTTAGTGTAGAATTCACATTACAAACTCAACCATGGTCTATGATTTCTGATTTGATATTCCATTTAATATTTACCCCATTTTCTTTAAGAAAATGATCTCTCGTAATATTAATTTCTATTATATTTATAAAATTAATTCCATGCACACCAGGTCTTGGAATCACATGCCATCTCAACACCTAGTTCTAAAAATATATATAGAAATATTTTAAATTATTAGAAGGAAAAATTCATGTCTCTAAAGATACCTTTATGTGATTCCTTATACAATCTACCTTTTAGCTCTCCTCCTTTTGAAAGCTCCCTTACGTGGTCACTCTTCACCATAGAATGATTTACACTGATAGATTCTACACACTCTCTTTGATGGTTTTTATATTTTATAAAATCATTTCTAACTTCATGAAATTTAAAACATAGTGAATACTATCATAATTTGTGCTAGGTTCAAAGGAAGTTATTTTCACATCCTAATATAGGAAAGGGATCCACAAAATACACTAATCACAAATTAATCTTCACTCATTCACAAAAAACCAATTTTTATATTGATATTTTCCTTAGGAACATGAATGATGACATTCGCACAGGACATTATATGATTTTTTTTCATGGTCCAAAAACAAAAACCACCTTCTGACGACAAATGACTATCCCCTTACATGGGTACGTGATCCTCTAGCATGATATACACATGTTTCCTTCTAATGACTATGAACACTAACGTTGTTCCATGACTAACATGACACTCTTACATAGTCCTACCAAATCTTCTTGTGACCGTGATTGTATCACACTGTCTAAATAAATTTTTATTTGTTATATATAAATCTCACATGAAAATACCATTCATTTCCGTTAATGTTCCCTACCAAAACATTTACCAAACATAAGGATATGTCACCATCTTGTCTATGTATTCTAAGAAACCAATAGAACTTTATATAATAGATTTTTTGAGAAAAAAGAACATACAAAAAACCTTTATATGACATTATGATAGGTTTTCCCAAAAATATCCACATTTGGTCTTTTTGAAAGATCTTTGAACTTTGATACCACATTAAACCGCTAGTTGAAAAAAACTTGCATGCCTACTTTCCTCAACCACAATTTCATCCCATTATTCCAGATGAAAATAAATATTTACTAAACATGGAGTCTAACCCATCTTGATACATGATGGATGTTAGAAAAAAAATATTTTATATTGACTCCAAAATTACTCAAATTGTTTCACAGATTGTAGCTCTCAATAAGATACTTCTTCTTGCACACATAGTTATTGATTTAATCAGAAATCCAAGGTCCAATAATTTAATTTTATGTCATATTTGAATGAAAATATTAAATATAATTGAAATAAAATATTTCCTAACATATTTTCTCCCCTTGATTTAAAAAATGAGAAATATGCCTAATCATTACCTTACTATCCCCTTCAATAGGTCTGAGAAATCACATATTTTTCCCTTTCAATCATTTCTCATCATTTTTAAATGAACACAAAGGCCACTCCTTTTTTGTTTGAAATAAGAACAAAATGGTTATCCCAATATAAGAAAATTCACAATGTACCTCAGGGAGTGGGGTTCTACATTCACACAACTGACGTGTGGTAGTTTGACTTGACTTTGAGATCCATCTGTTTCCTTTCAGACACTTTATTGGGTATGTCTTTTTTCAAAATGTTTATGACCAGATGTTATATTGGAAAATACTACAAATTCACCAAACCATGTTCAAATATGTCCATAATTAAATGATATTAGATTTTAATGTGATTTATACTTGAGTGATGAATATGATTTCTCTTAAGATCTATGGAACATGAATTTTTTTCAATTAATTTCAATCAGAGTATTCACATAAAATCACAAGTCTTCAAGATTATTATTCACCCATGATAAATATATGGTATCTTGAGTATACCTAAGATATTCGTCTCCTATAGTTCTCATATAAATTCATTTTTACTCCTTTTTAAGATAAGAAATACACAATCTGACTACGCAAAAAGAACCATGCCAGGTTGAAATTCTATCATTGACTGAATTAACCCAATAAGTGTTTTTATATCCCAATAACTCTTCTTGGGATTTTTCATTACACATCAAGATAAAACATACAATTATTTTTATATAATGTAGTATTGTCTTCACTAAAAACATGTGAATTTATTTGGTATTACATATATACCATGCCACATGATATATGGTGAAATCAATTTCTATCCATGTTTATGTTAAGTACATTAGTCTTATAATAATCAAACAATATTCTAGGACATTACCCAATTTTACTTTCTTATCCTTCGGTATTTTCATTTGGGTAGTAACTAGAGTTGTCATATCCATGGAATCATATATTATAAATATTTTTATAACCTATTTGGAATATTTTTATTAAAAAATAAATGTTTTATTCCTTCTTATATCTCCTAAAGATGAAAGAAAAAATGTCATATCACCAATAATTGACATTTTTAACTCACACTTCATGAACATTGAAATCTATTTTCACTATTCATTGTATTCTTCACCAAAGACTATTTCATCCACATACACCAGAACAATACTTTGATTACAGTCATTGTTAACATAGATATTGTAATCAAATCCACAAAAAAGAAACTGAGTGCCTCTAAGTAATGATCAAGTCCTGAATAACATTATCTTTCTGCTTACTTCAACCTGTAAAAAATCTTCTTTAGCCAAAAATTATTTTTCTCATATTCATGGACTAGAAAACCAAATGGATTTTTGATTTACACTTCATCTTCTACAAATAAATTTAGAAATGTCAACTTTATAACCATATAAAAACTATGAATTTCATTTTTACTACTATTTCTAAGAAAATATTAATAGTCTCTATCCTTGAAATAGTATCAATTGACTAATCAACATTTATTCTCTCCATTTGAGATTAACCCTAACACAATTGTTTTGAATCACCATGTCATATTCATCCAGTTTGTTATGAAAGGCCAAATTTTTTCCCAATTATTTCTTACCATTGATCCTTAGTAAAATTTCTAAAGTATTATTCTTATTAATTTTTTGAATCTCTTCATTCATCATATAAATCCAACTCACATATCCATCATCTGGTTCAATTTTTTTTTCTCTCTAACTAAATATGTTTTCTGCAATTGATTTTTCTCTTCATTTTCACTAGAACTATCTAATCACCAATGATGTTCTTCTAAAAAATTTAATCTTGAATTTTTGGTTTCTATGAAGATAATGGTTAGAATTCATCCTACTTATCACTTGTATATTATTCTAAATCAATATTTTTTACTTGTTCTCCCCAAGAGATTATTACCTCCTCATCAATATCATTAGGAAACTACTCACTATGTTATTGAATAATATGATAATTATACATTATAATGAAATAATTAATATAAAAAACTTTCCTAGAAACTTGTTGAAGAATTTATATTCATTACCTTTTTCCTCAGTAGCTGAGTAATATCCCTTTATATCTATAAGAATCAAACATTCAGTTTTTATCCTTATTGAGAAAGAAACACTTACTTCTATATATTTTATACAATTTCAATGTCATCATAGTTCCATAAAAAAATCATATGCAGTATTTTATTGTTTCAAACATAACCAATATATATTTCAAATTTAGACCAATTTTAATACTTCTTCATTCCAAAACATCTCAAGTAGGTCATTTTAAATATGTTTCATTCTAGCCATATTGTTTATGATATTATTTCATGTATAAACAACATAATTTTGTTGAGGAGTTATCAATGATAATGATTAGTTCCCTATCACATGTTTTCTAATGTAATCTTCCACTTGAAAATTGGTAAATTCCATGACATTATCACCTTTTAATTTTTGAATTTTTTCTATAAGAATATTTTGAACCTCCCTTCAATATTGTGTTATGAAATTGAACACTTTGGAAATGTGATTGATCAACACAAACAATACTATCCTATATTAATAATCAATGAAAATAACACAATATAGTTTTACCGTAATATCTCATTGTGATATGGGTCTACACACATATATATGAACAAATTCATGAACTCTCATTGGAATTTAGTCCTTCACCTTTTATGTATTTTGAGTAATCTTCACCTGTTGACATGAATTACACATGTCTGTATGGTCATGGGATATATTAGGGATCTTTTACACCATCAAGTTTCACCTTATTCTTCAAGAATGATTGAATCAAATGGAAATAATGTTTATTCGACAATGTATTTTCTTCTTCTTTGGATAGAAAGTACTTATATTCTTTTCCACTAACAAGGTAGTGATTCCACTTCATATGATTCCCCAATATAAAAATTTCACCATCTATTACCTTTATTATACAAGGATTCTTACTAAACATTATTTATTTCCTTGATTCACATAGTTAACTGACACTTAACTAGTGTTTAATGAGGTATTCAACTAACTATACATCTACTTGTTTCATATCTTTTCCTTTAAATTAATCTTTCATATAGTCGATAATATATATTTATTCATTATTTACAAATAAGATGACTCTATCCATGTTTTTGGTTATGTCTATAAAAAAATACTGATTTCTTATCCAGTAGTAATAAAAATCATTATCATGGATCCATAAAACAGTCTGATATGACACTTGCATGTAAATATCTAAAACCACTCCAAGATATTCTCTTTTTGTTTTGATTGATGTTATTGATTTCAGACATCGTATTAATTGACTTGTATGATATTATTAAAAGTATGATTGACTAGCTTTATCTTAAAAATAATACAATTAATTTTTCATATTTATCTCACCTGATGATTCCTTGAGCTACATTGTATGACCACTTGGTTTCTTTATCGACAATTTAGACCACACTATTTTTGAGAAATACATGGAAACATGTACAAATTCTCCAAACTAAAAATAGTGACCATAAAAAGATTTCCTATAATATTTAACTTTTACTGACATCATTTATTACCATTATTCCATTTAGTACCTCTTATAAATAGAGATAATATCCTGGTAATGTCCCATATTTCCAAAAATTAACACAATATATGTGGTTTATTCTTGTGTGTAATTTATTCAACACTATTTTACTTTTATTTTTCTGAATATTCATATTTTTAGTTGTACCCAACAAAATTTAATCTTTTTATTGGTTTATTATGATATAAATTCAACCATTATTTCATCATTTTTTATCATTCTCTATAAAAACTTTTACATTTTGATGTATCTTTTTCTTATTCTAGAATTCCTTTACCTATTTTTTGCGCCTATGTTCTCTAAATTTTATTTTTCTTTCTCTTATATAGTCTACCTTTTTGATGTTGAAATGGGAGTCAAAATTTTCTTATGATCTTCAACTTTTAATTGTAGGATGAGAAACCCCTAGATTTATTTAATATGATTGACCCAATATTCCTCCATCTTAGTTAGACCATCGATAACCCTAGATTGTTCTTCAATTTAAAGCATTTAATCCATGAAATTTTCCAGGTTTTTAGAATATTTTTATTTGAGATTCCCAATTTCTATCTTTAGATCAGACTTATCTTATTCTTAAAACTTTATATTTATTTTGGTATCATGAACCACTCTATGAAACTATTTATTTTATCTCTCAATACAACTGCCTCTTCAAGAACACATTTTAGTTCCATATAGAGATTGACTCTTCCATTAAATTATCCTTTTCTATAATCACCTTCTTGAATTGTATGGTAATTTCCCACAATGGATTCCATGACATTTTCACTATGGTATTTGTAGTCTTTAATTTTAGCTACCTCAATTCCATCTAGACTATTTTTTTATTATGAAATAATGTTGTTCTTATTAAAGAAATTATTCTTAGTGCTTCTCCTACCATTCGTATTGGCTGAAGTCTTCATCATGGGAATTTCATCATCCCTATCATCATATTAAATGTTATTGGGATAATTTTTTTGCAATATTACCAACCTTTCCACATAAAAATAATGCTACTCTAAGTTTCCATTTAAACTCTCTTTTTCCACTGTATAGTTTTTAGGAAATTAGTGACCATAATTCATCCACCATTTCTTTCTTCAGGCAATCCTCCATGGTGAGCTTCTTTATGGCCATGAATACTACCTATTTAGGTTTGCAATTTTCTAAAACCACATTATCAATATTTATAATATCATATGTGATAATATTACTATGTAAAATATCCAATGTAATATTATTTAAAACATTATCTCCATGTATAGAGACTTTTGGATTGAATTGGGGTAGAAATAGTCCTAGGATTCATTTAAAAATCTTCACACCATTTAGGTTTTCTCCCTGAAAATTCATATACATCACAATAACATTCACTTGATAAAATAAAGAATCAATTTATTCATATGGTTGTGTCCTTATGTCCTCGTACGTATTTCATAGAACCTTCCTTTTATCTTCATAAGAATTGTAATCACCTTTATAGATGTTAATCATATTTTCCCATATAGTATGTGATGATTTACATGTAATTAATTTCTTATAGATTTTTTTGGATTGATATTTCAATTAAACATTTATTCCTATAGTACAGAAACACAATTATATATATAAACCCTATACCATCTAAAATAATATTAAACAACCTTTAAATATCAAGAGAATTCCACCATCACGATTTATGTTGAAAACACACAAGAATGAACTACTCTCAAGCCCAATTCTAGCTCTAGGGTAAAAACGTGTAAAAATAGAAAGAGAGAAGGTACATAGCATGAAATTGGAGTAAACAGTGTGTAACCCCAGGGTTCCTCCCTATCCATATACTAAAACTGACATGGTATTTACTTTTTCAAAGTATAGGATGTGAAATCTCCTTACATGGTGTGTCACTAACACAGGGTTCCAGGCCATGTCCTAAGCAATGTACCCCACATAGGGTCTATCCATGTATTATACATATCATATTTATATACAATATACATGAGATCTGAATGTGTATCCCCACATCCCAGTTCTCTAGAAAGGTGTTTTCAGCCATGCCCTCGACCAAACTTTGAGTCTCTTTACATGACTTGTCTGGAAGACACACACATAGTATAACCCTTATCTTTAACCATATTCCCATGAAGAAGAACACATGGTGAGTTAATTAATAACACATACTATATTATAAGGTTTTATCCAATAGAAAACTCTTTAAATTCATTGAAACACCTGAGTCTCCCTACAATGTCTACAGATGATCTGTATAGCATAATCCAAACACCCAAAAACATTATTAAAAACTAGAAAAAAACATACTATGAGTATTCTTGGATAATAAATTAAATGGGGTCTACCATATGGTGAAATCTATGAATCTTAATGCTAGATCCATGAGACACCATCACCGCATCTCGATACACCTTTGAATGAGATCCCTCATGAAAATCCCATCACCCTCCTCCCTCTTCACTCTTGGTCAAAGGATAATCCCATAGTTTAGGGAATACAAATTTTAAATAATCCAAGGTATGGAGGAAATAAAATTGGAAAAAATAAATTTAAAGAAAAAAAAAAGAAAATACAAGGTATCCCAACCATAGACCTTAAACCCAATGTGAGTACCTCACTTTGGCAAAATCCCCTACTCCAGACTCAACCATGGAGTTATAAACATAATTTGAAACTTCATTATAAATATGTCACTAAATTAAATTAGATGAATCATTAATATTGAAATAATAAAATATTAATTATTCTTCAAAAATATGAATTGAATATAATTCCATCAAATTCATGTCCTATGGTAAAACACTATTTCAGGATAAATAGAGTGGTTAATAAAATTATTTAAAAACCTATAATATGAGAAATTACCATTTTTCCCTCAAATACCATGTGAGAGAAAAAAGAGAAAAATTTCTTGTAATTTTATAAACCAATCATGACATGATTTGTGAAAACACTTGTGGCTAAACAAGAGATATTCACGATCTTCATACAGTCGCGATTCAAGAAAATTTTCAAAATATATAGATGGATTTCATTATATTTTGTTTCAATTTTTTTCTTAAATCAAAAGTTTATATTCAATATCTCATATATTCTTTTATTGTTAGTAACGAAATCTTGGTGTTCAAGATGATGAAGGCACTATACGACTTAAAACATGTGTAATGTTCATTGTATAGTCGGTTAGACTTTCACATAATGATGTTTTAGTTAAATAGTACATGTTTGGAAAAAATATATATTTTAAAACATCCATGGAATAAAATTTATAAATGTAGTGAAGGTGGATGGTATTGTATTTGGTGGAAATTAGAGGAAATATATGTATGAGCTTTTTACTCTCATGATGTATAAATTTTATATATACATGATTAGTGTACTCATATATTTTCTTGGACATTAAGTGATTCAAATGGAGGAATACACATTTATTTATCAGGTGAACTATGGAAAAGAACTAATAATTTTTTTTGATATGGATAACTCCCAACAAATATCAACACCAATTATAGATGAAACCAATATTGTGTACTATGAGGATATACAGTCTATCAACCCTACATTATAAAATAAAATCATTGGGAGTTTACTGTATTTGACACCAGATTAGTTTGATATTTCAAATGTGAATTTCCTGGCATACTACATCCAAAGTAACCAAAAATAGAAGAATCTCAGAACAATAAAATGAATTATAAGGCATGTTTAAGGTAATATAAATTTTGGATTGTTACTTGGAGTAGGAAGGAATCATTAATTATTGTCTCACTCTATTACATTTTTGGATGGATATGTGGTGGACCAAAAATCCACAAGTGGTGGTGCACTTTTCCATGGAGATAGATGTGTAAGATGGATTAGAAAGAGATGTGAAACCACATAACATAAAACCATAAATGAAGAATATATTTTATAAACTAAGGTGTTAACCTAGTTTCAATGGAAATATAAACTATGGGGAGATATTGGTGTGAATGTGGACTAACCTATGGTGGTCTTTTATGATAAAAAGTGCACAATATAAATTTACAAGAATATTGTTTATCTCTACCCACCTAAATATATAGAAAAATGATATAATTTCTTATAAGAAAAGGTGGGAAAAGGAGTTAACCAAATATAAAATATTGGAACTAAACAAGAAGTGGTATACATCACGACTAGACCTTTACACGCTCTAGAAATTGGGAAGAATTAGTTGAAAAAATGGTTTTCAACAACCTTTGTCATGAACCAACTAGGGATAGACTAGACCTGAGTACCTAATCTATTTTGTGGAAAAGATTTAAGGGTTTTACTGATCCCCACAGGCTATAAAAAAGTGCATGGGAATCATCGAACTTATTTGCGCATGTTTAATTCATTTAAAACATTAAAGGGTTCATGACTTGGTCCTCACATGTCATTTATATAACATATATATTCATTATCTAATTATAATATAGATATATAATCGTCTGCAACAATATAAAATATAAAAATTACTCTAAAATATGAGAAAAAAACAAACAAAAACATTAGAGGACATCATCCATGAAAGTGTCCAAAAATAATGGTGATATATATATAATATGAGAAGAAAAGGGAACATGATATGTGATGAATAAGTGATACACTGTACATTAAAATAATAATAGAAAAGGAAATGAAAATAGCTACCAAATCTGTATTTTAAACAGTCATTCAAGTATAATTTCCCAATTATCTTTCTCCTTATCTAAAAGTCTTCAAGACCATAGTTCACACATATCCCTTACCATATGTTTAATGAAATATAAAATAACCTTGGAATCACTTGACCACAAATCATATTCTGTTTTCATTTCATGGTCCTGGTTGTATGAACTAAAACTACAGAAACCCCACCTCCTAAATTTGCGTCATAACTTCGTAGAAGTACCATTCTCCCAATTCATTGTAAATATTGGTTGGAAATTCCCTTTCCATATTCAGATACCTTTCTCCATAAACCAGTCTTTGTGCATCGGAAAATCTGAATCTCCATAAACATTCTTCGGCTTTTAGCAGTAGAATGTCAGGTTTTACAGATCTTTTTTTCCTGAATATGAAGCACCTTACCTTAGGTGTCCTTGAATAAGTTACCTACATAACAAGTCTGTCATGTGACATGAGGTTCAACTCCCCACCATGTCATGACCATCAAAAAAAGGTCCACTAGAATTTTTTTAACTACCTCTATATGGCACCTTACCAATACCTTAATATACCATAAAAATGCCTACATACACCCATTGGGTTTATGTGGGGTCCGAGATAAACTATCCTAGTAGGACCCCAATATGCATTCCATGTATATCCCTTTTTAGAAAAAAAATAATTCATGTTTTAAATAAACTATATAAAATCTTTTATTTATATTTGTAAGTAAGGAAAAAAAATTCAAAATCAAATTTGTAATGAATGAGAAAAAATTCCATGGGAAATACAAATTTCATAACCATGAACCATGGGATAACACTAAGATATTTTAAGGTGAAGGGAACTCTAGGTACTTATATTAATCAGTGAGTTAATTATCTATCCCAATGTATGAAAAATTCTAGGGAAATCATTCCTTTCCCTAGTGGTATAGTGTTTCCCATCCCATGAAACTACATCCAACCACCTTCTAAAGATTACACGCCTTATAATAGTGGTGTAGTATCACACATATATCACATAATATCCTTATTACAAGACTAGTTATGTTATAAAGGTGATGTAATTTGAAAGAGATAATTTATACTAGTCTCCCTATTCCAAACATTTCACATTTCATTCAAAATGGACCTTTCATCAACCTATCATGAAAAACTCTATTTATTAAATAAAATAGATGTTTCATTAAATACATTTACTTTTATTAACCTTATTAATCACTTAAGAATAATCATGAGACATATTATTATCTATAAAGACCATAATATAGTAACATTAATGAATTATAACACACTTTGAAAAACATTGAAATCCGGATTAAATCATAAAACATATTTCAACATGAAACCATATACCATTATCAAAGGTTTACATTTTTCCTATTTTGGAAACTCATATAGAACACTAATAAAGATCATATAATGGTAATAAAAAAATAAACTAGAAAACCTAGACTGCAGAAATGATCCAACACAAACCCTAGGTCACCAAGACTATTCAGAGGAGTGAAATTCAAGAAGAAATGAAGAAAAATACAAGTGGAAGGAATATAAGACACTTAATATATTATTATCATAATAAAAAAGTGAAATAAAACCAAAATATTACACCAAGAGGGAGATATGAGTTCCCATTTTATATAGGGGGGGGGGTTGGAGCTCTTGAGAGGGAGAAGAAAGAGGATTTATTACTTTAATTTTAAAAATGGAGTAGTGGTATTTTCCAATATTTTATTTTCCTTTCAAAATTTCATATGTTTACACCAATGATTATACCATGGGGATATGGAATTGGGTATCTATCTTGAACACACCTATGTTATATACCTTTGTCATGATGTGGTTCCCCCTAGGGAGGTAGGGTCAGACCCACAACCTCCTAGTTCTCATTGATATAGTCCCATTGCTGCATTGTGCCACACCATAAAGATGTTGTAGGGATATGCCCAAAACTCTCAAAGCCTCCAAGGAGTAGGCTTCAAGATATGGAATATATACTTATAGGTGAGGGAGATCAATTTCATCACCTCCCAAGCTATGCTACAACCCCACCCTGTGGGGAACTCTATGGTGTGTCAATAGTGTTCATGACTTATTCTCCAATATATTCCAAAAAATACATAACAAAAAATATTGGCACTATAGATTTTCGTAACCAAAAAACTGATAGAAAATAAAACAATAAGAACATATAGAAATATCAATAATAATTAATAAAAGGTCATGTACTAGAAAATAAAATTGTGTGTGTGACAATTATCCTCATTATATCACTTTTTGCACAAAAAATGTCAACCTGATGCTTGGGTCAATAAAAAATAACACCATTTATCTCTCATATAGGATTTATAATGCTATGTATTATGTAAATATGATATGTTATTCCATAATTATATAACTAAATAGATGAATTTCTTATGAAAAACTTTATCCTGGGAGTCAACGATTGAGTTTGTTCACTCATTATTTGAGATGCCTAGTTATAGTCTGAGTTTTTTCCACTTAATCGCATGGGATGGATTGGGTTTCAATTATTCAATTAAGAAATATGAAAATAATTATGGATTAATATTAATAAGGATGAAAAATATAACTTGTAGGAAACCTTCATGACCCATATTTTCATTTCAAAGGGACAAACATTCCCCTGGGAAAACTCCCCATTCTTCCCAATCTCTAGTGACTAAAGTGAGGTGTTTCTCTTAGAAATACCTATTTACCAACATTAAATTAAACAATTTGATCTTATTAGTCATTATATGATTTATGATTAATTTTATCCATTTCCAAACAGTTTCAAATATTCTAATTTATCCTAGTCATTTTATGATTAATTATAGGTCATACCAATGGGGTCACACTAACCAATAACCAAAATAAAGGAGAATCACAAAAATGACCAGAAATAGACTAAAATAAGGCCATCATAATAGATGAATGTTGACTATTTTTATAATAAAACTAAAATAGTCTGACATAGGTATATCATGAAAAGAAAAATTCAAGAATGCATGGGGAAAGCAAATATTCTAGAATTTGATTACCTCATTTCGTATTTCCATTGATTTAGGGATAGAAATATTAGCTCAACTTCATCTGAGAGACTATTGAATATTTATGGAATTTATAGGATTATGATTTAAAATAGAGTTCCTAACGAGATATGATGGCTATGGTAAAATTTTATTATCTCAATACTTTTTTAATATAGAAATTTCCAAAATCTTCCACCCTCATTGTCTCCATGATCGGTATGAAGTGGGATGATTTAGTCAACCTGTCAATCATGACCCAAATTTAATTATTTATTTGAGAGATATAATGTAGTTCAATCACAAATTCCATGTAAAAGTTATCCCACTCATAGGAAGGAATGCTAAGATTCTAAAGAAAACCATAGGGTAATTTGTGTTCATCATTTACTTTCTGACATGTGTAACACCGCAACAACCAATCCTATATATCTCTCCTCAAGCTTGTCCACTAGTAAAAAAATTATATCCTAATACATATTTATATAATTATGGGGAAATACCTACTAAAACTTATGATAGTCTTCCAAAACCACTATTCTCCTAGATAAAGGGACCATATGTTTATTTTATATAAAAAGAGAACCTCTTGGAGATAGAGTGTATTCACTAGTGTTTTCCCCACTATAAAAGATGACTATAAGAAACTAACAGTAAATATAATCTATATGGTTATAATAAATCATTTTATTGGGTGGAGGAGTAAAATAAACATTGTAAATAAATAATATTTCCTTTTCCTCTTTCATTTGTAAGGAAACTCATCTAGGAGACCCATGAGTTTTTACTCATCACCCAACTCTTTGCATGTCTTAGATGGAAATTTCCAACTAATTGAATCCACATAAACTTACCCTATACCATGTGTATAATAAATATTGAAGTGAAATATCTAGAGATATTCAATCTAATTCCATTATTGGAGGTTCAAATCAATTTTCCTAAAAATATAACCCTAGATATTGTGACCATTAAATACCATCAATTTACTTCCAAAGAGGTAGTGATATAAACATATAATCACGTGAAAAAACCATGAACAAATCTAGATCATGGATTGTATTTTTCAAAACATTTAGTAAAATATGTTTATATCCACAAGTTTCCACATTATTTCCTTACATTATAACAAATTTTAGACCCACACCACAAGATTCAAAATAAACCACAAATCCTAGACCTTCTTCAAGGAGGATCAAAATCTGGGAAAAATTAAATCCCAACATCATATTATCAATGAGGATTGGAATTATGGAATATATAAAAATTTCACCCCTTTTGGGTGACCTTATTCAAATAAGATTCATCCCTAGAGAAGTCTCTAATACACTATTAGATTTATCCAAAAAACAAAAAAAACCATCAATTTTCAATGCAATTTCTCAGATATATCCAAGACATAATGGCCTTTTACCTTCCCAGGATCATTAAGTATTCATTTTTAGATAGAAAATTCCCCAAAAATATTAAATTTTAAATCGATAAACTACATTTGGACAATATAATAAAGATCCAGTGATCACATAGGGTTCCCAAAAAAATACTCAGATACTGGTTATGATCCTCCCCTAGAATAAAAAATACTAGGATTTTATCCCCAAAATCCATAGTGAAGGAATAAAGGTACCAATGTAATATCTCATTCATCAATTCCAAAAAAATATCTTGAGAATTATTTTACCTAAAAAAAATTACTAGGTACTCAAAATTGTTTTACCAACTTCAAAACACCATATTAGGAACATTGGAATCATTTACCCTACCGTGGTGGTACCCTATGTGGAGGTGATTTCAAAAAACCTCTTCACCATTTCAATTGGTCTAAGAGACTATCATTTAAGTGAATGGGGAACTTATTATTAACAATTACATTACTTGTATTTCGATAATAAATACAAAATAAAAGTGTTCCATTTACCTTCTTCGTAAAAAGAACTAGAGTGTCCAAAGGGTACATTACCCAACAGATGAATCCTTTAAATGTTAAATCATCTAACTAGATCTCAATCTCTTTTAGCTATGTTGGTTTCATATGATAAGAATTAAATGAAATTGGATGAGTTATGTCCACTAACTTTATAACAAAATTGAATTCCCATTCCAGGGGAAGACCTAGTAAGTAACATAGATACACCTTTATAAATCCTCTCATAACTAGAGGATGTTCAGATACGAGGTTCCCTTCATCGTGTTGAGCAAAAAGAGATGATAAATGGAATTCTAGACTACCCACTTAAAGGAGAGGTTTTTCTAATCAACTTGATTGTGTATTCTAATCCCCCTAAAACACGTGAGGATTTCCATAATGAGTAGTGAAGTTAACCATACATTTGTAATAATCAACATGGTCTCTGAAGGAAACGATATAATAAATACCTATAATTAGATAAAATTAATCCATATCAAGTATGATTAAGTCCCTTAATATATCCACTTTATAAATAGAGACAATACAAGAAGGGAATCAATATCCTTTTTACTCTTATTTTCAAGGGATTTTGATATCACCATAACATATGGATTGATATTTTATAATATAAATCACATATAGATAAAAATGAATTAGAAGTGTTAATATTAAATAAATAAATTAATATAAATGATGTAATACGTATGGTACCTCTAACTATCAATAATTCCATATTAGTTTCTATGGGAATTATCTCTACTGCAAGAAACCTCATAGTCTCATTCTGAGTCTTAGGTATATCAATTTATTGGGGTTCTTACCTTACATAACTTTTAATGTTTGATGATAAAATCCTATATCCATGATCCTAAATTTAGGGTGCTGCCAACATTGAGGTATCTGATTGAAAAACAAATACCTTAGGTGTTTAAGATCCCACATTACTTCAAAGAGAGGAACATACATTAAAAAACCTCTTTAAATTGGATTGATTCACATAATAATTGAAATACTTGGGGGTATAAAAGTAGGGCCTCTTGTTACCAGATATTCCATATTGATAAACAATGGGTGATCCCTCACTTGAGGCCAGAGATGTGGAAAATGGGGATGGGTTCTTAGAGATCATTCTATATTCCCTACTTAGATCATCATGCTTTTACATTTTCATAGAAGTATTTATAATCTAACTAGAAAAGGGAGGGACAACAGTCATCCCTAACATCCCACTCGATTGATATCTTCCACCAACAGCCAATCCACATCCATAGTATTTTCAAGGATCTTCAAGAGGAAGACCTGAGATCAGATGTTAGAATAAAGGATGATATCAAACCTCTAAGAATCAAATTTATCATTCGATACCATCACTGGGGAAAAATGAACTGTGTAAATGGATTTTCATACTATAAATTATATCGTTCATCTAGTTTATGAAAAACAAACTCCTAATACTTATCCAACACCATCATGTTCAAATAAAACCATTGGTTGAAAATTCCCTAATTCTATCCATTATTGGTTATCATGTTTCTTTTCATGAATGAACATGTCCCACCACTATTGTTTTGGACCTTCTAGCTGGTAATTAGCACACTTCACCTTGATGGAGTCTAGGGTCTCATGGAAATAAATAATCTTCTTAGTATTTTCGAGACATTCGCCAGCTTCTTAAGTATCATTATTTCACAAAAATGATGGAAGCTTATGATGGATAAACAGGTAAGAATGAAATTTTTAAGAGGTGTTTCAACTTCTTTAACTTTGGTTCAGCCAAAACCCTTCAATTGGTATAAAAATTGAACTACTCAGACCAATGCCTAAATATTATTCCGATCAAGTAGTGGGATTGGTCACAGAATGTTATCTAAAACATCCTCTAGAGATTTTTTAGGTCACATTCGAGTAGGGATGATTATATAAGAAAAAATAAAATAAAATAAAACCCTTATAACTGTTAATAAATCATTAATATATAACATATAAAAATTTCAAATTTCAGGGTAAATTATAAATAAATGGAATGTAACAACCTAATACCTTCCATGAATCTTGGAATGTATTGAAGGTCTGTAGTACATAAAATATACCAAATAAGGAAGGTAAAAACAAATTTAATATTAAAAAATAAAACAAATTCACTAGAAAAAACAGTGAGAATACTAAGAGTATTTTTTAGGCACCTCTTCTCACCTTTACTCGGTCCCTAAAAAGGCTATCTTTGGTTTACATAACTTCTTAAAATATCATAGAACCCAAAACCAATATTTGATACCATTTTTTTTTAAAAACCCATTTGATATACCCCTAACTCAGAAACCAAATCTAGACCATGAAACTTATAAAATGGTATTTTTAATCCCCAGAGTCTAGAAAAAATTGTCTAGTTATCATGAAACTCCTTAAGGGATGGTTCTGATTATTAAAATATTAAAGGGTCCATGTTGTGGACCAGACTTCACTTTACCATAATATATAAATCCATACTCCTAAGGTAATATAGACTTAATAATTTCACCAATATCCCAAAACATAATAATAAAATTATAATATAAGAGAGATAGTAAACAATATAAAATGTAAACATCATCTATAAAAGAGTCCAAAAAGGGGAGTCACATGCATAAAATAATAGTACAAAATGGAACATGATAAAATGTAAAATGTGTGATACACTATAGAAAAATCCTAATAGAAATGGAAATGAAAAATAACTATCTCAAAGTAACATGAGTGTTATATCCCCACCAGTCACCCCCATGAAACAGATGTCTCCTAATAATAATTATATCTACCTCTATATAATGCTTTTCTTGAATTGATTCTTCCATGAAAAAGTATACATACACACATTAGGTGTATGTGGGGTATGAACAACACTATCCCAGTAGGATACCACTTAGTGTTCCATGTATAACCATATTTGTTTGAATAAATTCACTATAGTTTGAAATAAACTATATAAAATCAAGAATTTTACATTGAAATGAATGGAAAATAACAAAATTGATAATTTGTAATTGGAAAAAATAACATTATAAATAAATATTTTATAACCATACACCATGGGATGTACCTAATTCATTCAATAGTTAACTTTACTCTAGTTACTCTTATTAACTTTTGACATAATGATAAATCCCAATTTTTGTAAAAATAACTAAGGAGTCCATACCTTTTTGTAGAAGTGTAGTTTCTCCAATTGCATGTTATAATTTCAAATTATTGTCTAAGGTGTACATTCCATGAACCAGTGGTGTGGTGTCTCCCATTCAAGACACTATTAACTTCATCCAAGTCTAGATTAGTTATTATGTATGGGTGATCTAAAAGATATACTTAAAAATCAACTTCTCCTCTAGATACACAGGTTAGCATGTTCTATGTCCATTTAAAACATTTAACATTTCCTTAAATAGGGGACTTTCATCAACCCATCATAATAAAGTCAAATGATTCACCACAATTCTTTTATCCTTAAATCATTTTACTTATAAAAACCAATGTAAGAATTTTATAATAATCATGACACATGTCATTATCCATAAAAATCATCATAACAACGATTTATTTTATTAAAATCACCTTTATAAAACATAAAAAGCATGATTTAAATGTAAAGAATTAAATCAACTTGAAACAACCTACTGTTAACCAAGGTAAACCATTCACCTAACATGGAAACTCAGTTTATCTTCAATAAAGATCATGTAGAGGAAATAAAAAAATAAACACTAAAAACCACACTATAGAAATCATCCAACATAGAATCTAGGCTTACAAGATGTTAGATAGGAGAGAAATCCAAGAAGAGATGAATAAAAAACTAATATGAAGGAAGATAAGAAACTGACTTGATGTTTCTTAGAATAAAATAATTGAAAAACCCAAAATAATTACACCTAGAGGGATAGGGGAGTAAACCTCATGCTTAAAGGGGGGTATGATGGTTGTGAGATGGATAAAAAATAGTGGTTAGGGATTTAATTTAAATAAATACCTAATAGTAATTTTAACTTTTTAGTTTTTTTAAACTACATAGGGGTACACCATGGTATATCCTATGGGGATATGACATCTATTCCCCCTACTAGGAACCCCTATGTTGGAACCCTTAGAAAATAGTATGGTGTCCACTCAGGAGGAAGGGCTAGACCCCCACACCCTATCTCTTCATGGAGTATCCCTTGTGTATGATATGGTGAACCCTAAGGTTGATGGGAGGACATGATTCTTAACTCGTAGGCCTCCATAGTATATCCTTTTGGGTAAAACTTCACCATATATAGATGGTGGGAGATCCATTGCATGCCTCCCATTCTTTAAATAATCCCACCATGTTGGGTACTTTACAATATGGCCATAGCGGGTACGTTATAACCTTATGCAATTTTTTTAAACTAATGAAAAAAACTGCATGTGCCCTATATTTCTAAATCCAAAGCAGCAGTATAAAAACAATAGACTTATATCACATTGTAAAATAAATTATAATAAATAAAATGTCTCCTAATTTAAAATTGAAATGTAGCTATGACAAATTCTCTCAACATGAAGAGGTTGAGCAATATCCCCACTCCCAGTTATTAATATTGCTCTATTTTTTTATTGTGTGTTTTTATTTGAGATGTTATAATATATTTGGTTTTAGTTGAAATGTGTTGACACAATCCATGGGGACATGGCCTCAACAAGAGTTGTGATTGAAAGGAATATACCAAATTATAGGCATTAAACCATTTCTCTTATTTCCAACATAGATTACTAACACATATTTCTTTGTAGACTTGGTTGATTCCTCTTCTTAGTTTTTGTGTATTGACATTTTAAAAATTCATGGATATGGATAGGTTTATAGAATGATGACCCTATTTTAATTTTATTCTCAAAGGGTGACAGTAAAACAAAGTGGTGAAAAAAGATTACAAACAAATTTTGGGAATATATTGATACATAATTGAGAGTACACATGAAGGGGAGAATAGATGGATGTATAATGAATCATGTGAGTAATTGAAAAGAAATCCAAAGGTGGAGAATTTTGGAACCAAAAAATATTTTTTTAATTGGGAATTGTTGTCTGTTAGAATATTTAGAGAACTAAGAAGCCGTATTTTAAAACATGGAGGTTGAGGCTAAATAATTTGAAGATATTATAGATTTATAATAATTATTCAAATAATTTAAAGAGTATTAAAGAACCTTTTGTATGTACGAGTTAGATACTCAAAGTTCAATAAAATTTAGCAAAGGAAGGATGTCTCCCAGAATTCATAGAAGTAATTTCATTCTTTGAGAAATAGTGATTTGGAAACGTTTCGAAGTCACTATGTAGGAATAAAGGTCAGTCGGATCCATTAGTAAGAGTAATCCAGTGAACACTTATAAAAAATACATAAAGTAACTAAGATACCCCTATATATAGAAGATTAATCCAAAATCAACATCTATATTTAACCACACTGATTCATAAGAGTGAGTATCACTAAGAATTGAAATTTTCTAAATGCATACACTTTATAAGTGCCATTCTACATATGTGAAAGAGAAATTTTTTATTTCACTAGAGTCATCAGGATGTACACTGGAGTTCATTGTGTTATTTCCCTTCATTATTTCAATCAAATAAAGAACTAAAAGTAAATATTTAGTAGAAATTTAGTGTGTATAATTAATTCGGTTTCATATATTGGCTCCACTGATTAAGCTATGATAGTAAATGTCATATAGAGAATAATGAAGGATCTAGATGAGTCAATTATCCGTTGTGATTATGCTATGTCTTAGAACATAGTTCAAAAACATGTGCATGTATATAGAAGGAACTCAACATGATATATATATATATATATATATATATATATATATTAGTATTTATTATTAATCACATTTCATAGTTATTAGTTTTTTCAAAAGAGGTTGATGATTTCTTTAAATCTTATAGAAGAATAGAAGACCAAATTATTTAATATAAAATATGAGGATTGTTATGAATTAAAAGAAGAGGATTTTTAGTACAAATTTTATGATTTTTTATATATTTAAAATATATAAAATATTACATGTAATTAAATAGTATCCATGATGAATAAAAGTTAGATGGAAACTGCTTCTCGGTCATGATGATCAAGAGAAGGTAGAAGGTTTCTATGATAAATACATTGAGGGTATGTAATTTAAGGAGTAACAAGAAAATTATAACTTCCTCAATGGCTTAGGTGTGTACATTGTAGTGTGTAGAGAATAATGATAAGATATTTCCATTCCTCTATTCCATTTATAACCCTAGAATCAATGTAGTGAGTGGATATGAAATATGAAAAAGTTTTACTAGGGTTGAAAATGTGCCCTTCTTAAAACTTTTATAACACATATTGTGGTCTGTGTCACTATATGATATTTCTTCACACCATTGGTTCATAATCCATGGATTAGACCTTAGCAATGAACCAGAAAATGAACTAAATTCAAAAATATATTTTTCTACATTTGGATATTGTATGCATGCATGAAAATTAATATATTTGTGTTATTATTTCTAACATAAAAAATATCTTTAAAGGATTTAAATAATTACACAAAAAAATTCAACCACGTCTTATAGAATGGTTAGAAGTGCTGATAATAAAAAGATAATTCCTTTTGGTTTATGTATTACCCATAGAACATTTCATCATTACCTGATGTGTATCATTTTCGATCACTTTAAACATTTTATAGAATTATTTATGGATGATTTTATTATTTAGAGAAATTTTTTGACAGATCTATATCTATGAATGGAGGTAATCTTTAAAGGAACATATAGAATAAATTAGTTTAAAAATATAAGATGTTTCATTTCATTATGTACAGGGGAGAATTTTAATCCATGTAACTATCACAAAGGATATTTGGGTATATAAATATGAGGAAATACCATTTCATGCTAAACCAAACAAAATATGTAATATAAGTGAGATAAATTTTGGAGAATTAATGGCTTTATTGGTGATTCATTTATAGTTTTATAAAATTTACCATCCCTTGGTTCAATTATTACATAATGAAAATGAATCTTCTATGATAGTTTCAGGGTTTCATTTAATAAAATAATGTTTGAGATTATATATCCACCTATTATTCCCACCTTTATTGTACATCCTTTTTAAGCCATGAATGAAAAATTAGTTGATGATTTAAGATCATTTTTTTGGGAATGAAATTATAGAAATTACATTTTCTATTCTCATGATTATATAACCTTAGATCTTTGCGAATAAAAATTTACTATAATGGAAAATTAGTTTCTAACCATAGTGTTTTCTTCAGATAATCTTTTTCCAACCTTTTGGTTTTAAAATTAATAGTATTTACCAACCAAGATACCCATTGGAACCACATAAAAAATCATGAGGTTGAACCAATACTGATTAGATGGGTGTTAATTGTATAAGAATATGATTTTGAAATTAGTTATGGAGGGGATTGTTTTAGTAGTGAACCAAATCGTCACAATTACTTGAAACCTAATAACCACTGCATAAAATATTATTCCTACTAGTTTGAACTTCCTAGATTATCTCTTATATAATTTCTTATATGTAATACCTTAATTTTTAGACATTTTTAATTATTTTTAAAAATATAAACTTCTAAATTTCTTTAAAAAATATAAATTTATTAAATTATATAGTGATTATTAAAAAAATTTATGGTTTTATCTATATATTTGGAATATGAAAAGTGAATTGTTTTTTAGGAGTGCTTATCAGATCATTAAAATTCATAAATCCATAAATTATATCATACCCTATCCCATGGAGTTTATTTTATCCATCATGGAAAAATAGGAAAATTATAGGCCAAAATTTGTATTAGAAAACCAAATTTATATATTGAGGTGAATACTATAAAACATTATTTCATTGTCAGTTTAATGGGAATATTTTCAAGAACAATAACATTCCATATAAAACATTAGTCTTTTATGATGTATCTAATATTTGGGTATATATTTCATGATACCCTTTCCAAATTTTATTGGATTTCATTACATTATCTAAGAAGTGGACAATATTACAGAATGGGGTGAGTTTACTCCCACTAAGAATAATGATTACTATGTTATGATTAAATTTGTGAGTTCTTAAATCTAATATAGATTAATAATAGAAATAGTTTTCTCTGGTGAAGAAGGGTGTCAGTTTGCTAATCTCACCATGTAAGATTAACTAATAAAATATATGGCAATATATATAGTTTCATATTTATATGCGCAGAACAATGTCGAAAAAAACTTTTACGATAGGGAGACTAAATAGATAATAGAGAATATAGTCCAACTAGTTGAAAGAATTAGTTTAAAAAATCATATGCCATATCATGGGATTACCATATAAATTTTAAGACACAAAATATTATGTCATTGAAAAGGACTATTTTGAAATAACATTGCACCTTTCAGGTCTATAAAAACACAATACATTTTTTCTATTAAGTAATAAAACATTAGTTTTATAGATATATGTACATAGAATAATATACATGTCTAAGATCTCTTAAATAATATAAAGAATTATTATGAAAAATATATAGTCTATAAAGAAACTAGTAAGGAAATATATGATTAGTGGATTATGAAGAGGGAGTTTATAGCCAGAGAAAAGGCGTATTATACTGGTCCAGAATCAAATTTCTACTAGGTGAAATTCATTTTCATTAGTGTGGGTAATACATAGTTACTTACTGTTATCGATTTGGGTTCTTACATTTTAAAGATGGGGCTATCTAATAATCATTCTCATAGATTAGGATTCAGAGGAAAAATTTAGATTTTCCATCCACAATCCCCCAATATGGATGATATAATTTTATAGTGGTGTGTACAAGTAATACACTAGTATATTTCTTAAGATAAACCCAAAAAAATACATAGTTATTATATTACTTTATTTTTCATTATATCTCCCAAGTAAAACACATTCCAATATCCTAATGGTTTAGTATCTTTGAATCATATATATAAAATGGCCTCAATATATCCCATTAAAATGTCTACAAATTATTTCATATAAGTTATATTCCTGTATATAATTTCTTTTGGGAAATAGGGAAACAAAACAAATGAGTGAACTCAAACACTCAGTAAGTGAAAAAAGAACATCACTAAGTTAGGCGAAACAAATATTTAGATAATAAACATGGGAAAAAAATTAACATGATAAAAATACCATATTAGTTAGATAACATCATGGAATAATATAAATTTATCATAAAGAATGATAACATAGTCATAGATCATAACATAGGGATTGATAACAAAAAAGGGAAATCAACATTTATTGTGGTATAAGAATATGAAATCATAAGACAACAATCATGATCCATGGACAGATAACATTGTAACATGAAATAAGAATAAAATAAGGAAACTATACCATATGTCAAAGTTAATCCCCAAGACTATTATAACATAGTGGACTGAGAATCACTATATGCAACCCATAAAATCTTGGATCAGACATTACTACCCTCATCCCATTGTAATCTTATAAGATATAAATATTTACCCAAATAATTGGAATGAAATATATTTCAAGAATTATCCTTAACATAAGGATAAACCAAATGTAAATGTACTACATGAAATCAAACATATGTCAAAGATTAAATCACCCATGAAATGAAAATGGGTTACATTTCATTTTTAGTGGGGTTTACACAAATAATAGTGAATAATTAAATCAAATGATAACCCAAATTCTATCACCCATAGGAAACATAGAACATAAGAATTTATAGAGTGATACATGAAACATAATTCCAAAAGTGATAAATATTTTATAGATGATGGGGAAAATTGAAGTATAATAATAAAAGAATAATCATAATGTTTTTTTGATATTATCTTAAAAAGATTTATGTTACTACCAAAATCAATTTGAAAGGGTCACAAATATATTATTTTAAAAGTAAAAAAATACCAAGAATGGATTCTTAAAATAGAAATGGATAAAGTAGAATTGATAAGGAGAGGGGGGTAAAAGTTTTATGAAAGTATAATTAAATATATTTTTAAGTGTTTTTAAATATTTTTAAAGAAACCCTTATCTATGAAAATAATTAAAAAATTTATTTTTAAAAAAGATAAAATGAATCCAATGGGGGTTGGTTTAGTGGTTCACCACTAGTTTCCCTTGGAGGCATCCAAGTGGAGGACCCAATTTCAATTCACCCTAGAATCTTGAGTGGTGTTATTAATATTTAAGGCAAGATTACATAGTGTCTATAAGAAGATCCCTATTAAAAGGTTAAAATATGTGTATTGGTCTTGGTGAGAAATTATAGTCAGGTCCCGTGAATCTCAAGATTACCTATCAACTTTATACCTTTCATGTGTTAGATTCACCCAAAACTATACTAGAATAGCATCTATTGTGGGACTGACCTCCATGGAGTGGTGTTTAGTCCTATAATGATACTTTCATTTTAAAAGAATAAGAAGAGAAAAATATAAATATGAATGAGTGATAATAGAAAATATTTAACTTTAAAAATGAGAAAATTATTGTCTATGTAATGAAATAATATAGACATTGAAAAGAAATAACCAATATAGAGGATGAGAATTGGTCTTTACTATACATCATTTTTATCTAGTGAGAAATCAATTAATGTATTTTTTTATCAATTAATAAATTAATTTCGCAAAAATATATTAGTAAAAAAAATTTGTTATTGAGAGGGGTAAAATGAATCGAATTTATAAGAATATATTTAATGTAGAATAATTTTGACTCATGGAAAGGGTATTGAATCCTGAAAAACCCTTAATTTGAATTCATGAATGACCATACATTCTGTAAATCCATGTATAATAAAATTAGGATTATTATTAATAAACATTAGTATATTTTTTATATCTATTTTACTCAATACAATTAATTTATAATTTTATATTACACATTTATTAATCATTAATAGTTGAAATATATTATTTGGTGTTAATTGTTCCATTTGTTAGATTCATGCTTCAGTATAGAGGTTACAGTCATTTCCCTTGGATTATGTATTTAATGCCTCTAGATCGGTTATGGTGATGATATATGCATGTTTTTATATATTTAAAATGTTCAATGATTACTTCATGGATGTTATAGTTTCATTCTGTAAGGAATAGTAAAAAAGTTCCCCATTTGTGAACATTGAGTAAATTAAAATAATTATTTTTATTAATAAATACAGTTATAAAATATACCATTGAAAATTTGGAAACATAACATTAATTTTTCATTTATACCATGTATTACAATAATTAATATTTTATTAATTTTCATGAGGAAAATTTTATATTAATAATCATAAAGGTAGTAAAACCATCCCAAATAAGAACATGTTATAACAATTGTATTATTAATAGATTTTAATAACATTTTAATAAAATGACAATGATTTATATCATTATATTCCTGGATATAATTTATTAATGATAGAGATGAGAATATAAATGAATGTGATGAAGAAGAACATGTTGCTTTTATAGAATCGCTCCTTATTACAATGTATTCATTCAAAATGAATAAATTCATTCTTCTTCTCATGACCAAAAGATACCCATTCTGAGAGAGAAAATTAAGAGAGTAAATTTAGGAATATAATTAACATAAAATTAAACTTGAAAAAATGTTTGCGGTTGGTTGAGTATGGGCCTTTTTATAAGTTAAAATGGGGGAAATTTCCTTAAAAACTTGAGTTAGGTAAAGGGTTAAGATGAAATCACATGGGATTTTGGTAAGGGGATGTTGGTTAAAATTGTATGATTAACTCCCATGACTAAAAACGGGATTATAGAATGTATAAACACTAAGTTAATAATTCAAAATTCATTAAGTATATATATATTTACACATTTAAATGATCTTTTTAATTTATTTAATTATTTAAATAGTAATTATAGAATTTATAATTATCAAGTTAATTATTCAAAAAATTTTCATTGTTATTTTTCCTTTTTTACAATATTTTACATAATTAATTACTTACAAGGATAAATATATTTTTTTATCAATTTTATTTAAACATTAACTAATTTTGAAATATGGATTCTAAAATTGAATACTATTTAATAAAATTAAAATCAAAATTATAAGAAATCTAATATTTAAATTAAAACACAAAAAAATAAGTAAACTATTTTTTAGAAAAATATGATTTATACAGTAAATGATTTAATTTTTATTTCTTACTAATTAATAATCATTAGATGATTTTTAGTTTCTTATTATATATATATATATAAAATAAATTTCATTGAAAAAATTCTTTGAAGTGATCAATTTATTTAATTACGATAATAATACAAAAAAACATAGATAAACAATTCTTTGTTGAATTCCAATTTTAACATTAATTTTTTTAATCATATTTATTTAAATTTAATTATTTATCTAGTCACCATTTTTTGAATTTTATTAATCCATTAGAATTAGAATCATTATTATATATTTATTGATAATTTTAATTAAAATATCTCTTTTAAGGTAATAGATTTATTAAAAGTAATTTGGTTAAAAGATATTTTCAAATGAATTTGTATATTTTATTTTATTGAAATATATACATTTTATAATTTAATTACATAATAAATATAATATTTATATCAACATTTTACTCCAATATTCCCATTATATGATCTTAAATATACCTATTAGATATGTGTACAACCAATATCCATTGATGTAACTTCTATATAAGAAGCAACCATATTACATTCCTATATAAACCTACCCAATTAACTAAAATCATTAATCCTATTTATTCATTTTCCTCTCAAAATTTCATTAATATTTATAATTTTTTCCCTCATTTCCGTAGTTGTGACCAGTGGTATGATTTTCAAGGTTAACTACAGTTATGAAGAAATTATTTTTGTATTCAGTTTATTTATTGACAGACTAGAAATTAAATTTTTATTAAAGAGAAGGATAGTAAAGAGTATAAAAATAGAATAGTCTCATTTGGGTGGCTAGAAGTGATTAAGGCAAAGGGAATCCACCTTGATAATGATCTTGTAGTTATCGAGAAAGTATCTCTATCCGGTTTACAAAAACGATCTCTCTCCGGGTCTCTCTTTCCTTTCTAATACATCAATTGAAAATTCCCCTCCATTAATATGTGACCTACATTAGTTCCTCGACTAATTCCAGGTTTATAGTTCTTGAAGAAGTAAGTAAATTCCTATGTTGGAATCACCATACATTAGAGTAATGAAACCAACACCACTGAATTTGATTCAAATTTTAAAATCTATGGGTTGTAACATTTTCAAAGCATAAGACATGTATCTATGGGTCTAGCCTCTACACTGATGGAGTTACCCAGACCATATAATGTATTGAACCCCATGACTACCAATACTCTATTAATTTTTACCAAACCTCACCTTATCTCCCTAACTGTACACAATCCGTCTATCTTCAACTTTAGTCCCATATCGAGAGGGTTACATCAAATCCTTCTACCATGATTACCACAAATAGCTTTTATATTCAATTACGAGCTTAGTAGTAACCAACCATGTCTTAGTATAATTCACCCCACCATTTATGGTTGACCCCAAATCCACTACAAGTGCCTTTTACTTAACCTGAATGTACTTTTTGGATTGTATTTTTCCCTCTCTTGTATTGTTTATTACTTCTTAAAGGCTCCAACATAAGCCAAATAATCCATACATTGAATCTAAACATCTAGCTCATTCTTCTCAGCTTCCTAAAATCATGCATCAAGAACCTATTTCATTGAATAAACTCCATTATTAATTTCTATGACCTACCCCACTTAAACAATAACCCTTTAATCCATTCACCTTAAACAAATAGGCACCTTAAAGATTCCCTATATGGCCTTCCACAACATTGGCATCAAGATTCCAAGGAAATAACTTTTTTCTATATTTTATTATGTGTTGGGATCACTAGTTTCCTCAACCTCAAGAAAAGAAAATCCATATTTGTTGGTATCTCCTTACACCATAATTTTATTTCCCAATCATCCATTTTATTTCATTCATGAACCATTTTTCTGAAGACCCAAAAATTCTGTCTACCTGAAGTCGATCCCATAAAAATAGATCTGTTTGGTTCATTGACCAAAATGATGTTTTCAAAAATTTACTTTTGGACATGATTGGGGATGAAGTATATCAAGGCTAGATACATGATCATCTCTTTGAAATAAATACTCATAGTTGGACCCCTTAGAAATAAAAACTTTTCACCACAACCCACAAACTAGTGAAATTTTTCATGAAACTCCTCCAAATGATTTATCATGAAACTTTAATGGATTGGAAGCCTACTAGATCAAATTTTCAAATCAATTCCATCCACCCATTCCTTTCCCTGATCAACTTCCCCCATAATGTCTTCCCTTGCTAAATGACCCATTCCAACAATGTTTGAAAGTCATGCATGGTTTCGGATACACTATGTAGTCTGACACCACACACCTCCATAGGATTTTCTAGAAATTTAAAATATTACAAGTGGAACTATCCCTCATGATTCATATCATGAGTTAATTATTTATTGAAATTTTTTAACTTCGAATTGTTCATTTTCAATGGGTTTATTATGGATAACACGTGTATTAGAATTGAGGTTAGTACACTATTAATTAGAGTAACCATTACTTTAAACAATAAAAATATATTCTCTCTGTAAAAAATATATCTTAGAATCCTATTGATGATATTATCGAAATGTAACTTCTTAACTATTCCTTTTGAAATAGGGGCTTTGAGATATATTATTAGGGGTTGTCGCTACTGCATACACAATTTATCTTGTACTACATTACTATGGATTCCTGAAGATTTACTATATATGCTAACATGAATTATCATTTGATTGATATTTTAACAACACATCTTTCCAATTTTTGACATAGTTATTATGAATCAATTAATTTACCTTTACCTACCATTTATATATAATAACATATCATCAAATGAATTAGATGAGATACAAACCATCTCTTATATATGTTTTTCTATGGAAACATCCCCCATCCTCCATAATTTTATGAGTATTCCGTATATTCTCCTCCTGATATAGGATGTAGAAGTTGGGAGGAAATAGATATCTTTGTATTACACAATTAATTGTTTTGAAAAAACCAAACCCCTTCACATTAAAGATATCTTAAGGCACATGGATGTGTAGAACCTACAACACAATTCCCAAAACCATTACTGAAAAACAAATCTCCCCATTACTCCTATAATGAATCTCCACTTTGGTATATTTCATGCTTTTTCCATGTCAACATGGATTTTAACAATGGACCCAATTATTTTTTTACTTATTTCCTCCATCATTAATTTTGAAAAACCAATTTTCCCTATATTCTTCTTCCATTTATAAAGACATGTTTCTCCCCCGATATTTTTCATGTAATAACACTTCTAATCCTCCTATTTATGAGGCTAGATATAATTTTCTTGGAAAATTTACACAATGAAATCGGTTGATACTAGTTGAGCATAGTATGATCAATCACTTTAGAAATTAGAACAACCCTAGAATCCCAAACATATCTATTCAATGAATCACTTCTGAAAAAATAAAACTCCTCTTCCTTCATTTGGACCTTCATAATATCCTAATAAACATCATAGAGTGCTCCAAGAAATCTATTGGGACCTAGTTCACTCTTATAATTCAGGTTGAAAATGGTCTCCTTGATCTCATCCTGCTTTGGAATTTCAACAAAAAATCCATTGTCTCTATTCTCCACAAGTCTCAATATACAGTCCAAAAATAATCCTCCAACTAGATCTTCTTATTCCTTCAAACCTAAAGCTACCCAATCCTAGTATAATCCATTCAAAATGATCCCATTCCATCCTCCCTACCACTTCTACAACCCTTTTTAAGGACACATCATATTGTTTTATGTAAATTATAATATTAATTTTCTCATCTTTTAAGCATTCCTGGAAAGGAAGTATTTATATTCCCTTTTTGAACAATAATGCTATCAATTTTAGACTAAAAACCCTCTCGATCTACAAGTACTTCTCAACTCGAATACTTTTTATCATTCATAATGGAGGACCTATCATCATTCCATCTATCTTGAAGACTTTTGTATAGACTTTCAATGTCCCCATTTAATCCCACCATTCTATAATAATCATATTTTTAATTAGATATCCATGCATAGATGTCCCTTTTTTATCCTTAGAGGCATTTCATAAGGCTAACTCTACCAGATCCACATTCTACATGCTCCCAAGATTGTTCTATCATCTTTAAATATCTATCAATCTAGTACCAATTTATGGAGAAAAATAAATTTCAATTCTGCGAATATCTATTCTATACCACAAATAATTATGGATCATTACCAGGCATTGATCTAGAAGGATGTGTAACCATGACTTGAGAAAACAAATCAAAGCGTTTAAGATTGGAAAGACATCAATCAAGTCTACTCTAGATTATATTGTTCCATGTATGATTTTTTCACCATGTATACTACATTAAATTGAAACCCATGTCCATTATTCCCTAATAGGCCATGAATTCTTTGATTTCTTTCATATTATTAGTAGAGACTCCCACTCCACCTCAATTTTCTGATATCTCAACAATTTTATCAAAATCCAACGTAACATTCCATGAAATGTTTTTCAACTGGAATACATATAAATATTTCTATAGATCCATTTTATAATATTAATCACAACTATCATAATGAAATTTAAGTATAGATCGCTACCCTCAGTATTAATTTTTGGGGAAATTAACAACGACGAAGCATCCATTAATCCCTCCAATAAACATTACTTTCAAAAAATCCATATGTTCCTGTTACAGGGGTTTTCATGAATGCATGAATTCGACTTAACCCATTCCATTAACATAAAAAGAGATTTTATAAACAACTTTTTAGGTTCCAAAATAGCCAAAATTGATGAGTGATGCTTTCTTAACTCAGCAGCAATGAAGAAACATTCTTCATGCACCCCAAAGCCTTAAGCGTTCTGTATGATAATAAGAATCATTATGAAATGAGTGAAATGTATTTATGGCCCAGTGTAACTGAATTTGAATCTATGCCTATGAAAAAAATTCTCTATACCTTGAACGAGTAATGGGTCGGCTATACACACCATAAGAAGAAACTTTTACACTAACCTCTTCCTTATGAAATGTGATGGAATTATTCCTCACTCAAATATATGATTATTCTAAAGAAAATATGATATTCAAGGAGCTATCCATTGGATATTGAGACATTGGTGGAACCCCCTATAGTAATATGGAGACAATGATCATTCTCTTAGATGAGTTTTAAGCAGTAAAAATAACATCCATCACACCCACTAACATTGTTTTCCCAAAAAAAATCCTTTCACCCCTAATGCAAAATACGCATCCAGATTATTGACACCACAATGTAAAGCTGGTGAGTTTATAGTCTCTTTAAGAGTTAAATATACTAGAAGTCTAGTACTATGATATTTGGGATTATTTTGATCAAGACAAGGATCCTCAATCACTGTTTCAGGATCTGTTTGTGTCTCAATGGTTGAAAAATTTGGATGTGTGACAAGCGTGTGGGATAAAAACATTGAATTTGAGAATCCCAACAAATCATTACTGTTACTACCTGAAGAGGGGGTAGTGACCACTAGAGTCATACCCACAAACTTTGAAACATTAGGTCCATCATCTTTATCCCAAGGAACATTTTATGAAGAATCCCATGAGAAAGATCCAAGTACTAGAAGTATCTCCTTAGAATCTATTATTCTCATATTAAAAAAATCCACCTAATGGAAAATATTATAGGACCATAAATTATTGGCCCATAGTGTATCAAAAATGAAAAGATAAATTAATGTACAAAATGTGGAAATAAATAGACTCTAGATGTAACATGGAAAACCCCCAAAGTGAAATGGGTAAGAACCATGGGATAGTAGAAGGATCTCACTATGGGTAAAAGTGGGTACACACTCCCTCACTACTACAAGGAGAAAACTCACAGAAATATATCTCTTGAATAAGGTGGGGAAACTCCCCCATAAAACACTACAAATAAATTAAAGAACTCGTTAATGGGATGATACGCTGAAATGGGATGAGAAAACTAATGGGAGAGAGCCCTTTATATAGGATGCCTCTCCCCCTTCCATCCTCTCTCCACTAGATGAATTGGTGGGGTTTTCCGCCCACCACACACCAGCCACACCCACCACCCTTGACCAAAAAGGGACAGTTACCATCCAAGATAAAATCTACTAACACATCTCCCACATGGATATTTGATAGAGAACCTGCCATATCTCTACACATCCTTTCTATCTTCCAAACATTCTACTCATGCATCTGTCAGGCCGCTTGAGGATCTACATGATATGAAATTATCAGAGTTGGTTTCCTTTATCCCAAAATATGAAATATTCTATTTAGTGTGAATTTTCTCCATTTACACACTTCTTTCCTCCGTAATATCTCAGACAAAATGATATTATATCACAATTTTCTTTGTCCAGGAATGAAAAGATGGATTACATGACATGTTCAAGGTGTTATGGCTATAAAAAAACAAGGGAATGTTCTCTGGTCGATGCTTGAGCTCCTCAAAACATTGTTTTCTCCAAATTTCCACTTTGAAAGCCTCTTTAGCTTCCATATACTCCTCCTCTATCATCGATAATTCCACAACTGAATGTAACATTAAAATCTATCTGATAGCTCATCCTAGAAGAGTAAACACATAAAATAGTGGATTTCCACTAGTTAGAATCACCTACAAAATCTGAATTAATATAGCCTATGAAAGTGAAATATGACCTTACATAATATAAAATAGAATTTGAGGTATCCTGGATATATATTATGATACTCTTCACTGCAATCCAATGCTCCCATATTGGATTCACCATGCACCAACTAACTTGTCCCACTGCATGTCAAATGTCTGGTCTAGTACAAAACATAGTGAACATCAAACTACCCACTACTGATTCATACGGTTCTCAAGATATGTCTATCCTCTCTACTTTAATACTAATGCTCATCGTTGAGGATAACATGAATTTAATGGGAAGAGTTGTATAGATTTTCTTACAGTATTGGATGTTGAAGTGTTTCAAGACTCCCTTTAAGTAATTCTTTTGTGATAGCCAAATATTCCCATTATTTCTATCTTATTAAATATACTTCCCAACAATATTATTTTTTGGTACCATGTTTTTTATATCAAAATCCTTATCCAACTATGCCTTCTTCTCCTAGATACGATCATTGTTGGGGCCTTCAACCAACATTTCATCCACATACAACAGAATAATGATCAAATCATTACCATCTAAACCACCTAAAATATTCCCAAGGATATGAATGTAGTTTCTTTCATCCAAGGCTCATGATATAGGAATCAAATCTCTTTTACCTACTCCTTGTCACCTTCTTGAGACCATATAAGGATTTTTTCAACATTCAAACCATGTGTTCTTTGCATTCTTGAAAAAACCTTCCAGTTGCAGAATATAGATCTCTTTATCAAGATCACCAAGGGGAAAAGAAGTCTTCAAATACAACTACTCCAGATATAAACTGTATGTAGCACATATCACTAGAACTATCCAAATAGTCCTCAGTCTAACAATAGGAGAAAATATTTCATTGAAATAGATACCTTCCCTTTGAGCATATCCTTTGACCACTAGTTTTGTAAGTTATCTTTCCACCGGGTCCTTTACACCTGTTTGATCTTGAAGACCCATTTGTAATTAGTATTCTTCCTTTCATTGTTTAATGAAAAAATATCCCAAGTCTTGTTCTTGTGAAGGGATTCAATTTCCTCCTACATCACCGCCATACAAATGTATACATTTAGACTCTGGGTCTCCTCTAGAAAAGACAATGTCTCTCCATATTCGGTTAATAAGTAGTATGAAATATTTCTCTCAGTCACATAGTCTTAGTTCCATAATGGTGGTCTTTTCTTCTGAGTTATGATCTTGGACCAGACTCAAATGGTTCTTGATCATCATGATATGGTAATGCCTTATAGGAAACTGGTTCTTCCATCGAATTTTCCTCTACTTTGAATGTCGTAGTTTTTTATTCTCCATCTCGATGTCTCGATCAGTTTCCATTTTCACCTTGAATTTTACAAAAATGACATCTCTAGAAATGATAAGTTTGATACTAGTGGAGTCCTACAAAGAATAACCTTTCACACTATCAGAATACCCTAAGAAGATACATTTCCATGATCTCGCATCCAAATTCAATATTTCCTGGCCATTAAAAATTACATATATATGACTTCCAAAAGTATGTAATTGAGAATAGTGAGTGGGTTTACAAGTACACATATCCATCAGTGTCTTCAGATCAATCACCATTCAAAGAGATCAGTTGGTCACATTACCAATGTTATTCACTACTTCTACACAAAATGTTTTGGCAATTCCTACAGTCATCAACATATCCTTTATTCTATCCAATTGGGTTCTATACATCTGCAATATCACTCCATTTTACTGAGGATTGTATGCCATCGTGAATTGTCTCTTGATTCATTATATTTGACAAAAAGTATCAAACTTTTCACTCGTATATTCTCTACCATTTTCAATACTCACACAATTGAACTTCTTTCCATATTCCTTCCACATTTTGAATGTTTTGAAGAATTAAAAAATATCCATTTTTCTCTTGATTGGGTACACCTAACATCTCCTGGAATAATAATCAATGAATGATACAAAATACCTTTCTATACCCTGGGATATTAATAGTGTTTTCCAAATTTTGGAATGGATCAACTCTAAGATATATTTTCTTCGTGTTTTTGATGTTCTGAACTTTAACTTGTTCTACTTTCCCAAAACACAATTCTCACAAAATGATAAGGATAAATTATTAAGCCCATAAGTGAACTTATGATCCGCAATAACCTTCCGGCCTTGTTCTGACATATGGCCAAGCTTCAAATTCCATAACATCATCAACACTTCTGTCAAGGTAGTTGATGCAACTACTATCTCTGCCTCCTTCTAAATTTAACCCATAATCACATACATGTTCTTTGAAATATTCTATAACTTCATTACCACAATCACACCCTTTACAACTCTCATAAATCCATTCTCAGTGGAATTATTTCATCCGATGTTATAAAAATGTCCCAAACACAACAATTTATTCTTTAATCCCTTCGCATGGTGTACTCCTTGGATGGTTCAAACAATACCATCATCCCTCTTCTATTTGATGGTACCAACTGCAATTATCTTCAATGTGTGATCATTACCCATGAACAAAGGTTCTTCCAATATGGTTTCATATTGGTCAAACCATTCTTGTCGAGACGTCAAGTGCCATGTTACTCCAGATTCAATAATCCATGCATCCTTGAGATGCTTCCTTCTTCAAGAAGTCATTACTACTTCACTGATAAGAAGGTCTCCATTTCTAGAAGTACTCACTAGATTAACCTGTGATCTATTTTCACTACTCTTCTTATTCCCACAAAACATATTTACATGTCCCTTCTTCCTATAATTGAATCATGTGAAATTCCTCTTCTTACTCCTTGTTTTGGACCTAACATGATTTTGGTTCCCACTGAAACCATGCTCCATCGTCACATCTTCTAGACTTTTTCCAATTATCGCTTGAAAATTATTTTTCAATAATAATTCCTTCATATTCATTTTACAGAAAAAATATTATTCCCATCAAATTTTATGATCTCAAATTTCTCCTCCAGCTAGACACATCGTCAGTCCATAACCTCCTCTATTTCACAACCATGTATTTAATAATATCAATAATTTTTTTATGATGTGACATATCAACTAGAGTTGTAATCATAGAGCACACTAAAATCTATGAGAATTATTAATACTCAACAACATGAAAATCACTAGGCCAGAACCCTACAAATGATACCAATATTTGGGACATAAATGATTGGTCCATGGTGATGTAATAAATAAGAGATAAAATAATGTAAAAAATGTGTAAATAATTGGACACCAGTTGTAATGTGAAAAAACCCTAAAAATGAATGGGGTAAAAAACAAAGGGTAAATAAAAGGATCTCACTATGGGTAAAAGTGGGTACACACTCCATCACTATTACAAGGAGAAAAGTCACGTAAATATCTCTCTTGAATAAGTTTCAAAAACTACCTCACAAAACATCATAAATAAATAAAAGAACCCCTGAATGGGATGATATGTCAAAATGGGATGAGAAAATAGATGGGAGAGATCCCTTTATATAGGCTGCCTCTCCCCCCTTCCATCCTCTACCCACTAGATAAATTGGCGGGGTTTTCCACCCACAACACACTATCCATACCCACCCCCTTGAAAAATAGAGGGTCACTATCCATGGAAAATTCTAACAACAAAAGAAAACAACACTTCACTCAAAACCTAGGGGAAACCTGAAAACCCAATCATTTCCACGAAGAAAAACCATCACCATGCACCAAATTTTCCCTCCTAACTTGACCAAGCCATCACAAAATAATCCATGATGAATATATTTAAGTAAAAAAACAAAAGTAGAGAGCATGAAAACCACTATAGACTTCTGAAGACCTAAAAATACCACAAACACCACAAATAAATAAATGGATTGTTTTTTGCGGACCAAGAGTGCTACCAAAAAAATATCATAATAAGATGATGCCTCATTGAGTTCCTTTTTCGACAATTCTAGCATGGGAAATCTATCAATTTTAGCATAACACCTAGGAATAAGGTAGATTTATGAAATTATGGGATGATATAATCTTACAGAAGATGTTGGCATGTCATCCAACATATCCTTAAAAGATTTAACCTCCAAGAGACACATGGGAGGCCTATCTCTACCCCATCTTACAACATATAGACTAATTATTTAGAATCCTCCAAAAAAATTTGATGAATATTGGTGATCACCATAGGTAACATGCATCACATATATTGATACTTCCATCCCTTTTAAAACATTTATTTTGAATTTTGAGGGTTCTTGTAGTCAATTTATTTATTAGTTATTTTATTTCTCATGTAACATTCAAAATGGTTTTAGTATTTCATTGTAATTATATATCAATGTATATAGTGTATTTTAATGTATTCTATTAAAAATTATAGCATTTGTTTTTTTAGAATAGTGTTTCTTGTAAAAAAATTTATTCAAGATATTCATGAAATATAAATGCATGGTGATAAATTCTACAACATAAAAAGATTAATCCTTTAAATTTCATTTCTAATATGGAAACAATTGAAGGTACATTTATCTAAATATATTTTTTCATTACTAATACACTACATAAAATTTATTATTTCTTCATAAAACTCTGTCAAGTTGAGTGGTCTTGTTTTATAGTACTCTATCTATATAATCTAACATATTTATCTTATAGATATCATTTTCTAGTTGTATATCATCTGATTTTAGTATATTTTATTTATCTAATATTTACTTCTTTAAAATCAATACATGGATCATATAATGTACCTAGGGGATGTTTATTGGATGCTCTAGGTTAAAATCTATAGTCCTCACATACTCAACAATCTCAAAGAATTTAAAGAATCTAACTATCAAAATTACCTTCTTCAAAAATCTCATAACTCTATTACCAAGTGATATTGAAATGAATACTGTATCACCATGCCTAAACTCTAGATAACATCAAAATTTTCAGCATAAATTTTTTTGACTTTGTTTTACTTTAATATATCACAAAATAGTTGAAACATTCCTTTCTATTTCATGAAAAATATTTATTCCCAAAAACATATGTGCTTAAAATTCATCACAATAAGATTATTTTTTTCATAATTTTCTATATAAATATATACATGGCTCCATTTGGATGCTTTAGTGTAAACAATTTTTATATTAGAACATGACTAGATGAACATGTTGATCCCTACCGCCTCTAAAATTCATCGACCATGATCTTCCCATATATTCTAAATTTTTAATGTACCCTTAAAACTTACAATCATTTTTTGGATGATAAGTCATGCTAAATTTCAAATTTCTATCTAATTCATCTTGAATAATTCAATAGAAAGTATAGGTAAACATTGGATCATGATCTGATACAATTAAAAGTTGTACATCATAAAGACTCACCACATAATTTTTTCTTGTTTTATAAAGTTGATTTAGTGAGGAATCCTATTATTTAAAAATAAAATGTGATAAATTGTTATGTTGATATTCCATAACCATGATATAATTATTTTGTTTTGGGATCCTAAGAAGACTTATAATGATACTGTTGACGCTACTTTTTCATCACATTGTCTAAAAGAATGGAAAGGGAAATGACTTATCACAAATTGATGCATCCTTTGAAGAAAAAATAAAAAATCGACAAAGGCATGAACAAGGCTTCAAAGGAATAGGGGTCGCGCAAGTTTCATCAATGTCGCGCAAGTATACTTGTGCGCCCCCTAATGGTCACGCAAGTGACTTGCGTGCCCTAAAGGATAACTGCCCAGGGTCTTCTCCATCCTATAAATAGACCCAGTGGGCCCCCCATTGGGGGAGGTAATTTTTCTAGAAACTCAGATTTGAGCTCCCGGTGCCCTAGTCTCTTCTCAAAGCTTCTGAAACACCTTTAAGGTAATTTATTACCTAGAACGGAAGATCTAAAGAGGGGGAGGAAGGCCTAAGTGTTGAAACTCATCAACACTTGCGTGCCTGAGTGGCCATACTTTAAGGGAAATGGCCACACTTGTGCACCACCTAACTCCTTCAATAGAACTTGTGCACCACTCTTCTAGAAGAACCTCAAGATGATTCTAAAGGCTTTAACCATGAGTCGCTCAAGTATTACCCTGCTGGTTAACCATCGCGCAAGTACCCATGTGTCGTGCAGGTATACCTGCATGACCAAGACTTGCGTTCCCACACAGTACCTGCATGCCTGCCAGGACTTGCGCGCCCATGCCTTTTTGGGTGCCCTTCTTTCCCATTTCAACCCTCTTAAGCCATTCCACCTCTCCTATTCAAGATTAGGTCTTCAAGACACTCTTAAAAGCCATTTATGGAATGATTTATTGATTTGACTTCCTTATCTGAAAGGAATTCTGTGGAATATCTCTCAAAACCTAGTGATTTACACATCTTTATGTCAATAAATATTGAGATTTCATTCATTAGACCTCATCCTTTAAGATGAGAGAACTCATTATCCTGGGCCCCCTTTTCAGGAGTAAGTCCCAAGTCCTCATAAATTTGGGCCTCCTTTTCAGGAGTAAGCCCCAGTCTCAAGTATGGGCATCCTCTTTAGGAATAAGTCCCAATCATAATTGTCAAACCTGGGCCTCCTTTTCAAGAGTAAGTCCCAAGTCCTCATTAACCTGGGCCTCCTTTTCAGGAGTAATCCCTAGTCTCAAATATGGGAATCCTCCTTAGGAGTAAGCCCCAACCATAATTTCCCTAAATATGGGCCTCTTTTTCAGGAGTAAGCCTTAGTCCTCTAATTTGGGCATCCTCCTTAGGAGTAAGCCCCAACCATTATTCTCTTAACCTGGGCCTCATTTTCAAGAGTAATCCCCAGTCTCAAATATGGGCATACTCTTCAAGAGTAAGCCCCAAGTCCCTTAATTGTTCAAGTCCCTTAACCTGGGCCTCCTTTTTAGGAGTAAGCCCCAATATTAATTTCTCTTAACCGGTCCTAATTTACCTTTGATTTGGGATTCCTTCTCTGGAGTAAAACCCAATCATAAGTCCTCTCATAATTTGGGCCTCCTTTTCATGAGTAAGCCCCACGTTAGAGTATTCAAATCTCTATGAAGCACATATACCTTTATGGACCCTGTTCCTGGATTTCTTCCCTGATGTAAATCCTAATCTTCATTTATCTGGGCAGTCATACATACATACGTTCCACAATATTTCTTATGATTACATCTTTCATGGCACAATTTTCTGATTTTTACCAATACCTCTTGTTTCTCACACCGAGCATGAATCACATGAGCTTAGAGTGTAAAAGTAATTATGACATCCTTCTTTGATCCATAAATCATAAACATCATACTCCCTTACTTGAACTATGTGGGTTTTGATTCCTTTTCTAAATCAAGGATACGTAGGTAGCCCATCTGCAGGTTCGATCCCAACTCTGAAATGATCCATGTCCTTCTGAATGACAATAAACTTCAATTGCCCCACTGAGTGGCTTTAAAACCAGCATGTTCCTCATAATGACCAAGAGACTTCTATATAAATGTGTCGAAGGATACCATTGACCAAGAATATCTAATAAATACAGATGATTCTCTATCTATGAAGAACCTCCAATACATATAAAATATTCTCTAAATTTCTTACATATTTAATCATTGATTTTCAGATCTGAAGAAAAGATCATTTTATACTTGGTAATGTAATAAGGATTCATGAACATAAATTAAATCTATAAAGAGAGTCCCAGAGTAGACAATAATTACCCTAAAAAAGGTGTGATGAGTCCGACCTCCCATCCCCTCGACCAATGCAAATTCCTAAGCCTCATCAGTCCACAAACTAATGAGTGCCTACCTTTAGAAAGTAAGTCCAAATGGATGTGGAATCATTGGATGTTTCCGGTTCTACGAACAAACCCGTTAGAAACCGATAGGAATGTTTAAACCTTCAATCAATGAGGTCATCCCCAAATTCCGAGGGAAAGAAAAAATGGTGAACCCGACGTGAATCCTTAACCATGTTAAAATGATGTTTTACCAATTTGATAGGCCCCTATTTAAAACTCAATGAGAGGGCCAAAAAAACAATCATTGACATATGTGATCATCCAAAAGATGTTGTGGATGAATTTATCTTGATTATGTCTGTTATATCAAACATGCACTCTTTTCCAAGATCTTTTTCATTTCCAGAATGGCTGCTCTCAAGTTCACACCTGTGAATACTTCTGCTGCAAATGCCACTACGGTACTCCTGCTGGATCGTCATCCGCTCTAAGGATGACATCACCTACTCAGCGTCTTCAATGCTGGGTATCAAATGCACTGGTTAAGGAGTACCATCAACACGGTACCATCCCAACTCTGGAGGCTGCCCGATAAGCCCTCCAAGTGAACATCTCACACCGGCTGTCCGAACAATGACGACCAGTGATCAAGAAGCAGGTGGTGCTAACCACCATCTCCATCCATTTCAGGTCATTATCCCCGGAACACAATCACAATTCACTCCCATATTCTGGGGAGGTGAATAAGCAGGTCCCTCAGGGCCTTAATTCAAAGAAGCAGGAGTCCTTCTTGAGGGATCCTATCAACAATCGCCGCCAGACTCATGCGGTAGTGCACCCTCAACATGATGAGGGTGTCGACTCCAGGCGTTCACCTCAAGTTCCTCAAACCCGAGCAGGCAAGATGAATCGCCAGAGCTGAAATCCGGTTAATAGTGAGTAGGTTCTCATCTCTGCCATCTCCGAAGAAGTCCACCAACCTATCTTGGTGGCAAGCAATGAGCGGGCACACACACCTGCCCGTTTTAATTCCGCTGTCCAGCAGACTCGTCTGGCAGCATCACGCCAATCCCGCCAGGAAATTCCGGTGGAGTACTATAGGCAAGAACATACACCTTTTTATACATCATGAGCTAGTCAGCAGGCTCGTCTGACTACATATGATGGAGCTCATCAACCACGTTCGGTGAAGTGCAATCAGAAGGAACATACACCTACTAGTATTAATCAAACCTACCAACAGTCTCTCTTGGTAGCATTCAGAGAAGTTAGTCGAAAATCCCTGACAACAAACAGGAGGCAGACTCAACTCTCTTCCCCCACACTTGAGTACTGTCAGGAGTCACTAATAGGAAAAGGAGGACAAGATCAGGCGCATACACCTACTCCAATCACGGAATGGACATATATCCCCATTCCGACAGCTGAAGTCACCAAGTATATTCTATCAATGATGAAATAGTAGAACCAAATCCCTGCTCATATTCTGGATGCCTTCCAGGATATTATAACAACTTCAGTGGCATATCAGGGAAAGACACATAAATCGATCCCTACCAGTGGAGTGACACATCAACAATTTACTCTGAAACAGACACACACATCTGTTCCAGTCCAAGAGGGTTGTGGGGGATACTCCCCCATATCATACGGACAACCAAGTCAGGAACATACACCTGATTTGAGTGGAGATCGTCAGCCTAACCTAGCTATCTCTCCTTATTAGGCACATACACCTGCTCAGAGCAGCCACTTTCATCAACAAGTGGTTTTAATGGCGAGTAAGAAGGCATCTAAAAAAAAGACGCACCCAACACAGTCAGGAGATCAAGATCCAATCTGTAACAAGGCCTTGCTCGATGCTAGAGTTCTTGAAGCCCTCAGACAGTTATCTGTTGGAATTCAAGATTCTACTCCCTCATTTCCCAATAGTGGAAACATTAATTCCGAAGGTCTTCAACAGAAACTTCCTTATAAAGGCTTGCTTCATGAAAATTCGGTCGATATCGAAGTTTCATCTTCATATGAGAGCCACAGGAACCCTCTGTGTGGTCAGAAGACCAAGGATCAAGAGATGTCATTTTTGCTGTAACCCATTATGGTGGTCCTCCCCATGATGATGAATTTCGCTGCGAAGGTCCTCTCCGATGTAGTGATGCACATTGCCCGTAAAATGATCCAGTGGACAATGTCATGCCATGAAAGCCCTATTATCTTGAGGCACTTGCAAATATGAAACCAGTCATGTATGATGTTTCATCGCTGGTAGGTGAAATACTTTCTCAATCAGAAGATATCTCAGGGTGTAGTTCATTCTCTGAATCGCCCCTATGTCATGAATCTTCTAGTTTGATCAATGATTTACCGACTAATCTTGTTGAATCTGATGAAGCAACAAGGAAACACCAACTCTAGTCAAATCAAGTAGAAGAATTTTCATTGAATGATGAAGAGGAAATGTTGAACATGAGAAAACAACTGGCGAAAGGTGAAGTGCCAGTCATGTTTTGGCCTCTGACTGATTCTCAGTATGACATTCCAGAAATGATGACAGAAGATAGAATTCATGATATTCATCTCAACATATGGAAAACTCTTTGTCAGTTGAAGAAGAAATTATTATCTTATGATGAATATCAAAATAATCTTAAGATAATAGAAGGGTTACAACGTCAGATTGATTTGGCATCTCTATCAGTCTCTCGATATCCAAAGGCTGAAAAGTAGATGATATCCCTTCAACGTTCATGCCTTGGCACACTAAGAAGATTGTGTTAGTTAATTTCTGATGCCCCATCTGGCATTCATGTCAGAGGATGGGGTGTTCATGGAGCACTACATTTCATGGTGCTCTCCAGTCAGCAAAGCCCGCCGAAAATGGTCTCATGCAATGTTATTGCCCATAGCCGGCCACAGTCAATGGGCTTTGTTTGTAATCAAAAGCTTGCCCAAGAACAGGCCTCAACTAGTTCCTCTAAAAATAAAGAATACAGAGAAAAAGTTGTTGAATTACTCCTAAATCAAGAAAACAAGAATATTGAACATGCCTCTCATATGGAGAAAGCACATCATCAAGTGACAGAAGTGTCGGAAATCATCCAACAGTCTTTTGAGCCAAGTGAAAAAAGTGGATACAAGTTAATGCATCCAGTTAATTTCCAGACTAAGGTTTGCAAGATCAGGAGAGCATTTAAGAAAGTCTCAGACATAGCATGTCAAGAGCTACCCCAGCTTGCCAGACTGGGGACTCTTTTAAACCAACCCTCGGAATCAACAAATAGGATTCAAGGAGTTGAGCAGAAACAACATGAACATCCCCAGTCCACCGGACTGGGGACTTTTTCAAATCATCAATGCCATCCTCAGAGAAAGTAATTATTTTCTAGATTGGGTAAGAAGCCTAAAGAGGAACGAAAATCCAAATTATTCGGAGATTCCCTCTGAATTACGGTTCATCAAGAAGTTCCCGAGGGATCGAATCAACAAAAGGAAATGTCTCATCAAAGACATGGAAGAAGAAAATATCACAGAAATGCTGATAGAAGGGATGCGATGCGTTATGCATCAATCAATGTCATCAATTACGTTGTTGTTGATCCACTAGATATGGCTCACTCAAGGGACTCAGATGAATAGGTTCCTGCTCAAGAAGATGTACACACCGACACAAATGAATAAGGTGTGCGTAAACGAAATCAAAGGATTACTCTGAACCTAGGAAATCCTTCGAGTAGCCCACTTCCCACTCTCCAAAAAGGATCCAACAAAGAGAGGGGAAAGAATCAGGTTACATATCATTCCTCTAGAGAAGGCTATTCGCTCTCACTGGAGAAAAGGTTTGCACAATAGGAGGAAGAAATAAAGGAATTAAGTCGGTTGAATGCAGAACTACTTCAGGGTAGTCTTCTTCTTAAGCGTTATGGAGTCAGTCAGCCAATGGAATTTTTTGCAGCTAATGAGATGGATCAAGAATATACTCCTATATCAGTACACCCTCATAGGTCTAATCCTACGGGTCAACTGCAACAACAGTTGGTAGTGCTACCATCAGTTGCAGCACCAACCACCACATCTGTCCAAGCTCCAGTCCTTGCACCTACCCACGTCCAAGTTCAACCAGATGTTTCTCAAAAGTTAATAACTACCATTGAGTCATTAACAACTCGGTTAGAAACTATGGAAGGAAAACGTAAGCAGGTTCAACCAGAAAATAAATTTTACCCTGAATGGGTAGATTCAATCTCTCCACCATCCAGTTTTGGAAACCCTATATTCCCTATTTTCAATGGATTAGGTGACCCTGAACAGAATTTAACACATTACGTGTCTTGTTTTGATCCTATGATGTGAACTTCGGAGCAGCAAGAAGCAGTAAAACGCAGATGCTTCATATGGACCTTGCAAGGACCAGCCTTTGTCTGGTATACAAGCTTGCAATCCCGGTCAATTACTTGATGGGAAGATCTCCATCGATAATTCCTTCTTCAGTTCAGCTCAACATTGACAAAGACAACAATTTTTGATCTTACAAAATATAATCAAAGGGAGAATGAAAGGGTCTCAAATTTCATTTCTCACTGGAAGGGATTAACATATTCTCTAAGATTGACACTCCCTCAAGAAGAATTGTTGACAATCTGTGTGGAAAATCTGCGTGATGAATTACGCATGTCGTTGATCCCTGTGAAATACACAGGAGGGTTTCGAGACCTTACTTAAATCTCTCAGTAGATTGAAGATTCCCTTATACAGGCTAAGGCTAAATCTCATGTAATTCCATCAGCTCTAGGAAGGAGAATGGGTAAAGCAGAAACTCCTATAGTTATACTTAAACAAGCACCTGTACCTGTTTCAACTCCAAAACCTTCATCTTCTCGAAGGGATCCACCTCTTGAGCGCCAAAAAAAAGGCCATTTCGGCCTGATGATCAAATATATCAAAGATGAAAACAATTTGAGGATATGAAGAGAAAAACATACTCTTTCCAAAATGAACAAGTTCTTGGTTACATCATTTCTGCTTTGGAAAATAATCTGGTACAATTGGCAAGTCCTAAGAGGCCAAATAAGTAAGGAGATGAAGATCGTCCCAATTATTTCCCTTTTCATCAAATGTTGGGGCATCCCATCCAAGAGTATTTTGTCTTCAAAGACCTCCTGCAAAAGATGGTCGACTCAGGACAAGTCAACCTAAAAGGTTCTTCAGCTCAGGTAGCATGTGTTACTGCTACAGTTCCAGAGGAGGAAGATGAATGGAAAGAAGTCAAAAGCAAAAATACACAAAAGTATGATGATTGGATGGTCAGAAAGACAATCAACCTAACCCATGCTATTTTGCGAACAAAATTAAAGAAACTGATTGTGTCTTCTTCTATGAATGTTGCGGAAAAACCCTCTTCATCAGAGGGAAAGTCCTCAAAGAAACGACATGATTCAAAGAAAGAAAAAGAATCAGAAAAAGATGAGTATTTGTCAAAACCTAAATTTTATTTGACTCTAGAAGACTTCATGCCATTTACTTCAAAGAAACAGGCACCACCCCACCAAACAGAACAGCCTAAACAGGCAGAGGCTTCATCAGATGAAGAGTTAATCTTCAGTTCTGTTAATATGATTTAATTAACAGATCCATATGCCAGTCGCAGTTTCAATTTTAATGATCCTAAATTCCCTGTATCAAATAGGGGAATCAGAGGAAGTTCCAGAGGATCAGGATACATGGAAAATCTTGGATCTTTCAGAAGCCACTATTCCAATTCTACCCCTGCTAGAACTGTGTACGTAGTAGAAACTCGTGGTAGAGATCTTCAGCGAGCTCAGTAAGAACAAGAAAGTTCTTCTACCAGTAGAAAATTTTGTCCTGGCACAGTTATCTTGTAAGACCGGTTGAAGGTTCTATCTTCTTCCACTCTGTATGTAAATGGATCTAATCAGTCTAATATTCCAAAACCAAGAATATTGCCAACTCCTATCCCAATAAAAGATGCATCAACTTCCAAAGCATCTGCTTCCAAAGTACATGCTAAACCACATATTTCTGTTGGGAAACACAGACCTATGGATCAAAATTAAGATGTATTGAAACACTTGTCCCAAGTACCAACCATGTTATCAATTTTGGATGCTCTGAATCTATCAAAAGGTCTTCTGGAAGCACTAATCGAGGCTTTGTCAATTCCTCAGGAGTTTGAAACTGAAATTGCTACAGCTGAAGTCTATCACATAAAGAATAATTCTACAGAATTCCATGCAATAATATCTTTTACTAATGAAGATTAATATGATGTTGTGCATGGGAATATTAGACCTTTGTACTAATCTGGAATGTTCAATGGCGTAGACGTCCGAGGAGCTTTCATTGACAATGGTTCAGGAGTCAACCTCATGCCCATTCATACACTTCATCGATTGGGCCTCACAGAATCTGATTTATCTTCTTCTAACATAATGTTACAAGGATATGATAAAAATGAACAAGAAGAACTGGGCGAAGTTACACTCAGAACTCAGTTTATAGATCTTGTATCCGATTCAGATTTCATGGTTGTTGATCAAGATTTAGCTTTCAACATCTTGCTTGGAAGACCCTGGCTACATCAACATGCAACTATCCCTTCATCATACCATCAATGTCTCATATATTGTTTCGATAGTCATGTTGGGACATTGTATAGTGATAAGTCCCCATTCAAGACATGTGAGTCTGAATACATTGAGGCAGAATTCTATCACATGAATGGAAGGGAGAAATCCACAACAAAGGAGATTACAAAAGTTAATGCTCTATATGGTTTGGAGAATATTCCAGTTAATCCATTTACACATGTGAGTATAGATTATGAGTTTCCTATCAGTCAAATTGACCAGATAGACCCAAATCAAAATACACTTATGGAAGGATCCATAATGTTAATTACGGCAATCGAGCTAGACAACATGAGAGAAATTGGTAACCCACCAAGCAGTGATGAAAGCACAAATGGTAACGTCTTCATTTCATCTGCTGAAATCCAAAAAGTCTATACTTTTCCAATTAGGACAGAAGAAGTTACAACAACATCGGAGGTGAACAATGATGTCGATTCTCAATCCATCATCTCCTCTTTATTACCCAAAGAAGACCCTTCATCATCAATCGGGTCTGAAATTGAAGATTCTTCTTCAAGATATGAAACTTTTTACATCTCTTCTAATCATGAAAAGTCTGAATTATCATCTACTATGAAAGTAGAAACAGAAGAAATAACACATGATTAAAAAGAAGAGGAAGATCTCAGAGATTCTCCTCCAGCATAAGAAGAGGGTATCTCTACCACTGTAGATGAACTCAGAGAAATAAATCTGGGTACAAAAGAAGATCCACGCACCACTTTAATCAGTGCGGACATGACTCTTGAAGAGAAAGAGATGTATATTTCTTTTCTAAAGCAAAAAAGATATTTCTTTGCTTTGAACTATATAGAAATTTCTGGGCTTGATCCTGATGTTGCTACTCATCATTTGGGTTTACCATAAGAACATCGAGGATTTAAGCAAGCCGCGAGAAGAACACATCCAACTTATGCTTCCAAAATTTAAGCTGAAGTGGATAAGCTTATCAAAGATAACTTCATCAGAGAAGTTCAGTATCCCAAGCGGTTTGCTAATATTGTCCCTGTAAATAATAAGAATAGAAAAATTAGAGTTTGCATCAATTTTAGAGATCTTAATCGGCATTGTCCTAAGGATGATTTCCAAGTTCCGATTACAGAAGTTTTAATTGATGGAACTGCTGGCTATGATGCACTTTCCTTCATGGATGGATATTCTGGATATAATCAGATCTGAATGGCCCCAGAAGATTAGGAATCCACAGCCTTCAGAACCCCTCATGGTGTGTTTTGCTACCGGGTAATGCCCTTTGTCTTAAAGAATGCAGGTGAAACATATCAGCGTGCCATGCATCATATCTTCAAACCCTTCTTAGGGATGTTTATTGAATTCTATGTAGACGATTTAGTGGTTAAATCCAAACAACGTTCTAATCACTTGGCTGATTTGGAAGTCATATTACGCAAGCTTCGACAACATAATTTGAAGATGAACCCCTTAAAATGTGATTTTGGGGTAACCTCAGGGAACTTTCTCGGCTTTTTTGTACGCCATAGTGGTATTGAAGTCGATCCTGAGAAGACCAAGTCAATCCTTGGTATGTCACCTCCTCAAAATTTGAAATAATTAAGAGGACTTCAAGGACACTTAGCCTATATTTGACGTTTCATCGCCAATTTGGCAGGCATAAGTTTACCCTTCACCAAATTGATGAAGAAGGGAGTCACTTACCAGTGGACTGAAGAATATCAAGAAGCATTCGATATTCTCAAGAAATACCTCTTGAGTCCACCGATACTCATGCCACCTGTTGAAGGATGACCACTTACCCTCTACATGATAGCTCTAGAGAAATCATTGGGTGCCTTTCTTGCTCAAAAGAATGATGCTGGGAATGAAAATAGCCTCTACAATATCAGTCGAACTATGCTTGAAGCCGAAACCTGGTATTCAAGTATTGGAAAGTGCTGCCTTGCATTAATCTTTGCAGTTCAGAAGTTTAGACACTACCTGCAACATCACAAGGTCCAATTGGTATCTCATAATAACCCGCTCAAATTCACACTTAGTGGTCCAATGCTTACAGGACGTCTAACAAGGTGGACAGTTATTTTGGAGCAATTCGACATTCAGCATGTGTCTCAAAAGGTGATAAAGGGCCAAGATCTGGCTAATTTCTTGGCTGAACACCCTTTAGTGAAAGAAACATCTTCAGATATTGAACTCCTTTTTGAGGAAGTCTTCTCTAATCAAGAAATTCCTCAAGCATGGGAAATGTATTTTGATGGTGATTCCAGAAGTCCAACAAGGAGGAAAATGGAAAATCCTAAATTCAACAAAGATGGATTAGGAATTGTGCTCATTTCTCCAGAAAAGGAAGTGTTACCTTATTCATCCTTATTGTGGGAAGGTGGAACCAATAATAAAGCAGAATACTATGCTCTCATCGCAGGATTGGAATTAGTGCTTCAAGCACAAGTGAATCACTTAAAGGTGAAAGGTGATTCGGACCTGGTAATCAAACAAGTCAATGGGGATTATGCCATCAGAAAAGAAGAACTAATCCCTTTGTATGATTACGTCAGAGAGTTATTGGTGGAATTCCCTTCGGAACCACCATTTTCTTATGTCCCAAGATCACAAAATGCTCAAGCTGATGCACTGGCTAATATAGTCACAGATCTGGAAGATCCAAATCGGGACGAGACAACCATCAGTATTCCCACCATCATGCAATTTCACCTTATGTTCGAATCAGAACAGAGGAAATTAATGAAATTAGTCCCATTCCTAAACCGTATGGTCATACTACAGGATGGATGTCACATATTAGAGAATTCCTTCAAAATGGAACACTTCCATCTGATAGAGCCGAGAAAAAACAAATCTGGTGACGTGTGGTCAATTTTACTCTTTATGATAGCCCAGATCACCTAGAGAAAATTCTCTACAAACTTGGTTTTGATGGAGTTCTCTTCAGATGCATTGATGGTTAAGAGATAATGGCTATCATGAAAGAAGTGCATGCAGGAGTCTGTGGTGCCCACCAGTCTGGACATAGACTGTCTGATCAGATTCGAAGGCTAGGAAACTTTTGGCCTTTAATGATACAAGATTGTGTTGATTTCACAAAGAAGTGTCATTCATGTGATGTACATGCCAACTTCATTCATCAACCTCCAGAGTTGCTTCATACAGCTAAATAATCATGGCCATTTGCCACATGGGGAATGGATGTGGTGGGGCCTTACCCTTCGGCTACGACCAAGAAGTTTAAGTACATTCTTACTGCAACTAACTTCTTTTCCAAATGGGTAGAGGAAATACCTCTCAAGGAAGTCAGTTCTAAATGAATTTTTAGCTTCATCAAGTCTAACATCATTTACAGATTTGGTGTCCCTCATATCATATTGACAGTCAATGGCACCAACTTCTATTCATCTAAGGTGAAGAAATTGTATCAAGAATACAACATCAAATCCAACCATTCATCTCGATATCATGAAGCGACCAATATCTAGATAGAAGCTTTCGACAAGAATCTGTCAAATATACTGCAAAAGATGGTGGTTAAAGATAATAAATCATAGCCTGATAAACTCTTTCATGCTTTATGGGCTTATCTGACTACCACCCACACTACAACTCGATCATCTCCATATTCATTGGTATATGGAACGGGAGCAGTCTTTCCAATTGAAGTTCAACTACCCTCACTCAGAGATTCCATTTGTGATCAATCATCTACAGATGAACAATCACAAAAGTGATTGAATAAATTGGAACGATTAGATGAGAAAATGGTGTGCACTTTTCACCACTTGGATGTCTATCAGAATCGAATAGCATGAGCTTTTAACAAAAATGTCTATCTTCGTTCATTCACTCCAGGAGAATTGGTATTTTTTATCAGGACTCCAATGATACGAGGAAAGAAACCTCCCAAGCTTGATCCAAAATGGGAAGGAACTTACTCAATACATAGGGTTTACTCCAATGGAGCTTATTCATTAATCTCGATGGATGGAGAACTCATCACTACTCCAAGCAATGCCAGATTTTTGTAGAAGTATTTTGTATAAACACAAAATATATCATCCGTGGTCCAGTATGACCTTAAACTGCACCTTGGTCCAGTATGAACTTAAACTACACCTTGGTCCAGTACGACCTTAAACTGCACCTTGGTCCAGTATGACCTCAAACTGCACCTTGGTCCGGTATGACCTTAAACTGCACCTTGGTCTCGTATGACCTTAAACTGCACCTTGGTCCGGTATGACCTTAAACTGCACCTTGGTCCGGTATGACCATAAAATTCACCTTGGTCCGGTATGACCATAAACTGCACCTTGGTCCCGTATGACCTTAAACTGCACCTTGGTCCCGTATGACCTTAAACTGCACCACAATCCAGCAAGACGTTAAACTGCATTATCAATGGTCCATGCATATGACCCTAAACTATTTTCACATAAGTCCAACATGACGTTAAACTGTTTCCCCTTCATCGTCCTTTCTATATGACGTTAAACTATACAGCAACGATCCATACATATGACATTAAACTATTTGTATTCTTTTCATCTCACATGATGTTAAACTGTGACACCCTAACTACATGATGCTAAACTGTACAGAAGTCCCTTACGTCCATCATGAAATTAAACTGCACCATCCACGGTCCATGCATATGACCTTAAACTATTCTCACTTTCATCCAACATGACGCTAAACTGTATCGTCCCTTTTTTCTTCCAACGTGATGTTAAACTGTGAAGAATGTCCCCAATACGTCCAACATGTCGTTAAATGGTGTACTCTTTTGTCCTTAGTGCATGACATTAAACTGCACAGTCGTCTTTTTGTCCAACATGACGTTAAACTATATTGTCTCCATCATCCTAACTACTTGATACTAAACTGTATAGAAAGTCCTTTGATATGTCCTACATGACATTAAACTGTACATTGTCCCTGCTACATGACACTAAACTATGCAGCACCAATAGTCCTAACTGCAAGACTTTAAACTTAATTGTCCCTTTATATGTCCTATAGGACATTAAACTATGCATCGTTAAGGTTGTTGTTACCTCTTGTTTCTCACACAGAGTATGACTCAAATGATCTTAGAGAAAACCTCAACCATAACACTCTCTCTGGGCTACTAACCATGTGTATGTCCCAACAACATCATTTTTTTGGTCTTTGTCCCCAAGAACAACTTGATCATTAATTCATTTTTAATTAAACTATGCGGACTTTGATCCTTTCCTTCCAGGTTGGGTACTTAGGCAATCTCCCGAGAATCAAGCCCAAAACCAATCTCTTCACACCGATTCACCTCCATCTCGTATGGTGTTGATTTGTGAAACCACCTCCAGAATCAATATCTTTACATTGGTTCAACTTCGTCCTTGCTATATGACGTTAAAATGTACAACATTTTTTGTCCGGTATGACAATAAAATACAACATTCTTTTACACCCTCACCTGGGAGGGAATCATTATTTACATTGATTTTTCAATCATGTTTCATTTCAAAGACTACGTGCATACATGGAAATGCCCAAACCCTTTATCTTAGGTTAAACCATCATTGTGCTAAAGTCCCCTTTCACCCTTTACGTGTACGAACCAAATTTGTACTGAGGTTATTTCTAGAACTACGTGGGCTTGATTCCCATCCTTATGGGATACATAGGAATGTTCGAGTGTCCCTCGAATCCAGCCCCAAGTCTTTGGGGCCTAACCCCAAATTCCACTTCCAGTCCCTTGGCTGAAAAGTCCCCATGAAAACACACACTGTGTATTTCTTACAATGGTCTAAGCTCTATGACACTAAACTAAGATCTCTAATCCTTTGGTCCCACACAAAGTTAAACTGTAGTTTAAGAACTATGTATGGCTTGATTCCCATCTTTATGGGATACGTAGTGAAGTACAACATTTCAATTCAGGACCCAGCCACAACATGATTATGGTTAGTACAGATTTATGTATCTCTGCTTACATTGGACAATACCCATCTTTATGTGTCATAATCCTAACCGTAAATATTTTCAGATCTTCATAACCCTTTTCAGGACTTCTAGTCACAAAAATTTCAAACTTCTAAGAAATATTTTTCCTGACTATACAGTATGTTCCCTAAGGAGGCCTTTCATAAACAGTCTCCATAACAGATTTGTCAGCCAAAAGATGCTATTATTGGACTATGCAGCCAATGCCCTTAGGTGGCCCTGCATAATTCAACCCCCTAACGGGTTTGTTGGATACTGGTAACTTCATTCTAGGGAAGCAAGCCTCTTTTGTCTTTATTTGTCTTAAATGAAAATATGTATTGATCCAAAAAAATAGTCATCCTTAACATATATTTCCCATATCCTTTTTCATGATATGAAAGTATTCAAGTCTATGGTTTATATTCTCCTTCCCTACGTTTGGGTCAGAACTTCGTAGGAGTGATATCCATCCAGTTCTTCGATAATATTGTTTGGAAATATCGTCTCCACATTCATGTACCCATTTCCATACAACAAACTCTATACTTTGGAAAATTTGAATCTCTATAAACTTTCACTGGCTTTTAACACTAGGAAAGTAAATTTTTTAGAGTTCTTTTACCTGACTATGCAGCATGTGCCCTTATGTGGCCTTGCATAAGTAGTCTACATAACGGACCTATCAGCCAAAAGATGCTATTTATTTGACTATGCACCCAATGCCCTTAGGTGACCTTGCATAATTCAACCCCCTAACAGGTTTGTTAAATAATGGTAGCTTCATTCTTGGGAATTACTTCTTCTAATACCTTTTAGATCTTTTTCACATCATTCCTCGGATTCAAATATTCTTAAGTCATAGTTTAAATATTTTCCCTCATACATTAGTATGGTAATATGTTTTCAGATGAATTGTCAAAGAAATGAATCAATTTTAATGCATTTCGGTGAAAGCAATTTCAAACTTAAACATTAGCCTTTTTATGTCTAACGTGCATGACTTTAAACTACCCACAAAAGACAAAGTAACTCTGAATAAAAGTCAAGTTCCAGCTCACTAAACAAATATTTTGTATGATTTTGGTAATATTGAGCAATTAAAATGTTCAAAGTTTGTAGGGTTATTTACATTAATCCTAGTAAAAATCAAACTATGCTTACTAGGACCATTGGATTAGGTAAAATTTAAAGTAGGTAGTAGGAAAATATTTGCACAAGTGATTGAATATGAAAGAATTCTTTCCATTTGATGCACAAGAATTAGAGGGACATCCACAGACTGTAGTCCCTTCTCTTTTTCAAGAAATTACAAAATACTATCAACAAAAGTCTTCAATTGATGAACCGCATCCCGAGGTTCATTAGAAGCTACTTGAAGCTCATTCACTCGACCAACGTCACTCTTTTCACCCTGATGGAGTGCTTTCTTGGCATCCGCAATGGTCTTCATACCATTCATTTGAACTCCCTCCAGTGAATTATTGAGTTGGTCAAGTTCCCCAATAATAGCATTTAACTGTTGCTGAAGGTGCATCTTCTGGATGACTTTTTCTTTGATCTTATGCTTCAGCTCCTTCATCCTGGCAGCATAGTTAGACTCAGCTCAGGATACTGCAGCCTCAAATTCGCCGATGTTGACTGACAGTTTCACCCTGGTAAGATCTTCATGATACATTTTCTCCTGCTCCCTCCTGAAGATGACTTGTTTCACCGCGGTATGGATCTCTTGGTATCCAAAACTGCCAAGTCCTAGCATGATAAACTGGGACGATAATCGAGGGATCTTCAATGATAGCTCTTCTAATGGCACATCAGATATGATTTTCCATATGTTGTTCCATGCCTTGCATCGTGAGAAGCTGATCACCTTAAGCACCTCTGGGTCTGATTCAATATCATCATCATAGGGGGGCATGTAATCTGGGATTAATGCACTTAAGGAAGTGCCCTGTTCTGCTCCTTCCTCCCGGATCTGTGCTTATTTGCTTTCAATTCTCATTGGGGCAGAGGCTGGGGCCTCACCTCTAGATCTAGCCACTGCAGTTTATGGCCCTGCATAACTAATTTAAAGCTTTGGTTAGTTTCGAAGGATAACAAAAGAATCGATTGTCTTGCAAATTAAGTACATTCACAAATATTGTTATCCCTTACCCAATGATAGATCAACAACCTTAAAAGACTCCTCCCTATCTTTAAAAGTCTCAACAGGATCTTTAAGATGGGTCTCAAGAGGGTTTACTAGGTTTAGCTCTACTTGGGATAATGTTTCTGCAATGGTAGGGTTGACATCAATGTCTACACCCTCTTCTGGCATTGGCAGTTCAGCAGCTTCTATGGATGGAACATCATATTATTTTCAGTCATGATTAGAATTGTAATTTATAAAAAAAATTACTGGGCGAAGGATAACACTCACGCCCAAGGGCTTCTAAGTCACCTGATAACATAGCAAGATCATAAAATTTTTCGAAAGACATGCCACGATTCATCATTTCATCCAATGATATTTCAGAATCCTGGTTAGTCTCACCAGTAGGAGCATTGGATGTGTCTTCTTGGCGACTTATGTCCTGCGACCCCTGACCCTGGAAAGCATCTTCATATAAAATCGTGGCATCAGTTGCAATAGCCACCAGAAGATCTAATGCGGGAGTTGAACTTGAAGGGTCACAGAATGGAAGTCAGTCGATGTTTCGTTCAACATTTTTTATGAAGCATTGTTAACTTACCTGAAACAGGTTCTTCTCTTCTTGCAACAACAGCAGAAGGGATACTGGGAACAGATACTGGCTCTTCTTCAGGAGCATCCAAGTCAGCTTGAATCTGTGATTATTCCATAGCACCCAACATGGTCCTTGAGGGAGGATCAGTCCTTTCCCTCAGGGGGAAATTGAAGAAGCCCCTACAATCCCTAGAAATTTGAACAACCTTTTCATGGGTATAGACTGATGATTATCCGAGGGACTTACCGCTGCTAATGAAGTGTTTAGCTGTGGACTTCCTCCTTCGCTACATTTGCTTCATTGGTTTTTTGGGAGTATCAACAATCTCCCTTATTGACACTTGAATTGGCGAATGGAAGGCCGTTTCCAGCTTCTCATTAATGGTCTTCTGGCCTAGAGATATTTCTCTTGGTTCACGAGAAGATTCAGCAGCAACCCTGATGGCAGTACCACCAGGGCTATACTGTGGCGAAGGGCCATCAGTAGTTCCTTTCTTTGCAAGCTTCAAGATGAAGAAAATAACTTCCTAAAGTAACAAATCTTCTACTGGAATCAAGTTGAAAATTAAATAAGGAACGAAAATTTACATCTTCCGGATCCATGTGATCTTGCCACTCCACATCAGTCCCCTCAGCGGTGCCACGATGAATCAATTCCTTCACCCTACTGTTAACAGGAACAGACTCATCAGTAGCGTATATGATCATTTCCAGCTCTCTGATGTAAGCCTGTACTTCATTGGGGTTGTCCTCGTATTGGATATTTCTAGAATCCAGAAGATTCCCTATTCCAGGAAGTTGTAGGCCCTCAAACAAATCCAGCCAGGCGGTCTCAATACCACAGTATAAACCCTGCCATAACTGGACATCCTCTGGTCTTAGATATGAAGGCTACGAGGAAAGTCCTACAATATTTGACTTCCATTTCTTCCCAGCTCCTGAAACTACAAATAGAGAATAAGAAAATAAGACTTATTGCTTTATAAAGTAGCAGTGATTAAATTACCACAATGAAGTAACTCACCAAGAGTTGATGGAGCGTGTCTTTTAATTCTGGCCAGAGGATTATATCAGGAATGAAACCGCTTTCCCACTAGTTGTGCCTCATCATCCCCATCATGGGAATCCGGTGAATTAGTTCTAGAGGAGGAATCTGCAGAATCAGCTTCAGGTGGGGAAGCATCACCTTCATGAGGAAGGGTTTCTTTCTCTACACTCCTCTTCCATTTCCACACTTGATAAACTGGGTGATTCAGCACCCCTTTGGGGTATGATGCTATCCAGTGTTCGGCATAATATGTAGTCAAATTATGTGATGCTTTTTCAACTGGTAGATCAAATACTGCCCCAGTCTTCTCCCTTGACGTCAGCAACCATAGTTGCTGAGCATCCATTGGGTGTTTCTCTAACCTGAAATGTACTAGAGGAGATACAAAAATCTGTTGTAGACATTTGAATTGACGTGAAAATCTATATGGAGCATAGGCCTCACATATAATTTCTCTATCAATCATGGAAACTAGAACACCATACCTGCAAGCTAGCATGTATGCCCCCAAATCCAAGTGGGTTGTTCCATCATCAACAAACCGTCCAGTTGGTGGATTTCCATTGGGGAAAAAGTTGAATTCCTTAAACATACTCAGCTTCTCTTTCATGTCATAGGCATTAACATCTAATGAAGAAACTCTAGAGAATGTGCACTGACGGCCTGAGAGATCTTCCTGGAATTTGTAATCCATTCTGTACATTGTAAGTCCGGAAGTGAGTGGCGATCCATCCCCATAAAACATGGAATGGTCCCACTATTCTAAAAGGATATTTCTCGATGAAGACATGAAGTAAACTCCTATGGATCTTTGTTAAAATGGGGGTAGCTAACCCAACCATTTTTCCCTCAGCCAACTTTGCCGCAATGACGAAGGTCCCTGGACTGACACCTCCCTTTGAATCCCTGACTGGAAAGAGATAAATACTGAGCCACATTGCCACGAATCCCACTAGATGAGTCTTCTTTTGGATCCTTTGATTCACCTCATATCCCCACCTCTTGAACTCTCCTAGTTCTAGAGTTGGCCAGAATGTTCCAAGAGCGCCCCTCTTCTCAGGTTTTGGGCAGGTGGTAGGACGTTTGGGCCTCTTATCCTTGGATTTCTTTTTCTTGGATCCTTTTTCTTTTGGATCCTTCTCCTTTGGCTCCCTCTCTTTCTTCTCAATAAGAGATATATTCATCCATTCCTCCGGATTAATATCCTTTCTAGAATGAGTTAATGAGGTATATGATATTTTGGGATTGTGTAAGATCTTAAATAATTATCGAGCTAAAGTAGGAGTCTTCTCTGAATCATTCCAAGTCACCTTGGGTGGAATGAAGTCAGCATACATGTCACCCAAAATTGGATCCCCTGAGATCTGGTGGACATCCCACAGACTGATTCCTACTTCTGCATGAGTCAGATGGAAAGAATTAGTTGCTGGACTCCAGTGGCTGAGTATCTCCAGCACGACGTTATCATGTCTGTAAACATATGTTTTCCCAACCCATACAGCTTCGTATATCACCACTCCTTTCAAATCACCGACAAACTCTGCACAGGTTTATCGCACCCAGTATGCGCATATCCAAGTTGGCTTCACGCCTCCCCCAAGACGGAAGTCCCAAATTTTCTTCCATCCTTTGGATTGATCCATATGAGCATTTCGAAAGATTGAAGGATGACAATGTGGTTGCAGATCAGGCGTATGAGGTTTCAGATCTGGCGTACAAGGGCTATGATGCATCATGTGGGCCTTTTCCATGGTTCCAGCATTTAGAAATACTACTCCACCTGAGATATTTTCTGAAGCAATGTTGGTATAATTCTAAAACCACGAAAATGGGAGATAGATCTTTGATTCTGGAATAATAACTTCTTGTAGATGACCGTAGTCATACAAAGGAAAATAAATTCTTTGGGGGAAGTCATAATGATATTTCTTTAGATACTTAGCCAAATCTGGAAGAGTGCTACTTTTTATGGTATAATAATCATGGCCAGTGATGTTCATCATATCATCAATCCACTTGCTAGCCGGTTCATCAGCTATTCCGGTTCGAAGAGCCATTGATTCTTCACAAAAGTTGAGTAAATTAACTTTTAAGTAAGTTAATTTTTCATAAAATTTGTGAAGGAATTTCAGAAATAAATGTCCAAGGAATTAAGGCGAACAATTCTAAACTTGGTGCACAAGTATGGATGCGTCGCGCAAGTGTGGATGTGCCGCGCAAGTTTCTGTCGTGCAAGTATCACCGCACAAGTCCTATTACCTTGACAGCAGTGCGACAGTGAAGAAACAGCGGAAAATGTGAGACTTGCACAGTGAAGGTGACCTGCATGGAAAGAGCTCAAGAATTCAGAAATCAGATGCTATGCGCGGCAAAGGACATCGTATTTATAGGCCAGGCCTCACCCTTGTGCGCTCTAGCCCTGCGCGACTCACACTTGCGTGCCGCCCTCTACGCCATCAACACTCGCGCGCCGCTTTTCCTTTGGTTTTCTTCTTTTCCTCAGAGTCACATCCCCATTTCTTTTGGATCCAACTCTGAGGGGGGAATTTTGTTGACGCTCCTTTTTCCTCACATTGTCTAAAAAAATGGAAAGGGAAATGACTTAGCACAAATTGATGCATCCTTTGAAGAAAACATCAAAAATCGACAAAGGAATGAACAAGGCTTCAAAAGCATAGGGGTCGCACAAGATTCATCACTGTCATGCAAGTATACTTGCGCACCCCCTAATGGTCGCGCACATGACTTGCGCACCCTAAAGGATAGCATCCCAGGGTCTTCTCCAGCCTATAAATAGACCATGTGGGCCCCCATGGGGGGAGGGAATTTTTTCAGAAACTCAGGTTTTAGCTCCTGACGCCCTATTCTCTTCTCAAAGCTTCCAAAACACTTCTATGGTAATTTCTTACCTAGAACGGAAGATCTAAAGAGGGGGAGGAAGGCTTAAGTGTTGAAACTCATCAACACATGCGCGCCTGATTGGCCAGCCCTTAAGGGAAATGGACACACTTGCGCGCTGCCTAACTCCTTCAATAGAACTTGTGCGCCACTCTTATGGAAGAACCTCAAGATGATTCTAAAGGCTTTAACCAAGATTCTCTCAAGTATTACCCATCTGGTTATCCGTCGCGCAAGTACCCATGTGTCGCGCAGGTATACCTGCGAGACCAGGACTTGCGCGCCCTTGCAGTACCTGCGCGCCTACCAGGACTTGCGCGCCCCTGCCTTTTTGGGTGGCCTTCTTGCCCATTTCACCCCTCTTATGCCATTCCACCTCTCCTATTCAATATTTAGTCTTCAGGACACTCTTCAAAGCCATTTATGGCATGCTTTCTTGATTTTAATTCCTCATCTAAAGGGAATTCTATGGAATATCTCTGAAAACCTAGTGATTTACACATCTTTATCTCACTAAAGATTGAGATTTCATTCATTCAGCCTCATCCTTTAAGATGAGAGAACTCATTAACCTAGGCCTCCTTTCCAGGAGTAAATCCCAAGTCCTCATTATTTTGGGCCTCTTTTTCACGAGTAATCCCCAATCTCAAATATGGACATCCTCCTTAAGAATAAGCCCCAGTCATAATTCTCAAACATGGGACTCCTTTTCAGGAGTAAGTCCCAAGTCCTCATTAACCTGGGCCTCATTTTCATAAGTAAGCCCTAGTCTCAAATATGGGAATCCTCCTTAGGAGTAAGCCCCAACCAAAATTTCCCTAAATATGGGCCTCCTTTTCAAGACTAATCCCCAGTCCCCTAATTTGGGAATCCTTTTCAAGAGTAAGCCCCAACCATAATTCTCTTAACCTGGGCCTCCTTTTCCGGAGTAATCCCCAGTCTCAAATATAGGCATCCACATCAGGAGTAAGCTCCAAGTCCCTTAATTTTTCAAGTCCCTTAAACTGGGCCACCTTTTCAGGAGAAAACCCCAGTCTTAATTTCTCTTAACTAGTCCTAATTTACCTTTGATCTGGGATTACTTCTCAAAAGTAAAACCCAATCATAAGTCCTCTCCTAATTTGGGCCTCCTTTTCCGGAGTAATCCCAATGTTAGAGTATTCAAATCTCCATGAAGCACATATACCTTTATGAACCCTATTCCTGGATTTCTTCCTCGAAGTAAATCTTAATCTTCATTTATCTGGGTAGTCATATATACATAAGTCCCACATTATTTCTTTTGATTGCATCTTTCATGGCACAATTGTCCGATTTTTACCAATACCTCTTGTTTCTCACACCGAGCATGCCTCACGTGAGATTAGAGTGTAGAAGTAATTATGAAATCTTTCTTTGAGCCATCAACCATAAACATCATACTCCCTTACTCGAACTACGTGGGTTCTGATTCCTTTTCTTTACAAAGGATATGTAGGTAGCCCATCTGCGGGTTCGATCCCAACTCTGAAATAATCCATGTCCTTCTAAAAGACAATAAACATCAAGTGCCCCACTGAGTGGATTTAAAACCAGCATGGTCATCATAATGACCAAGATACATCTATATAAATGTGTCGAAGGATACCATTGACCATGAATCTCTAATAAATACAGATGATTCTCTATCGATGAAGAACCTATAACACATATAAAAGATTCTCTAAATTTCCTGCATATTTAATCATTGATTTTCAGATCTGAAGGAAAGCCCATTTTATACTTGGTAATGTATTAAGGATTCATGATCATAACTTAAATATATAAAGAGAGTCTCGGAGTAGACAATAATTCCCCTCAAAAAGGTGTGATGAGTCCGACCTCCCATCCACTCGACCAATGCAAATTCCTAAGCCTCATCAGTCCACAAACTAATGAGCGCCTACCTTTGGAAAGTAGGCCCAAATGGATGTGGAATAATTGGATGTTTCTGGTTCTACAAACAAACTTGTTAGAAAGCGATTGGAATGTTTGAACCTTTAGTCAAGGAGGTCATCCCCAAATTCCGTGGGAAACAGATATACATTGTGATGCTCTTCCATTTCCATATTGTTATGGTAAATGGTTACATATTCCCCATAGATTTTTGACGTTTGACTATAACTTACCGGTAGACCAATCATCAAAATATATACTCTATAGTTTCCCTCATCATGGTTTCCCCCCAAAAAAATTTGATGAGGTCATTTTTACATCTTTATTCTTTTTGGGTAGATTGAGAATAATGATTTTTTTGAATCATTTAATATTCCATTCTTCAGTTATAGAAAGGACGAGAAACATATTTATGATCCATGTTGTATAAAAAAATATTTATCATGGTTGAACTCCAATTTTTTCCACCAAATTTCATAGCACCATATTATCTTTCTATGCCTGATTGATCTTCACATAGATTGGTTATTAAGAAACTATTTAGACAATATAATATTTTATCCATTCTTATATGAATTCCACATCCATCCTTTACATATCCCTTAATATTAGTTCTCTTTAAATCTTTATTATGGATAAGGAAGTATGCTATTTCCTAGTTAGAGAATCATACACCTTCTTTAACTTTCGTATATGGTACTTTATTAGCCAATCATAATCCTTGATTAACTCCAACTATCTCCTTTGACACATTTTCAACACATTTTGGGTGAGTATGTATTTTAAGCTCTTACTATCAATATATATATCATAATTTTTTTTAAATTGATATTATGACTCTAAATATTTAATAAAATATTATCAATGATAAATATATATCAGGAATAGAGTAATTTGTATCAAGGGTTTATAACTGATGTAAAAAATAAGTCATGACCTTGTGATTTTCTATAAGGAAAAAACCAAGCATTTCTTTGATGCATCACAATATTTCACAAACCCTTATGTACAATAGTATAGTGTAAGTAAAAATAAAATAAAATAAAATCTTCTTAATCTCATTAAACCTATCTTATAGTTATATAATATATAGAAACATTATTCCCTTCTGAGTTAATAATGTTAATATATTTGAAAATCAAGATAAATTTCTATCAAAAAAAAGATAGAATCCATCAAATCTAAGAAAACTATGGATATAAATTACAAATAATGGTCTAAGAATTATTAAGGAATCTATATTATTGAATGATCCATAGAAATACCCTAACTTATTTCTATATAGCATAATAAGAATACACATTATAGCCAAAAATCACAATTTATGAATTTGGAAAAAAATTATTCATTATTATGGTCTTTAGTACTACACTAAAATTCTCTTCAAATTTAACCTTGATCATGGAATATGTGGGAATAAAATCATTGAAGACTACTAAAAAATTATCTAGGAAATATATAAACTGTAATATCCCATGATTTTAAAAGAAAATACATTTTTTGATGGTTTATAAGATAAACAACAACAAGCATAAATGAATTGAGAAATATTATTATTTAAATGGGACCATTATAACCTAGCCATTAAATTGACTTTAATGAAAAATATTAATGGAATTTTGAAATATATATAATGTTTAAACTCATTGATAATTAATTAATTAATTCTTTTTAAATTAGTACTATATTCTTATTAAAGTTTTTTGTTCATCAAAGACATATTTTCTTCAAAAATGATTTTTATTATTTTTTATGAAAAATAATATAATTAATTTCTAGATCTTTTAGAAAAAGTATTTAATAAAATAAAATTCATTTTTAAATCATAATATTCAAATTTTCATATGTTAAAATGTTGATAATTTTTTAAAAAGACTGATTTGTTTAATAAATAGTGAAATATACAGGTTTTTATTAGAAATGATATTTTTAAGTATTTACATGGTGAAATAAAGTTTTTAGATTAGTTTTAAATTTAAATTAGTTAATTTTAATTTTAATTAACGCAATTATGGTTTCTAAATGGATTTTATACTTGAATTTGGATTGAAAATAGTTTAAATTTAAAAATCCTTTTTCTAAAAAACTATTTTTCATTACGTTTTTCTGATTTATTTTAAAATTAATTTATAAATTTTTTTATGTTTTTAATTTTTAAAAATGGATGAAATATTCATAATTAGGGAATTAAATAAATTTGTTCCATTTTTTGCAATATGAATAATAACCCTGATAAATGTTTCATTACCATGGATAAGGGTAAATCAGGTAATTATGGGTAATAATACTACGATAAGCACTATAAAATTTCCATAACACTTTAAAAACATTTTTTGGATAAATGAAATTCTTCACTTAACACCTTAGGTTTTAAATTGAGTAATTAAATAGATACTTATTTCTATAAAATAACATATATATTTTTAAAATCAATGAAAGTGAGAAAATGACATACTCATTATTTTGAATAAGTATAATATTTTTAATATGGAGTCATACAATAGTTATTCTTGTCTATAAATATAATTTAGAAATATAAAACACTTATTTATGTCATGGTAACTTATTTATGAATTTTATGAATGAAAAAATCAACTTAAATTCTCACCCATTGTTGATGTAGTAATAATTTTGTTAATGAAAATATCAAATCAATGTTATTAATGATATTAAAATAAAACTAATTTGATTTATTTAATTTGATAGAAAAATATTCTAGAAGATAATGACGTTTTAGGGATATAATAAAATATTTGTTTCAAAGTCATCTTATTGTCTTGATATTTTTAAAATTCAAAGTAATTAATAGTGTCAAAAAGTGACATTAATGATGTTTTAAAATAAATAATATCTTTATAAACGATATAAATATCCTAAAAATATTATATTTAGAAAAATGAATAGGATCATGTTAAATATTCCATCCATGATTCATTTATGGTTCATTTGGAATTTCATAGTAACACCATGAACCATCAAAGATTCAAAATCCATGTTGTAACGATAAGTGTTAAAGAGATTAAATAATGGTTAAAACCAAAAGATAATGTATAACCATGAACTAAAATTGTCTATGAAAATAAATAAATTAATAATATTTTACACTTATCAAATTATTTTTTAATTTGAGGATTCAATTAGAAGATTTTATAAAAAAATGAATTATATATTATTTAAATCAAAGATAGTTTCAAAATGTCACTCTCTTTGTATTTAATATCTTTTATGTGTCCACAGAGGGAAAAATGAATATATGAATGAGAAAAAATATCTAATTTGATACTAATGTAATTATTTTAATTATATATATTTATTTATAACATTTAGAAATTATATAACTACCTTTAATGCTTGTGAAATGCTAATACAATATTAATATAATTAAGGGAAAAATAAAATAACTTAATTGGAATATTTTAATTTTTGTGTAATTTCAATGATTTATTCTGTGAAATGAATTTTATAGATGAATATAAAATATTATTTAGTTTTTAAAGCATTATATTATAATTTTACCTCTCTCTAGATGTATTTGAGGTCAATGTAAATGAATAGTGTCAAAATTGACATTAATGACAATATATCAAAATAATAATTTATTAAATTACATAGAAATCATTAATATTTTTAAAAAATAAAAATTGATTATTATAAGGTCTAGATATAATAAATTAACCATTTATGGAAAATTTACACCATATAAGTAAAAATTACAGTCTTTTAATACTAAAACAATTTTTTACCATAGTTAAAAAAATGGGTTAACTAAGGGTTAAACAAAATGATAATGTTTAAATAATAATTTTTTTTATAAAATATATTTTTTATTATATTAAAACATTATCTTATCATATCTTCTAATACATATCCATTTTGGAAATCTGGATTGAAAATTAAATTATAAAAAATTAATATTTTTTCAAATTCCATAATAGCCCATCACCTCCGTTGTAAAAGGGGACCTCCTCCCTCAATTCTATAAATCACATACAGATTTCCAACTCATACATACCCTTTTAATTTTTCTCAAAAACATATATATCTATATATTATAGGTTATTTTATTCTCAAAATACTATCACTAGATTTTTTTAGAAGAGATCCAAAGGAGGCATTTCGAAGAAGAGGTAATCGCCCTTATCGATAACTTTATTTTTCTACTATGTATTACCTCTTATAAATAAATAATTTTTATCATAAAAAATAAATTAAGTATAATAAATATGGTGAAATTTTATAATTATAATTAAAAAATCATTATACACCATCTTTTTCATCAAACTAGAAATGAAAGTATCTCTTGTGCGTACGTACGATATATCGTCTCCACGTAGCGAAACAATTCAATTTTCGTCAGCCTATTTTATGGCTAGGTATTATTATTATTTTAATGAAAATATATTATATATATGTTATAATAATAAATATTCAAATATTAATTATTATTTACCTCTCTTTATTTTTATTAATCGAAAAATGAACACAGTTTTCATTCGTACATATGGCACACCCTAACCATGAACGTTGTAATTCATTTTTCTGTTTCTAATTTCTATGAATGAATTTAAATATGAATATAATTATTATATATATTATTTTTATACCATTATTAAAAATATTTAAATTATGATATCATGCTCAACTACCATATCTACCAAACCAAAAAAATCATGGAAGAAAAAGCAGTTATCACCCAGAAGAGTGATTTTAATAACAAATTATTAATAAACATGTGATAACATTTTATAAATAAAAAATAAAAGGTATGATAAATATATGGATATAAAATAAATGTATAATAAATACATATTTATTATAAATAAGGTTTCAATAAGAACAAAATATTTTGAAACATGAGGTAAGGATACTCTTAACTCAATACCAACTCATTTGGTAAAACTACCATTTCATTGATTATGTCATGCAAATATTATGTGTGAAATTAATTTTGATTGTGTTATGTTTTATTTAAAATATTTTATTTTTAATTTAATTTAATATACATAAAAAATTTATTTTATTAATTTTCACTTCAATTGAAATATATTTTTAAGGGTTTCAATTTTTTTCGCATGTTTATTTTGGTGACATGTCTATTATACCCTACTTTTTTCATTTTCGAGGTGTATATAATGAACATGAATGTATTTATGATAATTATCAAAAAAACATAATGGTATCTGCATATCCATATAATTTTCTTTCTATCATGGGGCATACGATTCAATTGATTAAATGCGGTAATTCTTAATTTCATAATTTCAGTATCATTTAGGATTTTTTATATTTTAGTATCTATTGGGAAATATTTCTATTCCATGTCCTTGTTTCCTAAATTTTTTTTCATAAATATTTTTATTTTTCTTCAAAAATTGTCTGAATTAAATTTTATACAAGTGTGAATTTTTACAAGATGGTTTGAAATAAATAATTTTGTCATTTTTTAAACTAGGATCTTTGTGACTTTTCAAGAAAAATTATGAAAGGAAGGTTTTTAACTTATATTGTAAATTTATTTTTTATACTTACAAGATTCATTAATGTATTAATTATTTTTTTATTATATTATAAGGGTATTTTCAAAGAAAATATTATCTTTTATAACTGTGTTTCAATAAAAAAAATATTTTTTCAAAATAAAAATGATATTTTACTCTATAATTATTTCAAGTGATATCTACAAAAAAAATTCTATCTAAATTAACATTATTTGAATTTAATTATAATTTAATGGGGATATTTTTCACAAATACTATCCTAATTCTTTTTATGGTTGATTTATGTATATGATGGAATGATATTTATGAATCCCTCTTCTTTTATATGGGTTTTGATATGGAGACTTTTTTATGAAACCAGTTTCTTTTCACAAGTTCTGATATGATAAATGATTTATGTTCTTATAGAATACATTATTATAGATTTCATTATGTGATGAGTAGGACCTATATATTCCTCCAATGAATTGAATAATGATTTATATCTCATGAGATAGATAGGACTGGTATGGGAGGTGAACCTGGTTTGGTAATATAGGACTGGAATGGGAAGTAACCCTAATTCTATAATATCGAGCTGGAAGAAAAAGTAAACTTAGTTCAGTAAGGGAGATTTTACAGTTTTATGGTCGTAGAAGTGATCCTTGTAAAATATGAAAATGGTTTTCTATAGTTATGAGTATGACACCATTTATTCACTTATATTATTGTTTCATGTATCATGTTATTTGATTATTATAGTACTAATTTCATATTAACATCCATATTCTTTCTATGAATAAATATTTTGATATTTTTTATACATGAACTCATTTTCTAATTTTATGTTTCTGATCATAGACACTTATTCTAATCATATGATTTACTAATATCGTAGTTTGATATCTTCTATTTGTACCCTTACTGGTTAGTTGATATCACACTTTTCTTATGTTTTGTTTTCCATGTTTGTGAGGAAAGATGACAAATGTGTTTCATATAGTAGGATTTTAAATGGATGATATTGATGGATCATTGTAAAATAAGAAATTATGGGTATATTGGGATATGGTGTTGATTTTTATGAACCAATTCTTAATGAAACAAAGCAGTTAAGTGTTTCCCCTAATTACCTAAAACTCTGAACCTAAAATTTACCGAGGTATTTAAGTGATTGAATATATGATTTTGATTTTTTATTTTTTCTTATAAAATATGGGTCAAATTTGTGAAATTATTTTCTTTAGCAGTGGATCAAGAATTTTTGATTCCAGGCAGTTAATTTTGTTATCAGAGCAGGGTTTAAATAACTTTTGAGATTCGGATTTTTAAATGTAAATTTAAATTAATATTAATAGATACCATCATAATCATCTAATAAATTATTTTTACAATCATAGAAACCCTTTTTAGGTTTGATGTTGTGAAATATTAAGGTGACTAATGATATTTTTTGTGAAATTTATTTGTGAGATAATTATGGGTTATTAAATTTTGAGATGAAAAATAAAAGGTACGAGATAAACTTTGAGGTCAAAAAATTTTATCAATGTTGAATATTTTAATGATGTTTTTGAGGTTGTTTATCACATTTCTTTAATTTTATAATTATTATATTAATTTAGTTTTAGAAAAAGGACAACCCATAGAGTGGGTGAAAACCAGTCACGTTCGGAAAGGCCACGGGGATTGAACCCACAACCAAAGGGTGATAAGGGTGCATCACATACCACTAGAATACATAAGGTGTTCATAATTATGAAATTTTCATTTTAGCTAAAATAATTATGGACGAAGAATAAATTTAATTTGGGGAACATAAGTTTTATAATGAGTTTTAGATATTGATTTGTTGGTTAAGTGATTAATTTTATTTTGGAAGAAAATTTCTATTTTGGATTAAATTATATCATAATATGGGATTTTATTTCAAAAATAAATGTTTAATTTCCTTTTAGAGGCATATATTTCCTTATTATGGATTTATGGTGATTCGAGTATTTACGGAAATGGATAGAATATCTTGATGATTATTAGGGAAATTACATTATGGTATGATACATTAATAGTGATTGATGTTTTTTAGAGATAAATGTTAAAATTTATTTTGGGAGATGAAGGAATCAAATCCTTCTATAGTTTTGGGTTTCAATATTAGTCTTGAATAATTTTGATGAATTTTGAGAGTAGTTATTTATTTATATATGTTGAATTTTGGGTATTATTAATATAAGGGTTTATTATTGTCGGAAACATTTCTTATATTATACTTACCATTTTAGTTTTTACTAATTCCTAAAGAGAGGGAGTATATATAGTAATTATTTTTTGGATTTTCTGATTTGTAGAATACGATTTGGATTCTTTATCCCTGAAAATTCACCTTGAATACTCATTATTGTGGAAAAAGATGAGTTTGTGGTAAAAATTTATTAAAGGGTAATCATTATTTTTAATGTATGTATATTTCTATAATCTCTCACTCTAGGAAGTAAAATAGTTCCTCAAAGTTAGGAAAAACATTTTGGAACAAAAAACACAATACATTTACTTTTATTATTGAGGAATCAATAACAATTTAACCCATAAAAAATTTATGGTTTTGTAATGGTTAACTTTCTAATGAAGATGTTCATTGTCACTCTTCATCTGAAAATTATTGTTTTAAAATTATTCCATTTCAATATTTTCACATTCCAACAATGTTCTCCAAATCCAATCCCTAGTTTTGTGACAACCTTCACATTTTACTTCTCTTCTTTTTAAGATGTAGTCTTTTTTACCCTTTTTTTAATGTGGGATTTTAAAGAAGGTTTCTTGAAAAATAAACCCATGGTTACTGGAAAAAAGTTCAAATTTTGAGGGATAAATTTTTTAATGGAGGGATAATATAATTTCCCTATATTTTAAAACGAAATACTATGTTTGATGGTGTACAAGATACACAATAATTAGCTTAAATGAAGAGTTAAATATTACTATTTATATGTGAACATTGGAACCTAGTCATTAAATTGATGGAAATGAATATTATTAATGAAATTATGAAAGATATATAATGGCCATCCCAATTTATAATTTATTAGTTAATTAATTGTAAATATTTTTTTATTTTTTTGTAAATTTGTTTTATTAATCAAAAAAATATTTTTTAAATCAATTTTGAATTAATTTGTATTAAAAAATAAAATAATTAATTTATAATGATTTTATAAAATGTATTTGAAAAAATAAAATCAATTTTTTTATCATTTTATCAAAATATTTCTAAGGTAAAATTTCTATAATTTTATGAAATGTTTTATTTTCTTAACAAATAGTAAAAAATATTAGTTTTTATTTAAAAAATATTTTTTTAATTATTTACATGGTAAAATTAATTATTCGATTAGTTTTACCTTTTCATTAGTTCTTTTTTGTAAGGCTATTAACTAGTGGGGTTTAAATGTATTTTAATTTTTAATTTAGTATAAAATAATTTTAAATTTAAAAATCACTTTAAAATAATCATTTTTATTGCGTTTTTTCAATTTAATTTTAAATTAATGGCTGAAACTATGATGTATTGAATTTTGAAAAAAGGATTCAATATTTGGACTCAGGATTTACAAGTTAATTAAATATTTTCTTCTATTTTTGGGAAAGAGGAATTGCAACCTCGTTAAATATTTATTACAACCGTTAAGGATAAACTAAGTAATTATGGGTAATAATATAATGATAAGGAATATAAAATTCCACTAAAACGCACCAAAATTTTATTCGAAAAATTAAATTTTACCCTTAATGCATTAAGTTAATAATTGATTCATTTCATAGAAAATTGCCTATAAAAATGACATAAATATTTTCAAAATAAAGGAAAGTGAAAAACATTTACACACTTATATTGAAATATATATAATATTTTTAATATGGGGTTGAACAATGGTCATGTTCAACAATAAATATTATTTGGAAATATAAAAGTCTTTTATATATATTGTGTAATTTATTTATATTTTTTTGGATGGAATAATACCCTCTAATTATCACACAATATTGATGTAATAATTATTTTATTAATTGCACATAACAAATAAATGCTATTGAAGATGTTAAAATAAAAATAATTTGAGATAATTAATTTGATAAATTAATTTTAAATACTATCTTGAACTCATACGGATATAATTTAATATTATTTTGTTGTTATCTTGTTATATTAATATTTTTAAAAGTTAATCTAAAGAATCGTGATGAAAATGGACAATTATGATATTTCAGAATAAATAATATTTTAATAAATTATTAATAATTACAAGAAATCCAAAATTCAGAAAAAACTTTAGTATGAGGATAAAAATTTCATCGATGATTCATTTATTGGAATTTTTAAATATTATAGTAACTATATTAACCTTGGAAGTGTAAAAATCAATGTTGTCATAATAAGATCTAGAGGGATTAAATGAAGGTTATAACCAAAAGATAAGTTTATAACCATGAAATAAAATTCTCCAAGAAATTATTAAATTAATAAGAATAATCCATTATCACATTATTCATTAATTTTAGTTGTTTAATGTATAATTTTCAAGGAAAGTGACTTATATATTATTTAAATCATATATAGTTATAAGATGTGACTCTCTTTGTATTTAATATATTTTATGTGTACACATTGAATGAAAATGAATATGTGAACAAAAAAATTGTTAGATTTGATATATTTTTTTTATTATATAAATTTGTTTTAAATATTAATAATTATATAATTAACTTAAATATGGGTGAAATTGTAATACCATATTTATTTAATTAGCAGAAAAATAAAATAAATTAATTTAAAAATATTAACATTGGTATAATTTGAATGATTTAATGCATGGAATGAATTTTAGTGATTGATATAAAAAATTAAATATTATTAAAAATTTTATATTCTAATTTACCCTTTTTCTAGATGTACTTGAAGTCAATGTAATGAATAGTTACAAAATTGACATTAATGATAATTTATCAAAATAATTATTTATTAAACTATTTAAAAATTATAAAAATATTTTTAAAAACGAAAATCTATTATTATAAGGTCTAATATGCCATTAATTTTAAATTCATGGAAAATTTGGAGCATATTAGTAAAAATTATAATCTTTTAATATTAAAACAAATTTTCACTGTAGTTAAAATTAAAATGGGTTAACTAAGGATTATAAAAAATAATAAGATTTAAATTTATAACAAAACATGTCTAAAATATATTTTATGATGATATTACAACCTTATCATACCTTATCATATATTCCATGTCCATTTGGGGGTATTTGGATTGAAAATAAAAGTATTATAAATTAATCTTTTGATAAATTCTAGAAGTTCTCTTCGCTTCAATTATAAAAGGACACCTCCAACCTCAATTATTTACATAACATTGAGCATTATAGATAGACCATACCCAGAAAAATTATCTTGAAAACTTACCTACACAATTTATTTAGGTGATACTCTTCTCAAAATACCATCCCTAGAGCCCTTTATAGGACCACCGAAGGAGATGTTTCCAAGAAGTGGTAATCGTTATAACCGATCAATTAATTTTCCTACTCTTACATAACTTCTATAAATCTATGATTTTTATCATAAAATAATAAATTAGGTGTTCTAAAAGTGATAAAATTTTATAATTATTATTAAAACTCCATTATAAACCCTCTTTTTATTAAATAGTATGTGAGAGCATCTCTCGTGTGTATGTACAAATTACCATCTCCACGCAGTGATACAATTCATTTTTATACCCATATTTTATTGTTGGGTATTATTATGGGTTCAATGAACATATATGATATATATTACATTATAATAATTGTTTAAATATGGATTTTTCTTTTCTTTTCTCTCTTTCCATATATATAAAAAAGAAAACAACGTTCATTCGTATGTACGACCTAATGTATCCATGAATGGTGTAATTAATTTATCTATTTCTTCATTATATGAATGAATATTAATATTAATATAATTAATATATTTCATTTTTATACCACGATTAATCGTCTTTAAATTTTTAGACCAATTTCAATGAAAAAGACCACAAAACCAAAACAATATTGGAAAACAATGTAGTTATCACCCAGATCAATGATTTTAATTAAACAATATTAATAAACATCTGATAATTGTTTATAAATAAATAATATAAGGAAATATAAATACATGGTTATGTAATAAATATATAATAAGTCCATTTTTATTATAAAAGAGTTTTGAAACTTAACCTCAAAAGTCAAGACATGTGGTAAGTGAATTCTTAAGTCAACTTCCATTCATTGGGTTGAACTACCACTTAATTAATTATGTATTACCATGGTTATGTGTGAATTGGAATTTTATTATATTTTTTAGTATTTAAATTTTATTATTTGTATTTATAGTGAATTCACATAAACAATTCATTTTATTAATTCTCAATTCAATGATATTATATTTTAAGGGGTTTTATTTTTGTCTAACTTTTATTTATGTGACACAAGACTTATAAATTAAATGTTTATTACTTTGGTTTATATAATTCACATGACAGTATTTTATGAGTATTATCATAAAAACTATAGTATTTAAATATCCATCAAAGTCTCTTTTTTTCATGGGGTATAAAATTTGACTGATTACAAAGTGTTAGGAGTTAATTTAACAGTCTTATTACCATTCACTATTATTTATATATACCTATATATAAAGGAATATTTTCCTTCCATGAAATTTTTTCCAATATATATATTTTAAAATATTTTTAATTTTCTTCAACAATTTTTTAAAATCTTTTTTACACATGTGTGAATTTTAACTAAACAGTTTTGAAGGATTATTTTTGTGGGGTTTCAAATGAGGTCTGTTGTGACTTTTCCTAACAAAGTATGAAATGAATGTCTTTTAACTAATATGGAATGAATATACTTTTCCAATTTCATGAAGAATTAATGTCTTTAAGCCTAATTTTCATGATTAAAATTTTGTTTTCAAATAATATTTTTCTTTTTAATTTTCCACTAAAAAAACAGGTCTTCAAAATGGAAAAGGTATTTTTCTCAAATATTATTTCAAGTGATCTCTCAAAATTATTTTCTGTCTAAGATATCCTTATTTTAAATTACATATTATTTACTAGGGATATTATTATAAAATAACTTATTTATCCTTTTTTATTTATGTATATGAATACATTATATTTATGAAAACCACTTCTTTTCCATGGGTTATGCTATGATGAAATGTTTATGAAATGAATTACTTTTCTTGCATTATGATATGATATACAATTTATTCTCTTATATAGAAAATATGTATGGAATTCATTAAGTGATAGGTGAGACCTATATCTCCCTCCAATGCATTGGTTAATGATATATATCTCTTGAGATAGACAGAACTTGATTGGGAAGTGAACCCAGTTCATTAATACTGAACTGGAAAGGGAAGTAAACCTAGATTAGTAATACAAGTTTGGAACGTGGACTGAACTTGGTTTAGTAAGTTAATTTTTCCATTATAACAGTCTTGGTAGTGAGCCTTGAATATTATGAAAATAATTTTCTATGCTTTTGTTTATACCACAATTTCATGTCTTATATTATGAACTCACGTCACATGTTCTTTAAATATTTCATGATCATGTATTATAAAAATCCATTTTTTATTTCATGTCCCTATATTTTGATCATTTATATAAAGGGTATAATTTTGAAATGTTATTTTCATGATCACACATCCTTATTTACATCTTATGCTTTTATTTGACCATGGAATGATATCTCCTATGTTTACAATTACCAAACATCCGAGTTGACCCTTTTCTTATGTTTCTTTTTCCCAAGTTATGAGAAAATATGTTAAATGAGTTTTTTCTATATATATTTCAAATTGATGATGTTGATGACTCCTTGTGAAATAATAAAATATCGATACATTGGGATATAGTGTTGATTTCAATGAATGATTTGTTCATTAACCCAATCTATTAATGGGTTTTCCTTATTCTCTAAAAAACAAAACCTAAAAGGTCCTATGTTATGTAAGTGAGCCAATATTTTATTTTTATGTTATAATATTTTTTATGGAAAATATTTGGTCACCTTTTTATAGTTTATGTCTTTATTAGTGGATCAAGAAGTGTGGATTCTTTGATGTTACATTTGGTCTTAGAGAGGGTTTTAGATAAATTTTGATATTAAGATGTCTTCATGAGAAGTTATTTTAAGATTGATAGATACCATCATGGATTTCTAATACAATATGTTTAGAATATTTAACTCCCATAGTATGCCTTTAAGTTATTTAATTTTAAGGTGATTAATGATATTTTCATAGTTTTTTATTCTTGAGGTATTTATGGGTTATTATATTTTGATATGAAAGATGAATGATATGAGATAACCATTGTGGATAAACCATTTATTTGATGTTGAATATTTTAAGTTTATTTTTAGTATTCATATCACTCTTCTAAAATTTTATTAGGATTATATTAACATATTTATAGAAAAAGTTCAACCTACGTGATGGAAGAAAACCCTCCATGTCTGGCAAGGATAAAGGGGGTGAACCCACAACTGGAGGATGACAAGTTTGCTTCACCTAACACTGGCCTACATGATATCCAAGATAGTATGTTATTTTATATATAGTGAAGCAATATTATGGATGAATCTCAATTGAATTTATGGAACCTATTTTTCCTCATGAGTTTTGATATTGGATTGTTGGTTAAGTGAGAAATGTTTTTTAAAGAGTATATTTATTTTGAAAAAACATATATGATATTATGGGATATTATTTGAGGAATAAAGGTTGAATTTTCTTTTAGAGTCATATATTTTTTTATTGTGGATTTATGGTGATTCAAGATATCTTCGGAAATGGTTATCATATCATGAAAATGTTTAGGGAACTTTCTTTTTTGAATGAGTCATTAAGAGGGATTTATATTATTTGGAGATAAATGTAATAGTTTATCTTGGAAGATCATGGGATAAAATCCTTATGATGTTTTGGGTATCAAAATTATTCTTGAATAAATTGTATGAATTTTGAGAGAAGTTATTTATTGATCTTTGTTGAACTTTGGGAATTATTGATTTAAGAGTTTATTATTTTTGGATAAATATCCTATATAGTACTAAATTTTTTGGTTTTTATTAATTATTAAAGGAAGGGATAATATATTGTTATTTTTTTGGATTTTCTATATATAGAAGATTATTATGATGCTTCATCCATGAAAAATTCATCTTGAATACTCATCTATGGGGAAAAAGATGAGTTCATGGTTGAATTTTATTAAAGTGTAGAGCACTAATTTTAATGTAACTATATTTATTTATTTTATTTTTATATAAATTAAAATAATCTCTAAACATTAGGAAATATATTTTGGATCAAAAAAACATTATCCACTCACTTTTCTTATAGAGGAATTAATGACCTTTTAACCCTCATAGATTTGCATTTTTATGACAGTTTACATTCTAATGACCGCATTCTCTTTCACTCTCAATCAGAACTTGATAGTTACAATTCTCTCCCATGTACCTATATTCAATTTACACTAATTATCTCCAAATTGAAACCTTGGTTTTGTGCTTACCTTGTCATTTTCTATTTCATCCTTTTAAGAGGAAGTTTTGTTTTCCTTTTTTTCTGATGTTGGATTTCAATAATGGATTCTTGAAATATAAACCATTAGTTACCAAGAACAAGTTCAAATTTAGAGGGTACAATTTATTATGGGAGGGGGATGTAATATCCTTATATTCAAAAAGGTAATAATATTTTTTGATGGTTTTCAAGATACACAACACCAAGATTAAACAAAAAATAAAATATTATAATTTAAATGTGACCATTAAAACCTAGCCGTTTAATTGAGGAGAATATAAAATATTAAGAGAATTTTGAAATATATATAATATTAATACTAATTTATGTTTTATTAATTAATTACTTGTAAATAGTTACTAGATTTTAATAATGTCATTTTATTCATTAGAAAATAATTTTCTTCCAAAATGATTTCTATTGGGTTTTTATGTAAAAAAATATAATTAATTTTTGGAGATTTTTTATATTTTATTTGATAAAATAAACTTAATTTTGCAAATCAAAATATAAAAAATTTCATGTGTTGATTTTTTTTTTGAATTTTTTGAAAATCTTTTTTTTCAACAAAAAGATAAAATACTTGTTTTTATTAAAATTTATATTTTCAAGTATTTTCGTGATAAAATTACATTTTGGATTAGCTATAAATTTTCATTATTTAATATTTATTTTAATTAATTTAATTAATTTTTTTAAAATTGATTTCATACTTTAATTATGTAAAAACGTAGTTTAAATTTAAGGAGCACTTTTTCCAAAAAGCTATTTTTCATTATATTTTCCAAATTTAATTTTAAATTAAACATTGAAAATTTTGTGTTTTCAATTTTGAAACATGGATTCTATATTTTATATTAGAATTTAAATATTATGTAAATAGGTCCCTTTTATTTTTGGTTAATTTGAATATAAAACATGGTAAATTTTTGTTACAATGTTTTTGGGTAAATCAAATAATTATGGGTAAAAATTCTATGATAAGGACTATAAAATTACCCCAAAACATTGAAAAAATTTATAGGATAAGTGAAATTAGACACTAATCACCATTGGTTTGAAAATGAGTCCTTTAATAGACACTTATTTCGTTTAAATTAGATTAATATTTTTGAAACCAATGAATGTGACAAAATGTCACACTCTTATTTGTAAGTAAGTTCAATTTTTTAATATGGGATTGAATAGAAGTTATTCTCAACAATAAATTTTAATTGAAAAAATAATATAATTTTCTACATAGTGGTAATTGATTTTTATTTTTTAGGGATTAAATAATTATCTCAAATGATCTAACAGTGCTCATGAAGTAATTATTTCATTAAAGGAAATATCAAATAAATCTTATTAAAGATATTAAAATAATATTAATTTAAACAATGAATTTTATAAACAAATTTGATATATTATATTGATATTTTTATAATATAATAAAATATTTTATTCAAGGATATCTTGTTATATTGATAATTTTAAAAGTCAAAGTAACGAATAGTGTCAAAAATTGGCATTAATGATATTTTAAAATAATAAATATTGTAATAAATGATATAAAATCCCTAAATATTATAAATTATAAAAAACGATTAGGATATGTTTAAAAATGTCTTCCATGATTCATTTTTGTGTAGTTTGTAATTTTATTGGAAGCATATGATCCCTCAATGTGTAAAAATCCATGAGGTCGTGGTAAGAGTTAAAAGGATTAAATGAAAGTTAAAACCAAAAGATAAGTGTATAAACAGGACCTAAAACTATCTAATGTTTTTTTAAATTAATAGGATTATACTCTAGTGACATTAGTATTGAATTAGAGTTTTTTAATTGACACTTATTCAATAAATTTACATATATATTATTTAAATCAATGATAGTTACAAAATGTCACCCTCGTTGTATTTAATATATTGTATGTGTCCACATAAGGAAAAAATGATGATATAAACAAACCAAAATTTCTAATTTCATATAAATATGATTATTTTAATTATAATAAATTTATTTTCTACTTTTTTAAATTATATAATTACTTTAATTTTTTTTGAAATTTTATTACAGTATTTATTCAATTAGTAGAAAATAAAATAAATTACTTTGAAAATACTAATTTTGGAATAATTTGAAATATTTAATACGTGGAATGAATTTTTTAGATCTATATTAAATATTGTAGATTTTAAATAACTATATTCTAATTTTCCCATTTTCTAGATGTATTTAAAGCTAATGCAAATGAATAGTATCAACATTGACATTAATGATAACTTATGAATTTTTTTATTAAATTATTTAAAAATCATAAAAATATTTTCAAAAATAAAACGTGATTATGATAAGGTACAAAATTTCATAAATTCACCATTTATGGAAAATTTGCACCATTTATTTAAAAACTACAATCTTTTAATTTGTTATCATAGTTAAAATTAAATTGGGTAAACTGAGGGCCAAAAAATGATAAGTTCTAAAATAATACAGACTTGTCTAAAATAATTTTTTAAATATATTACAACTTTATATTATCTTAGATTCTAATCTTTTGGGGGTATATGGATAGAAAATGTATTTATTATAAATTAATCTTTTGAGAAATTCGTGTAGTTCCCATCACATCAATCATATTAGAGAACCTCACATAAGTCATTACATCACATTACAATTTCTAGATTGACTATACCCATCCAATTTCTCTTCCAAATATCTAATCTAAATTCTAGATGTGTTTTTATTCGATAGAACATCCTATAGCCTTTAATAGGAAATCTAAAGGAAGCATTTTGAAGAAGAAGTAATCTCTCTAACCAATCAATTTAATCTTATACTCTTCCTTAAATACTCATAATCTATTATATTTATCATTTAATAACAACCTCTGTATAGTAAATATGCTAAAATGTTAATATGATTATGAAAAAACCATTACACACCTTTTTTTCTAAACAAGAAGTGAAAGCATCACTTGTGTGTACATATGACGTACCATCTCTCCATATAGGTAAAATTCATTTTTCATCACTATATTTTAGAGATGGTTATTATTATGGGTTTACTAGACATATATGATAAATATATGATGTAAATAAAAAAGCATTAATGTGTACGTATGACCTACCCTTTCTATAAGGTGTGTAATTAATTTTTCTATTTCTATGTTATATAAATGAATATAAATATGAATATATTTATAACATATGATTTTAATAAATGATTAATTGTGTGGAAATGATGATACCATGTTCAATAACTAAGGCCATCAAAGAAAACAAATACTAGAAAACAAATCATCTATAACCGAGAATAGTTATTTTAATAACAAATTATTAATTAACATGTGATAAGTTGTTATAAATAAATCATAAAAGGTATGATAAATATATGGTTTGGTAATAACTATATAATAAATCGATATGTATTATACATGAGGTTTCAACTAGAACAAAATAATTCATGACTTTAGGTAAGGGAATTCTAAACTCAATTTCAATTTATTGGGATAAACTACAACTTTATTTATTATGTCAGGATATGATTATGTGTGAAATGAATTTTGAATACATTATGTTGTATTTTCACTTTTAAATGGATCTACAATGAATACACATAATAATATTATTTTATATACTCTCACTTCCATGATATTATATTTTTAAGGGACTTTATTTCTGTCTCAGATTTATTTTCATGACACATTCCTTATACAAGAAATTTTTCTTTTGTGTGGGGTATATACTACCCATGAATATATTTGATGAGTATTATGCTAAAAATATGGGATTTACATATCCATATATGTTTCTATATTTCATGGGGAAAAAAATTTGACTGATTACAAAGTTCTGATGTTTAATTTTATAATCTCATTAGTATTTTGGATTGTACATATAAATGTATCTACTTCGGAATGTTTCTCTCCCATATCAATGTTTCCTAAAAATGTTTTCAATTTTTTTTACAGTTTTTAAAAGAAATTAAAGTCGTTTTTCACAAAGGTTAATTTTTAATATAGAGTTTGAAAGTAATCTTTTTATCATTTGAAAAAGAGGTTCTTTGTTACTTTTCTGGAAAAAGTATGAAATGAATATTTTTTAACTTACAAGTAGTGAACAAATCTTTCTATTCTCATGAAAATTTAATGTGTTAAAGCGTCCATTAATATATTTCAAGGTTATTTTCAAAGAGACTGTTTTCCTTTCTAATTGTGCACCTATAAAAAATTATGATTTCAAAATGGAAAGGGTATTTTCCTTAAAACAATTTAGTGATCTCTATAAATTATTTTCTATATTATATAACATATTTATGTGATATTTTTTAATGGGGGTATTTTTATAGAATACTATCCTTTTTATTTTTGGGGTATAATTTTTTATATGATGGAATTATTTTTATGAGTTCCATTTATTTTCCATGGGTTATACTATGATGAAATGTTTATGAATCACATTTCTTTTCATGAATTATAATATGACAAACAATTTATCCTCTCATGGCACACATATGTATGTCTTTTATTATATTATTGGTGATACACATATCTCCCTCCAATGTATTGGGTAAATATTTATATCTCATGAGTCTCAAAAAATAGTAATGGGAAGTGAACCCATCCTGTTAATACAAGAATAGAATTGGAAGTTAACATTGTTCAGAAATACAGGGCTAGAATATGGAGTGAACCTAGTTTAGTAAGGTAATTTTTATACTATGATGGTCTTGGAAGTGATCCTTGACTAATATGAAAATTATTTTATATGAATATTAGTATGGAAAAATTTCATGACTTATGTTATTCTCTCATGTCTCGTATTCATTGATTTATTTATTAATAATGTCTTATAAACGTCCATGTTTTATTTCATTACTCAATATTTATATCTTTGGTATAAATATTATAATTTTAAAATGTTACATGCATGATCAAAAAACCTTATTCTCATGTTATGCTTTCAGATTCCATGGTTTGATATCTCATATGTTTACCATCACTAGGAACCTCAGATCACCCTTTTCTTATGTTTCCTTTTCCCAGGATACGAGGAATGATGTTAAAGGACTCTTTTTTGGAATGATTTTACATGGAATATTTTGATGACCCATTGTGAAATAAGAAAATTTGGCCATAGTGGGATATAATTTTTTTTTATGAACCATTTGTTCATAAACCAAAGTTGTTAATAGTTTTATTTCAAATTGTATAAAACTTTAAACCTAAAAGGTTTTTAGTTATGGAAGTGATCCAATTTTTTCTTTTGATGGTTTATATTTTTTGATAGAAAAAACTAGTTTTCCTTTTTAAAATTTACATCTTTAGTAGTGGATCTTGAAGTTTGGATTCTGAGATGTTACAATTGGTATCAAAGATGGGTTTAGATAACATTTGTGTTTAGGATTTTTATGATAATTTATATTAAGAGTAATAGATACCATCATGGGTATCTAAAAAAGTGTTTATAATATTAGAAATACATTTTTATGTTTTAGGTAATGAAATTTTACAGAAAATAAATATATATTTAGTGAAATAAATTTTTGATGTAATTATGGGTTATTAAATTTTGAGATGCAAGATGAAAAGTATGAGATAACCATTGATGTTTAATAATTTTTTTAATGTTGAATATGATAGTATTTTTTTGATGTTTTTATCACATTTCTTGGATTTTATAAGTATAATATTAATATAGTTTTAGAGAAAGGACAACCTCTAGTATGGGTGAGAATCTATCACGTCTGGAAAGGTAGTGGGGATTGAACCCACAAGTGAAGGGTGAAAAGGGTGCATCACCTTACACTGGACTATGTGATGTCATAGTTATTATGACATTTTGTTTATATTTAAACAATTTTATGGATGAAGAATAATTTGAATTTGGGGAACTTATGTTTTATTATGAGGTTAGATACTATTTTTTTGGTTAAGTGATTAATGTTATTTTGAAATAAAATTAATATTTTGGAAAACCTTATATGATTTTATGGTATATTATTTTAGGAATAAAGGTTGATTTTATATAGAAATATATGTTTTTATTTTGGATTTATGATGATTCATATTATTTATGGAAATTTTTATCATATGTTGAAGATTTTTAGGGAAATTACTTTTTGGTATGATTGATTAATATTAATTGATGTTATTTATAGAAAAATGCTAAAATTTACCTAGTAAGGTGATGGGATCAAATCCTTCTGATGTTTAAAGTTTCAATCATAGTCTTGAATACTTTTGATGAATTTTGAGGGTTGTTATTTATTGATCTATATTTATCTTTTGGTATTACTTATATACCAATTTATTATTTTTAGAGAATTATCCGATATTTTACATGCCATTTTGTATTTTATTAATTCAAAGGTATAAAGAGAATATATATTTATTCTCTTTTATATTTTCTTATCTGTTAAAGAAGTTTTTTTTGCTTCAGTCATGAAAATTTCATCTTGAATACCCATCATTGGGGAAAAAGATGATTGTTTCTTTGATAATTATTCAAGGGTAAAATAATACTTTCCAGGTAATTATATTTCTTTATTTTATTAATCTAGGGAGAAAAATAATTCCAAAACTATAATAGAATTATTTTGAAAAGAAAAGTATTATCCATTTACTTTTTTTTGAGGAATCAATGAATTTTTAACCCATCACAAATTTTTGGTTTTGTGATGGTTAACTTTCTAATAGACAGGTTCTATATCACTCTTCATCAGAAAATTTTAGTTATAAATCTCCCCCATCTCTTTATTTTCACTTTCCACTATTTTTCTTCAATATGAAACCCTAGTTTTATGGTGAGGTTCACATTTTCCTTCTTCGATTTTAAGAGGAAGATTTATTGACCCTCTTCCCAATGTGGGATTTAAATAAAGGTATCTCAAAAAGTAAACCCTTAGTTAGAAAAAACAAGATAAAAATTTATGGGAGTAATTTGTTAAGGTGGGGGGGTGTAATATACCGATATTTTAAAATGAAAGACTATGATTGACAGCGTACCAAATACACAACACCTATCTTAAATGAACAATGAAATATTATTATTTAAATGTTACCATTGTACCATAAATGTTTAATTGAATAGAATGAAAAATATAAATAGATTTATGAAATACATATTACGGTCTTAGTAATTTCTATTTTATTAATGAATTTTTTTAAATAAGTAAAAGAGTTTTAGTAAAGTCATTTTCTTCATGAAAAGCATATTTTCATTTAAAATGAAATTTATTTATTTTTTATGAGAAAATAATATAATTAATTTATGGATATTTTATAAAAATTATTTTATAAAAAAACTTTATATTTTAAATTATAAAATCAAAATTTTTCATAGGGTAAAATTTTTAGATTTTTCGAAAAATTTTGTAATTTTCAATAAATAGTTAAAATTACCTAATTGTTTGATGTATTTAGTAGGTCAAACTATGTTTTGGATAATTTTTAAATATTATTTAATTTATTTTTATTTAAATTATTCCAATTATGGGTTTTAAAATGGATTTTATAGTTTTATTTAGTATAAAAAAATATTAAATTTAAAAATCTCTTTTTTTCTGAAAAATTATTTTTCATTATATTTTGATGATTTAATTTAAAATTAAACGATGAAACTTTTATGTTTTTAAGTTTTCAAAACAAATTAAATATTGGGAATTAGGATATAATTTTCTTTAAATAGTTCTATTTTATTTTTTGTTTATATGAATAATCACATTGGTAATTTTTTATTACCATTGTTAAGGGTAAATTGTGTAATTATGGGAAAGAATACTATGATAAAGACTATAAAATTACCATAAAACTTACATAAATTTTATCGGATATGTTTCATTCTACCCTTAACACCGAATGATTGAAATTTATTCATTTTTAGTCACTTTTATATGAATTTTAAATAAATATTATTAAAATAATAAAGTGACAAATTTTCACCCTCTTATTTTTAAATAAGTGTAATATTTTTAGTATGGGGTTGAACATAATTTATTAATGACTATAAATTTTATTTTTAAATCTAAAAGAGTTAGATATTTCATTTTAATTTATTTGTAATTTCTAGGGATCAAATAATTACCTTAAATTCTATCACAATGCAGATGTAGTAATTATTGTATTAATGAAAATAACAAATAAGTGATATTAAAAAATACTAAAATGAATCAAATTTGAGATGAATAATTTTATTTTTTTAAAGATTGTACTAAACTTTTAGGTATTTAGTAAAATATTTAGTTTGATGTTGTCTTATTGGCTTGAAATTTTTAAATTTCAAGGTGAAGAATAGTGTAAAAAATGTACATCATTTATATTTTAAAATAAATAATATTGTAGTTAATGATAAGAAATTATTAAAAATAATGTGTTGACTAAGGGCTAAAAAATATCATAAGATTTAAAATAATATAAAAATATGTATGAAATTTTTTTTAATGATAATATTACCTTATCATATCTTATTTTAGAATATTTTTCCAATTAGGGGTATTAGGATAGAAAATGAATTTATTATAAATTAATTATTGAGAAATTCCAGAAGTACCCCTCACCTCAATTATAAAAGGGAACCCCTTTCCACAATTATTTACATAATATTATTTTTTCTATATAAACCATACCATTAAAATATATCTTATAAACTTGAGTTTAACCATTATATAGGTTCGGGTATTCTCAAAAGACCATCCTTGGAAACCATTAGTGGATATCTGAAGGTGACGTTTCATAGAATAGGTAATCGCTCTAATCGATCACATTTTTATACTCTTTATTACCTCATATAAATATATTTTATTTATCATAAAATAATTTCTTCAATATATGAAATATTCTAAAATTATATTATCATTATGAAAGTACCATTCTACACCCACTGTTTCATAAAAAAATTAGTGAAAGTATCACTCGTACAAACACACGACTTACCATATCTAAATAGTAATACAATTAATTTATCATCACCATAACTTAGGGATAGGTATTATTATGGGTTTAATGAAAATATATGATATATATTATATATTAATAATTCTGGAAATATGAGGTATTATTTTCTATTCTTTGTATTCATCAATTAAAAAATGGAAACAATGTTCATGCGTATGTACGGCATAACATCTCAATGAATGATGTAATTAATTTTTCTATTTAAACTTATAATTAATGGATATATATATATATATGAATGAATATATTTTTGATATATTATTTTTATACCATGATTACCATTTTGGAAAATATGAGACCAAGTTCAGTGACCAAGAGTTTCGAACCCAAACATGATTAGAAAAAAGAAGTTATCACCCATAACAATGATTTCAATAAAACAATTATTAATAATAATTTGATAAGATGATATTAATAAATCCTAAAAGTTATGATAATTATATGATTATGAAATATATTTATAATAAATCCATATTAAATATATATGAGGTTTCAATATGAAAAAATGAAGTCGATACTTAAGGAAAGGGGTTTCTTACCTCAATTTACATTATTTGGGTTAAACACCCATTTCATTAATTATGTCATGATATGATTATGTATTAAATGAATTTTGATTATATTCTATTCTATTTTAACTTTTTTAGGTTTATTTATAGTGAACAAACTTAATCAATTCATTTTATTAATTCTCACCACAATGATATGATATTTTTAAGGGATTTTGTTTTTGTCTCAGTTCTATTTCAATTAAAGATGCATTATGCACTACTTGTTTATTTTGTGTTGTATATATACTAAAAATGAATATATTTTATTAGTATTATCCACAAAATTATTATATATTTTCATATCTATGTAATTTTATTTCTTCCATTGGGCATACGATTTGACAAATTACAAAGTGGTAAGGGTTAATTTCAGAATTTCATTATAATTATAGATTATTTATATGTAAGTATCTATTATGGAATATTTGTCTTCTCTTTCCATGTTTCTTAAAAATGTTTTAAAATTATTTACACAATGTTCAATAATGGTTTAATTTTATTTTTACACATATGTTAATCTTTACTAAATGGGTTGAAAATAATATTTTTTATCATTTTTTAAACATGGTTTGTTATGATTTTTTTGAAAAGAGTACAAAAAGAATTTTTGAAATAATATAGAATGAATAAATTATTTCTTCTTTCATGATGCCTTAATTTATTGAAGAATAATTCAATTTTTTACAAATTTATTTTTTAAGAGATTTATTTTGTAAGTGTGAGGAAATAAAAAAAAAATTCATAATAGAAAGGATATTTTCCTCATGAATTATTTCATGTGATCTATACAAATTATTTTTTATCTAAGATAACTTTATTTGATGTTACTTATTCGTTAGTTGAGATATTTTCCAATAATAATATATTTACTATTTTTTGGGATTTATTTATGTATATGGTGTAATGATATTAATGAAAAACGTTTATTTTTCATGGGAAAAGGTACATTCAAGGGTAGATTGCAATGGATCAGGTTTAGGTTAGAGATATCAACACCATGGTCGGCAGTTCCAACCTGGTCATTAAAATATACATGAACAAAGCATATGACTGAGTCCAATGGGGATTTATCAACAAGCTCCAATCAGGTATGTGCTTCTCTCCCCACGGAGCCGATCTTATCTTCCATTTTTTTAGCTAATCCTAGCTGGTAGTACAGTTCATGCAGAAATCTCATGGTTTTTTCAAGGATATTAGGGGCCAAAGATATGGATACCCCCTCTCCCCAAGCCAGTTTATCCTCTCATAGAAAAGTCTCAGCTGCCTTATCCACAAGAATATACACAATGTCATGATTATTCCTAATAAAAGATGATAGAGATTCCCCTCTATTTCCCACCACTTGATTTTAGAAGATACTATCATTTTCTTAAATGAAAAAAGATGGTCCATATGTGGCAACATCAAGGTTCTTGATGAGTATTATTATTGGAGCAGTCAAGTCATCAACAAACCTAAGAGTAACATGTACATATCCATCACATGTTCTCTAAATCAGGAAACCTCTATATGTAACCTTCTGGGCATTGAAAGTTGCGGCTGGATGATGACTTACCTGGGAGCACCCATTTCGGCTAGCCGCCTTTCAGTGAGGGACTTTGATCACATTGTGAACTGCATCTTAGATTCCATCCTCAACTAGAAGAATATATACCTATCGTTCAAGGGACACATTTCTCTTGTGATTAGTGTCTTCTCCGCCACCCCTGTCCAATCTCTCTCATCCCATATAGTTCCAAAAAGCGTCATCAATAATATTGATAAGATTCTGGACAGTTTCATTTGGGATTTGAGGGTTAGAGGAAAATGCTCCTAGTTTTCATCAGGGAAGATAATGAGACCTATCCAAGAGGGTGGTATTAACATTCGAAGACTTTTGAACACTCTACTTTGAATTTATGCTAAACTCGCTTGGGAGATTCATGAATATCGAACCTCATGGGGTAAGTCGATTGGATGTCGCATTTCAGATGGTATATAGATGGATGAAATAAATTGGTCTCCTTCTATGAAAACTTTACTTCCCATGTCCCATGCCATCCTATCGCATTTCTGACGGGCCATCGGGGAAGGGAAAGTCTCCTTTTTTCCTACGAAATGGTTGGGTAGTATCCTCAGCTACCCGAGGTGTCCTACTTACAATATCTTGTATGGGGATACTAGTAATTACACGTCCTTTATTAAGGAATTGATTGAAAAGGATCAACTGGAGACGTTCCAACTCGTTGACATCAATTCATAAGTATACGTGTGTGTCTTCAAACCCACTAGCTCAGAAGCCTTCTCTGCTAAATCCGAATGAAGCATCTTCATCCCTCCTTCATAGCCAGAACAATCGAACAATATCCTCGATCCCAAGAGCATCCCAATCAAGTTTAACTTCTACACATGGAGGCTTAGGTATGGAACCCGTACCACTGATGAAAACATCAAAAATGCTATATTATGATGGTTTTCTTCTTCATTTACTGTACATACCATAAATTGTAATATATTGAGAACCTATTCTTAGGGGGGGTTCTGGGTCCAAGAGGTTTGGAAGGACTTCAGTGCAGTCACTCCTATTCCCATCCAGGTTTCTAACACTATGTCCTTCATTTCCCACTAGTTTCAAGGATCAAGAGATAAGGGAGTGGAATGATCGGGTGGGACCATTATATTTTCTGCAGGTGTGTGGTGTACTTGGAACGTGAGGAACTGAGATATATATGAATGGATCATCTCTTCAGAAAGGTCCATGGTCAATCACACCCAGTGTCTCTTCTTTGATATTATTTGATTCATTAAATGATATAGAGAATCTCACTCTCTTATGTTCCTTAAACCGTCTTCCCAGGGTCTCCTAGCTGCAGCCCTGCTTGGTAATTTGGCCTGATGGAATCCACCTCCCTATGGGTTGAATCTTAACATAGATGACCCCTTCTCTTATTGTAACATGATGGGAGGATATGTAGATTGCGATGAAAGAGGATCCTTTGTGTTTGCTTTTGAGATCTCCCTTGGTAAGGTAACCTCCATTTAGGCAGAGGACCTTTCCTTCTTCTCTGGTCTCACCCTCTACCACCAGGGGCATCGACATCACTGAAGCTGAAATAGACTCCAAAATTATCCTCAACTCATTTCATGGTGCTTACCCAACCCTATGGTCCATCTCGTACTATATCACAAGAATTATAAACCACAACTCTAATATCTAGGTGAACCATATGTGTCGTGAAGGGAATAAGGTGGCATAATATATGACATCGATCGCGATTCATGGCCCATGTATCCTATGATTTTACGATCCAAATCAGCTTAAACAAGAGGCAGTTGACCTTGTAAGAGGGGATTCCTTTGGCTTACATTTTTTCTATGCTCCCTATTCCCCCATCATGTTTTGATTCCCTTCCCTTTTTAAATAAATTAATGTGATGATGTTGGGTTTTTGATATGATAAATTATTTATGTTCATGTGGAACACATATGTATGGTTTTCATTATGTGTCTAGTGGGACCTATATCTCCCTCAAATGAACTGGGTAAAGAATTATATGTCATGAGATAAATAAAACTATAATAGGAAGTGAATCTAGTTCAGTAATATAGGACTATAATGGGAAGTAAACTTCGCTTAGTAATTCAAGGGCTAATGGAGGAGTGAAATCTATCCAGTAAAGGAATTTTTCTACTATTATGGTCTCAACAGTGTGCCTTGACTAATATAAAAATTATTTTCAATGATTATGCATATTATAAAATTTCATGGCTTATGTGGTGCTCCCCTGTCTAACGTTATTTGATTATTTATGATTCATTTCTTATGAATAGCCATGTTTTATTCTATGACTCAGTATTTTGATCTTTGATACACATGGTATAATTTTCAAATATTATGTTCATGATTACACCCTTATCTCCATATTATAAATTCATATGATTATGAGTTGATATCTATTATTTTTACCCCTACTAATTATATAATATTACCATTATTTTATGTTTTGTTTTCCCAGGTTATGAAGAAAGATGTTAAATGAGTTTTTTCTTGTATTATTTCACATTGATGATTTTGTTGACACATTTAGAAATAAGAAAATATGGGTATAATGGACGTTAGTTTTGATTTTTATAAACAAATTATTCATGAACCCAATTTTTTAAGAGTTTTTTCTAGTTCTCTAAACATCTAAATCGAAAAGGTGTTTTGGTATATAAGTGATGCAATATTTTAGTTTGAAATTTAATTTTTTTTATGAATAATATTGTGTGAAATTTTTAAAATTTATTTATTCAGAAGTGGATCCAAAAGTGCAGAATTAGTGCTATTAAATAATGATTATATTCATGAAGTATATAATTATATCTATAGATAGTGTAAACTTAAATGAAATCATAGTTAAATTAATGTGTCAATATCTTCTACAAAAAGTTTTCCTGGGTATATCCTCCCATTTCACCATTAGTTGATGATATCTATATTGAAAATAAAACTTCAATAAGTATTAAAGTACTTTAATTTAATCAAACAATTCCTTAATTTGGGAAGGGGGACTTATAGTGAGGGTCTAAAAATAGTAGCGTTGTTTGATCCTATCATTCCTACTTCCTCCCTCCTCCTAATCCTCCTATAACATCAGATCTTCCCCTAGATATGATGAAGGTCCCCGCCATGTTTTTAGGCATTGGTGGTTCGTCTTTGGTTCCCATGGAAATGGGTTTTTTAAATAGGTTCTTACTGATCTATCAGTTCTTTTGAGTATAACTCATCTCTCTCATATTTCAGAAGTCCTCCTTTCCATAAGGTTCTCTGATATTGTGATAGGTTTCCCTATTTTGGACATTTATTTGGATGAGATTATAGAAGCTTCATATTTTCACCATTGGACATTGGTGGTGCATTTTGTGAAGGAAAAACCCTCACATTCCTTCTTTTGGACCTTTCTAAACTTGTAGGGAACACATCAACTAGTGAAATTCTCATTAATATCCAGATATTTATTTTGTTTTAACTTATCTTTAAGGTATGATTTTACGAAATCATTGTATATATGAGATTTTATGTGCGGATCATGGTGCTTCACTCTGTCATGATGGTCTTGGGAGGTTCATTGCGGGAATGAATCAAGCATAGCTATGGTGTGGATCCTGTTTATTAGCCTTCCATTACTCCTTCAGAATCAACCCATTATGTATACTATTGATAATGTTCTTGGTAATTTTTGGCTCATGGATAAAGATACTCATTTCTTGCAGTCTTCTTCATGTCTCTATGTTGGATTGGAATTGGATTCGGACTTGCCTCTCCCATAAAAGGTTTTAATCATGGACGAGGATGGGTTCTCATGGTGAAAAAGTATTTTTTTTATAGCATGGCCCTTTTTTCATTTCTAATGGTATCCAAGTTCACACATAATATTTCTGTATATAACAATCATTTGGATTTAAAGTGGAGAATCTGGTGCCTGGTTTTAATGATGGTCCATCTTCCTCTATTTTCAAGCTACTATTAGAGTGTCACGAACCTTCCCAGATACCCTGGTATACTAATAATTGAACTGAAACAGACATGTTCCAAAGAGTGTTACCAATCCCCTTGAATTGGAGAATAGCACCTAACATCATACAATCTAACATAAGGGACGAATTTCCACAAACACAATTGAAGAAAGATAGACAAGTAGGTACATATACAAGAAAAACTCCACAAGGAGCACTATACAAGAAGTCAAACAGGCATGAACATCCAAAAGTACAACAATACAGTTCCATAAAAAATGATAACAACCCATGTCCCAATGATCAAAAATCTCCAATACCAAGGATAAATAACTATAACCAACTATGAGAGGCGCTTTACCCTTACTCAAACCTGGAAGGAGATAATCTACAATGACCCAAAGGTATAGGTATGGTGTGAGATAAAAGCCAACTAGGGTCTCACCAACGATTCCTATTAAGATGCCACATTTAATTAACAATAGAAAAATGTCAATTTTAATAAATCATGAATGGAATTTCAATTTCATATTATAAAAAAAATTAATAATCATATTTCAAAAGATGGAAATACATTGAACAAAAGTCTTAATGAATATTTTTTTTAAAATTATTTATATAAATTCATAAGTTATGTGAAAAATAGATTACTACAAAAAATGGAATATATTTTGAATACAATCAAATGAGAAACATGGCCATCTGCCAAAATTTATGATAGTTCTAGGATACAAGAATCCATCACACTCAAATAGTTATCAGGACAATATATGTGCACATATCCCTCTAACACTAGTAAAAGAGGACCCATCACCAACCTATCAGGGTTGTGACCTGTTGCATATGTATTTCTAGTGTTGTAAAGAGTTATTGTGCTATCCAAAATAACTTACTAACTACCTTGGATTTCATGTTCTCTAATAACAATCATTGATCATAAATTTATTTTAAAAGAGTTTTAAATAAAAATTATCTGATTATTTTATTTCAAATATGAAAATTTCCATTTTTAATGGATAACAGAAGTTTTTAATCAAAAACAATTCCAAGAAAAAACCACTGGGTTTCTATCAAAACAATTTTAATATAAGTTTCTCAAATACAACCTTGAATCAATTTCATCAAATCAACTTCACAATTTAAATTCAACAATTTAAATTTCAAAAAATATTCCATTAACTTCACAAACAAACCTAAATTCAATAAAATTCTAGGATTTCCACATTTCTTGCCAAATCCAATTTCAAATTACTAATTGAATAGAATTGGGCTTTTCATAAACTGATTTAAACTAATTTAATTTCGATCAAGAAAATGAATCTAAATAAATAAAATGAGGGCAAATCACAATTGACCATCATAATGTAGCACCTACCTCAGGATCATAGGATCTCAAGACAATGAGCATTAATCAAGAACTGCCAATGAAGAACAATGAAAATGTGGATATGAGAATAAAACCTAGATTCATGAATTAAAAAAATGTGTATTAGATACTCAAACAACATGAAGATCTAAAAAAATCCAAGGTATAAAAGTAGAATGGGATGGAGAAAGGGAACATGAAGATAAAGCAAAATGGGTAATAGATCGAACATCATTCACCTAGATTGAATCCACTTCTGGAGGGTTTTAGAGGAGAAAAAATTTCCTCTTGGAGGATTCTAAGGAAGAAGAAAAAATAATAAGTTCGTACATGTCTACTGTCCAATAAAACTGAGGGTTTTAGAATTTTAAAACTATTATTTGGATTAAAAATTTTCTGTACACATGGTTTCCTTGGTAGTGGTAGGTCCGTACGACTAAACAAACTATGTGCCCTATCTATGTAAAATATTTCCAAGGTGCATAGTTTATTTTTGATGTGTGAATGGTTTTTCAAATCATGTTCTATTCGTGAAATCCCCCACTATTTGGGTTTTCATGGTTCCCACTAAGTCCATACACAATAATTAGAGTGGCATACATGTTATTTAATGGAACCTCACTCTGTTAGTCACTCCTGAGCACTTGTCCTGGCTCCCATATCCTAGGGTTTCAGCTTCTCCCAATAGTGATCCTCCACTATGTTCCTCTTAGGTTATTTCTTCTCTATCACTCGGTCTGGCTGCGCTATCTCTCAATTTTCTTTTTATCTCACTCACATTTCCCTTCTCTATGTTAGCGGTTTGGTTTTCTCCCTGTCTTCTGCTCAACGCTTTGATCTTCGTTCCTCATCACATCTCCAAGTTTTATTTGGAGCATAGGATACTCTGAGATTTTGGGCAAACAAGTTTGGAGGAAGGCAGACTTCCCTGAATTACCAGAGTTGGTCCTCCTTCATAGGGTTTCAATCCCAATACATTACTTAGGTTCTGTCCCGCTTTATTTTCTTGTTTTGGATAAATATCTCTATTTTCTTCTCAATCAGGTTCCTTCCTAGGGTTTAATCCCAAGTCTTATTTCAGGGTTTCCCCATTTCATCTTCCTTCTTGATTTGAACTGGTGTGTTTCTCGATGTGTTTTGTTTTTTCCTACTAGCTTGAATGTTTTGCTGGTGGGGAATTTTTTGTTTAATGGTTCTTCTCTATGTCCAATGGTTTTGATTTAGTTTTCTGGATTTGTATTCCTTTTGGATGGTTATGCTTGGGGTATTTTGTGACTATAATTTTTTCTTTCTTGGTGATGTGGTTAATTTGTGATCTATTTGGTGATTTTCATTTTAATTTTGGTGATCGAGTCTATGTCAATGATGACGATGAGGGTGAAGCAATGATGGTTCATTTGGTTTCTATTGTGTTGGTTTATATCAGTTTTGGTGTCTGTGAAGATGGTTTTTTTGCGGGAATGGATGCAACAGTTCTACCAACAAGGATGTCGGGCGACGATGATGGGGGAGTTTTGAGTGGTGATGATGATTATGTTGCTGGAAGGTGCCGATGATAGTGTTAAAGACAATGATATGACCGCGGTGATGAACATCAATGTCTCTCTTGGTTCAAGGTCATGATGGTTGAAGGATTGTGGATCAAGATGGGTTGACTCATGGTTCAAGGGGAATTTTCATGTATTTTGAATTTTTCCTTCTAGAATTTGAATATTGAATTATCGAACTTTTAATGTCATGGTTCTGTGGATGTGGGAAATTCTTGATCTCTCTTTTATGGTTCCCACTTACCCAAAAAGTATATTTTAAATAATTCCAAAAAATGGATTATGGACTCAGTTGATACACAGTTTGGGAAAACCGTTCGCTTATAGTGCATTTCCCAGAAACATTATTTTCATTCCAAATTCCACTTGAGACAACCCAAAACTAAACCCAACCAATGAATGATCGAAGTTGTGGTTTAGGATTATTTAAGGACATTAATAGGATGTTATAACCTCTTCATCATCAAAACATTATGTCCTTATAAATCTTGTTAAGAAGAATCCATTACAAAAGTATGAGGCCACCAACCACTCATCAGTGCCTCCCTCTCCCATGTCAAATGAGAATCAGAACCGTGATACCATAGAACTCGAACCAAAGGAATCATCCTACCATGATGTACCTTCGTTTTACAATCAGATACCATAAATGAATGTTTATTCGTGGATAAATCTGTCTTGGCATCAATATGACTCCATCTCAGGACATGAGATAAATCAGATAGATACTTTCAAAGCTGAGATACATGGGACACATTATACTTTGACATAAAATGTAGTGGAAGTGATAAAAAATAAGAATCTTTCTCCACATGATCTACAACCTCAAGAGGTCCCACAAAAATAGGATAAAGTTTCCTTTGACTCCCATGTTGTTGATGACCGAAATGTGGTGAAAAATTCAAGAACACCTAGTCACCAACTGAAAAGATTGACTATCTATGGTAATGATCAGCATAAGACTTATACCTTCTCCATTTGATCAAAATACTCTAATGAATAAACTGGATCATTATTGCCATATCTTGAAAAAAAACTCAATTAAAACAAGTAACTTTCACCAATCTTTGTTAGCCACAACAGAGATATGAAAGGATGGATATACAAGGCCTTAAAGAGAGCCATTATGATCACAGACTGGTGTCCTTTTTTATAAAAAAGTCAACCAGCTCCAAATGATCATCCCATTATCCACCCAATTCTTGGACACAAGGGAGAATCATATCCTCAAGAATCTGTATATATATATATATATATTTTACTTGCCATCCAACTAGAGAAGTTATGCAGTACTAAAATAGATATGAGATCCCAGCACCTATTGAAGGCCTCTCCAAAAAATTATGTGAACCGTGGATCCTTATCAGAGGTTATAGAACATGGAACTCTATAAAAATGAAAAATCACTTTTATATACAGACTTCCAAACTCCTCGATATAGGATATATCAAAAATTTGTATAAAGTGATCGGATTTAGTAAACCTATTGATTAGAAACCATATCACATTTTTTCTATGATTATATGGAATGAAAACCATAAAGACCATAAATTTCTAATCCTATTTCTATGTTAGTTCTAGAAGTGAATATAGAAAACCAAAAGGTCTCCAGTTCTCACCCACTATTTGCTGGCACATATAAAAATCAGAGAAAAATGTAGAAATGCCTCACCTCACACCTAGACACTATAATCATCACCACATGTTAATGAACACTGCACAATTCTTAAGTAAAATACCCACTTAGAGTTGTGGAAATATTTCAATAAATATTTCTTTATAGAAGACATCATAACAAAGTGATACTGATAGCATAGAATGCATTCATAGGAGATTGAATAGTCTGGTATGGAATCCCCACTATAATGGGAGCCCCCAATACTATGTAAATCATCATGAATATTCTATTCCTAAAGAATCAACTCAAGAAGTGAGGATGTCAACTGAACACTGTCCAAGGAAACCTTAAAACCTGATTCTTGGACTCTAATATGAAATTCTGGAAAATATACATCAAGTTCCACTCTTCTGATGAATCTTTCTTGGGTTGGGTTGGACATTTATTCCACAATTAATTTTCTATTTCACTCCCTTTACCTAGGATACATGTGATGAAAAATTCAGAATACTTTAGTTATTCCACCAATGCCTCTAGTAGAGACTCCAATATTTTTGAGAGAAGATATAACTCACTCTTTTATTGTGAGAATATATGGAAAACCTTTCCGTGAAAAGGTAATACCCCAAACTCTTAAGTTCATACATAAATGTTTCAAGTTGAATCTCATGGGTAAGGTAATTATTCTCATGTTTCCTAAGCTTATAAGATCTATAAGTCACGACACGATCACCCTACATAAGAACGCAACCCAAACCAAAATCCGTTGCATCAAAAAAGGCCACATAGCCCTATCCATCCTTTTAAATAGTCAAAACTGATATATAACTCTGACATTTTTCATTCTAAAAATTCTTTATTCCCTTATAAATTAGAAAAATAATCAAATAATTCAATTCTTAGAAGACATTTAGAATCAACTATAATATCCAGCTAAACCCAAGAATCTTGAAATCTTGAAAATACTTTGTGGTTGTCCCCATGTCATAACATCCATCACCTAATTAGTTTCAACTTATAAACCATGTTCTAACACTATGTTTCCCAAAAACATCACTTCTCGAATCCAAAAATCACATTTTGATATCTGGGCATAAATTCCAATATTTCTCAACAATTCCAAAACATCCCTTAGATGATGTACATGATCATCCTCAAACATAGTGTTATCTAGGATGTCGTCTATAAAAACCACCATAAGAGTTTTAAGATAATCATTGAAAATCATGTTCACTAAATTCATAAATAAAACATGAGTATTGTTCAGACCAAATAGCATGACAATGTACTCCTAATGGTTGTACTAATTCTGAAATTATGTTTTATGAAAGATATATTATTTTACCCTCAACTGATGGTAACCATATCAATGATCAATCATTCAGAACCAATTTTTTTCCATTAAAATGACCAAAAAAAAACGTCAATCCATGTAAATAAATAAATTCTCATTACAACAAGTCGATTGAGTTTATAGTAATCAACACAAAGGTGAAGGGACCCATAAAAGATTTTAGAATAGAGAACAGGCACCAAACATGTTGACATACATAGGCACATAAATCCATTATCTAAATAATCATCCATCTAAGACCTTATCTATTTTATTTTGGTTGATGAAATTAGTTAATAAGTAATATACACTGGTTGAGAACCAGTTACTAAATGGATAGAAAATTCTACATCCCTTACTAGTGAAAATTTAGATAAGTTAGAAGAAAAAACGTTTGGGAAACCATTTAAAATTTGAGGGAGGTCACCAATGAAATATTATTTCCCTAGGTCAAAATAAAACACTGATATTTCTTCCCTCAACTCTGTATAAGATGTTCTACCTCTATTAAACCATGTGTTCTATTATCCTTGAAAGTACAACACACACCATCAGGTTTAGTAAAGAAGACCCCTAAAAGATAAATATCAATCTAGTAATTACTAGAATGGGTCCAATCCAAACTAAAAACAAATTCAAGTTCTTTCAGGTTGAGAACTAAAAAAATACCCAGCATGCTCACAATCTGGAAGAGAAATAAAAACAAGTGGGACAATGGAAACCACTCTCTCTTTTCATTACCATGGGTGTTGTAATATCTATTAAATAATATAAAATATCTGTAGTGTTATTTTTTATATTAATAATATGGGTTGAAACAAATGAATTAGATTTAGTAATATCAAATAAAGAAGTCACCAATAATGAATCTATATTGATTGAATGTCTCCCATTTGATGGACCTGTTTCTAGTTCCTTTGGAGTATCTTCCTCAAAATGAAGAATCTTCATTCCATATTCTTTTGGCTAGAACCCTTTGGAATGTAATGAATCCTATTTTGGAATAGTTCTTGAATTATGTGATGATACCTTTCCACTTTACATAGTGTAATATATATGGTAGAACTTCATCGGGTAACTTGATCATTCGTAGGAACCATATACCTTGGGCTCCTTAGAGAAAACCCACTTATAATTATTAGGATTACCACACCAATAGAAAATAAAATTAAATCTTCTAGGAACTATAGGAGGTCTAAACAAACCATGATTTCTAGAACTACTATGTGAATAATCACACATCCTATTCCCTTTAGCAGAATTCATAGAACCACTAATGGGGGAAAATGAAGCTCACCTCGTCCCTGTCCTTCTAGCTAAGACAATTTTTATTATCAATGCATTATCCATCACATTAGTATAAGAAGGAAATCTTATGAAGAAATCCTAAGAACAAATATTAGATCGAATTACCACCTTAAATTGTAGAGTCTTTATCTTTTCATTTGATACAATCTCTACTGCAAAATCCATTAACTTAGTAAAATAGTTTTTATAATCGGTCATGGTTTTTTCATCCTTCTCAAGTTTGAAAAACATAATAGACATGGGTAAAAAATTTGAATCTAGATTGAAATGGTCTATGAAAATATATTTGATGTCTTTCCAATATAATCCATTATTCTTTTTTCCCATCACTATTATATCCCACCATCTCCTATTTAGTCCTTCTAGTAGTAAGGTGACACACTTCACTGTGATTTCATTATGTTTATCCAAGAATTCAAACAAATGATCAATACTGCTTAACTATTTCTCATCCTCTTGAGAATCATTTGATCCCCTGAACACTGGTGGCTTCTGGTGAAGGAACTCCTAAGTATGATTCCTTAAAACATCACTTTGAGGTTCCATAGCTGGAGCCTAAATAGGAACTGGTGCTGGTGCCTATACTAGAGCATGGAATGTATGCACAATCACCTCAACCAAATTTAGGTGTAAAAAAGAATTTGATCAGTGTGGTTTATTAGTATCTTCCTTGTAGGCTTAATTATCACATCTTCTCGGAGGAATGATGCCACACAACATCAATAGACAACATTAAAGATATCATATTAAAACAAAAATAGAGCAATATGGGAAATTAATCCCTATAATTAGACACAAAATATTTAGATTTCAATCTTTCAAATAAAAACAATGGAAATGACTAGAAGTAATCTTGGATATATCTTTCCCAGACAACCCCTGGGGACTTAAGGATCTCTATAGCGAGAGATGGACAAACACTCAATCACAACTACCTCCTATATCTTGGCTAGAGTACAAAACTATATAATGACCTCTAGGTAATATGTTTAACAATTCGCTTTGACACCACCTTTTCATGAACCATACCAGATACCTTGGTAATCTAATACTTGATCCGATACTAACATGGATCTATGTATGTTCTTGATCCCTAAAAGTTGGAAACTATCACCTTTCTTTATACAATATGAAAGTGACTATGAATTTTCCACAAACACAACAGAATCAATTTAAAAAGTCAGTATGCATATGAGAAAAACTCAACAGGGATCACTATACCAAAAGTCCAATAGGAAGAAATAACCAACAAGAAAACAACAAAGTACCAGAAAAGAGGATAACATCCAAATTCCTAGTGAACAAAACTCTCCAATACCATGGATAAATAAATAAAACCACATCCATTTGGTGCATTAACCATGCTCGAACCGATAAGGATATGATCTAAACAAACCCAAGTCCCAATTACGGTTTGAGTTAAAATCCTAGTAGGGTCTCACCAAGGATTCTATTATAAAATGCCACTTTTAATTAACCAAACAAATCGTTCAATTATAAATAAATATGCATGAAATTTTGGAAGAATATTTTAAAACAAATCATGAATCACATTTCAAATAAATGTAATAGTTTGATAAAATAGCTTAATAATTTTATTATATAAAACTGTTTATATAAATTCATAAGGCATGAGTAAAATAGTTCCCTATAAACCATGGTATATATATAAAATAGAAAAAAGGAGAAAAAGAGTTATTCCCAAAAAGGCACGATAGTTCCAGTCTATGGGACTCCCTTACCCTCAAATAGTTATCAGAGAAATATGTGTACAAACATCCCTCTAACACTCGTTAAAGAAGACATAATACCATCCCATCAAGGATCTGACCTATTTTATATGTGTTGTTATTGTTTTTGAGTGTTATATTGATGTCCTAAATAACTAACCAACTACATAGGCTTTTATGTTATTAATTAATAATTAGTGATGGAAAATTTATTTTAAAACTATTTAAAATACAATTTATCACATTATTCTACTTCAAATATGGAAATATCTATTTAAAAACCAAAACAAGGGGTTTTAATCATAACATGACCTTCCCAAGAGAAAACCATTGGGATTCAATCAAACCCATTTTAATCCATTTTTCTCAAATACAACATTGAAATAAATTTCACCAAACACACCCCAATTCAATGGAATTGGGGGATTTTCACAATTTCATTCCAAATCCAATTTCAAATCCCCAATTAAATGGAATTGTGTTTTTAATAAACCAAATGAATTAAATTTAATTTAAATCAAGAAATTGATTCTATATCAATCAATTTAGGGCCAATGAATATTGGTCATCATAATGGAAACACCCACATTGGGAGCACAAGATAATGAAACACAAAGACATATTATGGAAAATCTAATGAATAACATTGAAAATGATGATCCAAGAATAAAATATATATTCAAGATCTAAAAATAAGGGGATTAAGGACTTCAACTATATAGTGATTTAAAAAACCCTAGAGAGGAAGGAGAAAAGACTGGGAGAAATAAAATGAGAAGAGGAAACATACCAGGAAATAGATTGAACTTCATTCTCTTAGAATTGGTCTATTTATGGAGGGGTGTAGTGGGGCCAAAATTAGATCATGAGAGATTCCAAAGAAGAAGAAAAATTAATAGGGTTGTACCATCCCATAGGTCACTTAAACTAAGGGTTTTGGAATTATAAAATAATTTTTGGATTAAAAATTTCTCATATGCACGGTTTACGGGGCATGGGCACATAGTTAGAAAAACCATTATTCTTAGAATTTTTCCCTTTTTTCCAAGGCAGATGGTTTTTACTAGGTGGTAACATAGTTTTTAAAACTATGAACTAGAGGCTAAAACTACCACTGTTTGGGAATACAAGGTTTCCACTGAGAGGGTGCATGTTTTTTGAAAAACAATGTGCCAACTATACACAACCTAACAAATTAATTTTTTCCCAATTTCACTTGAGTAGACAATCCAAAAAAACCCAAAAAAATGAATTTTCAAAAGAGGGGCCTTTGAATAACTAAAAATACTGACCCAATATTACATAGAGGATATGTCATTTGGTGATACACATGTGGTTTCATTGACTGTATCTATTTCTGAGCCTCTATCTGGAAAGGGGATCGATCTTTAAATTGAGGTGGGAATCACTGAAATTGAAAAAAAGAGTCTCACTCACCTATCATGTCTCACACCCTGACCAGTTCACTACATATTTCCCCTTCCATTTATGGGATATGTTGTATGGTTTCAATTGATTTTTGGGATATATTACCCATTGTCTAAGATTTAAAATCATCTGAGGATTAACATTTCCCCTCAACTGATCATCTTGGTCCCAATAATTTATAGTATTGAAGCTTGGTTATCATGAAGTATTCGAGTCTCAATTTATTTCATTCAAAGGGGGTTCTGGTGGAGATATAAGACTCATAGATATCTCCATATATTATTCACTTTGTATCACTTTTTCCAAATGGGGAACTTTTAGGGTCTCATTCGCAACTATATTTATTTGATAATAGGATCAGGATGCTTGATTATGTGGAATAAGTGATGAAATGGGGTGCTACTCCATGTCGTAGAGTATGAAAAATGTCAAGGGTGGATCCATCTTTAACGTATGGTGGTTTCATTACTATGTAAAAGTTTTGTGAGACTTCATCCATTCTGAAAGCCATGAAGATGGTTGATATTGGTCGTAAGACAACTCATTACACTGTTAAATGATTCCATTGCTTATATGGAATTCCTAAGATTTGGGTTTGTGCATTAATTTGGGATTAATACTCTCTGAATCTCATCAACATCATATCTCCACCGTTACTATTTTGGATTAAAAACATTGTATTGAACGTATCTCTTCCTTTTCCAAGAGAATGGGTTTCCAAAATTGTATGCACGAAGATCCATCAATGTCGCACATATGGGTTTTTTTTGGAAACACAACATCTCTTTTGATGATTTGGTAGCTTCAAACCTGAATATGACATTCAAATTATTACAGGAAATGGAAATACCGTTTTCACTTTATTTACTTGAGATGTGAGTTTGCTGATAGAGAATATTTGTGGATTATTCTCTCAATGATTCAACTAGGATCTTTTTTGTTATTTATAAGAGGTCACATCAACACTATTGTAGTGCCTTCGAGGAAACATGAAGGGAGTCCTTCTCAAAGAAATAAATGTAATGTTTTAATTATTTCATAGATGGAAAGGGTCTCATAGACATGGGATTCTCTAGAAAACAAATTTATATGGTGTAATAATCATCTAGGGACTAAGAGAACATGATTCTGACTAACTGATGCATAACCAACATCCACGGGCTAGACTCCTTCAACAAGGCTTCAGTCACCCCCCTCAATATATATATTTTTGATCATGATCTTTACTAGTTATTCTGTATAAGGATGATTTGCGGTCCAAAATTTCATTTCACGCCACCAATTGGCATAATGTAGATGGATTTTATAGACAGTCAATAGATCATGGGAGACACTGGAAGGAGGTCCTATATTGGGGGGGGGGGTGAAGTGTTTGAATAGAATTAAAAAATTATTTATGGAATGAGATAAAAATAGAAGGGAGGAGGGATGTGATCTGGAGATAATAAAGGATGAAATTTAAAATTATAAGGAATGTCTTCATTCTTGTTGTAATGATTACTATTTTGTTGCATTGGATGAGAATAAAAATACTTTTTCTGAAAAACTTCTCAAGGTTGAATAAATGTGTAGAGAAATATTTTGACTCAATTTTATCAATGATGGATATAATAATACAACCTACTTTCAGGAATTTCAGAAGGAAAACTATTTTACAAAAATAATCAATATTTAGTGGGAGGATAGGTCTTACACATCAGATGTGAATGTGTTTGAGAATATGACCCAAGAGTATATAAAAAACATTTTTAGGTCCAATTAATAGAGATAAAGGTAGAATAATAGACTCTTTAGAGGAATACTTAATCATTAATTGTATCCTGATAGTGATTTAGGAAAGATAGAATAATGTCCTTAAATATATTCCTAAAGATGATGAAATTAATGGGGCAGTGTTCGTGTTGAATTAAGAAATTAAACTCGGAACTGAGGGATTTCTAGGAGAATATTTTTTTTGTCATGGGATATCATTAAAACTCAGGTGTATGAGGTTATGTGTGATTAATTTAGAGGGGTGAGGTTATCAAATTTGTGTTTCTTTCCAAGGTGATCCTTACTCTAAAAGTCAATGATCTCACTGCCTTTAACTAGTTCTGGGCGATTTGTTTCTATAAATTTTCTTAAAATTTTCTAGATAACCTAATTAATAGAAGGCTGTGATTATTTATCCATAGAATTATTTCCTAAGGAAAACATGGTTTAGTGAAGGATAGATCAATTCATGGATATATCGGCATAGCATAGAAAATGGTAGAGGAACTGAATAAAAAATCACTTGGATCTAATGTCATGATAAAGGTTGATATGAACAAGGATTATGATAGATAAAAATTGAGTTTCATAATTTGGTCAATGAAAAACATTGGATTTATTGATGAGTTCTGTGATCTATGATTTGAATGTTTCTCTTCCCCATTGCTTATAATCAATCTAATGGGTAGGGGTTTTAGATTTTTCAAATCAGTTTGAGGGGTTAGGCAAAGGGACCCCTTGTATCCAAATAATTTTATCATGGAAGAAGAGGCTCTAACTAGTAACACTAAGTAGTGGTTGGAAGAGGAGGGAATTATTCCATTTAGAACCATATCTGATGATGGTTTGGGGTCTCACTCAATGTTTGTAGATGACATTCTTATTTTTTTTAACGAAAGGAAAATTTTAATCAAATAACTCATTAAAAACATGGAAATGTATAGTAGTCTAAGTGAAAGTAGGCTTAATAATAAAAGTATCATCATCTTCATATCCAAATAAATGTTCTTGAAGAAGAAGCAAGACAATTTAGGGTCAACTTGGCTTACAAAATATAAAACTCCCTGTGAATAACCCTCGATTACCAATTCACAATGGTAGAATCAAAAAGGTTTTATTTTAAGGTGTTATAAAATAGATCATAAGTAGAATTATAAAATATGAGAATAAAATCCACTCATTCAGTGTATTAATTAAATTGATCAATAGTTTTCTAAAGTCAATTATAAATCAAGTGATTTCTACTATGAAGCCTTGAAAGGGAACCAATACTAGACTGGAGAATATTATGTCTAATGTCATGTGGGATGAAAAATGCAGTGTTTGATGACACAGGATAAAATATAAACTCATGGAGAACGCCATTGATTAAGGTGGTATTGGTATCTATAATGTTTCCAAACTAATGTAGGATTTTAAAGACACAATGGTGTGGGATATAATCGAAGGAGAATCATTGCAGGTGATGTTCATGAGGGGAAATACAATGACATTTGGGAATATTTTACAATGATAAATGGTATAATGACTGATTTTCATGATGCATGATGTATCATATAATGGAAATCAAGGGAGGTATTTCTTTATCTATGATCATTGGTTTTCATAAAAGACCTATGATTAACATAGATGATTGTCTGGGAATGGTAGATACATGGGTCAAGAGGAAGACACCAATCATGGGTCAGAAACTGAACATGGGTGTCTCATGAACTTAGGGAGAGATGAAAGGGGTGGAATAGTTAGGGATTTTAGGGGTTTGGTTATTATTGGATTCAATTCTTTCTCTGTCCTAAGAAATTATGACAGTGTAGAATAAAGAGCTATGGTTTCTTGACCTATGTTATACAGGTTCAATAATGACCAGATTTTTGTGGTCAAGTCAGAGACCAAAGTGCTAGTGGGGTACATTTAAGGGAAGTGAATACCTTAACAAGAGATTATATAATTCCGTAGGAGGTGAAATATTCTTATTGATCTGAGGATATATGTTACTTATACATGGAGAGATAGAAATTCTGCAGCGAATTCACATGCCAATAAATGTAGCTTAGATGATAATTTTATTCTACATAATGATGTTGAGTCCTTACCTGATAACTGTAATATTTTTGTGAAAGGATACTCTATCATCTCTTCCCCTAGTGAGTGAGAGGTCCTTTGGATGGATTTTTTTATTCCTTTAATAAAAGGCCATTTTTATTAAATAATATGTGGTGCATGACTCTATTTATTGATTTTGATCAAATTTAGTTCATGATTATTAAATAAAAAATAAATTTAACCATATTAATTTCAAAAAAGGTCTATAAAACCTCATGGATATTTACTTGGACTTATAAAACCCTTTTCAAAATTCACTATAAATTGTTTTCCATAATTTATCCTATTATATCCGGAACATTTCACAATGACTCTTCTGTTAAAAAATATAACCATGTATGAGTTAAATTGATAACTCAACCTTTTGTTCTATGGTAATAAAAGACAATTCATTAATAAATAAACCAACATGTTTCTATACACTTTCAATTTCTTCAATATTTAGTTCCTTTATAACCATTTTAGAAAAATGTTCTTCATTATTTGGTTTCATAATCTTTATTAAAAAGTCATCTTCAAATAGATTTTCATAGTCCTTCATAAATCAATATTTTATATTGATTTTATTTGGGAGATGAAATTATATATCCCTATCCCATGATTTGGTATGATCTCTATTTAGAGACATCCAATCCATTCCAAATGTTACACTAAAATCTATAAATGAAAAAATAAAAATATTTTTAAGAATTATTTCCCCAATATATTGAATTATAAAATTGTTATACACATTGGAAACAATCATCACACAACCAGGTTATTAAAAAAATAATTCAATATCCAATTTTTAAGGCAGGAATCAAAAATCAGCATAAGTACACAAGAGATTATGGAATGAGAAGAACCAGAATAAAATAAGTTGTTCAAACTTTTTGAGGGTGAAATATGTGTACATTTCAACACTTTTTTATCATTATCTACTTATATGGATGTGATTGGATAATATCCTTTCTTCTCTATTAAATTTTAATTTTTTAATGTCTGTGATCTAAAATAGACCTGGTATTGGTGAATTTATTTGAATAATCTCAAATTTCACTACATTTAAATAATTGACTGATAGGTGGTTCATTAGGTTGAATATTATTATGATTAATTGAGTTAACCATAATATTTATTCCTCATAATTAATGGTTTATTTTATTTCTTACTCAACCACATAAAAACAATATTTTAGTTCCTTTTGGAACATTCCTTGAGAGAATCCTCCTACATTTTTATTTTGTACTTTGTTGATGTTTTATTCATTCAAGTCATTTATCTTTACAAAATCTATGAAGATTAATTTTTATTATCTTATTTACAAATCCCTAATAAAATTGAGAGTCTCCAATATTTCTTTCCACCTCAATAAGGAATTATACAGTTGCTTCCAAACAAAAAAAATCATTTATTTTAATTCTTTTTAGATACTTAGTTTTAATACACTAAAGAAATGATCAATATTTCTTTTAGGATTAATGATAAAAGTTATGGTGTACCTTGAAAATATTTTGATGTTATCTTCATAGGAACTAATCAAAATTTCATCCCTTTTTTGAAGCTTAATTAAGTTTTTCTCTATCAATATAAAGATTGTTCAAGGAACATATTTATTAAAAATACTTTCTTAAAGTCCTATTATTATATAGATTTAATTTATTCATTTTTCTAATTTTTTTGACCAAGATCCATAATTGGTTCACATCTCCATCCAAAAGATAAATAACCAAAAATTATTTTTCATGCTCTGAGTATTGATGATTGCAAAAAAAAATTCATATTGATCCTTTGATCAATAATTAGTGGATTAATAGATTTAATAAAATATGGTGGTTTTTTTTCTATAAAGGATTTGATATTGATTTTCTCCCTCTTTATTTTATTTTTCAACTTTATGTGGTCAAGTATATTACATATAAACTAAGAAAGTATAACCATGAATACTTTCACACAATACTCCATTACATTTTTTACTAGAGAAATCACTATATTTTCCATTATACTTATTTCCCACTATGTTCCTCATTTTTCTAACTATTTATTAAAACAGAAAGTTTAATCATGGTTAAAAAATAATATCTTTTGAGAATAAAAGGAAAAAATAAAATGAATACAAAATTTAAGCCTATGATTTCTTACTCTATGGAATCCTCACTTCAATATATGACACCATTAAATAAATATATAATTATTTCAATTAAAACTAGGATATATTAAATTTTAAAATATTTTCTCCTTAAACTAATTCAAAAAAACCATTCCCTATTTTATTCAACAAATGATAACCCATACATGAACTATATAAATCTTACATCATTTCCATAATTTCTCATTACAAATGATAAATAAAAGACATTCTCAAAACCCCAATGTTTAGTGAATTTGAATACTAGATACATAACCTTATTATTACATAATAATACATCATCATATCTGAAAAAACCCTCTCAACATGATTTCCTACTATTCATATTCCTATATTTACTTTTTTATGGAAATGTGGAAATAAAATAATGGTGTGAGCTCAAACACCCAATTAGAAAGAAATACATATCAATAAATCAGGTAGATCATATAATTATATGAAAATCATGCAGGTAAACATGAACATAGAAGAATTTATGAATTAATTTTTTAAGATAACGTAATCATAGAATGTGATAATAAAACATAATAACACAATCATAGATTATAACATAGGAATGTAGAACCATAAAGGTATCCTCAAGAAGTAAAAAAATTACCATAGAACATAAATGTGAAATAATAATAAATTAACCATGAACTATGGACACATATCATTGAAATGTGGAACAAGGAAAATCATCTAAAATAATAAAGTTTCTCAAGATTAGACACCAAAAGAATTATAACATAGTGGATTAGGTTTCACTACCCACACCCAAAAAATTTCAGATTTTCCATCACTAATTATGTCCCATAAAATAGTGTATTGAGCATCAATACCGATGTACCATTATAATATCATGAGGTATAAAAATTTTTCCAATGAATTTGAGTGATATATAATTTGGAGAACACCCATCTCATAATTATAAAGCATTCATATTTGTGTCATAGTAAATCAATACTATATCCAAATATTATTAACCTATAAAAATTAATGGTTTAGGAGGGTGCTTTTAAGAGCTACATTTTCATGGGAGATCCATAGGTTTCTATGTAGATTCTTCCCCTCCACCAACCTTTTTTGGCATTGATATCATCCTCATTACCCCAATTCCACATCTATGATGGTTGTTTTTCAAATTTTTCAATTCTCCTTCATCTTGGAAACTCATTTTCATCATATAATGTCATTATATTATTCAACTATCTCAGTTCCCCTACTTTAGACTTGGTGGCATTATCATAAAGGGGAAATGGTTTGGGTTCTATCTTAATAGATGATGGTTCACTAGAGCTTATCATATTCAGATCTATTCAGGATTTAGATATGTAAAACATCATAATCCTACCAACGATGTGGGATTTGTGGTTGTATTAAATGTTTGGTTAGATTTGATATTATCCATAAGATTATTATATCTTTGGTTCATGTGGTTGCTGGCCTATCATATTAATTCTATTTCAAGAGATGATAATGAAAAAGGGTTTTGTGGTGGACTCTGGTGCTCCACAGTAGTCTCTGTGCTCTTAAATCCTGTTGATTGTGATAACACCATAACTAAGACATGTAGTGAAGGCATCAGGGTGGCAGTGAATAACAATGGTGGTGTTGTAGATTAACAGGAGATGATGTGGTACTGGTGTGTTTTGTGTGGGATCTTCTTGTCTTGTTACAGATCCATTGGACTTGCTTGTAATTTACTTTTAGTGTATGGAATTCAGACCTCTATTTATGGACTATGTCCACTGGGCCTTTGGGACATGTAAGTTTTCGGAGGAATATTGTCCAATGAGATGATAAACCATGCCAGCAAGACCTTTTGGCCAACTTTCATTGGGTTAATGTTCATATGATGAGATAAGAAAAATGTCATAGCACACATGGTATGTGGTACAACATGGTGAAATGTAAGTTCTATTGGAAGGGTGGCCTCGAATGAGTGATGTGTTTGCTGATATCCATCATTCAGCCATCTTACCTCTTACCAATGATAAATATTTGCGTACGATGCCACATGAAATTATTAATTGTATTATATATTAGAAGAACACAAGAATTAAGTTGTAAGTGAAATAAGTGGAAACACATGCATCTTATAGCGGGTGGCTTAAATAAGATATGTGTCTAATGGGACATATCATCTGGACCTCCTCTAGACAGCAATGTTAGATGAATGTGTTCCCCATCACGTGATTTTAGAGAAAAACAATTCAACATCTTAACATGTTCTGTGGGGGGAGACATATAATCTTTCATAGGTAGCATAGGATGAATGGATCTTTTAGGGGTGGTGTGAAATTTTATTGGCACCTTGACATGATAAAATCTTTCTCTAGGTCCACCGGGTCATCTCATTCATGGGAACTTTGGGCCAAAATTTTATATTTTTTGGACTCCTCAAGTTTTAATGCTCACAAATCATGTTTAATCATGTTTAGTCTTGCCTAAGTATGTTTCTCTATTCATATGTAAAATCTTAATTTATTCTGTCAAGTATTATTTCATAGGACAAGTTACAAATATTTAACTACGTATGAGTCACCTATCAATGGACTCATAGTCACTAGTCTCACCATTTAGTTAGAAAACCGGCAAAGTATGAATTACAATTATAATGGCATAGCTCAGTCTGACATTCAACAGTACTAGGTATGAGGTACTTTTATGTGATGCAGATCATGCTCCTTATCAGCTAAAAGAAAAACACCCAAGATTAAATAAAATATGGCGTGCAAGCAGATTGATATACATGGTGTGTGACACAAAAGACTAAGGGATAATAGATACAAAACCATCCGACTAGAAGTAAATAAAATAACTAGTTAAAATGGTGTCCAAGAATATTGATATACAAGGTGTGGAATAACTTTTTATGAACAAAATTGAAAAAAACCTTGCATAAAATACTCAAATGAAGAGAATTTCAAAAGAACATATCATATCATTGTAAACCAGAATGTAGAGCATCAATTAAACTCTATTTTTGGTGTCTATTTCCTAATGTGGACTCAAGCTTCTCATATTATACAACTAAAAAGTCTAGAATCATCAACCACATCACTCAGAGAATTCTAAACCCTCTTTCATTAATTATGCTTTATTTGTATAATTTTACTAATTATTGAGAAGTTTTTGTGTTTATATCACAAACACACACTGCCTCTTGATCTATGTTGGAGGATATCAGATATATTCATTCAATAATATTTCCTTACATTTTTAATCTGACATATAACTATGGAAGAGGTATTTGTGTGGTCTAGATGTATTTTTACCCACAAATATCTGTGATAGAGTTATAATTGATATGGACAACTATTTGTTCTGTTTTGAACCCCGATATAGGGTTTGTAAAATGTTTATTAATATAAATTGGTTAGTGGATGCTGATCAATAAGTGGAGAGGACTAGGTCTCTGCTTGAGACTGAACCTCTTGTTTTTATCTTATGTGTTCGTATTCTGTTTTCTTGTTGGTCTTTATTTATTCAAGCCATAGAACATTCTTTTCCTTGATAGAAAATCATAGATAGTGTTTATAACTATTTTTGATTTAGTATATTACTTTCAAAAGTTATATCAATCTTTAAAATTTTTGAAACTAAGAATTAATCAATATTTTGATAAATTAATCAAACATTCAAAAATATAATAAATATATAACTTTGGTTTACTGGCCTATTTTGGTTCTAAAATTTGGGACTCTTAATAATTTTTATAAAATATAAATTTTCATTGGAACTCAATTAATCCTCCATCTTGAGTGTCATACTCCGACCAATATTTGGTGTGATAGGATTTTTTTAATCTTCTAGTTTCAAAGTTATCAATGTTTTTTTTCAATATTTTCAACTTTGATTTTGGTTGTGTTTTAAAGATCTCTGAATTTATATTAGTTCTAAATTCTTAACACTTTAAAAAACCTATTCTTTATTCTTTATTATGAATACTAGATTGGAAGGAACAACTACCAACTTACGTCCATTTTTCGATGGATCTAATTATGTTCAGTGAGAAATTAATTTGAAAATTCATTTAGAAGGAATGGGTTTTGAAATTTGGTCTTCCATTATAGATGAATATAAGATTAATTATACTACTCAAAATTCATGGGATGAATAAACCAAGGTAGACTATAATAATAACTAAAAAGCTATTAATTCCTTATATTATTCTTTCAGAGATGAAAAATTCAATAAGATTTCTATATATAAAACAACCTATGAAATTCAGGATACTTCTGGTGTTTCACATAAAGGAACCACTACTATTAATGAAATGAGACATAACACATATAATATTAAATATTATAACTTTAAAATGAATCTTGATGAACCCATATCTTATATCTATATCAGGTTTAATGATATTGAAAATACTATTATTTATTTGGGAATAGAAGTTACAGATAAAAAATGATGAAAATTCTCTGATGTCTAACAGACAGATGGAGGGGAACTATAGTGTTAATAATAAAATCTTATTATATCAGAAATATTCCAATAAAGGATCTAATAGGTAATATTATGATGTATAATTTAGAGTTAAATGTCAACAAGGAATAGGATGATGAACCAGAGAGAAAATCAGTGGCTTTAAAAACAATTTCTTCTAAACACAAACAGAAGGAGAAGAAAAAAACTCATTCTAATAGTTCACAAAATAAAGAACCATCATTTTACGATGATGAAGAAATAGTTCAGATAGCTAGAAGAATAAAAAAATTCTATATAATGAAGATGTTTTGCAGAAATCTCAGCTACAAAGGAAAGTTTAGAAATAAGGGAAACTGGAAAAAGGACTGGAAAAAAGGTAAAAAAACTAATGAAATAGTTTTTTATTTGTGTAATATAAGAGTACAAGTAAAGGATGATTGTCCAAAATTAAAATACAAAAGGAAATATGAGGGAAAGGATAATGAGTATAAAAAAGGAAAGGAAGAAAACATTGAGTGCTTCTGATGATAGATCTAATGGGTCTGATTATTTACATGATGAGAAGGATAATAAAGTCAATATGTGTTTTATGATATAAAAATATGAGGTAACACATAAATATCCTATAAAAAATCATATTATTCTTGAGGTAAATCTAATTCTTAAAACATGGCGATTAAGGAAATTTTTGAGCACTACAAATTGCTTCGGGACACATACAATGAATAAAAAGATAGGTATATTGTTTTAAAGAAAAAACATGCTCCTACCTCTACTATTAAATCTGAAATTACTTCATAGAAAGAGAAAAATGCTCAATTGATTTGAGAAAATAATGATATTAAACCATCTAACGAACAACATAAAAAAGATTTCGAAAAGTTTACTAATGGAAAGAAAACATTAACTCAAATTATGGGTAAACAGTTTTCATCAAAATATACAACAAGTATAGGTTATCAAACCATACAAAGAAATTTTGTTAAAACTAATTTTATATCCAAATATAGAAAATCTAGTTTTATACCTGGTTTTAGAAAATTTATGGCTAGTTCTTGTGTGAAAACATCTTCTACTATTTATTGTTTTTCTAGGATAAATATTTTTTATTTTTTCAAATGATTGAATCTATTTATAGGAAACATATGAAGAAATTATGGGTTCCAAAATATTTTATCAGTAATGTTACTGGACCTATGAAAATCAGGGTACCAAAGTTTTTTCATAGTGAAATTATTTTTTATAGGAATGCTGGTTGAAGAGAACCTATAAAATATTATGGTACATGTATGGTGGATGTTCAAGAAAAATGATAGGGGGCCACTCGAGATTCAAGAATCATATCAAAATTGATGGTGGTCATGTCACTTTTGGTGACAATTCTAAAATAAAACTAATTGGACTTGGACAAATCGGTAACATATATTAAATTTTAATATTTAAATTACATTTTTTGATAGATTAAAGTACAATATTTTTTGTATCTCTCAGCTAAGTGATGATGTATTCAATGATAAATTTGAAAATGATTCATGGAATTTTTTTAATTCTAAAAATTAGTTAGCATTTACAACATTTAGAAATGATAATTATTATTCGTTGAACTTAGATTCTCAAGTTTCTTAAAATATTTCATGATTAAGTATTTTTAATAAAGAATCCTGTATTTGGAATAGGGGAATAGTCCACTATAACACTCACTCACTTAGAATGGTTAAATGGAAAGGGTTATTCAATGATCTACCCAAACTAGAATTTCCAAAAAATAAAATATGCACTTTTTTCAAAAGAAAAAAAACAAAAAATATATTCTAAACCAAAGAATTAAGTTTCAATTTATCAACCACTTTAGTTGGTTTATATGTATTTTTTTACCATATTGAGTTTTAAGTGTTAATGGGAACCACCATATCTATGTTCTAGTAGATGAATTTTCTTGGTATACTTGGACATTATTTTTAGCTCACAAAAGTGATGTTCGTTATCAATTTATGATGTATTATAGAATACTAGAAAACCTAAGTGGTCTTAGATTTAAATCCTTAATAACTGAACATGTATGTGAATTTTAAAAACAAGTGTTTAAATCCTTTTTATTATAAAATGGATATAGTCAGAACTTCTCTACTCTTAGGACACCCGAATAGAATTGAGTTATTGAGAGAAGAAACTATACACTACAAAAAATGTCCTAGAAAATTGTTAATGAATATAACTTACCTTTTTATTTTTGGGTTGGAGCTATAAATACATATATTTAGAAAATTAATAGAGTCATAATCAGACCAATTCTTAAGAAAACTCCCTATGAGCTTTGGAATAATAGGAAACCCAAATCTTGCTACTTTAAAGTGTTTGGTTGCAATGTTTACTTCCTTAATAGAAAGTATAATCTTGAAAAAATTTCATCCAAAAGTGATGAATGAATTTTATTAGGTTACTAAATCATTAGAAAAGCCTTTCGATTTTTTACTAAAATAACCGAATGTCTTGAAGAATATCTGCATATAAAATTTAATGAACGTTATTTTCATGAATAAAGATTCCCTCTAAAAATTATTGAGGATGATCTATCCATTATGGACATAAATTCTATACCCACTGACTTTTATGTTAAGCAATCTGTGAAATCCTCCAGTTCTCAAAAATAACAAGACTCAAATCATAGTGAAGCTGAACCTAAGGATGAACGTGCAGTAAATGACCCTTGTTTTTATAAATAGGCTTGAACCCTTAAGAATCATCCCTTATATGCAGATGTTGGCAAATTAGATAATGGGACACATACTAGAGCTCCTCTCAGAAATTTGGTTGAACGTCAAGCCTTCTTGTCCCAACCTGAACCTAATAACATCAATGATGAAATCAATGATGAATTTCGGTAAATGGATAATCAAGAATAATTAAATTAGTTTGAATAAAATAATGTTTGGAAACTAGTGGATAAACCTAAATAAATCTTTCCCATAGGCACTAAATGGTTATTTAGAAACAATGTTTATAAAGAAGGAATAATTTTAAGAAATAAGGAATGACTGGTTGCACAAGGGTATAGTCAAGAAAAAGTAATTGACTATGAAGAAGACTTTTCAACAGTTTCAAGACTTGAATCCATTAGAATCCTGCTATCATATGAAACTCATCTAATTTATAAACTATATCAAATGGATGTCAAGAGTGAATTATTAAATGGGTATATAGTTGAGGAATTTTTTGTTGAACAGACCCATGATTATACATACCCTCATTTTTGAAATCATGTTTTTAGGTTCGTAGAGGATTTATATGGTTTAAACAGGCTCCAAGAGCTTGGTATAGTAATCTCAACACATTTCTTATTTCAAAAGGTTTGGAAAAAGGTATAAATAATCCTACTGCCTTTATAAAAATAATTTCTATAGATGTTTGGGTAGTTTAAATCTTTGTTAATGATATTATTTTGGGATCTTCAAAACATTTTTATGTGTTGATTTTTAAAAATGATGTAAAATGATTTTGAAATGAGTTTAATGGGAGAACTTAAATTCATTATTGGATATCAAAATTTTCAAATTAAAGAAATAATTATCTTAAATCAAAATAAATATACTAAATATCTTTTAAAAAGTTTTTTCTTTGATAGTATAAGAGATATTGATACTCCAATGAGTACTAGATGTAAGTTGGATCTTGATGAACATGGAATGTTTGTTGATCAAACCAATTATAGATGAATCGTTGTTTATATAATCTACTTGATTTCTAGATGGCATGATATTATGTTTAGTGTGTTTATGTGTGATTTTTTTCATGACAATCCAAAACAGTCAAATCTTCTTCCTGTTAAATAAATTTTGAAATACCTCAATCATACTACCAACATAGGATTGTTCTGTTTTAGAATACAATCATTTTATTTAGTTAGTTACTCTGATGCTAATTTTGGTGGTTTCAAGTTATATAGAAAAGAACCTCTAGAACATGTCACTATTTGGGCAAGTCACTAGTATCATGGTGTATTAAGAAGAAAAATTACATTTCATTATGTACTACTGAAAGAGAATACATATCTACTACTAATTGTTGTGATTATATTTTGTGGATGAAACTCACTTTTCTAAGTAATGGATATCAATTTAGACATTTCCTTATAAATTATGATAACCCAAGTGCTATTAATATCTCTAAGAATCTAGTTTCCCATTCAAGAACAAAACGTATTGAAGTAAGACATAAATGTTTGACTGATCATATCAAAAAGGAGATATTACTTTAGAATTAGTGGACATGGAACATCATCTTAATAATATTGTCACCAACCCATTAGATTATGTAATAATGAGATACATCATACATGAATTGGGTATGATCAATTTTGAGTATCTATTTACTATATCACTAGTTTTTGTCCCACTAGTTTCTATCTCACAATTCGTGGTCTAACCGGTTGATATCTCACTATTCAATGTGACACCGTTTTGATGGCACTGTTGATAGCATACTGTAAGAACTCACCATTAAATACATAGTAATTTCTCTTTCATCGTTGTTTTAATTATTTTATTTTATTTCATTTATTTTATACCATATTTTAAATTTACAAATCTAAAATTATTAAATGATTAAAATCGATAACCCCTTCTCACTTTAGTATTGCTCTCAAACTATCGAAACCAAACACCTATCTCTCGTATCCCTTATTCTCCTCCAAAATTTTTCTACATGAAAATGGTGAGAATGAATCGTACAACTTCTTTACACTGAAGGAAACGTTGGTTGATGAAGAGATTAAAAAGGCCTCTGATCAAAGAGCTCAATGAACCTCTTAATCATGATCTCACTAATCGTGTGATTGTGCTAGATAATGTAGTGTGTGCAATGTGGATTCTTTGGAATAAGTCACTTGTTCTTAAGGTATTGGAAGAGAAGGAATGGATAGAATGGATTAGCATTGATCAGAGACCCTTATAACCAAATCTAGTTTTCGAGTTTTATTTTGTACGTTGAGTATTCCTTAAATGCCAAAGATGATTTCATGGTCATAATTTTAGTAAATTTATAAATATTTCCATTTTCTTCGAGGTTATGGGATGCTTGTTTAAAAGTAACTTATGAAGGTATATATGATGATCATCAAGGAGGACATCCACCTCCATGTGATATTTTCATCCTAGAAGAGGATTTGGGTGACTTAATAGGAGATGGAAAGAGGAGAAGGCATATTTCCACTGAATTGGATATCGAAATCAAACTGTTATTCAAGTTCATTCAGAATATTATATATCCAATGAAATGGGATTTTCTATATTGAAGTATCAAGATGTGTTCTTCTTATATCTCTAGAAAATTGGTCTTAGGATAAACTTGTGAAAATATATTTTCCTTCATATGTATTAATTGTCCAAGACCTACTCAAAATCCACTTCCTTGTTTTATTCAAGATTCAACTATACAATTTTTCAAGCCAATGGATTAGTTAGGGAAAATGTGGAAACTAGTGAGGATCATGAGTTTTTTTAGGAAATGTAAAGACATATGAAGATCATTTGGAATAGTTGGAATAAGTTATGGGTTGAAGATAATGAAAAGATTTATTATGACTTTAATCTCATTGAATATCCCTTGAGAAATAAGGATATCTCAGACCCTGATTTAGAACCAGATGAGGTTGTAGAATAATCAGATGAGAAATAGAAGTTGATGTTAAAGAAGATACTGTTTCTAATAAAAAAGGAAATGAAGTTATTCATGATGACAATGGAGAAAATTCATCTATGGGTAAAGTCTCAGTGGAGGAAGAAGTTGTTGTGGAAGAATTTTTTGATAAGGAGAAATTGGCCAAATAAATTTTAGAAGACTAAGCCTCTATATATGAAGCTGAAAAATCTAATAGAATATGAATGAATAAGGAGAAATATCCTAGTGAGGGTAATGACTGTAATCTTGATAATGGTAATGAAAGATAAGTCTATTTACCTCAGGTAATGTTTATCAAATTGGATATTCAATTAGAATAAAATGTAGATGAGGATGAAATGTATCAAAATATAGTGGAAGATGTAGAAATAGTTCAAGTGATGGAATAACTTAATTCTCTAAGGGAAGAATCTATTTACGTATAGAAAAACATCTTCCTAGAAAGGGTTGAAGTTCAAAATCCTCATTACCCAAGTTTAGAAGATGTTTTTTTATAATTTTACTAGATATTTTGATGTTAATGTCTCTCAGATATCCTCATTAAAGAAACAAAACATTCAATATTGTTTCAACTCATACCCATCTTATCTGAGAAAGTGGTTTCTATTCAAGGGAAACTACTTGTTCTAACACCTGCATTAGAAACCCCAATCTATGTGAGTCACCGAGATTTGAAATATTTTAGAGAAAATATGTTATCTGGATTTGGAAGGATTATGAATTCATATCCTGATCCTATGACTAACATTAGTGAAAGGGATACTGGAATGATTGTGGAGAATTTGATATGGAAAACTCAACATAGAATGATTCATGAGATACAAGTGGAAAGGATTCAAAATGAATAGCTGAATGATGAATTGAAGTCTTTAAAATCATTGGTTGAGGAGATAAAGAAGGATTTGAAAGCTAATCCTACTTCATCTCCAGTTGCTAGTATTAGTGAGGGTGATTCTGAAACACTCATAGAAAAGGTTATAAGTCAGACTCAACATAATTTTATTTCAGTGGTTGAATAAATTGTCAAGAACAACATGAAGTTATAAAATAAAAAGCATGGACTTGTGGTTGTAATCAATATTTTGATAGATGAATCTAAATTCTCTTTGGATATATTTCATATATTTCTTAATATGTTCACCTCAACTACTCTAGCTCAATCATCTTCTACATAGACATATCAGGCTTTAGAAAATGATTTGATCATATTATTGATTAGAGAAGTGCTTGATGATTTTATTGGAGGTTTTGACCTGGACAACCTTGGTAAGACTCAAAAGTATAGTGAGAATGTTTATGACACGGTCATATCTCACTCCAAAACAACCATTGATTCTCAATAATAAATCTCCCAGAAAGTGGATTATTATTTTAATAGTATACATACCATGCCCCAAATAAAAAATATTTTCATGTATTTAGTGTAGAATTTAAAGTTACCTACAATGAACCAAGATTTCAAGGAGTAAGTCAAAAATTTTAAAGAATTTACTCATTACCTTGAGAATTTCATGGTACACAATGATGACTTGGAGAATGATATGGAATATGGTGGTGATGTAATTAAAGATTTAATTAATCTGCTCAAGCCATAGTTGCACCATCACAAAAAAAATTGTTTTGCTCCAACAGCTGCCCCTATGAGACCTGGAATGATTCATTCCACCTCTACTTCCATTGCACTTCTTACTATAACCCCTAATCAGTCACTAAGCCAGATCAGACCAGTCCTTACTGAGAATCATTTACATTAGTCTTCCTCCAGACTCATCTTTGCACATTCCATTATTGAAGGAGTGCCTCTACCTACTATTTATATCCTCTCTAAATCAACAACCACTACCACTTCTGCCGCTCCAGCTTCTACACCTAATGTCTCTCATAAGGTAAAAGATGTGGTGGACTTAGAGATGATGTTATGGGATGGTTTCTGATAGGGATATGTTTTTTTCTGATTTTATTGTATTGATGTATTAAATGAATTGTGATAACTATTTTATTCACTTATTGATGAACCTTTGTGATTATTCTAAATTTTTATTTCCTTATTTTATTTTTTATAATCCCAAAGTGGGGAGAACATAGAGATGACATTCACCCAAAATGCTTTATGGAATTCTAATTCTCTGATATTATTCATTATATACTGAATTCAATTAATATCTATTTATGTCTCTATTTCAGTCAATATATATTATATATTAAGAAAATATTTATCATTAAATGAGATATGTTAATATGTGTTTATGTATTGATTTTACTTAATATTTATGAAATGTTAATAAAAATATTAATCCTTTACTGTGATCATTATGTAGGGCCTGTAATTATACTGATTTGTGATCCTCAAAAGAGGGAGATTGTTGGACTAATCTAGTTTTAATACTCACAAATCATGGTTAATAATGTTTAATCATGTTTAATATTGTCTCAATATGTTTAGTTATGAATATTTGTAATATTAATCTATTCATTCAAGTATTATTTCATAAGACAGGTGGAAAATATTTGACTATGTGTGAGTCACCTGTCTCACTATTCAGTCGGAAAATTAGAAAAGTATGAGTCACTATTGTAGTTATACTGCTCAGTCTGACATTTAGGAGTACTAGGTATGAGGTACCTATATGTGATGGATATCATGCTCCCTATTGGCCCAAAAAATACCCATGAATAAATAAAATGTGTAGCGTGAGCAGATTGATATACATGTTCTGTGACACAAAATACCAAGAGATAATAGATACAAAACCATACTTCTAGAAGTAAATGGTGGAAGAACCTTCTATGAACAAATGTGTGAACATAATTGAAGAAACAAACTCAACCGAAGATAATTTTTGAAGAACATATCATTTCACTGGAAACATATACACAGAGCATCAATGACACTCTATTTTTGGTGTCTTTTTCCTGAGGTGGACTCAAGATTTTCATCTCTGACATCTAAGAAGTCATGAAGCATCAATAACATCAGTTAGAGCATTCTAAACTCTATTTCATTATTTCTTCTAAGTTGTGTATAATTTTACTACTTTTCAAGAAGTGTGTGTATCGATATCACAAACACACACACTATCTCATGATCTAAGATAGAGAATACAAGATATACTCATTCACTCAACATTCTATACCATTTTACTCCCACATATACCTGTGGAATAGGTCTCTGTATGGACTAGTTGTATGTTGATTCCCCCAAATAACTATGGTAGTGGTATAGTTGACATGGATAGCCTTGTGTGTCATTGTGAACCTTGGTCCAGGGTGTGGATCAAATTTATTAATTTAAACAACTTGGGGGCAGTTGATCACCAAGTAGAGGGGGCTACGTATCTACCTGAGAATGAATATCTTGTTTTTATTTGCAATGTTTATGTTCTTCTTTCTTTTCTATCATTGTTTATTAAAACTAGAAAACATTACTTTTCTTTGATAGTTAATGTTAGGTAGTGTTTATAACTATATTTGATTTAGTAAATTAATTTCAAAAGTTATATCAATATTTCTAATTACTGTAAATTAGAAATAATCATTCTTTTGAGAATTTTATCTAATAATCAAAAATAATATAAATTTTCTACATTGGTAAACTGGCTAATTTTTATAAATATGGTACTCTTAATAAATTTTATAAAACATAAATTTTTATAGGAACTCAGTTCCCCCCCTCTTGAGTGTCCTACTCATTTTGGTCAACCATATGTATAGAATATGAGTAACTCGGTACTCAGTCATTGTTATGGGTTTCCTCTTATCCATATTAAAATATAGGATTATTTCTTTATTAAATTTGGATTTTACCATAACTTTATTTAAATATATACATAAAAAGAAAATAAAATGGGTTATATGACACTTGTTTAAGTTAAAAAATATATTTTTTAATGTTTTGGTAATGTTTTTTTTAAACTTATAAGACCATTTTAAAATCAATTTAATTGGGTGAAAAAATAAACTATTTTAAAATTAAACATACAGAAAATTGATCATTGAAAAATAAATAATGATTAAATTATATAAAATATAAAGAAGGTAAAAATTTATTAATATAAAAATTTATAACTTGTAAATTATTTTTTAACTTCTTATCAATCAAAATAAATTTAAAATTTTCTTTTTTATAAGAGATAAATATAGATATTAATTCAAGAGAATATAATAAATATTTAGAGTCCAAATTTAAAAAATAATTGTTTGTGGTATGAAATAATATAAAAATGGAAGATAAGTAGCTAATATAGAGGATGAGAATTATTCTTAACAATGTCGCATTTTTAATAAGTAATAAATAAATCAAAAAAAAAATTAATATAAAAATTTAATTTCATGAGAAGGGATGAGAAAATAAAATCTGATGTATATAAGGGTAAACATATAAACAATTTATAATAACATAGTCTAGGAAGAAAGATTATGGATCCAGGAAAGTAGATTGAGTCAAGAAATAGTCTTACATTGGATTCCTTTCTATTCATGCTAGATATAACTCCCTATATAATCAATTTATTTTTATTGTTGACCATATCATATCATAACCATATCTATATTTATATTTTTCTAATACCCATCATTTTTAATTTCTTATAACCATTTTTATATTGCTTGATAGTTAAAATTAATTTTCTAGTATTAATTATTACATTTTTCATATTATTACTTCAACCAGATAGTTTAAATACTTGATTATTTATCAGGTGTTAATCACCTCAATTACTTTCATGGCGATGATACATATTTTTTGAAATATTTCTAGATTTTAATTATTTTTTCATTGAAGTTACATTGATGGGTTGTATTAAATATTAATGAATTTCTATTTCTGTGGCTATTGAGTCAATTAAATAAATTAATTCCATAAAAAAATATAACTTTAAATGATTCCATTAAATAATTTAAAATACAACATAAATCCATCATTTATTCCATATATTACAATAATATATACATCCTTAATCATTCATGATCAAAATTTGAAAACGTCGTTCATGTTTGTGGTAGAACCCACCCAACCAAGAAATTATTATAGTAAATGAATGAGTATGATGTTGTAATATCATTTTTATAGATTCCTTGTTATGTTAAAAAAACACATATATATTTTTATAGTATATAGTAGGAGTGTATATGTGAATATAAATAAAATAGGTGAAGAAATCATTACTAACATTGATAAAATCACTCATTATTACAACATTTTTCATCAGAATGAAGGACTTAGGCCTCCTTATAGTGACCAAAAGCTACCACGTGAGAGAGAGGATATAAAGAGATGTAATTTTGGATTTAATTAAACATAAAACTGAATTTTATATGTTTTTTGGGGTGGTTTTAGGATTGGTCCCTTAATAATTGGAAATAAATAAAATTTCTTTGGAAACATTTGTTAAGTGACGAAAAAAATGAAATTAAATGGGATTTTGGTGAGGAAATGTTCTTTAGAATTGTAAAATTGAATTCTACATAGAAAAAATGAATTTTATAATATCGAAATCTTATGTTAATTATAAAAAATTCATGCTTCTTCAATTTACCCATTAACCTCTCTTTACTATACTAATTATTTTCTATGGTAAAGAGTTTTCTTATAAAAAATATATTATGTACCAAATTACCTAATTTTAAAGTTATTGTTTCAAATTTGAGTTAAATTTAATTACATTTAAAGTCTAGTAAATATAATTTTAACTTTAAAATGAAAATGTACATTTTATAAGAAAAATATTTTTAAGAAAAATAACTTTAAAAAAATGATTTTATTTAGTTTTATTAATAATTGTTAATAATTCTATGATTTTTTTATACTAATATAAAATAAATTTCACTAATAAAATTATTTACATGTGATCAATTTATTTTATTTTGATAATAAAACACAACACATTGAAAAAAAAATTAGTGAAAAATATCCCATTAAACATTATAAGATTGTAATCATCTTTAATTAAAATTATTATTTACCTATCATCCATTCAATGAATTTTATCAATCCCTTCAGATTAAATTAATTTTTTAAACATTATAAATACCTTTAATTAAAATCATTATTTAAATTTGACAAAATAAATAAATTAAATTTCATTAAAATATATTCTCTAATGAATTTGTATATTTTTTATTATTCCATCATACACTTATATATTATATGTTAATTATATATATAATATAATATCTATAAAAAAATTTATATTCAAAATTCCTATTATAAAATCATTAATATACCTATATTTTGTATATATACCCAACTACCAGATAGGCAATGATTCTATAACCAATGACCATATTACTAATAACCGTATGACCTATGATAATTTTAAATTCCTATATAAAAATTAAATACATTACTAAAATAATTCATCGTATCAATTTAATCCCAACTTTTTCTTATCATATTTCAAATATTTTACATACTTTTCAACTTCCTAATATATGGTATGAACTTCATGAAAAACATTAGGATTAATATTTCAATTTTGTAGAATTTTTTTTCACTTTTGGTTTTATTCCACTTATAATTTTCTTAATTTACATTCATATTGATTTATCATATTCTAATAATGTTTATCTTGAATTTTAATATTTTGTATTAATAAAATATTATATAATTTTTATTCGTTTTGGTTTAATGATGTGTGCAATACATGTTTTTCAATACATTAATGAAATAAAAATGTGGGGTGTTAGATTTATTTATATCAATCAAATTTTATTTCTCAATATCATATTTCTATTATACATTAAGGAAAATTTATAATAAATGTTTTTGGGAAGGAGTGGCTCCTAGTTTAATATATAAATTTATTTTTTTTCCATTAATTTTATCTAATGAATTGTTTTATATTTGTGTATTTGAATTTGAGTAGAAGGTTTCCATAATCACTTTAAGATCCTTATAAATTATGTGTAATTATAAAATATTGAAGTAATAAATTCACTATATTCTTGACTTGTTTAATTTTTTAATTTAATTCTAAAAATGATTCTCTAATTGACTGCTCAATTGTGGCCATGTCATGTGAAGGGCCAACTAGGATCTGTGGGATCATTGAGAGGGGGAGGGGATGAATCAATGATATTTTATTTTTATGTTTTGTTACTTTAGAAAAGACATTCAACTATTTTTAGTGGGAATCAAATCTGCTCAAATAATAGTTAAATGGTTTGTTACTCACAGGGAGTAGTTTTATCTTAGTATAGTTTAATCATAATCTTAGACCACACAACCATTTGTAAACAATCCTTTTTTCATTTATAAAAAAAAGGAACATCTATTAATAAAATCAAACTAGAATCCTTTAATGGTGCATGTTCGTCTCACATAGATAACATGATAGAATAGTTTTTGGAACGATAATAAGAGAAATCAACAATAAGATTCACCATATTATCGCTATTCTTCTTGAACTTTATTTACATTTATATTATTGCTTTTATTTTCTATTAACTTTTTAAAAAACACCAAGTATGAAATTATTTATAAAATCTTCTATCTAACCCTATCCATATGGTGACTTCCCTATATGGTAACATTACATCCAGAATCCTATTTCTGATACCCCATCTGGTACCCTTGGCTCGATTTCTCTGTTTGATACCATATTCATTAGATACAAAATATTATTCTAACACCTATCTATCTAAAATACTATGTTTAATCCACTTGCATCTAGTGTTACCATTTTAGATACCTCTTCATCTTATGAAACATATATGAAAGATGTGAATAACTATATTTAAATATATAATACTGGCACTTCAAATCTTAAAAAATTTTCCAAGCAGCAAGAACATCAACAAACGTTTCCTAGCACACCATTTCTCATTTATATACTAAATGTTTAAATGAAATCATATTTGGGATGAGAAACGTAAAATTCAAATTTCATGGTCAATATTTGAATACACCATTCAAAAATTTCAATTTTTTAACACCTTAAAACATCCTAAATCAATGAAATCAATAAAAACATCCAAATAAAATTTCTTTAAATATCAACATCAAAAGCCTCTTCGAACTTCCTAATATATCATCTTGAATCCTAAGATTCCCTTTCTGATTATTGAAGCATTGAACATCCAACATAAAATCCTCATAATTAGGTCTTTATAAAAAAATTATGCACCCATCTTCAATTAAATTCCTTTGTTTTGTAAAGCTTCATTCAATACCGTCATAAGTTTCTTCTTTGTTTGGTCACTTCTATCAGATTAAAATTTTAAAGAGACTTATCATACCAATGGCCTCTATCTTGAACACATTGGTAGATGGATTTATTTGAAAAACTATATTAACATAACTTCAATAAAAAACAACTACTTAATGAATTTATTCAGAGACCTATGTCCATTGAATTTTCTTGGTATCCTTTTTTCTGATGCCTTATTAAAACATCATTTTATCTAGAGCTTCCACAACATCTTATATTTCTAATGAACTTCATAAAAAATATTCTATATGATGAACATATAGAAATTCATTCATCTTTATCTGTCTGATGAAATTAAAATTTTCATTATAGAGAATTCATACTTCTCTAAAGCTAATTCAACTTTAATCATAACTTAACCACACTTTTATTTTTCCCGAATCCATAGTTCCACTGGGTTCTTTATTTGACCAACCTTATCCAAAATCATGATTTTTTTATATTAACATGATTTTTTAAGCATTGAAGAAACTAAAATCAAAATTTTATTTCAATTTATCAAACATCTCTATCAGATAGAGTATGCAGACCTAATAAGATAAATATTTAGTGATACACTCAGTCCAATCACTTCAGTCCGTTAGAATCAATCCCTTGGAATTGGTTCTTTGGACTTGGTCCACTCAATTAATTAATCTTACTTAAGATTAATCTATTTATAATCTTTTTAAGTAATAATCAAACACTTTTAGGTTATTTGTGTATGAAAAAATATTAGAGTTCCAATAAAATAATTATATCTTCTTAACCAGCTCTTTAGTTTCATATTAATAACTCAAAACATCTTCATCCTATCAATACACCCTTTGGATTTTATTATCAAACAAAAAACATCAATCATTGTGAATTTTATTCTCAATCAATGGATTAATATACTATAATTCTAAGCCTTTGTGAGTAAACTAGGTTTTGGATATAAGAATCATTAAATTACAATACAATGATTTATATAATGGAGTGATTAAGAATCATTTCCAACTTTTTCTATCCCTATTTCTCCATAATAGAAAAATATAATAAAAAAGTTTTCAAACCACTTCACGATATATTTAAAACTATTTACACATGTTAAAATCAAATATTTAGATATTAAAAAACCCCACCAAAATATTTTCCCTTTTTTTAAAGTTAATGTACATAACAGTGGATTGATTTATGCTATATTTTTATTCCCCTTTTAAAACACTATCTAATGACATGATACGAGTATGAAAATATCATCATGAACCTTTTCCTTAAATATAGTGTAGTTTTACACACATGATCAACCTCGGCTTAGGAAATGATTCTTTTGGAAATATATTATTGAAGATATCAGTAAGTTTCATAGCTTCAAGATCATACTCCATCATTAGATCCTTTCTTTCCACAAACTCTTTTATGAAGTGTTATTTAATATCAATGAGCTTATAAAAATAGTTTTTAACTATAATATTATTAATTTTCATAGATATTTAATTGGCCCAACCCAAGATATGTGGAAAATTAATGTCAACAAAAAAATATTCCACTTGTGTCAGAATATATTTTCATTAAGTGGCATCTTAAGTGGATTATACATACTCATCTTATAAAGTGTTTAGAGTCACTGATCCATTTTAATTTTAATGTAATGTTAGAAATATTTCTCTAAAATGGAATACTCTACCATATGCGGATCTTCTTTCTTTGATATAACTAGAAAAATCTACATCTGTGTAACCAAAGAGATCAATCTTTCCTATAATATAATATTTCAATCTAAAATAAAATTTTCCTCTTTTATATATTATTTTTTTTCAACCAAAAACATTTGATTCTTTTGGAGTTATTTGATACCTGGAATAAAGTGTAACAATATTCATAAGATTTAAATGTGAATCTATTTGATATAATATAGATCCAATTAACATTATAATTTCATTCAAATAAACATCCTTTCATTTACAATCCTTTTTTATATATCATTACGACTGAAATTGGGTTGGAAATAGGTTTTGATTATTCTATTAACGTTATTTAGTATTTCCCTAGATTAATTATCTTGAGAAAAGGAAATATACTTTTGTTGATAGATTTGAAAGTAAGATAGTATTTCATCTATCCTAGCATAGAAATCACAAATAATTTGTTTATATTCTTAAAAAATTCCTTCATGTCTCTATTATTTCCTATTAATATGATATCATCAACATAAGAAATCCCAATTAGGGATCAATCATGATTTAATTTTATGTTTAGTCTGTATTCAACTCTTACTTTTCTAAAATTTTACTTCTACAAGAAATTATCTAGTTCATAATACCATGATCTTATGGATTGTTTCAATCTATTCAAATCCATATTAAACATTAAGAAATATATTTTATCATGTCTAATAAATATTCCAAATGGTGGGTCTATATAAACTTATTCATCTAGATCTCCATTAAGAAAAACTAACCTGACATCTATATGAAATATCTTAAATCATTATTATTGAGTAATAGAAAGAATTATTTTGATGGTTTCAAGTATTTCTATTTGATATAATGTCTCATCAAAATGAGTACCATCAACATATGATGAGACCTTAAAAACTAACCTCACCTTTTTACTTATAACTTCACTTTTATCATTTAAATTGATTCCAAAACCCAATTTATTTCCAATTATATTATCATCTTCTAGTTTGATTACATGTTTGCATGTCTCATTCATCTGAATTTGGTTCAATTGTTCATATTGGTAAGAAATTGATGGAAAAAAAATACCATGGGGGGGGGGGTTAATCATCTATTTAAGAGTTTTAAAAATAATAATAAATCAATTTTTTATTCTTGTGTAATTAATAGTGAAATGAATTGTTCAAGAATTAGTGCGGTGGAAATTAAAACATAAAAAAAAATATTTTTATATTGGCTGGTATGAATAAGATCACATTCCACTGTTTAATATTCTTTACTCAATAATAAATTATGTTCCCACTAATAATAACTCACTATTAAAGGTATGATAACCTGTTTATAGACTCTAACTTATATAAGACATGGATAAACAACCATGAATGATTAGTGAATCCAAAACCATGTATTACCGTGACTTTTTTTCTAGAGTAAAAACCCAATAATATTGCTCTTGGGAGGTAGAATAACAATGTATGGATTTATTTTGTTTTTTAAAATTATAAACATATGATAGCTATTGTAGAAACATTGATAAAAAAATACAAAGAAGAACAGAAAATAATAAAACTAGTATGGATCAAATGATTTTAGAGAATATTTATCTGGACTATCTATGATCCCTATAATAATAATGAGTGGATCAATTTATATTTATTTTTGATAAAAAATAGAAATTTTTTTAATGATGAACATTTTCATGTATCAGGAAAATAATTTTTCTTGAGTATTTAAAAATATATCTTATATGGAAAAATTCATCATCAGTTCTTCACAATAAATCCCTTGGCCTCTATTTATTCACTAATTAAGAATAGTAATATTAATTTCCCATCACTAATGAGTTCCTTAAACTCATCACCTCCACACAACAGTTAAAAATATTTAAAATTTGAAAACACATCATTACCTACTAATTCATCACATGTATTAAATAATAATATTGACTAACTTGAAATCCTTTATTAAACTCATTATTTTTTAATATAAATTATTATGAAAAAAATGAGATTTTATCAAATTATTAAAATGATAAAAATTAATCTTATGAACTTATAGTAAATCAATAATTCAAAAAATAATAAAATATTCTATAAAAGAAATAATATGAAAACAATTATTTCCATGATATTTTTTTTATTCACTATATTAGAAAATGTTCATTAAAATATAAAATTATTTTATAAAGCAATATAAAATTTAAAAAATATTGAATAATTTTATATTTAATCAATTTATTAAAATTATTTCAAAAACATAGTACTGTAAAAAATATAATTTTTTAAAAAATAGATAATTTGACAAAACATACCATGTGATGCCTAAGCCTTGATGTCAGTATACTCACTCTTCCATCGTGTGTGGTTGATATACTGACCATGAAAAAAAATTCATGTGTTAGGTACACTGACTACGTTAACAAATTTCCCATGTTGTATATTTAAAAATTAATCACACAGTATGTTTGAAAAACAGTGCATGTGTTCGCTAAGAAAAAACTACTTCCCGTAAGATCATAAAATTAACTTCATAGTTACTTATAAAATTAACACTCATTATAGGTTTAAATATTATTGCAATAGGCTAACTATATTTTTGATTAGTTTAAAAATACTCATGGTATGTATAGAAATAAATTTATGGTAACATAAAATAATAACACAAGGTAACTTAACTCACTTTCAATAGGTACAGTGATTCATGGTATATACTCAAGCTACTTTGAAATAACTTGGAAAGACACGTTACAATGACTTGTGTATTATATTATGGAAACTAGAAATACCTCCTCATGGTAGATACCCAAATTCATGGTAGGTACTGAAATAATTTCATGGTAAAATCATTTACATATTCATGTCAGGTTCCTATATCTAGTTGTATGAGCTACCATGATAGAATATAAGGCTTGTACAGTTTTGTGTCAAGATGAAGATGCCAAATATAGTGCCGCTTGTGTCACCTGAAAATGCTACTGTAACATGCCGATGAATTTGAACAAGGGATTAAGATGGTGTCCTGTATGGGCGAGCACACCATGTTGAAATTTGTACAAGGAGAGATGTTTTTTCATGATTCATGGATATTCTTACTTATAATCACGTGTGAGGATTATAAGGAACTAATTAGGGAAGGAAAAATAAACTCTCCACAACAATGAAGAAATAGTTTTGGACTACTTCTATGAAGCTAAAAATGTGTGATACTATTTATGATGCATGGTGATGAAGGTGCACATCCGTTGGATGAGGAACTACCAAGAAGATTCTATCAAGTATACTGAGCCAAGTCGATCTACCATGGTATATGATTTTTAGGATGTAAATATAGAGATTATATTATGCTCACATGTAGTTCCTGAAGAATCATTCATGGATTATGAAAGGAGATAGTGAAAAGTGAGTCACGAGTGTATATATATAAACGGTATATATGAAATGATATATATATAAGTATATATATAACAAAAAAATCTAAATATAAATTAAAATAAAACATGATATAATATTTTAAAATAGATTATAAAAAATATTAAAATAACATACTTTCATAAGATAAAAATAATTAAAACATGTGAAATATTGAAAAATAATTTTTTTCATACTATTTTAAAATAAAGAGCAGTTATATGTGATAAAACATTTTAATCAATTAATTTCATGAAAATATAAATATTTAGATAATTTGAATTGAAATAAATGTGAGGTAATTATAATTTAACAAATATAATATAATGATGCATTAACATGTTAACATTAAAGTTCAAACAATAAAAATGTAACACCCCATGCTTCCACGGAACTCTTCTCTTTGAATAATACAATAACTTGTGAAGTATGCAGCTCCGAGTTCTAGTACACATCGACCAATCAAACTAGCCATTTAAAAAAAGTTATGCATTGTAATAAGCAATTTTTGAAATTTTATAAATTTTATTTTTCAAAATGGACTTCATTTTTGTATTTATAATATCAAAATTATCCTAGGGTGAAATTTTTGTATTTTTCTGAAAACCTTCAATTTTTGATGGATAGTTAAAAACACTGTGTTATTCTTTAAAAACGACTTTTTATTCAAATAATTATTTTTTACATTAAATTTATTTTAATGTAAAAATAGATATATAATACTTATTTTAGTCCAATTTAGTTCATTGGAGTCAGTTTATAATGATATTAGTTATACAAAATTTTATTTAACTTTTCAACGTCTTTTACCCACCTTCTAAGAACATTTTCAAATTTTCATAAAATGTAATTTTAGTGCTTCTGTGAATAAAATTTCAAAAATCTAACAGAAATGGTTACCATCATTAAGAATAATGTGGTTCAATAGTATGAAAATATTTTTTGGCGAATAATTAAATGTCATTATTTGATTTATCATTGCCATGTTATACTGAAGTTTATGTTCTAAAGGCTTGTGTTTTAGTGTTATATATTTCCTTGAATGTTTATGCTTATTTATGTTAGCTTATGCTATATTTTTATCTTTACTAAACATCAGAGATCACCTCTTTCTTATGTTTTATTTTTCCTAGGATGCGATGAAGTATTGTATGACTAACCTGTAGGGATAGTCTAAGGTATATGAGTGTGTTTAAGGGAGACACAATGTTGTTTTTTTTTCATTTCATAATGTATTGTAAATCTTATTTTTGTATCTAGTGATTCCAAGGCCACTAATCTTACCGGTCTTTCGAGACAAGATCTCTTTTGATCATGCCAATGTTATATAATAATGCACCGACTCTGGGTAACTAGGGTTGGGGGGTTATAGTTAGTATGAGGGAAAGTTTAGTAAAACCATGGAAGATATATTTCTAAAAACCCTAATTAGAGAACATTTCCATATGATAGAATTTTTGTATTAGTATAGAAGAACATCCAAACAAATTTGGTAATATAGTTATTATTTGGGTTTTCCAAGAAATATATCCGTGTATAGATACTAAAAGTGGACGTGGTTCTAGTACAGATGTACCTAGGAGTGAACACTCTGACAAGGAGTTTGGGGCTTGACATGGGGTATCCTGGTATAATGAAATGGGCCTTACTATGCACCTGGTTTGACACTCTCAGGGGATATTCTTAGGATAATTCACATTTTCTTTACAAACTATTATTAAGCATTTATGAGTAAATACATACCCAAAGATAACATTTTTTATGATTACAGATTATATGCATAAACTCTTAAACATATGTCAAGTATTTTACATGATTGGGATTATGAAATAAAATTCGTAAAAAAATCTACTGTATTCCATTGTTTAGAAATGGCACCTAGAGGAAGGAATGGAAACTGTATCAACACACGTAATCCATGTAGGTCTTTCCCTCTTATTCAAGATAATTATAGTGGAGTTGGTGATGCAACTGGTACTGAATAGATTATAACCATACATGGACAACTCACCCAGGTTATGAATAATATCCTTACCCACATGGAGAACCTTGATCCACAATGTAGAGGACCAATGTTAGAATGCTTCATAATGTAGAGACCACCAACATTCAATGGTACAACAAATCCATTTGTGGATGAGCATTGGATAAGTTCCTTAAAGAAAATATTTCATTCTTTGGGGGTAGCAAAAGGGAAAAAGTTTCTATGGCAGTTTATCACCTCTAAGAAGATATAGATCAATGGTGGTGATTAATTCAAAACAAAAAAGGAAGATGAAGAAGTATCAAATAAGGAATGAGGGGAGTTTAAATAGTTTTTCTTATAAAAATACTTTATTTGTGAACATAGAGTAGATATGGAAAGGAAATTTCTGAGTATGAGCCAAAAGGAGGATGAAAATATTGCAAAGTATGAGGCTAACATTAAAGATTATCAAGGCATGTTGTAGATTATATAAGTAACCCAAGAAGTAATATTGATCGATTCTTTGATGGGTTAAAACCATTTCTCCAATGATAATTAGTCTCACAATCCTTATCATCATATGAAGATATAGTCTAATGTGCTATTAATACAGAAAAATAATTATCTAAGACTTACAAATTTAATGAAAAGAGAGAAAAGAAAAGATCTGTTGAACACTCTAGAGGAGAAAATAAGTGGAAGAAGGGTAAAGTTAAATTTCCATCCTATAGTAAATTTGGGAAGAAACACCCTGGAACATGCCCGAAGGGAATGATATTTTGTTACAAGTATGGAGAAAAAGGCCAACAAGCTCATGATTTCAAGGGGAAGAAAGAGGTTTTCTATGTTCAATGTTACAATTGAAAAGAAATGGGGCATTATTCAAATGAATGTCCTAAGTGTTAAAGAAACTTACCACCAAAATGGTTGAGGGGGAAAGTCCAAGAATATGTGATCATAACTATTGAGTTTGGAGTTCTGAATGACATAGTAGCAGGTACTTTAATAGTTTCCTCAAAAATAGCCAATGCTTTATTTGATTCTGAATCAAGGCATTCTTTCATATCTTCCCAATTTTCCAAGAAAATTAGATATTTCCAAATTTACTTAACAACGAAGATGTCAGTAAAAACACATAAGGGAAGTATCATAGAAACAATGTTTTGTCAATTAGTTACCATTATGGCATAAAACATTCTTTATCTACATATCATATTTTCACACCCATTATTGAATTAGATATAATCATTGGTATGGATTAGATTTCAGACCATGCTGCAAAAATTTATTGTAAGAAGAAGGAGGTTATAATTTTGTATAATGATAAGGAATCCCTTATCATTAGAGCAGAAACATCACCAACAGATTCTCATCTAAATTCATCCCTTATATCTCTACTAAATTCCATTATTGGGGTGGAAGGGGTGAAATAACTATCGGTTAGGAAATGAATGTTCAAATAGAGGATGTACCTATTTTCTAAGAATATATTGATGTGTTTCCAAGGATTTACCTGGACATCCTCCAAAACAAGAAATTGAGTTTTCCATTGACTTAAGTACTATTTATAGGACCTTATCGAAGACCCCTTATAGAATGGCCACCATGGAATTAGTGTAACTAAAGAAAAAATTAGTGTAATTGAGTAATAAAGGATTTATTTTCCCTAGTGTTTCTCTATGGAGATCCCATGCTCTTTTTATTAAGAATAAATATGGATCTATGAGGTTGTGCACTAAATATAATGAGATCAATGCTATAAAAATAAAGAAAAGGTATCCCTTACCTCGCATTGATAATTGATTTGATCAACTTCATGGAGCTCAATATTTTTCAAATATTGACCTTCGATCTAGATACCACCAAGTGTGCATGTAAAAGGAAGACATTCCAAAGACTACTTTTGCAACTAGTTATGGGAATTATGAGTTTATAGTAATTCCTTTTGGATTGACTAATTCAACCTCTATTTTCATGGATCTAATGAATAGAGTTTTCAAGGAATATCTTGATGACTTTGTAGTGATATTTATTGATAATATCTTGATATACTCCAAAATCTATGAAGATCATAAAAATTACTTTCACAGTATTATGAAAACTCATAGAAGAAGTGAATTATATGGGAAGTTTAGAATGTGTGAATTGTGGCTATAGGGGATTTAATTTTGTGTCCATAATGTTTCTATGGATTGAATCTATGTGGATCCTTCAAAGGCAAGGGAAATCAAAAAATGGTCAGCACCGACATGTATAACTGAGGTATGTAGTTTTATTGGTCTATCAGTTTACTATCAGTGTTTCTTCTAGAATTTTTCTTGATTGGATAACCCATTAACCAAGATCACACGTAAAGTGGTTAAATTTGTTTGGACAAAAGAGTGTGAATAATTTTTTGAATAATTGATTAGATGATTCGTCAATGATTTTATCATGACTCTACCATTAGGGAATGATGAGTTTTTTATTTATAGTGATGGTTCAATGAAAGGAAAGGGTTGTGTACTTATGTATAATGATAGATTTATTTCCTATGAATTGCGATAGCAAAAAATTCATGAACAAAACTATCATACTCATGATGTTGAGTTATAAGTTTTAATATTTTATATGAAGATATGGAGATACTATATATTTGGTAAAAATGTGAGATATTTACTGATCACAAGAGTTTGATGTATATTTTCTCACTAAAGGAACTCAAAATGAGGAAAAGGAGATAACTTCAACTACTCAAGGATTATGATTTCACAATACACTACCACCAGAGGAAGGAAAATAAGGTGGTAGATGCTTTGAGTAGAAAGGATCATTGAGTTATGAACAAGATGAGAGTTAAAAGGGATCCATTGTTCATGGATCTAGTAAATATAGATATGAGAATAGTCATAGAAGGTGAAACATCAATAATTTTTCAAATGGTTTCCAAACCATCTTTACTATAAAGTATAAAATGTTTTTAGACCAATGATGAGGAGTTTAAAAAAATAATTAATGATATGAATGAATGGAGATTGATTGACATTGTATATGGAGATGAAAATATGAAATTTGGGAAGAGGCTTTATGTTCCCAACATCCCTGATCTAAAAATGGAATTATTAGAGGATTCTGATAGCTCTAATTTCTCTATACATCCTGGTAGCACTAATATGTATAGAGATTTGAAGGATTGTTTTTAATGGGAAATCATGAAGAGGTATATTTCTGATTATGTATCATGATATATGGTTTGTCAATAGGTGAATGATGGAAGACAACAACCTAGAGGATTCATGCAACCTATTCCCATACCTGAGTGGAAAAAGGTGATATTATGATGGGCTTTGTCATGGGGAGTCCAAATAATCCTTGAAGGAATGATGCAATATAGTTTGTTGTTGACCGTCACACCAAGTCAACACATTTTATTTCTATAAGAGATGATTTACCACTTGAATGTTTAAAAGGACTACATGTTAATAAATTTGAAAGACTTCATGGTGTACCTCAAACGATTGTTTCTGATCATGATTCATATTTTACATCAAGATTCTGGAAAAGTCTTTAGAAATACCTAGATACAAAACTTCATTTGATCACTTCCTACCACCCTCAAACTGATGGAAAATCAGAATGGACTATTCAAAACTTAGAAGACATGTTGCAATCTTTCTCACTTGACTTTCAAGGTATGTGGGATTAGTATTTACCTTAGGTAGAATTTTATTATAACAATATCATCCATTCAAGTATTCAGATGGCACCATATGAAGGGTTATATAGAAAGAGATGTGACACACCATGTTTTTGGGATGATAGTGGTGAGAGAAAACTTATAAGCCCAGAACTTGTTGAAGAAACAATGAAAAAGGTGAAAATTTACCAAAAAAACATCAAATCATCTCAAAGTAGGAAAAACAGCAATGCCGATAACCGAATGAAGGATTTGGAATTTCAAGTAGAAGATCATGTTTTATTGAAGGTATCTCAATTGAAGAGAGTTATATGATTCGGTAAGAAGGGAATATTATGTCCCATGTATATCGGACTATTTGAAATTCTAGAATGAATTGGAGTTGTAGTTTACCGTTTGGATATTCCAAAATGTCTCTCCAATGTTAATGATGTGTTCCATGTATCATTATTGAGAAAATACATGCCTGACCTAATGCATGTACTCACCTATGAAGAAATAGAACTGGAACCCGATGTATCTTATTGTGAAGACCCTATCATAATTATTGATACTAGAGAACAAGTGTTGACAAACTGGATGAATCATCTTCTAAAATTCTTTGGAGAAACCATAAAATGGAAGAGGCAATGTGGGAACCTGAGGAACTTATAACGAAGAACCACCCAAATATTTTTATGAACTAATATTATAGAAATTTTGAGGAAGAAATTATTTGGAGGGGGGAAGAATGTAACACCGCATGATTCAACAATACTCTTCTATTTGAATAATATAATAGCTTTTACTATACACAACTCCGAGTTCTAAGACACCACGACCAATCAAACTAGTCGTTTTATAAGAAATTATAAATAGTAATAACATCTATTTTCAATTTTATTAATTTTATTTTTCAAAATTGAATTCAGTTTTGGATTCGGAATTCGAAAATTATCATAGGTTGCTTTTTTGGTATTTTCTAAAAATTATCAATTTTTGATTAATAGTGAAAAACACTGCGTTATTGTTTAAAACCAACATTTTATTCAAATAATTTAGTTTTAATTTAAATTTATTTTAAATTAAATTTAGTTACATAATACTTATATTAGTCCAATTTAATTCATTGTATTTAATTTATAGTAATATTAGATATAATAAATTTTATTAAAATTTTAATGAGTTTTACCCACCTTCTAGGAACATTTGAAAATTTTCATAAAATGTAATTTTACCGCTTCTGTGAATTGAATTTCAAAAATATGATAGAAAAAGTTGTTATTAGTAATTAAAATGTTGTTCAATATGATGAAAATAATTTTTATTAAATATGTAAATGGAATTATTTTATTTATCTTTTCCATATTATGCTGAATTTTATGTTTAAAAGGCTTGTGTTTATGTCTTATACATTGCATTAAATGTTTATACTTATTTATGTTAGCTTCTGCTATATTTTTATCCTTACTGAGCATCTGATCTGACCCCATTATTATGTTTTATTTTTCATAGGATGTGAAGAAGTATTTTAGGAATAACCTACTGGGATAGGATAAGGTATATTAGTGTGTTTTAAAGATACAAAATGTTGTTTTCTTTATTTCATAATTTAATGAAAAACTTATGTATGTATGTAGTACTTCCATGGATACCAAACTGATTAGTCTTTCCAGACATGATCTCTTGATATTATGCTAATGTTATGTCATAATGCACTGACTCAGGGTAACTAGGGTTAGAGAATTATAAAAAATCTCCCCCTTTTTTAAATTACAAAACTAAACATAAAATTAAACATTCAAAAAGCTTCTCCCATTTTTCAAATTTATCACAAATCTAAATAAATAATTCTAAAATAGTATTCATATTAAATAATAACATTATCAAATTCCCTGTATTTATATTGAAGAACATTTTAATAAAAAATAATATGCAATAATAACATCATGTAAGTATCTAAACAACCCGTAATTATAATGGACAAAATATTATCCTTAAAACATTCCCAGTTAAAACTTAATTTTCTAAAATTTTACAGAATCTAATGTTTTGGTGAATATGTTTGAAAATATTTTTCCACCATAAACAAATTATACACTTATATATCCTTTATTCACATGATCCAAAAAAATGAAATCTAATATATGTATGTTTTTTTAGAGTATTTTCATAAATTGAAATTGTACTATAATTTTCATAGAAAAATTAAATATAATCAAAATAAATATTAAAATAACTTAATGTTTTTTAATTGATATACATTGAGGGAATAAAAAGTAACAAAAACATGTTCATCCTTGGTGGTAGATAGTGAAGTTGATAGTTTTTTTATAACTCCATGAAATTAAATGTTTACTGAGAAAATTTAACATACCTTTTATGATTATCTGGTCAAGATTATAACCTCCAATGTTAGAGTCAGAATATGATAATAAATAAAAAAATTCCGATTAAAATAAAATTAACCATTATTGATAGTTCCATTAATATGTCTAATAACTATATTAACCGCTTTAAAATTAATTTCATTCAGGTTTTATTGAAATCTTGCACATAAAATGACTAAAAATTATACTATCTAAATATAGTCATGTTAAATAATCCAACTACCATTCCTCTACATAGTTTAATATCAAAAAAAATTCTATATTCATCCATGTCTAGTTTGGAATATGTACTAATAGTGGGTATCAAATACTTACTTGATTCTAGGACAAACCTTTTAACATGTTCTTTAGTATAAACATATTTTATATGATTATTTTTTAAGATACAAATAATCTTAAACTATCCAATATATGGTCATATCGAATTCATAAGTAGTCTATTTAAAAAAATCATTACATAGTAAATCATTTGTAGAACTAGATATTATATCATCAATATAAATATGGACAATCAAATTATAATAAGAAAATATCTTTATTAATAAGGTTGGATCATGCTTTCCTTTTACAAAATCATTTTACAATAAAATTTGATAAATAATTTCATACCATGATTTTGGAGATTTATTAAGCACATATAAATCCTTATTGATCTTAAAAATATAATTTGGAAAATTTTTAATTTGAAATCCAGGTGTTTGTTTAAAAAACTTTAATCAAAATCTATTCCATTTAAAAATTCAACCCTTTCTTCCATTTGACATAATTTGATATTCTGATTACAAAAAAATTATAATTAAATTATAATATCATATATCTTAGAAAAAAGAGGAAAATAAAATTCAAAATAAAACTCCACTTCTTGATAATGAACATGAAACACTTCTCCTTTATTTTTAACAATATTTCCAACATCATCAAACTTACTTTGAAAAATCCACTTTGCTATTAATTGTTTTGGTATTATTTGGTAATTAAACCAAATTATATACTTTTTATCATTAAAAATGATTTAATTCATCATGGATAAGAGTAATATAGTTTTAATAAATTAATTCATCATCAAAATTAATAGGTATAAAATCTGAAACAAATATAGAACTAATAGAGTAATGTAAAATAAATCTTCTAGTTTGTATACCTGATTCAAAATTTCCAATTAATTTTCTATAGGATTAGCTTTTATAGTTTTCCAATATTAAATTTTAGTTTGAGGAGAAATATGATCCATCTAAATTTATTATTTTATCATTTCCTTGGTCGTTATATTCACCAAAGTCAAATTCTGTGAATTCATCATTAACTTTATTTGAATTATATTTCTTATTATTATAATTATTTTTATAGAATCCTATGAGCACCAAATAATCATCAAATAATATTATTGTATTGAAAACTCACTACACCATATTTATATTACAATAACCTAATGATATTTCTTCATCACTTTTAGAATATAATTTGTGTAAATTATCTTTTGTATTTAATATAAGGCATTGCAACCAAATACCCTATATTATCCAATCTTGGGTTCAAATATTTTAAAAAATAACGGGGGATTTGGTTTAGAAATGGAATAATAGAGAATCCATTTAAATCATGATATGGTGTATGGAATGATTTATACCAAAAATATATATGCACTTTAATATTTATAAGAATTTATCTATCTATTTCCTAAATAAGAATATTTTTTCATTTAGAAACATAAATTTGTTGTGGTGTTCTAGGGGAAGAAAAATAATGTCTATATCCATTATATTCATAATATTTATAAAATTATTAATTAAAAGGTTACCACTTCTTTCAATTATAACATATATGATTGATTTTTTTTAAAATTTTGAATATGTTTGTAGAAATCATTAAATTTAGATAAAGTTTTATTTTTATATGATAAGAAACCAATCCATTTGAATATACTATAATAATCACCTTTTAAAAATAAATATTTATTTCCACATAAACTAATATATTGTGTTTGAACAAAAATTCAAGATGTAACAATTTAGGAAATCTAGTAGTACTAATTTCATTCACAGATTAAAATATTTTTTATGCTACATATCCCTTAAAATGGAATCACATAAAAAGTATTTACATGTTTATAACCTTTTAAATTATAGATCATATTCATGATTTTAAATTTGTTCTGACATTATGAAACTTATATGCCCAATGATTCTATGAAACAAAATATCACATGATTATACATCATTTTAACAGTTAACCTTTTGTGTGGGTAAATTAGAAAAATCAATAGTTTACCCACTTTTTTTATGTGAAAAAATAAAACAGATTTATCATTCAAAGTTGTATATGCACCATATTCAAATATTAAATTTAATACATCGTCACAGAGTTGTTATATACTTATTATATTATGATTTAAACCATCTATAAACATTACAATTGAAATAGTAATAGTAGTTAAAAAACCAATTTCTCCAATACCTTTAATCTAACATTTAGAGTTATCCTAAAATGTGACTTGGCCTCTATCACATGAATTAAAAGATAATTTTTTTGAAAGATCTTATATCTTGTTCCCCGTACTCCCATTGTCTATATACATTGAATATTTGATATTAATATTATAGATTATCATAAATCAAATAGTCACATAGAGTGTTTTAGTACCCACATAACATTGGTATAATCATACCAATAGTATAAAATTTGGGAATCATAATAAAATTAAAACATCTATTTATAGTCTACTTATAAAACATATTTTTAGAAATATATTTCTTTTTATTTCAAAATTATTATTTTGTTTTAAGATAACATTTAGAGGAATAATTCCATTGTATTTAACATTTAAAACATGTTACACACGAAATACTCTATTTTGGGATTTTATCAAAGGTAGACTTATTCATCTTTGGTGAAAAACTTTTATAACCCAATACATTATTATTATAATTTTTTTATCATGGAATTTTTTTTATCATATTATTCATTTCCTTAAACAATAATAGATAAATTTTATTTAATATTATTCTATTACATTTTCTAATTCACATTATCTTTTTGATTGAATTGTAATTTAGTATAGACTTTATCTTTAGAACCAGAAGATATATTTCCTAGTTAATTAATTTCTTACTTATTTTTATTATACTCATTATTAAAAATAATTTAATTTTCCAAGATATAATTAAACTTTTTTTCTTGATATTTATTAGTCAGTGAGAGAATGTATTTAAGTATGCCATATCATTATTTTAAAATTATATTTGAATTAAAATTCTTTTTACATTCCTCATTCTATAAAGATAATATATAAAAATTTCACATTATTTTTTAATTTTATCATTTTATTTGATAAAATTTTTATTTTAAAATTTTATGTCGGGTATTTTTCAATACTTTGGATACAATCATTATTTAAATACTAATTTTCATTAAGTAGTTGTCTAACTTCAAAATTAATATAATCACGATCAGAACAGCAATAATAATTATTTCCTTTTTCATATTCATAAATTTATTTATAATCAAAATTTTCTAGGGTAATTTTTATGTAAAAAAATGAATTAGTTACTTCATAATTTGTATCTATCAAAGAATGTATCTTAATCTTCTATTCACATCCAAATCCACTGACTAATTTGAAATGTATGAGTAGTCCCATCCAAAAAAAAGAATGATTTTATTTTCTTAATTTTTATTTGTGTTTCTTTGGATGTTTAATTTTATGAAATAAGGTTCTAATGTTACATTTATTCCATGAATTGTAATTGGTTAATTATAAAATATCATTATAAATAATATAATTACCATTATTTTACTCTTTTGGAAATTTGTTATGAACTTACTCTTATAACCTTGGTTTTTTCATAAATTTGAAAAACTTCTTTCTAAATGAGTAATCTTTATTTCACATTCTTTGAAAAAATATTCATAAGATTTGGATGAATCCTTAACATTATTTTTAAAAAATTTACCCTTACTCTTTGAAAACACTTCATTGGAAATAAATTTCATTTCCAGCTCATACTACAGTACAGAACTGACTATTTTATCTGTGGGGTAATATTTAAAATTCTTACTTTAAAAAATCACCAGTTTTTTTCTTGAATTGTTTTTTCTAATGCTCTAAAAAATAAAAAATGTGGGTTTTTATCTATTACATCATGAAGAGAAATCATACAATTTGAAATTATTTTAATCCAATGGAACCATTGGTGGATGACTCTTCTTCTTCTATCTTGATGTCCTGGTATTCTGCATGGTATATTCCCATCCTGGTAATTTTATGATTTTTCTATCCCGTAGTGAGTGAATTTATTAATTTTTCACAAATCACGGGATTTAAAAAATACTGAATTATAGCTATAAATAATTATAATTATTTCAAGATACATATCATTATTTAATTTATAATTCAAAATACGCTTTACCATGTCATTACTTACAAGTGTATCTAGGTCAATTTTGGGTAGTTTATATGATTTCTACATGATTTTCCAATGATCTACACATAAATATTTTTTTATGATTCCATTCAGTCTTGACAAAATCCTTAGTGAATTCCATTAAAAAAATGGGATTTGGAGTTATCTATTCATCATAATAATTAATACCTGGCATCTTTAAGAACATTAATTCATTACTTAGATTGTTAGGTCTAGGATCGTGTTATTATAATATTTATAAATAAAAAAAATTATTAAACTACTCTTAAGAAGGTCCTAACCTCTGATACCAATTGTTGGATCAAGATTGTTAGAAAAAATAAACTTGAGTGTAGGGAGTGAATGATAGTTTTATATATTTTGAAACAATTAATCTATTAGAGTTTCATTATTGAATAATCGATAACCTAATGAATTGTTCCTGATTTACTATAGTGGAAATTAAAATATAAAAAACAAATTATTGTGTTACGGTTCACTAAGATCCTAATCCACTCTTCAATAATCTCTACTCATTGAGAAGATTGATTCACACAAAGATTAACTCACGTTTAAATATGTGATAACATATTTATATATTTTTACTTTTACTATACGTAGAGGCACAACTAAACATTTTTTTAGGATTAACATCTAGTCATACCATGAATTTTCCTTGGGATTAAAAAACCAAGAACCTTCATTTTTGTGTGGTAGAATCACCAAGAATAATATTCTTGTTTATTGGGAAAAGAATAAAATGAAACCAACTATTATAAAAAATATTGATGAAAAATTATAAAGAGAAAACCAAAATATAGTTAAACTACCAGGGATTAGTATATACTGAATATTTTTTAGTTTATTGAACATTGAAAACATTAGTAGTAATTGATAAAATAATTGAAGTTACTTAATTATCATAGGAGTGGAACACTATTTATGGGAGACCTTCATTTGGTATCAAGAAAATCATTCTTATAAATAGTTCAAAAATTCATCAAGTATTCAATAAGATACCATTAGTTATTCAAATTGCATCACTTAGTCTAAATTTATTTACTAGTTACTAACATTCATAATCATTTCTATTCATGTGGGAGTTTCATAAACTCATCACCACCGTAAAATAGGTTTAAATATTTTTTTTAAAGTTGGATCCAAAGCCTCATTTTTATTATTGAAACAAAGAAAAGACCTCTTAAACTAGGTAGAGGGAGACCCATTACATAGCCCGAAGGCCCAGTGGGCATTTAGCCCATTACATAGCCTGTAGGCCCAATTTTTTGGCCCAACGCCCATTCTGTGAATAGTATTGCTACAGTACCCGCACTGCTACAATACCGCCGCTGCTACAGTGCCCCTGCCGCCGCTACAGTGCCGCCGTTGCAACAGTAGCTCAGCTGCTACAGTAGCGCTACAGTGCAGCTATAGTATCCTATGCCCAATGGGTTTTCAACCCCCATTTTCCATGTAGAATTATGGGGTGCTTACCCCTAAGCCAAACCCCAACTACAAAATAGTTTTAAATATTTAAAATATGGAAACACATTATTACATATTAGTACATCATTCATATAAAAGATTAATATCTACTCACTTCATGTCCAACATTGAACTCATTACAAAAATTCCAATATGATCATTAAAATAAGTTGGAATAATTAAAATAATTAATATATTTAAAATCACTCTCATGAACTTATAATAAATCTATAACTAATGAAACTATATAAATTGAATCTAAAAGAAACAATATTAAAACTATTATTCTTATAATATTTTTTTAATCACTAGATAAAAAAAATGTCATGATAATATATAATTATTTTAAAAAAATATAACATCTAAAATTGGTTAAAAAATAATGTAGTTAGTTATTTTATAAAAATATTTCCAAAATAGATTATTCTAGAAAATTTAATTTTTCAAAAAAATTAAAAAATGTAACAAATGGATTGTTTGATAAATAGGCCTTCTGGTTTCTATAATAAATGTTATATCTCATGCATTAAGTATTATAATCATAAATCTGTGTGTTTGTGTGGTAGGTACACTAACCGTGCAAATAAAATTACAATGCGGTAGCTTTATAAAATATTAATGTGGAATCTTTGAAAAATACAACTTGTGGTAGATTATAAAAATTAGACATGTGTTATGTTTATAAAAACATTTTTATGAACACTTAAAAAATTAACACTCATGTTTGGTTCAATTTTTATTGAGGTAGATTAATTGTATTTTCAATTAATTTAGAAACACTCATGGAAAGTATAAAAAAATTCATGGTAACAAGAAATTATAAGTTATGGTAACTTACCTCACTTTTAAAAGGTACTCTGACTCATGGATGGTACTGAAACTTCTTTTTAGTAACATTGAAAAACATTTCAGGGTCACTTGTGTTATCTTGGGTAACTAGAAGTACCACTTCATGGTAGTTACTCAATCTCACTATCGGTACTCGAACTGGTTCATTATAACATCATTTTTAGATTCATGGAATGTTCTTGTAGTGAGAATGAAGAGCTATCAAAATGGAAAGGAATACTCATGTGGTGTAGTACGACGCTTAGGTTCCTAAGATGGTGTCTCTTGTGTATCTCGAATGTGATACTATGGAGGGATAAAGAATGTGGACATTGGAGAAGGCTAGTTTTTTCTGAGGGTGAGTATGGAGAAATGTAATTTAGATGAAGAGATGGGTATGATTGTGATATATGCTGGTTCTTCCAGGGCACCCAAGAAAAGGAGTAAAATGAACTGATCATGCTATGATGAAGGAAATCACTATTGTGAAAACTAAACAATCGATGATGACAACAATGAAGTTGCACATGTGTGCTACTAAGATCAATGTATGAAGAGGAAGGTGTGCTTCTTGTTAATAAAGCACCGCCAAAAGTATATTATCCTTCAAAACAAGAAAAATTGAGATTTTATGGTGGATAAGATGTATAAGGAGAACACAAATATTACTTGATTCTCACATGGAGTGTTTGAAACATCTTACATAGTTAAAGAAAGTAGATGGTGAACAATCTGGTGCGAATGTGTATATATAATCTATATTTGTGACAATATATATATATAACTTATAAATATAGCCAAAAAAATATTTAAACACAAAAATTAAAATAACACATGTTATAATATTTTAATAGAAATTATAAAAAACAAATAACAAAAATGTTCTTATATAAGATAAAAATTATTAAAACATATGAAATATTAAACCATAAAAATGATTATATTATTTAAAATAAATGAATTTTATTTGTGATAAAACATTTTAATCAAATAACATTTTTCAATTAAAATTATGAAAATATAAATGTGTATACAAATTTAATTTAAATAACTCTGAGGAAATTATAATTAAAAAAACATATAATGAAATATTAATATATTAACATAAAAGTTCAAACACTAAAACCTAATTTTATGGCTTCTATGAACTATTTATGCTCTAAATATTCTTTAACATCTCTTGGCTCAAACTGTAAATAAAAACAAGTATATGAGACTTCCCTTGATTTTATTTCTGTTTGAACCTGATATCCTTGATCACCAATGATATTTTAGTCATCCACTTATTACATCGGCCTTATATGTGTTGAATGTAATTTTCTATTCATCACAGGAAATAGTTGAATAAAAAACATTATCCTGTATAGTTTATATATGATTAATTATGTATGAAATTATTTTATATTTTTTAATAATAACATCTTCAATTTAACTTTCTCTTATTTCGATAGCTGATTGTAAAATTACACTATTAGAATGTTCCAACAGTATTATATTTACAGAATCCACAATATTTCAAGTTTCCATTATATAACACCTAGATTCCATATAATTTGGTGGGTATCCATGGAAAATACCATCCACATAATTGATCTAACTTACCAAGATCCTAAACTTTGACTTTGATAATGCAGGGACTATGAAAGAACCTTTGGTAATTCAAACAGGAGGTTTTGTTGTAGTAAATTTCAAATAGAGTCAAATTATATTTTGAAATGTAGAAATAGTGATGCCAAATTTAAACAACTTCTCTGATAATATTCATCCAAAAATAATTATGAAGTAATATACTCCATCCATATATTTTGTTCCATCTAAACCAAAGATTTGTTCCTTTTTTTAGAAAAACCATTACACTATGGTATGTATGGTGAAATTTCTGAATAATTAAATTTTTTTCTAGATTTTCATTAAAATTATCATTTGGGTATTCAGTAAAATTTTCAATTAAAATTTAACATAAAAAATATTTACATTCCTTTTGAGTAATTACCTTAAAACATTTAAAAATTTTGGGAGCCTCTGATTTTTTTTGCAATAATATAGTACATGTAATGGGGGTAAAATATTCAACAATGTAACTAAATTAATTGTATATATTTTTAAATATACGTATCATGGACTTACATATAGAAGAATGAATAATATCTAAATAATTACTTGAATATATCTCAAATTTTACATACACTAAGTTTTCATTTAAACCTTTTTAAATATTGAACAACAAAACTATATTTTTATTTTTGTTTTAGGAATATCACAAATAATCTCTCTATTTGTCATCTTGTTCATATTCTTCTAAAACATATGTATTATCCTATTATCTAATAACTAATTTTATTCCATCACTATTAAATAGCATGATCCCTATCCTTCTTCCACTTGAAAAAAGATTCCCTTGGTTCATTATCTTCTTATTCCTACATTCCCATCTTCAATACTTTATAAAAAGACATAAATTCTAAATAATACATTATTTACACCATCAAGAAGCTATAAAACTCACAAAATATTTATATTAGTCTATTAATAAAAAATAAATTATTTAATTTTCTTTTTCTTTTAAGATGATAGGTGATCCAATACTTTTTATTTTATAAAACTCATCATTTTTTAATTTCACATGTCTTATTTATAATCTTTATATCTTTTTATAAACTTCAATTCCATAGTCAAATTTTTATAACAAACATAGTACAATATCTTATTCTACTCTCTTTTTTAATGCTTATGATTTGTTTTAACAGATAGAGCATTTTCCTTATATTTTTCTTCCTATAGATGTAGCTTCTTTGATTTTTTTAAACATTTGCTGAGATGGTATCATAACAAGTCAACATTAATCTTGATTTCTAGTCTGATTATGTTGTTCAAAAATAGTTTCATGTTTCTCAAATCTATTTTCTATTGTTGAAATTGATTTTTCAGGTTTTATTCATTGAGTAGGTTCACTCCACCACATAATTTTCTCTAAAATATCAAAGATTAATTGTAATGTTATTGATTCAACCAACATATTTTTGATCTATAAAAAACAATTCTAGAAATATCCATAAAAATCATATTTTCACGTATAAACTATTACCTTTTCAGAACTATGAATATTTTCTCTATTATATTTCTTATCATCATCATTATTTAGATTATACAATTTATTATCCTTAAAAAATTATCCAGATGAGGCCATTTTAATTTCAAAAATAGATTTATAAAAAAAATCATAACTTATTACATTGATAATATTGGATGGATACATGGTATTCATAACTCTATTCTTAATAATAACATATTATATTTATTGTAAGCCTATAGAAATGATTATTATTGATCTTTATTAGGTTTAAACTTCATAAAACATTCAACAACAATTAAAACTGAGTTTTGGAATTTTATTACTCATTTATAAGATTCAACTAGTATTTTTTGAAGAAGATCAAAATATTTAACCATAATAAATATCGTTTATTAATTATATTTGTCTAAATATTATCATATATAAGTAATTTATTTTGATAAAAAAATCCTTGATAATAACCTAGATTTAACATCAGTAATTGATGTTAGATTTTTTTTTCTTATATATATTTTTTCTTTAACATGAGGATATCATTTTTTATGTTTAAAAATAATTGAGATACATTATATTAATTCTATTTTTAGCATTAAATATAAATGTGTCTCCCTATAATCATTTTCTTTAGAGTTACTGCTTTCATCACTGGTAAAGTTATTATCATTCACTTTTTCAGTATGAAACTTCTTATTAGTGTTATTACTAGAGTTTTCATCTTCCACTTCATTATAATCATCTTCCTATCATTTGGTTGAATATTTTTATTTTTATATTTATATAAATTATTATCATTTACTTTTGGAAAGTAATTTTATTTATCTATATTCTTCATCATATATCTTCCTGAGTTTATATCATCTTCATCACTCTCTTTATTTTCCATAACTATGAATATTTTTCTATGAAATATCTAATGGTTCTAGAAATAGATAACTTCAATGGTAAATTTAATTTATACTTACATATGACTCTTTTCATATTTATAGAACAAAAATATGTGATCTCATCAATTTTTTTACTAACTTCATATTTAATGTTAGATTGACTGACTTCTTCTTCAAGTTCCTTCAGAGACTTTCCCTTCATAACAACCTTGAATGATATTCTCAATAATTTTTTTCCCTCTTGATATAATTTTTATCTTCTCATTTAATACGTGTTGATAATTCTTTGTAAATAATACTTAGTTCGGAGAGATATTTTTACGATCTCTATCATCTATAGATGATTCCTTGGTGTGAAATATATTAGTTATAATTTTTCATATCATTTCAAAAATAAATAAATCTTTCAACTTCTCACCATTAAATCTTATAGTGATTTCAATGTCATTATACACTATAAATATTTCACTAATAGATTAATTATCTTGAGTCATATGATATTCATAATTTAATCCCTAGATCAATAAGTTTTTTTCCTGACCTTCTTATTCCATTAATAAATATTATTTTACTTCCCCTAGATGCTTTTGGTTGTCCCAATTCCTTTGAACCCTAAATATTCAACTTCTAAGATGTAGGAATGTATAAAATTTATATATATCCCATCAATATTAAAATTCTTATTTTCGATAGTAGATAAGGGAACACCCTTTGTGGGAGGGATGAAACCATTTGTTCTAACTTTAGTAACTACATGGAACACAGATAATGATTTGGGTAGTATTTTGTCCTTATAGATATAGTATTTATTCTAATAAGATACAAGAATCCCCATAATATTAATTTAGTTATGACCATACATTTAAATCTTTCTTTTCATCAATATTTAGTGAAGAGTCAATGAAGCTACCTAATCTGACACGTCTTGAAAGAGACATCCTAGATCAATTCGATCAGATATGGTTAGATGGAATGAATAAATAACAAATTTTTTTATGTTTTATTACATTATAAACAACCTTCACCTCAATTTAGTGAGAATATAATATTATTAAATACAATGAAAAATCACACGCACAAGAATAATGATATTTACATGGTTCACTACTCAATAAGAGTAGCTAGTATCTTTCACGGTTTTAAAGTAATACAAGGCCACAAAACTATAAGAATTTTTTTTTGTGGTTTATAGTGAGTAGGAAATATCCATAATTTAAAATAAACAATATTCCTTTGAAAGTGAATGTGATACTCACATAGATAATATGATAAAAAAATATTTGTGATAATAGTAAGAACCTTCACCAAAAGGAATCACTACAGTGTCATTGTAGTGCTTGAACACTCATCACACATTCCTTCTTATATTTTTTCTTCATCTTCACTTTATTTCACAAAATTGAGAAATATATTCTTTATAAACTTCTTTACCATAACATCTCCATTTGGTGAAGTTTCAATTTTTAGTAGTTTTTCTGGTATCCCAGTCCATTACCTCACATGGTACCCTCAATCTATTTCATACGTATGATGTGTTTTTTGTTTATGAACAACAATTAGTATTACATAACTTGGTCTAATATCATTTATTAAACACCTTATTGTATGATATTACTTCTTTTGATAAATATGTATTTAATTCAATTTTGTCTAATGTTATGATGAATCAATATTTTAATATCTACAGTTCATGCCTTAATTTTTCAGATATTTTATCATTAGAAAAAATGAAAGTAATATTTTTGTAGCATACCATATCCCCTTAATAGAGGTATTACTTCTCAGAAACCTAAGTGAGATGTGAAAAATCTAAATTAATAGTTCACACTCAATCTATGATCATTTTGATCAAATATTTCAAAATTTTAACTCCATCGTATATAGTAAAATATATAATTCAATGACAATTTCATAGGAATAATTCATTAAAACTTGACTTCAACAACCACTTAAAATACAATAAAATTTTATCTCGAATCACAGTATTCCATTAATGATTATTGAATCATTCATGTTATACCTCAACATAAATAGAAATGTTGTTCTTAGAAAAACATTATTGGAACATTCTTCATAGAATGTATTCTTTTGGTGAAGCTTCCTCTAGAAACGTCGTATGGTTATACTTTGTATTGTATCTTTATCTTAAGTATATTTATAGGATACTTCTCTTCATAATTACCTCTAACTAGAAAATACATCATGAAGGATTCATTGGGAATCCCATTTATGATGACATTCACTAGAATCCTCTATAAAATGACTTCATTCAGAGACCATTGTCTCTTTCTTTAGATTGAAAACCTTTTTCCGATTCCTTCCTCAGATATTATTTGACTAAGATATTCCATAAAAATTTTATATCTAATGATATTTTTTAAAATTCTTCCGACTGATCAAATTATAAATGTACATTTGACATTTTAAATTTGATAGACTCATAAATTTTATCTGAAAGACTTCATATTCTTTTCAAACCATTAAGACTTTGACAACAACATCCCAAACATGTTTCTTTATCTAGAAATCATAGTTCTGCCTAATTTTTCATTTCACTACACTTATCTAAAATCATGGATATAATCATAAATATATCTAAATAAATAAGATGTTTGGAATTTTGAGGATAAAAAAGTACCTCTTGATTTCACATTATTGAACATCATTATATGACAAAACATATAAACATAATTAGAAAAAAATTTACTTCCACACTCCATCAAATCAATTCATTCCATATAACCTGGTTTATTAGACTCATTTCGTTCACCTCATTCACCTATTTTTGGAATAATTTATCCTAAAACATGATAAGTTAGGATCAAACATTTTCAAGTTATTTATATATGACCAAAAAAGACTATACTTAATAAATCCCTCATTCTTCTTAACCAGCTTCTTGTTAGCATAGAAAAATCTCAAAACATCTTGGCCTCAATAGCATTAGTGATCAAACAATGTTTAATCTCTATTCCAAAGATTCAATTTGATCCATTTGAAAAAATATTTCACTATACACTCTTTCTTATAAAAACCAATTACTTGTATACTTATAGAATTTTATTTATATATTATTTGAAAACACTAGAAGTCATGTTAAATTATGAATATTTTTACCATTATTGATTGTAAATAAACAGAAATAATAGTTACTACTATAACATTTTACATTCATTTCATGTCATTATAAACTAGGGAAATACTAATATTCTAGATATATGAAATGTAAAGTAGAATACATTTATAGGAAAAGTGTGTGTTATTTTAATTATTATTAGAAATGAATTTTCAAATTTTAATTTCTATTAGTTATAGTATTCATATTTTTATAAAATAAAACTATTATATGGAAAAATGTATACTAAATGAAGAAAAAAAACTAAAAAATATCGAACAAGGAAAGAATAAATCATTTCCATAACAGTCATGATATGAGAACGAATGGGATTTTGGAGAAATTAATTAGTTTTGGTAATATTTTTTATATTAAAAAATTTATAAAGTTTTAATTATGTATTGAATTACAAATAATGAACTATTATTTAAGATTAAATTATTTTTATTGATTCTTTTAATGTTTTTACATTATTACTCATAAACCCTTGACCTAAGAATAAATGTATTTGAGTATTGAGTATAACTCCAAAAAATAATTTTTGAAGGTTGAGTGATAAAATTTCATGAACGTACATTAAATCTATGAATATATATTATTTTATATAAAGTATTTTCGATATAGGAGAAGATTGGATATGATGATATAGATCATAAAGAGAAAATTATAGATTTCATAGTTAGCAGGTCATAAAAACTATTTCCATTATTTTAACATGCATTTTGTAATTTGATTTGGGATTATTTTTTTGATTTTATTTATGATTTTAAATATGTGTTTGAAAAATATATATGATTCTATTAATTGTATAAAATTATTTTAGGAATTAGTTTTCCATCATTTCATTAAATTAATGTACCTTTTAATCATTAATTTGGTATTCAATCATATTTTTGATAAGAATGAATAAATATATTTAATTTAAAATTATCAAGTATCCCTTTTAATTTTGTGTATTTAAATAACATTCAAGAATTTAATGGTAAAAATCAAGCCTTATTCTAAAATAAAAAATTCCCAAATTTTTATTTTGATGGTTTTAGGTCATGGGAGACGAGAAAATGGTGATGTTATATATTAATCAAATGTCCTAAGAAACATTAAAATACACATTCAATAATTTTATTCATTCTATAGTGAAAATAATGTATTGATGAATTATTGTACAAAATAACTATGTGGCCAACTATGCAAAATAGCTGAGTCGACCATGAAACTCCTTCAGATGATCATTTAGTTATATTTATATAACCATGTTGAATAGTTTAAGTAACATTGAAAACAAATATTTATTGACAATCCCAAGTGACCATGAAATTACTCCCCTGTTTTTGGGTATTTTAACACTTATATTAGCCTTTTTAAATGAAGTTACAAATTGAACTCAAATTTGGAAACAATACAGGTCTCATGATTAAATTAAAAAATCTATATGAATGGATATAAATGTAGAAACTATGAATGTTGTTCATACAACATTCTACTATAACATATAGATAAATTATAGAATATATATATTAATACAATCCATGACCCAAAATTAGATTCTTATACTGTAATTATGAAAGTAAATAATTTCCATGTGTATAGTGATGAAGATCCTGAAAGATTGAGGGGAGTGTCATATATATTGTCTAAATAAAATATAAATGTTACAATGTCATGGAAACGTGTCAACCATATATGTAGAGAGAATATAAAATGATAAATTTTTATTAGAAGAGTGGGGATATGTTCTATAGAATTAGAAAATCTAAATGATTTACATTCCATATGTAAGAGTCACAAATTATGCAATACATATGGACTAATATAGCATGAAGAGAAGTATTTAGTTGTTTATTCTTTAAATCTGAAAATTATAGAGAAATATATGATTATAAGAGATATTATAATTTTAATTTTATTTTCTGTTTTTATGTTTAATGAGAATATATTTTCCTCTCACTATTTTTAATCTATAACTCTATAGTATGGGTAGTTAAACATATTTTTATTAATAGAATGGGGAAAACAGAAATATTTCATTAGTTTCTATTTGTTATTATTAATATTAAATATATATTTATATTTTTCTATTTAAAATATATGTGGAACTATATTTATTTTTAATATATTATTTATTCTATATTTCATACCACCATTATTTTTTATTGTCATTTTACATTACATCTCTTGGTAAATCATATAAATTAGAGAAAATTGAATCATTGAGTAAAATGATTCATGGTTGTGGTCATGTACCCAAGAATGATTATTTATATTTGATCAAACATATATATAATTGTATTTTTTATAAAGTTTCTTTGATTTGGTTAAAACATAAAAGAATAGGTGAATCACAAACTCGTATTTGTAATAATTTAACTATTTAATAATAAAAATAAATGTTTTGATTCATTATAGTTGTTGAATTTTGATAAATATCCCCGATAATATTGTAATATGACTACATGGATTATCATAATTGGAAAAAAATATAAAAAAATATCTTAAGTTAAAATTTAATTTAATTAAGAGGGAAATATCTTGAGGATCGACAACATCACCTCCCAGTGATACTTTTAAATGTTATTACTTTTTTACTTCACAACTATTAAATGTTCCCATTATTTTTTTAGTATTTAAAGTTTTAATTAACTGCATTAGTGACATAGATATAGGGATATTAACTTTATTATTGATAATATTCTTAATTTAAGTAAATATTTCATTTTTTAGTGATTTTGTGAAAAAACAGTTATAGTCACAACTATAAAATCATATACCTTACAATTTGTTAAAAATGAAAATTATTTTCTTATGTTGGTGGTCTCACAATAATTAGGGAATATCCTTGGATTGAAGGTAGTTCATAGTCCATCCGTGATATTTTCTTTTACTAATGAAAAGTATTGAATTATAGAGCTTCCTGGGGAAATTAACACATCATATTTTGATTAATTGTTTGTTTATTTTGTTTTACCATTGAAGATAACTAGTGAATAATAATATACTTCTTGATCTGAAGGATATAGTTTAAGGGTTAATTTATTAAATATCTCTTTAACTGAGTGTTAGTAAATCTATTGATTCTCCAATGATATATAATGGAAAAAATATAACCTTTGTATAGAAATGAAAACTAGGGGAAATTTGGGGAAACCTTATTTTAGAATGTAATTAATTAATATTATTTTTGGTCAAAGGGTACCTCGAAATGGTTCTATAAATTTGAACATTGAGGAGTGGTTATTAATTATTATTGTAAATAATTTTTTTAAATTTATAAAACTTTTCTCAATAATAAAACAAAAAGGCCCAAAAAATGTCATCTATAAGGTAAATCCCATGAGGGATCAAGACATTGGAATTAAGAAACCCGTTATTTAAAAATTTATCAGAATATAAATTGAAATTTCAAAAATAAAATTTTATAAAAATAAAATTCTATTGAAATAATATTAATATATGATTGATTCAAAAATATTTTTTTTTAAATAATACAAATGTCATTCACTAATGAATTATAATGATTATGTAATTTTATATGTTATAAATGTGATTGGTGTTTGTTAGATAAATTTCAATGAATTCTACAGATATTATCTTAAATATCTAATAGAAAATATTTTACATTTACAATAATGAATTTTAATGTCAGTCTCATATGAGAATGATAAATTCAAAATAATATCATATCCATATCCTTATCTTCTATTATAATTTCAATCCATAAAAATACCTTTTCTCAAGGAAATATTAATCAAAAAAATATATTTTAGAATAAAAATAAAATACCAACTAAAATCAATAATTCACATGAATTCTCTACCGTATAATGAATTAGTCACCCTTATACTCTCAATTCCCTATTAATTAAAAATATTAGGGACATATAATGTAAATAAAGTCAGTCACCGCAGTATAACTAATTTCAAAGATAATAGATAGATATAGGAGGTATATAAAGAACATGATCATGGAAAAAGGTTTCATAATTATAAATAATTAAAAATACAATAAAAATAAAATGAGACATCAATCTAGTTTCTAAAATTCTTCATAGGAAATCAATAATTGTAAAAAAGTCCCTTATGTTATAAAATGATGTATTAAAATTGTTATTAAAGAAACAATGACATGTGATATTCAATGATTCTATATTTCTTGTATCATCTTAGCTACATATATATTCACTCCTAAGATCACTTCATCCTATATAATTCTCTATTTCAAGTTGAATTACGGATTTAAATACATCATTATTCATCACAACATTCCAATTTTTAATGAAAAATACTTTTATTCAATTGGAAGAAACTATGGGGTGTTTTATTGAATGTGGCTTAAAATTTTTGAATATTTTTTATTTTAAATATTATTATACATATATTGAATATTAGATGTTTGAAAGTCACATGTTATGGTTTTATTTTCTAGTATATTTTACCTCATAAAACATTAATCACTTCAACTGCATTTCATGGTTTCCCTACGAGATTTAGTACTCTAAATCCCCTAGATTACCACAATATTTTATTAGGTCACCGCATCATGGATTTTACTCATTTTCATAGAATTTGGTAAATATTATCTCAATAAAAAATATATATTATATTTTGTTTTACAAAATTAGGTTATTATTCTAATACATAGATCCACACATATGGAAATATTTAATATAACTCCCTTTTTGACTATATTACTTAACATTATTAGTTATGTTATGTGGAATTATAGATATACTACACACATATCAACATATAAAATTATAAAACTCAATTAAATAACATGGATTTAAATAAATACTGTACATACCTAGGTTTTACACTATCCATCAGTATTAATTTGATTCTTCATTTTAGGCCCTTAAATTCATTAAATTTAAAATCTAAAAAATACATCAGAAAATATATTAATATAATTTCTTATGATTTTCTTGTGTATAAAAAAAATTTAAAATGAATTTTTAACATAGAATATTTATTCTATCTATATCAATATAAAATTTTAATATTTTATGTACATAAAAAATTAATGTCTTTAAATAAATTCATTATATCATTTTTCTAAACCGATGGAATTTATTCAAGGTAAGAACCCATTTTATAGTTTCATTTATTCCAAACAACCCATATTTTTCAATGATATAATGTTTTTAGGGTTTGAGAGTGGTTTGTGATACGATTTAGGGGATGAAACAGGATTTGTGACGTGGTTATGGGGGTTGTCCTTATGGTGAATCATGGCACAACATCTTGATAATGGGTTTTGGTTTCGTTGATGTCTCTGGGAAATAGTGTGATAGGGGGAGAGTTATTTTTTATCATATAGTATTAGATGTTTTAAAGTATAGGATCAATTGTTTGGTAGAGACCACTCAAAAAACTTCAAGAGGAATGAGAAATCCTTAGAGAGAGAGTCTGCAACAAACTCATATTTTGATGAACGTTATTGTTTATGTTTTTATCATGGATTCATGTAACATGGTCATTTTTTTATGTTTTGTGGTTTAATTAGATTTTATGAGAGAATTTGGGTAGGATGTAGGGGAACATTATCAATTTTCAAGCTGTAGGTGGAAATTCGTGACATAAATCATGTTTCACGCCATGTAAAATTGTTCAGGGATATATGGGCGTTTAGTCTCAATCTTTTATAGTCTAAACATGTCTTTTATGATATAAAATTACAATGGATATTGTTTTAGGTGTTTTAAATTAGAGGGATCACCTGGGAAACCAGTCATTTCTTTCCCCCAATGCCCACTATTAACTTTCATAAATTTGGATCCTATGAAATCATTTCTTCATCAATTATAGCATAGATCATTAAGACCGATTCTTATTAATAATTATAATATTATTCATTCCATAGATTCATTTTTTTCTTCTCATTTATTCTTCTTATTCAGGAAAACCTAATATTATGTAAATAGAATCCGATTTAGGGATCTTGGATAATTGCGATCACATTTTCTGTGTTTCTTGATGATTAAGATCTATTATGCTTGAGGTAGATTGTTCTATAATAATTCTATAAAAGGCATGGTGTTTTCTATTGTGTGTATGATGCACAATTTCGGCAAAATGTTTTGTACATGATATGAAATTATGAATTAATATTAGGTTCCTTAACGCATGAAATTTAACTTCTCCATGGGCCAAAAACAACCCACTAATGAGAAAAGTATGAATAAATGATGAGGGATACAAATTGAATAATCTAGGTTCTTTGGTAAATGTTAACTTTGAAAATCCCGTTGAAAGAGATTTTATAGAATGTTCAGATTAATTTTTGGATTACTATAACTACAATTACTAATTTGGTCAACCTTGGATCTTATCAAAAGTAATAGTAATTTTATATACTTGGGATGCATTAGATTTGATCAATGGGTCATGATGACTATTCATGCTAATTTGGACTACTTTAGATTTGAACCAAGGTTTTGGAATGACTACCGATACTGATTTGCACTATTTTAAATTTTATCTATTTTCTGGGATGAATATATATACAGATTTGGACTACATTAGATTTAATCCAAACGGTATTGTTTAACACTGATTTTTATTTTTATATATTTTTATTTGATCTATGGTGTCTAGATGACTACTAACACTAGTTTTGGGTGCCTTAGATAAGATTTATGAAGGTAAGATGAATACTATATTGGGATAAAATTGATTCATTACATAGAGTTTGTATGAGTAATGATTTTTTTATACATTATAATTACTCTAAAGGCCTGGTTGGGGACCTATGCATTGTTTGGACAGAGGTATTCGACATAAGGAGAAGCAGGTTTCGAAAATATTTGTAGTCAAATTAGAACCCGATAGTCAATGATTGTTATTTATTTATATATTTATTATTTTATCATTTTAATATAAACATCATCATGCACCTTTTACTCAGACTGGATATGATTTATACATAGTTTTTTGTGGTCAACTGAGTAATAATTATAGTCATCTCGGGATTCCAGTGGTACATGAGTAGACTTTATGACTATAGGATTGGATAAGGTAAGGTGATATATGGATAATACATTATATGGACTGCTAGGGCAGAGCATTAGTATTTTGGATTGTGCTAGGACACAACATTTTTTTTGAGGTGTCTTCTAGTTTTTTTTGTTTATTATGATTTTTAAGAATATGGTTTTCTACATTATATATATTTGACATGCATGAAGTTCATTATATTATATCATGGATTATTAATATTTATTATCACTTTAGTGGTTTTCTATTTATTTCTTATTGTGGGTGCTTATATAATTGAAGTTATTAAAAATTTTATTTTACAAAAATATATGGGTCTAGTATCCATATTATACAATCATAGACATATTTTTCTAGTCGACAGACACTTTTGTATATGGATGTGTCCCTTAGATCGAGTGAAAAATTGGTCTGAGAACTACCTAGTGCCTCATTAGCCATGGGACATCACAAGGTTGTATAGAATGAATTTTTCCCGAAATTTTTTAAAATGTAGATAATAGATATTACGTTGTTGAAAATTAGTATATAACTCATTCCTAAGAATTTATAACACACATATGAAGAAATTTTGTGTTACTAGTTATGTGATTTATGTATTTCTTTTGTAGTTGACCTATTTAATCTTTACTGATAAACATTATTATGAGGTTGTTATTTTATGGGTTTTTTTATTTCTTACTTTATGTCTTCATGAATCATAATAGACATGTATGATTTTCCTATCATCGATATGATCAATTGATTAATATTATTATATGGAAGATGATAAAAAATCAATTTTTAACATACAATTGTTTTCTCCGATAACTTTCAATATTTTTTTATTTATCCTTGTAATTAAATTTTGGATAAATTATAGTTTAAAAGGGTGATTATATGGATCATATGAGTGCACTGTGGACCTTATGTGTTGATATTCCTCTATGTATATATATATTAATTAGAGTGAGATGACCTATGTTATGAGTTTTATATGATATGAGATATTAAGAATAAAAAAATTTAATGCCTATTATCATTTTACTTGAACTATGATTTCAAGAACAGTAATAGTGACTTAGTATTTGGCATGTGTTTGGTATTTAGATAAATGAATCCATGATAACTTCTAGTAGATCTCTTGGAGTGTGGTGATGAGCATGCTACTAAGATTATTGGTCCACAGCCTCCTCTGTTAATAGGGAAAGAGATGGGCTATTTGTTCCAGTAGTACTTGCTACAGTTGATGCGGGCTAGAGATAGAGAGGCTCCTCATCCCACGATGATGATGTTTGAGCTTACTAGTGAGTTTCAGTTTTGGCTCCCACCACTGTTTGATGGGGAGGGAGTACACAAAAATATGTACATTTTAATGATTCTATTAAGATGAGTTTTGATCACCTTAAGACACTTCAGGACATGAGAGTAAAGTTGAATTTTTATATTCTTTTGGGATATGTGAAGTGATGGTATGAAATTCTATTCTAGGAATTTTATCATATAGTAAAAACCAAAAAATACACAGAGAAACAATTATTTAAGGAACTATTTTTAGATAACATGATATCTAAAAGGGATAGTGAGTTCATGCAGCTTAGACTGGGGAATATTCTATTCATGGATTATTCTAATCATCTCACTAATTTATAGAATTTTACCCCTTTGTTAGTTGTTGATTGGTAATCCCACATGAGTCATTTTTAGGATTATTTGATGTATGGGGTATTATTTTTGGAAAACATATTACATCTTACCTATTTCTCTATGGTTTTGGATTAATAACTTATTATAGAATGGAACCTATGAGAAGGTATAGAAATATGGTTACATGATTCTATTAGGTGGTATTTAGGAGGAATGATGTTCTCTTTTTATAATACACATTGGATTGGTGTTGGGTAGCATAGCTTGTGGGGGAGGGGGTGATGCATATTTTTAGTCTCAAGATTGTAATTTAGTGATATGTCATCTGTTTGGTATGCCTAGGAACTACTATTCTCAATGTGATTGACTAATGTTGGAGTTGCATTTTTTACATTAGGATGGAGGAATTGTAGATATTCTTCATGAATGTCTAATAGGTGAATAGAAATAGGGGTTTCGGGCATATAAAGGGATATGTATTAGAATCATTCATTCCATGACATGTGGGGAGGTGGAGTTAGACTATCCATTTGAGTCATCATGGTGGATACTATATTTAGGGACAGAAGTAGTTCCAAAATAGTGGTACCATAATGGGGTGTAATTTTGGAGCTTAGGGATGTAGTTCAGGTTAGATTCAAGCTAAAAATACAGCTAGTATATTTTAGGTTTTGTAACTCCATATAGTAACTGGAATTAGAATTGTATATTTTACCACAGAAATAACATTATTTGAAAAAAATGTAACACATTCATTTTTATCATGTCAGTTCATAAATATCGTAGGGTTGTATATAGTGTATCTATAGGTTGAAGATTGTTGAAACACTATTGGAAGTGAGATCATAGTATTTTCACTATTATAGGGAATATTAATTGGATATTGGATGCTACTTATTTTTATCTTAGTTCTTAATGTTTAAAATAATTGGCATTGACAAGATCCTTTGGATGGGTTGGTTATCATTATTCTACACATTCATCAAATTCTAGTGTTAATGAGTTTTTTTTACATATTCATAGGGTAGTGAGTATGTTTATATTGGTGAGTGAGAATTACAGGTAGGTTTGGAGGACCTAACCATTAGAAATTGGCTAGAATTACATCTCATGTTTCTGGTATGGTGATGAATGATGAGGACTATGGGGATCCAAATATATTAGATCACATAGTGGGGGTGGGGGTGAGTTAGAAATCCTTTTCTTTTTAAAAAGATATTCATTGTCAAACTCAACCTATTGAATCATTTAAGGTTGTTGACACACTTTTTATAAATCCTCAACCTTTCCTCATATGTATAAGTGAATAATAAAACACAACATATGATTTTTACAATGTTGGTCACCCATTCATACTCCTTTATAGATTTGTTAGTCCCCCAACATGTTTTTTTCAACCAATTATCAAACCTATTTACTACACTAAGTCCAGAATGTGGTCACACATAATAATACCTTCATGTATTTTCATGGTTTCATATTCTTAAACCCAGTTCCATTGTTCGAAAACACTCTATAAGGGGGAAATAAAATGTTGACCATCATGTATGAGTACTCATAAAAATATGAGACTTTATCTCAATAATTTTGTACTTTTTAATCTCCACGATTGGATATTATTAGAATATACCGACCAATAAGAATTATATATGTTTATGTTTCATTGTATATTCCACCATCTGAGTCTATGTAGTGGTCCTTAGAGTTTATTATTGTTATTAATTCATGTCATGAATCATTAAATTAAATGTATTTTCATAAACCATAATAAAAAAAATCCGAGGGAAGTTGGGTATTATTGGTGCATCATGAACAAAATTTTATTAAGGAATATGTTTAGGAAGGATTTGTCACATCAATATTTATAGAAGTTGATATCTTTTCCATTTAATTGAAATAGAACTGTCAAATTAAATTCCTTGTATATGGTATAATGATGTTCCTATTTTGGATAGTCAATGAAAGAATTATCAAGAATATAGGTTGATCGAACACGAGTGAAACCTATTTAATGGGATATTAAGACAATGATATTATATTAAACAGTGAGTGTTCGTCTGTGGCTATTGATTTTGTGACATTAAATCCATTCTCTTATGAAACCTGACCCATTGTTAGATAGTAATCTTAGACATTAGGAAATTAATAGTAATTTCGATGATAAATAAGCCAAAAGGGTCACACGCCAACTATTTCTATGGGTCTTAATTAGATTTTATTTGAATTTAATTATTATAATAAATATTATATTGAAGAACAAGGAATAATGTTATTTATGATTTTTTAATCCCATAAATTAAATAAATATTTATTCATAGGTTGATTATTTAATTTAGAGGATATATAATATTTATTTCATTATATAATGAATAAATATTTATTCTCATATTTAACAAATTCTATGGAGGACTAGTGGAACATGATTTTGTTTGATAGTAAATATGAATCTTCATGCTAGTAAAAATAATATTTATCATTTCCCTAGATATAGAATTCCATGAAATAATAATAATAATAATAATAACAACAACAACAACAACAACAACAATAATAATAATAATAATAATAATCTTATTACTATTATTATTATGACAACAGTTGGGGTCATATAAGTTTTAATATATTATTTTAGAGCCATGGGGAAATTAAATAATATTTCAAAACTAACACCATATCGATAAATAGACAACTATGTATATTGTGTAGAGATTGATCAAAATAGAGAATTATTGTTCACAACAAAATCTAGAGCTTTCTAAAAATACTAAAGAATGTTTGAGATGTTCTCTTTCCTCCCGCATCATATTAAGAATAAGATTTCAAAGACAATTCTTCAAGTTTTAATGAATCGCCACAATGATCAAGATGAACAGTGCAAGATGATCAATTCATCATGCTATCTCTTGAGGATCCATCAATGTTGTTTGGATATCATATGAGTATGTGTGGACCTGTCGTATAGTTTTTCCAATCGAGGATCCAAAAAAATAAATAATGGTTCTAAAAAAAGTTTTTTCAATGATACATACCTTCATAAACAAAATAGTCTTTAAATTAAGCTACACTTTCTTTCGATATATTTAAATCAATTTCAAATTTAACATGGAAATGTATTCTCTTGGTTTTGGTGACCTTATTTTTTAATACTCTTCAGAAAAATTTCAATGGCCATGATGTTTATTTCTTATACGATATGAAAATTTTCGATCAAATTGTGAAATTAATTTTTAAAGATTGTATCTGATAAGATCTTTTTTTTACCCAAGTAGCAGCCCGTGGTTTGAGGTGTGTTATTATCTTATATGTTTTTATTTTAATTTTTATTTGTTGGAATTTAATTTTTTAATAATGAAAATGACTAAAGTGAAACTAGTTTTCAATGTTTCTATAGGGAAAATTCACACCATGAGTAGTATAATCACATTTTGAATTTGTGCTGGGTAGATGCATGAATTGTTTTATAGTGTTAATGGATTTTACCGGGTGGATTCATAAGGTAGTTTTTGATATGAAACATGATCATTATGTGAAACTATTTTAATAGAAATAAAAATGAGGTAATTGGTATTTCAATGTAAGTGACCCCTCATTTATTCACAATATGAAAGGAGAATTCACTATATGAATAATTTATTTCCCAAATAGTTTTATCCCATCTAATAGTTATAAATTCCTAACATAGTTTCTTTTTTATACCCCTGACTTCTATGTCTACCCTAAGTGTTATCCAGTGATCATTGATGATATGAATACAATTTTAAATGAGTATTTGGGTGTTCAATCATATTGATCAATTGTGAGGATATTATTATTCATTATTATGATTGATATTATTAAAATTTCTTGAGTGGAATCATAGATTAGTGTTAAAACCTATATATATGGGAATTAGATGATTTTTATGATATATTATTTGGTTTTAATATATGACCAAAGGAATAGGTGATATTGGTGGAATCATATGAGATTCAACATACCAAGTGAACTTGAGGGAGTTGGACTCTCTCCCATAAAACAATTCTAGAACTGGATGGCATGAGTTTTCATAAATGTTTCTTATTATTTTCTTGGATGTACAATAAGAAAAATTATATGGAAAATCCATATTTTCATGTGTTTTCAAAATAGCTTGTTTTTAAAGAGGGGTAAAATTTTATTTTAAAAGAATCTCAATAGTTTATGTGTTTTCAAGAAATGTGTTATTGGTAAGCTTGATATAAAATTTTTGGAAGATGATCATGTGAAAATGGGATGGAATTTACGTTTGAATGTACCCCTACTAAAATTTGATGGAACAAGGGTGTGAGAAAACCTCTTTCAAAATGTTTCACTGAGTGATAGATTGGTAATGTGATGGAACAACACTCAAAATTAAAGGGAGGGACAAGGTTTCATTAATTACATGTGTGTGAGTGTGGGTGGATTTATAATGATTATTCCAAGTAATAATAATAGGATTTAAAATAACAATTTAATGTTTTCTGTGGTACTTGTTTATATTTATCTCAGTTATTTTTCAACTTCTCCAAAAAAATTATATTAAATGTGTGGACTTGATCTAGTCCTTGTGAAATGTGTTGTGAAGGTTCTATGTGTTAACTAATGAGTGATATCTAAATCCCCTTCTTCCGACCTCTCGTTCATTTGTAAATGTTTTCTACTGATATATAAGGATGGGTATGTTCATTACTTCACTTGTGGAATTACCTGGCATCATTGATTTGGTTACTAAAGGTAGATCATAGGATTGTTTTTATCTTACAATGATTTGGCACCACTTTTGTGCCATATTATTCAAAAATTAGAGTCATATCCTTGTACTCATATGTATTTTTCTTCTATTACTATAATATAGTTCTTTTAATAGTATTTTATTGGGTGATGTGGTTGATTTTTCAAAAATTATATGATATTCTTGGTTGTTATGCCCGTCATGATATGTTTTTGGGATTCGTAGGGGAAATTATCCACCACGTTTCTCTTATTCCCACATCAATTATTATGAGGCATTTGTGTCTTAGGGATTTCACCTATGGTTGGTAGCAATTCAACTGTTCTCAATCCCATGTTTTGGGGATGGTTTTTTTAAAAGGTATAAGTCTTTTTCCATACTTGAGTTGGGTTGGTAGTAAGGATATAGGGATGTTCAAACATGAAATAAAAACAAGTAGATAAAATTTTTATGATGAACATGAAGTTACTAAGGTTTTTAGATTATAATAGTGTTGTAGTACACTTCTATATATGTTGTATTCTCATTTTCATGTGTTTAGTTGATGATTGTATCATATTAAATAATAGTGTTGAGACTTCCCAATAGGATCCCATTTTCTATATGTTGTTTGTTAATTTTTGATTAATGGTTAATAAGGTTAAAATGGATGATTTGAAAATTGAAATATTTTTATGATAGTTTCTAACAGATATTGTTACTTTTAAATCCCACAGTTTTTAATGAGTGATAAATAAATGGTGTTTTGTTCTAGTTATTAAAAAGGGAACAAGGTAGATTTTATAAAATTTATTAGGATTATTCTTTAGAAAATTTGATTGCACATGAGCCGTAGGTCAAAAAATAACTTTTGTAGTGAATGGTGCATGATTTTTAATCTAGTTTAAAGAGGAAATCAAAATGATGGACCATAGAAAATTGATCACTCTATGTAGTTTTAGAAACAAAATCCACTAGTTTTTTAGAGTATTTTGAAGCCTAAAAAGTAGAATTTTGGAACAACTAAATAAACAGAATTTCCAATTTTATGGTAACATTGGTTGAGTTAAAGGTTAATCTAGATTCCTACATGTTAAAGGATCTTTCACGCTAATGGTGGGATCTATATTTCCAAACTATATTTGACCAAGGACCTATATGGGACGTGTTTGAATAATTTTTCAACAAATATTTATATCCCCGCACATTCTAGATGGAAAGAGAAGAACACTTTTTCATATTTAAATGATAAGACATATATGTAACTAACAATGCAGTGATGTTCATGGACATGTTTTTTTCACACTGGAAGTATGCGATAGCACAAACTTAAAGGAACAAAATCCTTGGGACATGATTGAGACATGATATTAAATTCAATATGGTTGTCATCACTATTAATAAATATATATAAATTGTTCAAAAGGAAATATATTTATAATTAAATCTTTCTTGTAATAATTATAAAGGTAGTATATTTTATTCCATTGGAAAAGAGGTAAATATAGTGATGGAAACAAGAAGAAGAGGGACACATACTCTCAAGGTGGTGGAACACCATAATCTTAAAGTACTGAATCAATTAACATCAATACAAAACTAATATAAAAATAATTTGTTTCCAATGAAATTCATATATACACACGATGAAATATTACACTATACCACTAAGGAAGTTTCACTAATGCGGTAATAAAGGGAATATAAAGATATATTGTCATAGATGTTTGAAATCACCAGGAGGTGAATTTTTTATTCAGAATTTTGTACAATATGCTTGGAAAAATAGTCACGTAAGATAACTTATAATCTAAATACACAGGTGAACCCATACACTTCCTGGAATAATCCATTTTTCTAGTAGATAAATTATCAAGGAATAAAGATCCATCCTATAGAATCTGATCAACATCATTTTGAGCAGAGAGAGCTATCACAATTAAGTGACCAGGTCCCTCTATGATGCAAAGCACCATTGTTTTGAACATAATACATACACATTAATTGTTTGATAATGGTGCTTGAAATTCTTTCTGTTCATATTATATGGTTAAAAAATTGGGAATACACATTGAAATGATGCCTCATATCACAAGAATCCAGACACCCCATGGTTTACGGGAGTAAGGAGGATTAAAATTCCTAAAATGTTACATTTATATCAATGTTGTATAGTTTATCTAGGATTTTATAGTCCAAGATATGAATGTATTTATTTACATATTGGAATGGATTGGATGGTGGGATTTAAATCCCATATTGATTGTTACCCAAATAAAGTTATATTAACACCCATAAATGGATACCTTTATGTATTGAATGAGGATTTAGAAATTAATACAGGTATGACATGACTATTAGTGATAGTTTAAATAATTATCTCTTGTCATTTAGTAGTAGTAACGTTAGAAGCTATGAATAAAATAAAAAACCAGTCTCTTCCAACTATAGTAGTTTGATACCCAGATGACTTTCTAATCATTTTCTCTAGGTTACCACATGAACATGAAAATTAATTTTCTACCTATATAATCTCAAGAAGAATTAATATTTCTCCACCATATTATATAGTGACTATGAATATGTTTTGAGAGGTAAATGTTCATCAATAATAGTTGTAAATTGAAATATTCAATAATCCTATCACATTGATTTGGACAACACATGATTTATTCATAAATAAGGAAAAAAATTATCCAGATTTATGTGTTCATTATCATAAATTAAATCGATATATGATTAAAAATTGGAATAATAGACCTTCAATTTATGTAATGTTTGATTAATTATAGTGTTTAATGTGATTCTCTATGACTGATCAATGCTCAGGATATCATCATCTTAGAGTCAGAATATAGGATATTATGAATACTGCATTTTAGAGTTGATGTGTCTGTTATGAATATATCATCATGGAAATTGGTTTGATGAATTTAATTTAATTTTTTTATGTCCTTAATGAATATTTTCTTCCATTGATTCCTTGAATTATTTTTCTTTTACTTTTATGATGATATGTGGGTTTACTCTTGAAGTAGGAATCACCATGAAGAGTAGTAGGGAATTGAAATGAGTACATAGGGAGACCAATGATTATATGATATTTTTTCAAGATTTTACTTATGGATCGATGATGTGTCTTTCCTTGGTAATTTCATTACTAAAGAAGTAATATTAGTTAACCCTATAAATATTTAAGTGGTAGTATCTTGGGATTTACCAAATAATGGTTTTCAAATACACAAGATTTTAGGATTATTAATATTTTAGCATCACTTTTTTAGGAATTTTCTTTGATTTATTTTCATATGAAAGATTTTACAAGAAGGGGTTTTATATTATTATATATTGATAGCTATTATAAAATAATTATGGAGCTTAAAACTCATCTATCCCCAAAAACGATCCTAATATTTCTAGAACCTGGTAAGGACTATGCGGTATATTTTTGACACATTTAGATTGGTTCTTGGTTTTATTCTCATATATGAAGATCATGCTGTGGTATATCTTATGAGGAAGTTGAAAATTCATGTAAAAAACTATCATATTCATGGAGAAGAATTATCTACATTTTTCCTTTCATTAAATACATGTTGGAATTACCTATTTGGAGAAAATTTCAGTGTTTCTATTGACTATAAGTGTTTAAAATACATCCCATAAAGACATGAACATGAGAAAAAATATTCCATGTACCTAAAGATGTTTTATTTATAACTTGTATATATAACTAGAAAAGGTAATTTTATGGTAGATTCATAGAGCTTAAATTACCATATAGAAGTATTCTATGAAGCTCATGACCAATGACAGTTGATGAAAATGATTGTAGACATGCAACTAGATTTCACATCGAATGACTAGAAGAAATTTCTATTCCAATTTATATTTTAGCATAATTGTTGTATTTGGTGAAAGAGGCCTATATTTATGAAATTGATTGTATAAAAAATAGGTTAAACCAAAGTGGTGGGGAGGCATTAGATGACTGGATAGAGGATGAAAATACCTTGTTATATTTTCAGAATTAGGTTTTAGTTCCATGGACATTCTAGGAAACAATTATTTCCACTTTTCATCTTTATAAATGGGATATTCTTATAGGTATTTATAAATAATGTTAGGTAGTGAAATATATATTTTTTGTTTAGGTATGATACACAATATTTTATATTTTTGGATGAAATTCTTAACCTATAAATAGGTAAAAAAGATCATCAATGACTAGAATATATGCTGTAGTCTATGCCAATACAATTATGTTAGTAGGAATAGATTGAAATTTACTTTTTCACAACTATACTGAGAAGTTTATAGATTCATTATTCTATTTTGGTTATTGTGTATTGACTCTTCAATTTAGTGCACTTTTTACCTATCACGGAATCCAAAATGGTAGAGGATTTCCAAATATTGTATTTTTGAGAAGTGATCAAGTGGAATGGAGTCCTAGTTTCTATTATATATGAAATATATATCTATTTTATATATTGATTATGCTGATCATTACAGTAATCTCTCCAGATCAAAATTACAATTAGAACAACATATAATCTACATAAGGATGTTTAGCTGGAATGTAAAATTGATACACATGAAGTTATTCTTAGGGATTGGGTGATGGAATATAGAGGATCTTGTGATGACCATATGATTTTAGTGGAACTCTCATATAATAATAACAATAAGGTGGAAATATAAATAGTTATGTTCAAGGATTTGAATGACACACCTTTTTGTTGTCCACTATGTTTAGTGGAAATCAGATATAATTCATTGATTTGACCGAGAATTTCATTTAAGACTACATAAAAGATACGGATGATCAGTTAGATGATGGTTACAACTCGAATATGATAGAAATCATATACAAAAATTTTCACAGACCCTTATCCTTTGATGTGAGTGATAATATCCTCTATAAATTTCCATCAATGCTTGTTCATTGTTGATTCGGGAAATAAAGACAGTTACCATCCCTGTGTGTGGGACCGTTTGAGGTTGTTAAATTGATTACCACTATTTTATATCATTTTTCCTTACCACTAAGATTAAGTGTTGTGCATAAAATAATCAATATTTCTCAACAGAAGAAGTATCAACTAAAGCCTAGTCATTTTGTCAATTGGGATCATGTATTTAGGATCATGATATATGTTTTATACACGAAGAGGTTCGGGTTCTAGAAAGGAAATAAAAGATCCTATAATTGATATCTATTTCTAAAGTATAATTTTTATGAAATCATGGTTATGTTCCTATAGAAAAATTGGAATGGGATACGTTTATACCAGTGAAATAGTATAGTTTGATCAAATGAAACATTGATGTCCATCTCTCCAAGGAAGAAAATCCTAATAGTCGGTAGAATTATCAGATATTGTTTGATGTATTCTATTGCTTTAAAAAATTTCATTTATGTTTGGGTTTGATGGATTAGCTCTCTGGATTAGTTCAAACGGATGATGTTAAAGTAGTCTACAATGTAGCTACAAGTAATTTTTTTCCTTGAATAGAAAATTCACAACATAATTTTCATTAGGAAGATTCTATGAAATGTTTCCTATTGTGAATATATTTCTCAATGTGGATGCCTATGGAGGTTCCTTATGTGAAAAATATCCATGAAGTGAACCTATTTTTCATGAAATAAGCATGAATGGATGGGAATATTAGCCTTAGTGGCTCCTAAGATATTCAAAACATGAACAGGGTAGTCACATCATGAATATGTTTAGGACCATCCGGTTTTATCCCATATTACATTTGTCAAATCCTGACACAATTTCCTTTTCTTCAACCATAACATTCAGGACTACCAGAGGAGTTCCTCTATGATCTTTGATTATGGGAATATGACTTCCAGTTAATATTTTGGAATCCAATCATGGAAACCTATTAGATTCCCCTTGTATTAATTCTCACAAGTCATGTTTAACACTTGTAAATCATGTTCAATCATGTTCTATTATTCTTCAATATGGTTATGTTTAATCTTAATCCATTATGTGAGTATTAGTTTTTACGAAAAATTGCATATATTTGAAAAAGTATGAGTCACCGTTAAGGTGACTCACAATCCCTATTGCTATGTTCCAATAGTCTCAACATTTGGACTAAAAATTTACAATGTACCAAACACCATTTAAATGACAACGTTACAGTTAAACCATTATATCATGATACCTGTTATAGAATTCAAAAAGTAACAGACACCGTTTCAATTATACCATTTCTACTGACACTGTTTCTCACAAAGGACATGACACCATTTCCACAACACTTTTCCCCCAACCCCATTGAATCGCCTAACCATTTCATAATTTTTGAAAAGTATGAGACACCAGTCTGAATACACCACTTAGAATGAATGGAAGAGTTACCACTAAATATAAATCCAATCCTTACATAGTATTCCTATGGAATCGTTCCTATGTTACTGCTAATTGTGACACTATTCCATACTTAGCCATTTCTTCCATATTTCAATTAAATTTAAAATTATTTATAATGATCATATTTGAGATATTAAATGAACCTGATATTATTAATGATATTTTGTACCCCTGTCAGTAGGAAGTACTAGGTATGAGGTACTTACAGGTGATAGAGATCATTCTCCCTATTAGCTACAAGAGAAGAACCTGATAGTAAATTAAAAAAAGCCAGGTGAGCTGAAGAGGAAGTGAGGGAGACACACACCAGATCATGTAGAAGAGCCATGATAATCTAATGTTCTTGCTGTGAGATAATGAGGATATTTTGTTGAACCATCCTAAAAATATAATTTCATTAGTAATAATACAAGGAAGAGGAGGAGCTGTGAAGAACATCTCATTAAACTAGAAACTAGAACACAGAACTTACGACACTCTGTTTCTGAGTCTATTTCTAGAAGAGGACTCGATCTTCATATTTTCTACATTCAAAGAGTCCCAAACTACATAGAACAACACCCTAATATTTTCTAACCCCTTCTTATTATATTCTATAATGTAGTAAAATATTTAACTATACCTTTTAGCAGTGTGTGTATCTGTATAAAAAACACACATTATCTCCTCTACTAAACTAGTGGATATAATATATCCTCTCATTAACACTCTCAAACACTATTTTACTCCAATGTATAACTGTGGAGGTGGTCTCTTCGTGACTTGGACATAGTTTTTTCCACATAAATTGTGGTTGATGTCTAATTGAACTATAAAACATGTATGCTATTGTAAACCCAGATCCATTGTTTGGATTAATCTTGTAAATAAATAGTTTTCTTGGTGGAAGGTGATTAACAAGTAAAGAGGAATAAGTCTATGCTTGATATTAAAACTCCAGTTTTATCCACATTTTTCAAGTTTGGTTTTCTTATCTTTCTTTGTTTATTCAAACTAGAAAATAGTACTTGTCTTTGATAGTTAATCATAGATAGTGTTTGCCTTATAATTTTCCTTAGTAGAATAATTTAATGTATTAAAGTAAGGTCCAAAATTTATTGTACTGATAATTAATCAATCTCTGATAAATCTTTTAGGCAAGAAAATCATTTAAAAATATGATACATTGGTTGACTGACTTGTTTGATTTTAAATTAAGGGACTTTTAAATAAATATTTTTTTAAAGAGAAATTTCATAGGTAATCAATTTATCCCATCTTGAGTGTCATACTCCAACCAACATTTGGTATCAGAGGTTGTTTCTAAACTACAATATTCAAATATTTTCAACAGTGAGTTTAGTTCTATTTTAAATATCTATAAATTTCTATTAGTGCTAAATGATTAGATCCATGAAAACCTATTCCTTATTCATTGTTATAGATAATATATTAGAAAGTGTTGCTACCAAAATACCTCTCTTTTTCAATGTAACTAATTATTCTTGGTGGAAAATGAAAATGAAAATGGATTTAGAAATTACAGGGTTTGAAATTTGGTGATTCATTGTTGATGAATATAAGATTCTTATTACTTACAGAAGTACTTGGGATGAACCAAGTAAGTATACTTACAATAATAAAAAAGCTATGAATTCTTCCTATTGTTCTTTAGGAGTTGAAGATTTCAATAGGATTTCTACATCTAAAACAACCTAAGAAATTTGGGTTACTCTATCTTTTTCACAAGATGGATCCACTAAGTTTAAATAGATGAGACATAACACATATAAAATTAAATATGATAACTTTATGATGAATCCTGATGAACCTATCTTTGACATGTATCTCAAGTTTAATGAGATTTTAAATACTATGATATCTCAGGGAAAGAAATTTTATGCAAAGGGACAAATCATGAGAATTATCAGATGTCAACCAGTCAAATGGAGGGGAACTTCAGTGTCAATAATAGAATCTTGTGATATCAAAAAATTTCTAGTCTCGGAGCTAATAGGTAAGATGATAATGTATGAGGAAGAATTAGAGGTCAACAAAGAAGTAGGAGATAAATAAAATAAAAGTCTGTGGCTTTCTAAACCACCAATTACAGAAATAATGAAATGGAAATCGTAAAAACTCATTCTGAGAGTAAATGTTATGAAGATTCACCATATAAAAATGATTAAGAAATGGATTAGATATACCAATGATTTAAAACGTTTTATAGAAAGAAATTTTTTTCTATAAGCCTAACTATAATGGAAAATATGAAAATAAGGGAAACAGGAAAAAGCAATAGAAGAAAAATGACAATTCAAATAATATAATTTTCTATGAATTTAAGAGGGTAGGATGTGAAAAGGCTGACTACCTTAAGTTAAGGTCTAAGAAAAAATATGAGGATAAATATAAAAGGTACAATAAATAAATGAATTCCACATGGAGTGCTTCCGAGTATATCTCAGGTGAGTTAGAATCCTCACTTAATTAATAGGATAATAAATCCAATATGTGTTATATGAATAACACATATGAGGTGACATTAGAAATTACTTCACAAATTTATTATTATTTTGGAGATGAATATGATTATGAAAATATGTCTAACGTAGAATTATTTGAATATTGAAACATTCTTGAAGATATATGAAATGATTTAAAAGATAAATATATGGTTTTAAAAAAACATTATGCTCTTTCCTTAACTATTAAATTCGAACATACTGCTCAAAAAGAAAAGAATACTCGATTTATAAAAGAGAATAATGAACATAAACTGTCTAATGAGAATTTGAAAAGGTACATTGAAAATATTACCAGTGTAAATATTACTCTTACACAAATTCATAGTAATCATGTTTTAATAAAATACAATACTGGTATATAATACCAACTAGGGAAAAGTAATCTGGTTGAAAACAATTTTGTGTCAAAATATGGAAAATAGATTTTCATTCCTAGAAATGAAAAATATATTGTATGTTCTAATAGTGGACAGTCCATTACTGTCAATAGTTTTTCTAGACCAACAAGAGTTTATTTTTCCAAAACTTTACAAACTATTTTGAAGAAACCCATGAAACAAATGTGGCTTCCCAAATCTTTTATTACTAATATTAATGTACAAAATAATGTATAGGTACTAATGTATTTTCTTAGATAAATTAATTTTGTAGGTAAGGTACTAGATGTGCTCCTATAATTTCCTATAGTAGATGGACAACGGATATACCAGACACATGAAATGAGACTTATTATGTTTTAAAAATCATGTCAAGATTTATGGTGGGCATGTCACATTTTGGTGAAAATGAAAAAGGAAAAATAATTTGACTTATACATATAAGTAACCCTAATTTAGTTTTAATTTCTAATGTACTTTTTATTGATTGATTAAGGTAAAATATGTGTAGTATCTATCAGTTTTGTGATGATGGTTTTAATGTTAAATTTGAAAAAGATTCATGTAATGTTTTTAATTCTAAAAATTATTTAATATTTAATGATTTTAGAAATGACAATGTGTATTCTATTAATTTATATTCCTTAGTTTCTCAAAATGTATCTTGTTTGAGTGATTTTCACAAAGTGTCTTGGCTCATGAGTAAGAGACTAGTACATTGTAATATTTATTCACGTAAAAGCGTATTAGGAAAATTCTAGTCAAGGATCTACCAGAACTAGAATTTCCAAATGACAAAGTCTATAATCCTAGTCAGAAGGGTAAACATCACAAAATATATTTCATACCGAAAAAATAAGTTTCAACTTATCAACCTCTTGAGTTGGTTCACATGGATTTTTTTTCACCATATAGAGTTTTATGTCATAATGGGAAGCACTATTTCTATGTTATGGTATATGAATTTTCTATATATACTTGGAAATTATTTCTTGATCACTACATTGAAGCTTTCTCACATTTCACTAAGTATGCTAAAACAGTCAAGAACCTAAGTGGTATTATAATTAAATCCTTAATAAGTGACCATTGATGTTAGTTTGAAAACAAAGATTCTGTATCATTTTTCCCCTAAAATGGCTATAATCATTACTTGTCTTCTCTTGGAACACCCCAACAGATTGTAGTTAGAGAAAGATGAAATAGAACCTTATAGGAAATATCTCATACTATGCATAGTGAATATGATCAACCTATTAACTTTAGGGATGAATCCATTAATACAAGTTTGTTATATAATTGTTAGAGTCTTGATTATACCTTTCCTTAAAAAAACCCCGTTTGAGTTTTGGAACAATAGGAGACCCAAATTTAATTACCCTAAATTTTTTGGTTTCAAAGACAATATTCCTAAAACTAAGGATAATCTTGACTTGTTTGCCTCAAAAAGTGATAAAGGAATATTTCTAGGTTATTCAACCTCTATAAAATCCTATAGAGTCATTAATAAAATAACCATGTGTGTGGAAGAATCTGTAAATGTCAAATTTGATGAAACAGATACACATGAACAAAAGACCTCCCTAGAAAGTATTTTCGAATAATCTATCCAATCTGAACATAAATGAAAAATCTTCTGATCTTACTGTTAGGAAAATTATTAAATCATCCAGTTTAGAAATTCTCTAGACTCTAGTCACAAGAAACCCAAACCTGTCGAAGAAGTAGAAATTGCCAGCCCTTCTTTTTCTAGACCAACAAGAACTCTAATGAAACATTATTTAGATATTGTATTTGGAGACTTAGAAAAAGGAATTGAAACAAGATATTTTCATATAAATTAGGATGAACATAGAACCTTTTCTTCATAGATTAAACCTATAAAAATCAATGATTCTATCAATTATGAATTTTGGGTAATATATATGCAAGAAGAACGGAATCATTTTGAATGAAATAAAGTTTGAAAACTAGTGGATAGAACAAAATTCACCTTGATTGTAGGCACTAAGTGGGTATTTAGAAATAAATTAGAAAAATATGGTACTATTTTAAGAAAAAAATCATGATTAGTTGCACATAGATATATTCAAGAAGAAGGAATTTACTATGAAGAAACATTTTCACCTGTTGTTAGACTTGAATCCATTAAAATCCTTCTATCATATCCAGTACATCTAAATTTCAAACTATATCAATGAATTGTTAGGATTTCATTCCAAAATGGGTATATTGTAGAGGATGTTTATGTTGAACAATCCCAGGTTTTCAAAACATCATTTGTGAAATCATGTTTATAAGTTAAAATAATCTTTATATGGTTTAATACAATATCTAAGAGCATTGTATGATAGAATAAGTAATTTTCTTATTTGTAAATGTTTTATAAAAGATATAGCGGATCCATCTATCTTTATTAAAATAATATCTGAAGATGTTTTATTTATTAAAGTCTATTTTTATGATATTATTTTTAGATCTTTGAAAAATTAAATATCTATTCAATTTCCATAAAAGATGATAAATGAGTTTGAAATGAGTTTAACGGGTGAACTCAAATTCTTTATAGGATTTCAAATAATTCAAAATAAAGAAGGTATTATTTTAAATCAGAGTATATGCACTAATGATATTCTAAAACATTTTGTTTTGGATATCAATAATCTAGTGAAAATCCTATGAGTAACACCAATAAATTGTATCTTGAGGAGAATGAAAAATCGGTTAACCAAACCAATTACAGTGGTATAGTGGGATGTATTCTCTAACTGAATTCTATCCAACCAGATATTATGATTACTATCTGTATGTGTGCTCGATTTCAAGAAAATACTAAAGAGTCGCATCCTCTTACTATTAAAATATTTTTCAAATACCTAAATAATACTACCAACTTAGGGATGTTCTATCCGAGAGGATAATCATTTGACGAGGTTAGTTATTCAGGTGATGATTTTTATGGTTATAAGTTAGATAGAGAAATGACCTCTAGAATAGGTCAATTTTTTTTGGGAAAGTCACCAGTATAATGGTGTAGTAAGAAGAAACATTTTGTTTCATTATCTCCTGCTGAAGCTGAATAAATAGCTGCTGGTAGTTGTTGTTCACATATTTGTTTGGATGAAACACGGTTTTTAAGATTATGGACACCAATTTAAACATGTCCCAATAAATTGTGATAACACAAGTGTTATTCACATCTCTAAGAATCTATTTTATCATTCAATAAAAAACATATTGATGTGATACATCAATTTTTGAGAGATCATTATCAAAAAAGTGATATTACTTTATATTTAAATGGAATAAAACATCTGTTTGATGATAATTATACTAAGCTATTAAATTCATAAAGGATGAGCTAAATAATACATGAATTGGGAATGATCAACCTTGGGTGACAATTTATTATCTCATAATTTATTGTCTCAGAGTTTTCTATCACACAGTTTACTATCTCCTAGTTTACTTTCTCACTATTTTCTGTCTCACGGATCAGAGTTGAACCGTTGTGATGCCACTGTAACAAAAAATTCTAGTCTCACCATTATTACTCAGCTTTCTATATTTAGTAATATTTTACTTAATTTTTGTTTTAATAGTGTTATTTCACCAACATATTATTTTTTAATGGGAAACTTTTGATATTCTTAAATGATAAAAACATATCACTCCACTTCTCTCCAAACTCGTGTACTCTACGTTCGAAACCAAAACTGTTCTCTCCTGACCTCTTTACTCTCCTTAAAACCCTCTCTATATTTCAGAAATTCCATGTTTGAAACCTCCATCATCCTTGACTATGGAGATGAGAAATCCATCAATTAAAGTGAAATGATCTTCGCTCACAGATCCTATGAAACCACAAAACCACAGTCTTGCAGATCGTGCAGTCGTACCAAAAAAGGAACTAAGTGAAAAATGGATTCCCTCGAGTAATTACATTATACTAAGAGTTTTGGAAGAACATGGATCATTAGAATGGTTTATAAAAGATAACATACCTGTATGCCCCAAACTAGTTTTTGAGTTCTATAAGTATTCCCAGTTTATGTTTAACAAAAAAGATGACACTGTTGTTAGGAGTCAGGTAAATGGTAAACAGAGTTATTTTTCTTCAAGATTATGGGATTCATGTTTAGGAGTACCTCATGAAGGTATCTTCTAGGATCATCAATGGAACCCTCTAACTCCAAGTAACATATTTTTATTAGAAGAGGCTTTGGGTAACTTGACTAGAGATGGAATAAAAGAGAAGGATTATAACAGCTGAATTAGATGGAGAGACTATATCACTGTTAAAATTTATTCACCACATGATATTTCAAAAGAAATGGTGACTTTGATACTCTAAAATATCAATATATCTTATTGTAGAATCTCTTGAAGAATGGTCACAAAGTAAATATGTGCAAGTACCTTGTCCTTCAAATGTGTGATATGATCAAGACCACTTCAATGTCAACCTACTTATTCTATTAAAAATTCATTACTACTATGGTAAAAGCCAAGGGTTTTGTATCGAATAATGGAGATGTTTCTAAGGATTATGAGTTCATTCTATCATCAGATATAAGCTAGTGAATGAAAAATAGTTTGAATCCATAGAAGAGGTTATGGGTTAGAGATAATAAAAGGTTTATGAGGATTTAAATCCCATTGCGTACCCTTCAAAAATTAAGGATACCAATAGTCTTTTTTGGAACCGGATGAGTTTGAGGAATATTAGTTTCATGGAATGGAAGTTGATGTTCCTATAGCTAAATCTAGAGTTGTTTCTGAAATTAGTGATCAAGATATTTCAAAAGGGATTGAAGTGCCTCCTAATGTATATCTTAAACAATTTCAGGTTGATTACTCAATAGATTCTCTTCTCTCTACAGGTGGTGAAGGTGAAAGTGAAACAAATATAACCAAGGATAAAGGTGCTAATAAAGGGGACCCAACTTTGGAATAACACATTGCTAATGAAAAATAGACAGAAGAAGAATCTACAGAAACAGAAGTCATTTTACCAACTGATGTATGGATGGACCATGATTTTTGTTATAATGAAGTTTGGCTGAGATTGAGAGGTATAAAAAGATAATAAATTATTTGGAAAGAGTTCACATGATAGAGTCACTTGATTATCAAAGGTAAGAATCAGTTGAGGGGGAGAAAACCCCTTGTTTTGGATGGATTGAAATACAAACCCTATGGATTCAATATCAGTGAATGCCTAGTATAGGTTTTCCAGATACATTTATATTAATGATTCACTCAAGTCCTTAGTGGAACAAATGGATCTTTCAATTGAGTTTCAACTCAAACCACTCACACCTAGAGAAGTGATATCATCTATGGAGAAAGAACCTGGATATGTTCCTGAACCTACTCAAACTACCCCTGTTTTGTAAGCCATGATAATCTGATTTTTTGGGAGAAAATATATTATCTGGTTTTCGAAAGACTATTAAGTCACAAACTTCTCTAGTTACTAACCTTAGTTAAAGGGATGCAGAAATTCTTCTACAGAAGTTAATCTGGAAAACTAAACCCAAAATTCTTCACGAGATTCATGAAGACAATAATAAAAATAAACTGCTATGTGATGATGTGAAATCCTTAAGATATTTGGTTGAGGTGATGAGGAATGATTTTCTAGCTACTCCTGCTCAAGTTTCTATGGCTAGACTAAGTGAGGATGATGTTGTTAAGCTATTGTTTTTGACTCTTTCACCGGGGCGCATGAGTCCAACCGCTTGGGGGCACAACATGAGCGGATTTTGTTACCCTGGATTCCCGCTTTCCAAAGGCGGGTGGCATTTGCTCCTTATTTAGGGATGTCTTCTCCTTGATCGAAACCGGATGATGGGATGTCAGTTCTTCCATCCGTGGATTCCTCCTTGGAACTCGTTACCTAGTCCGGGTCTCCCTCATAGATTTAATACATAGTTCGTGAAACTCTTACCAGTTCCATATTTCCATGGACACTGGTTAATTACACTGCTCCTGTCAGGACATTCTAAAGGGTCCAGTCAGGGAAACAATCTTAAATTGGGGGAGTAGTCACATCGAGGCATCAGTACCGTGTCTGAACGTTGGGGATTTGACATGTCTGTCTTTTGACCCTTATTATAGGGCTTCTTGAGGGTGCAGAAGCCCGATGCATCCCACATCGATCGTGGGTAATCATATACCCTAGGCATATATCTGAGGTTTTCCTCAGCTTCCCATGTTTAGTATAGGGTATTCCGTGAGTTCAATGTCCATCAGAGACGGATTGGCCTGATCATAACACCAGCTGGAGTGGATCAGATTGAGGAATTCCCCTTGAGGGAAAGCTGATATCGGAGCCAGCCTGTGGGTGGCTTCCTGAATACTGTGCAGGGGAATGGGGTGGCATGATCTCACTGACATGTGGCGGCACATGTAAGAATTGGGATGGATGATGGAGAATCACATGGAGTGAAGGAGGAATGAAATGGATCCATCGTGGAGATGGCGACAGTGATGGGCTTGATTCTCGAAGATACTTCCTACGTATCCCTGTGGCAGGGAATCAAAGTCCACATAGTTCAGGATGGATGTGTGGGGCCTACACTCTGGGCTGCCCAAGGTGTTTGAAGAACCGATGTGAATATGGTCGGAACGACCGGGTGGTGGTGGGCTTGAACCTCGTGAGGCTTCCTACGTACCATGCCTTAACATGGATCAAAGACCACGTAGTTCAGGTTGAGCGCTGGAAAACTGAAGTGAAAAGGGCCTTGGACGAATGGTTGGTGGGATTGCACCTCGTGAGGCTTCCTACATACCATGCATTTACATGGATCGAAGACCACATAGTTCAGGTTGAGCATCGGAAAACCGGCATGAAAAGGACCTTGGCCCAATGGGTGGTGGGCTTGCACCTCGTGAGGCTTCCTATGTACCATGCCTTGACATGGATCAAAGTCCACATAGTTCGGGAAAAGGGGTTGTTATACTGACATGAAGGGGTATCAGAACAATTGGAGGGTAGTGTCACAAAGGCTTATCGATGGATCAGGATGAATTTTAATGTCTTGCGAGATGGGTACGTGTCGGAGAACCGACATGAAGAAGGACCTTGGCCCAAGTGGATGATGGGATTGAACCTCGGGGAGGCTTCCTACATACCATGCATTGACATGGATCAAAGACCACGTAGTTCAAGTGAAAATGGGGCCTTGGCACACCGACATGAAGATGGTCAGGGCCAATGATTATTGGGCTTGAACCTCAGGGAGTCTTTCTACGTACCATGCCTTGACATGGATCAAAGTCCTCGTAGTTCGGAAAAAATGTGGGTGTCGATGAAACGACGTGAGAAAGGACCTTGGTTCGATGGGTGACGGGCTTGAACCTCGGGGCGGCTTCCTATGTACCATTCCTTGACATGGATCAAAGACCACGTAGTTTAGGTATTGGTTTTCGTCAGCGAACCGACGTGAAGGTGAACCCATGGGTCCACATGTGGTGGGATTGAACCTCGTGAGGCTTCCTACGTACCATGCCTTGACATGGATGAAATTCCTCGTAGTTTGGTATAGTCACAATGGTTACCAATGGAATGGAATGTAGTTTAACGTCATGCGGGATGAGGGTGAACCCTGACGTGAATAAATGACAGGCGGTGGGATTGAACCTCGTGGAGGCTTCCTACGTACCATGACTTGACATGGATCAAAGACCTCTTTGATCAAATAGATGTACAGTTTAATATCATGCGGGATAGGGGTATGCAGTTTAATGTCATGATGGATGAGGGAATGCAGTTTAACGTCATGCTGGACAAGGGCATCCAGTTTAATGTCATGCTGGACAAGGGCATTTCCATGGTCGATGCTTACTCTAAGACCACATGAGTCATGCTCGGTGTGAGAAACAAGAGGCATAAGAGACCTGACGATCACGTCGCGAAGGGTGCATCCTTGAGAACCAAAGAGGGGATTATGTGTTAGGCGGCCCACGGGGTTGTGACTTACTCCACGATGGAGGCCCAAAGTGTGGAAAAGCGCGGTGGGAGAGGGATTTGGGACCGAATATGGGAGGTGCCACGTTCCCTATCGCACCCTCCACTGGCCTTGGCAGTGGGGAAGTATGGAGGTGCATGGGTGATACCTTCCGTAAGAGAGGCTTGGGGCTTACGCTCTGAGGCAGCCCTTCCCCCGTGGACAATTGCCACTCTGAGAGGGAGGATATCATCCCATGTGAGGGTGATTCCATTCTCGTGGAGACGAGCAGTGTAAAGAATGACCGAGCCGGGGGGACCCTGCGTGCGAGGCACGGGGTCGGGTCATAGTTTAACGTCATGTGTTGAGGATGAGGTACTTGGCAGTTTAATGTCCTGTAGCTCAGATGAAGCATGTTTACTATGCACCCCTAGGACTTACATGACTGATACCCTCTGTTCTTTGGGGGAGGCAAGGCATCGGCAAGGCCATGGAAAAGGGGGGTCGCAAATCCAACCATCTAGGGGTCAACGTTAGCGTGGTAATGTGAAGAAGCAATAGCCGTTAGCGTGCCTATGCGAAGAAGCATTAGGCGAAGTAATGATATGGGTGGTATCGTGCAGGGGACTTTGAAGTAACATCGTGGAAACCTGGAGGGTCGCACGGGAATAAGAATTGCCAAGCAGAGGGGTCCATTGGCTGGGACCTTGCGGTGCGTGGTTGCTTTGCATAGTGTAGAGAACTTCTGAAGGGGTGTGCTTCGCGATGTGGAGTGCCTTGGCCTTATCATGGGTAAGAGGTGCGAGTGGGATGTGCTTCGAGAAGTGGAAGGGTGTTCGTAGAGCACTTCCTCGCGAAATAGAGGTGCCTCACGAAGCACGGTGCTGTGAAGCAGTTTTCTTCGCGAAGTACAATGACCCTGCCTTGGCATGTGGATCACTTGTACATGATGGGTGTTTCGTGAAGCATAAATGCTCCGTGACTTCCCGGGTTCCCTTGGGAATTCCCTTCCTTCACAAAGGCCCTTAGGCTTCACGAAGGGAATCCCTCTCATAAGAGGGGCTCAAAGCAAGACAAGGATAAGGCCTCTCGCAAAGCAAAAATAACTCACAGAGCTCATGATTCCCATAGTGAAGGGTGCTCCACGATTTGGGAGTTGAGAAGCCGAATGGTCGGATTGTCCGTCCGGAGAGCTCTGGGGGATCTCGGTATTTATAGGCATGGGGCGCCGTGAAGCAGAGATCACGCGGCGCGAAGGGGTACTCGGTGGCTCTGCGGCCGGTCGCGAACGTCAACTAGATTCACGAAGAGGTACAACATCCTCTGCATCATGGCGGGTCACGAACGTCAGGGAATTCACAGAGGGATACCGCCTCTGGTGCTTTGCGGTAGCAGCAGAGGTAGGGGCGTCGCATCAGGGCTTCGCGAGGAAGGGCGTGGGGCCTCTTTTTTCTTCGTTATTTTCATCCAGTATTTTGGCGCCAAAAAATGACCCCCCTCAGACTTGGAGCCACGAAGGGACCATGGGTCGAATTCTGAGGGAAATCGCCAAAATTCTCAGTCTTTCAAAGTGCTGACTCGCGGAGACATCACGCGAGGTAGGTGGGGGCCTCACACTCTTGACGCGCCGCAAAGATTCGTGCGGGCTGGACACGCCACGAAGCTCCGGGTTTGCCGCCTATAAATAGGGGGCTGACCTCTCTTGTATTTTTCCTTCTTTGTGACTTTGTCCGCTTACTCTCTCGATTCGCGATGCTCCACGTCCTCCACATCTGCTCACCGCGAATCGAGATTCACGGTGACCCACGAGTCTCTGACTCCACGACTGCGCCAAGCGAACATCTACCATCAAGCTGAGGACAGCTCCGCGTCTTGGATTTGCACTCGAGCTCTGCGAATGGGCTCTGCAAATGTTCTTTGCATCCAGACATGAAATTTGTCCATGTTCTAAAACCCGGTGGCCCATCAAGAGGCTGCGCTGGGGGTTCTTGAAGACCCCGCTTGGAGGGATGAGATGGAAAACTGTCTGGGCCTGGGGTGTAGGACCCTGGGACACCCTGAGAGGGGAGGGGTGAATCAGGGCGATAAATTTTTATTTTAAAGTTTAGGATCTTGTTCCCAAGTTGGTGGGAACTTGTGAAATATGTATGATTGATAAGATTAGAAAGCAGACATTCACATGCAGAGAGAAGACACAACAGTTTTTACTTGGTTCACCACTAAGGGATACGTCCAAGGAGCATATGCCGAGAGGTTGTTGTTCGTACCAAATTCCACTAATCTTCACTAGTTATGGATTACAATGGTTCGAGAACAATCACAATGTCCCAGGGTCACTGCCTTTACAAGGGTTCTGGGATAGCTCACTACTTCCCTTAGGTCACTCCCGTTGACTCCCCCTAGCTCACTACCCTTGGTGAAGTCTCACTCAGTTTATAGACGTGAAGGTCTCTTCAATAGATTTGCATTGAATTCTTTTCCTCTACTCAGCACTAGACTCTTCTTGCATCGATGTATGGAATAGATGCACTAGAACGCACAGAACCACTAAACCGGATAACCAGAACGTGTAGAAAAAACTTCACTGACAATTGCGTGAAACCCCAATCCTTTACGCGCAAAACCTTCCTATTGCGCGTAAACATTACTTTTCGTGCGAAAAAATATTTCGTGCAAAAACCCCATTTTTTGCGCAACTGAATATTTATGTGCGTACCCTCTTTTCATGCGCAACTCTTCATTTTTTGCGCATCCCGAAATTTTCTGTGCAATACCGAATATTTCGCGCAAACCCCTTTATGCAATCCTTTTCGCGCATCAGACCTTGGATCTTCTCTGAGTCTTCAACCATCTGGATTGAAGGGGGTCAACTCATATTTATAGGCGTTTGAGACCCCCGCGTGCAAAGAAAATCCCTTCGGCACGAAAACTTCTCATCTGGCGTGTAATGTTTCGCGCATGTATCGTTTTCCATGCACCTCTCCAGACATTTCGTGCAGCCCATGCCTTTTCCATTTCTCGACGTTTTGAATCCAAAACACTATTTTCACAAAAAACATCACTCCACTATTTAGCGCCCCATGCTGTTTTCACGCTCAGATCAAGTATTTCGCGCACAACCCTTATTTTCCACGCACCACTTCCTCTTTGTGCACACATCCTTTTGCAGACAATCCATGTCTTCCTTTTCTGATTTTGAGGCCCAAAAAATTGGAAAACACTGGGAAACAACGCCACCATCAATACTGTTGTCTGCTTGAAATATATGATCACTTTGCTGGAACACATTCGGAACTTCCACTGATGATTGACAACAAACACAAACCAAACTCCAATTCTTGCATAGAACAGCCATGGTTCCAACATGGGGGAGCTAGTCTGAAGTCACTCAGATCAACATTATTTGAAATAACTGCTATCAAAGAGTCAAAAGAATTATCTGTTGTCCAAGAAGTTGCCCTTTTATGGCTTCAGGCTGAGGGATAACATCTTCATCCCTAAGGCAAGCTGGGACGAGTCAACATGCTGGTTCAGGAGCACGCTGTGCCAGCGACAATGGTTCAGGGCGGTTGATGGTCATGCATGGGAGGACTTCACACCTTTCACTACCGACTATCTGTACAACCATCTAACCAACATCGATGGAAATCCACTGCAACTGGAGACTTCCCCTCCCATGTACCGAACCATACTGAAGGCAGCATTACAGGATTCGAAAAAGGGGTGGTCTGATGTGTGGGGCCTACGCCAAGGTGGTATCATCACCGACGATTGGGCATAGGCCTACTGGGTAGGTTCTTCATGCAAGTAGTTTGGGGCCGAGGTTAGGAGAGTGGGTTCGTATGAGGAGGCATGGGCCTCGCAATTCCACATTTATCAACTGAAACAGCTGATGCCAGATCTGCTGAGCAGATGGTCGTCTAGGACCAACACTTTTCACCTGCATCATGGGGAGGTTGGCATCAGTCTGTGGGATGTCCATCAGATCTCGGGGGTCCCGATCATGGGGGCCATGTATGATGAGTTCCTCCCCTTCATGAGAGCATGGGAGGATCCGGAGCAGATGTCGCGGCTAGCACTGGCACTGATGGCACTGGTCCCCGGAGAGGACAAGGAGGCGATGAGAGATGTCCACTTTAAAAAGTGGTTCAAGCGGTTCCTGAACTTCCCGGAGGATCAAGAGTTCCCTCCGATGCCTCGAACATGTTTTAAGGGGGATCAATAGGGCAATTAGTACTCGTATTGGTGGCTCTTGGAGGATATCCAATTAAAGACCAGGTGTTTCTGTGTCAGCACTAAACAACATCTGATAGTCAGGCTGGAGGCGTTTATCGCGGCCCTTATTTGCGGTTGGATCCTACCGGTGAGGGATACCAACATGGGGGTGTGGCCTAGCTCATTCATCATGGAATCCATTATGGCCATGGGAAGGGGCGTCAATCTGGGAATTTTGATGCTTTCTAGATTGAACAGGATGCTATGGCACGTTAGCGAGGGTAAGAATACGCCGAGGATATGTGGGCCCTTCCACCTTCTTTATGGGTGGATTGCGGTGCACATCAGGGGGGTTTACGAATACCCAAACCCAATCTCGCCATTGGGATCAAACTTCCGCCCTTCCATTCTGAACGTGGCCGGGAGCTTTCTAGTAAAATTAACTCTACAGATGGTGTTGAACCAGGTGTGGAAGGTGGACGAGTTTAACTTCCACCCGATTCTGTTGATGATGGGGGTACTCACCGACGACGGGCATGGAACGAAAGAGCACCAGACTTATCTCTTGGCCTTTCGAGGTGGAGTTTTGGTGGCACGGATGAACCATGAGCCGCTCTGTGAGCCGTACACCCTACATCGGGTCGTGAGACAATTCTGGTGCCTGCTGCGGCTGACCCCACAGGTCTACTAGGAAGTGCTTCATGAGGAGCACCCGTGTGTAATGAGGTAGTTGTAGCACAAGTTCACATGTGAAGATGGGAAAATTCGAATGGCATTTCCTATGTCCACTTCCACTTTCGGACTAGTGAAGGAGTATGCCATCAGCTGGGAGGTGGCTTATCCGGAGGAAATGATGAAGCATGCAACCATTCAGGCAAGTAACGGTGGGCCTCCCCTATCCAGAGGTCGGGGTCGGAGGGCAGAAAGGGCCTCTCATGTTGGCGGGCTGCCGTGGCGGCGAGACCTGCACCATATGAGAATGCGGTAACAATGGCGGACCCGACGGCAGTAGTGGACCTGGTGATTCTGAAAGAGTAGATCCATCCAGAGGGGCGGCCTCCAACGGGATTCTGCAGGAAATCTGATCAGGATCTGGGGAAGCAGCTGCGTCATATCGACATGCCAAAGGATGTCGTCTTCCCGGAGGGCTGGGACATTGGGTATTTCAACCGGCAAAACCTCGGTCTGCCCGAGATGTGGGAACTCCTGAACCGTCGCGGGATGGTTTTACTGGGTGTAGGCCTTGTCCGGGCCGGTTTCACGGTGTCTTCGGCAGAGGAGGAGCAATATCTAGATGAGCTGGAGGACTAAGTACATTTCAGTGGTGCCCCGCATCCAATGACAGACCGGGTAAGGGTACTGCTGGACCAAACGGTTCCCCCAAATCTGTCGGCCGCCGAATTGAGAGAGAGAATCCCCCTGCCGGAAGAATCTGACAAATCCTTTGGGGATGACGAGGCCAGGGGAGGGAGCTCGTTGGAGGAAGGTGAAGTTGGAGATCAAGACTAGGATTCCGATGATTTCGTGGAGGTTCTCGAGGTATCATTCCAAATTTCTTTCCTCATAGTCCACTCTATGGCCATTATAAACCTCTTACGAATACTTGAACCGTGATGGAGGAACTTGTACGCAGACCTCGCTCCAACCCCTTGGTGAGTGATGATGCAGGACCTTCAGAACCCGCGCATGTGTCTGCATCCAATTCTATGTCTGGAATGGCTAGATCACCTAAGGTGGCTCTTCTATAATCTCCAAACCTTTCGACAATACACGGAATACCACACCTCGGGGCCGCGTCAGCATCGACTCAGGAGAAACACCAGTAGTTCGATCTCCGTAAGTCTTCTCCACTGAATTCATTATTGTCATATGTAGATCGTGACAACTGACATCCTTGCCCTTCCCTGTTGCGTAGAGTTCTACTAAAGGCATGGGTTGTTGAGGCAAGGCTGGTTGGGATGTCTAGGGGAATCCATCCTAGGGTCATTCCGGTGATTGTGTAGATAGTTACCCCACCTACCCGAGCTGTTGTACTCCCTGTCATTAGCAAGACCACCAGCAGGGTCATACCTGAGGTCATTGAGGTGGAGTTCGATGATGAGGATCGATCGGTCGACCCAATTCCTGCCACGCCTGCTTCGGTTCCAGATGTGGTGCCATATTCAATGCCTGTTGTATATCCTGCTGAAGATTTCTTGCAAGCGTATCCCGCATATGAGCCAGCCAATTGCAGAGACTCGGACGAAACGACCTCTGATGAAGAGGACATAAAAATAGTATGTCGCTGATCATGGAAGCTAATAACTCACTTCATCAATGACACCCCCCAAGTGCTATGGTTGAATGAAATGGACAGACTTGGCTCACGGATGTGCGAACTATGTGCTAGTGGAGTGGATGACCAGCGTCCTCATATGCTCATCTGAGATCTCATGGAAGAAAAGAGTCGGGAATACGATTGCGGGCTCAGCATGGGCTGGAAGTGGAGGAAGGCGACGAATGTCAAGATGCTCCAGGAGGCAGAAAATGAGGTCCAATAGCTGCAAGCCTAGGCGGATGAGCACCCAACCTCTCTTAATGAACAATCTGACCTGATCTCGTGATTGAAGGCCCAGCTGGCAGAGGAAAAAGAGCGTATGAGGCAGGCTTCTGGAGAGATGGCTGCCATTCAGGCTAACATAGAGAGGGCCCGATCCGAGGATGATGAACTGATCCCCTTCGCTGCTGAGGAGGAGTAGAAGCTGACTCGACAGTAGTAATTTCCGGATGCCACAAGTCAAATGGTGGCGGAGCTGAAACGCTCTTGTGATGGGGTCAATCCGTCCATGGGGGGAGTTGACCCCTGGGTACTGTAATGATTACAAACCCTTAAACGTACTTTTGTTCTTTAATTTTTTTAATGTCGTAGCATGCACGAGTTCTGTTATTTTCACTGGTTCATTTTGCATCCTTACAATGTTTGCAGGACATCCAACGACAATTCCCTAAGCTCACATGGGTCAGGCCCGATGTGAGAAACAAGTGATAGTCGCCTCATCATCCAATCCAAACACAGGAGTGGAAACCAAGCTTCGGGCATCTGGGGTTTGGATAACCGGTCCGGATTTATAGGAAATAGGAGAGACCTAGCCGGAGAAGGAAGTTCTCAAAACAGTCGAATTAACGTTTTTCTTGTGTGCTCTTGTGCACGAACGGTGCAATTCCAGATGGTGCTGAAATTGGTCCAAACGGATGAGAATGGGAAGTGTGAATCATGATACCCAAAATTCGTTACACTGTGAGGGTGGTGTGACAATAAAGGATAACCATTAATAGTGGTGGAAAAATGGTATCCTTACTACGTTAGCCAGAAATAGGGACAACAAATGAGGGCTGACCATTGACCATGTTCGCAACACGGGGCCTAACTCAAATATTGTCGATCAGTCTTCCAGGACGCTGGCCCAAGATAGTAGGAAGACCATAGGTCGAGCATCCATACTCTTAGGGGGTCCCTCAAAACATGACCAGTCTTCCAGAATGTTGGCCCAGGACAGCAGGTGGACTACAGGTCGATCATCCATACCGTCAGGGGGTTTCTCCAGACATGAAAGGGGACACGAGTCCGAATAAGGGGCACGCAATGTGAGGAATGTGGAAGGAACTTGGCCAAGTTGAATCTGACACTCTTGGCCCTAGACAAGAGTACTCTTAACACATGGGAGGACTACTGTAAGAGGTCGAGGGACTCAACCTGAGAGTGACCAAGAGATGGTGGATTCCAGGGAGAAGGGAGGCATGGTGTCAACAAAACCCTGTACCATACCATTACATCCCCTTCATGGAGAGGGATAGGCCAAGGGGCCTGGGTGACTAGGAGATCAGGAGATCACTAAGAGGTGGGGCTGGACCCGATGTATAGACATCCAGGTGGTCCTACGTATCCCACGAGGATGGGAATCAAGCCACACATAGTTCTGTAAGGTGCCTTTTAATGTCATGCGGGACAAGAAATAGGAGGTCTAATTCTTAGAACGGGGTGCGCGTGGTGCGGCCATTTCAAACCTGACAGGAATGAGGACATGATCCAACATCACACCACACAGTCCCATATTCAGGGTCCCAAAGGAAGGACATAAGAAACAAATTATCTAAACTCAAGCTGGTCCCAAAGATAGGGGGTCTGGGCATTCCTACGTATCCCATGAGGATGGGAATCAAGCCAGACCTAGTTCTTATAAGATATTAGTTTATGGTGTTAAAGCTCGGACCATGGGTGGATGGAAACTTTCCATGTAAGTGCAGACCTCGACCCGATACACAAGCCCACGTGAGATAAAATCAATGTGGGAAACAAGCGAGGAAGATCCTTATCGCAATACCTAGAACATTCATCAAGGGGAAGTCGGTAAAGATCCCCAAAGGACACCTTTAATGTGGCTTTGTTCCCCTAAAGTGCAGATGCACACTGAGGAATAGTATCAAGAGTTTCGAAGATCTTCTCGAACATGAGGGGATGGATAATGATGTGAATTGTGTAACCGACAATTTGGGCTTAATGGGGTTGGCATGGAGATGGAGGATAACAGTTAATCGTGGTGGGAAAAAAACCTTCATATTGCATTATCTTTAAGTGGGAATGACAAACGAGCATCGACTGCTGACCATATTCGAAACGTGTGATTTTTATTGATTTATTGTCCGAAAATATTGAGGGCGTTGGCCCGTAACGGTAGGAGATCCCTTGGGCGTGGTATCTGTGTTGTTCTTGGGGGTCCCTTTGGGTGTGAAAGATGATGAAATCCTTGATGAAGAGGAACACAAATCCTGAAAAGCGGGTGTGGACATGTCCAAATAGAGTTCGACATTCCAGGTAACTAAACTAGAGTACCCTTAGGCACATTGGTGAATCGCTGAAAAGGGTCGACAAAGTGGCTCATGAAAGGTAGGCCAAGGGGCCAAGGTGGGATGGAGATTTTCGAGAGCTGGGGCTGGACCCGACGCTTAGACATTCAGGTGGTCCTACTTATCCCATAAGGATGGGAATCAATCCACACGTAGTTCTAGAAGATACCCAGGGGCAGGATACCCTAACGAGGATGTGTACAGCACGACGAGTAACCCGACATGAATGGGGACATAATCCCGCACCACACCGCACACTCCTGTAGTAAAGAACCCGGGCCAGGGGGGCCGAAAAGGCCAAGGGGCCTAATAGTTGGGTTTTGGTCAGGAAGTCCTGGTATACTCACAGTTTAACGTCTTGCAATGAGGAAGAAGGTCGGGGAATTGGGCTCGCTGGATAGAGGAGGTGTATGGTATGACGAACAAATCAATGTGAATGTGGACATAATCCCTCACCACACTGTACACACAAGGTAAGAACTTGGTTTAGGGCCCGAAAAGGCCAAGAGGCCTAAGGATGGGCCTCGTTAAGGGAATGCGTACGACATGACAAGTAGGTGGACATGAATGAGGACGTAATCCCACACTACGTCGTACACTCCCTATAAAAGAATCGGGGTCGTGCGCCACACCATTGACACCACTTAGAGGGAAGTTTGTCACTTCGGGATGGGGAATAACAAGTCACTGTACGCGATGTTTGGGACATCTTGGGGTGGACCCGAAGATCCGGGATGGTGTACTGACATGGGAGCAACAAATGAGCGTCGACCGCTGACCACGTTCGAAATGCGGGACTTGTATCGGCTTGTTGCTCGACATCCTCGAGGGCGTTGGCCCGAAGTGGTAAGAGGGCTCTTAGGCTGAGCATCCATACCATTCAGGGGCCCTTTCGAATGAGGAAAGTGATGTAATCCCAGTCAAGGAGTGGGTGAAGCATAGTTGTACCCATCTATGAGAGAGGCGAACATCTCCAAGGGAGGGGACGTACAGCCGGGTCGAGGCTTGCTCGACATAAGTTGGGGAAAAAGTGTGCACCCTGCCATATGTCTTGGCCTGAGGGGAATATTTTGGCTTTTGGGCTGGGCCAACAGATGAAATCTCTGAGCATTCTTATGTATCCCATGAGGATGGGAATCAAGCCATACGTAGTTCTTGAAGCATAGTTTAACGTCATGCTGGATGAGAGATGCATCGTTTCTGGTGATATGTACGGTACGATGAGTAACTCGACATGAAAGAGGACTTAATCCCACACTACACTGTACAATCCCTCAAGAGAGTCTGAGTCGGGAAAGGCCAAGGGGCCTGAGGCTGAGCCTCGGTCAAGAAGGCCTGGCCAGATTGAATTTTAACGTCTTGCAGTAAGGACGGTGGCCAGGGGCCTGAAGAGGCCAAAGGGCATGAGGCTGAGCCTCGGTCAGGAAGGCCTGACCGGCTTGCAGTTTAACATCTTGCATTAAGGACAGGGACGATCTTAGTTTAAGGTCATTGAGCTCGGACCATTTTGCAGTTTATCGTCATGCATGATGATATTCCAGTTTAGGGTCATGGGGGGCCATAATGTACATTTTAACATCATGATGGATGAAGATGAGCAGTTTAATGTCATGTAGGACTGTGGTACAGTTTAAGGTCATACAGGACTGTAATGTGCAGTTTAAGGTCATGCGGGACCATACAATTTATGTTCGTGCAGGACCAAGGGGATTAGGCAAAGTATTTCTTGAGGAACTTGGCGTTGGTGGGAGGTGTTATGCGCTCACCGTCCATGGTCACCAGGGAGTATGCTCCATTGGGGTAAACCTTATGAATGACGTAAGGTCCTTCCCATTTGGGATTATGCTTGGGTGGTTTCCTTCCAGGGATCATTGGTGCTCGGAGGGCCAACACCAGGTTGCCTTGTAGAAAAGAGTGAAGGTGGACCTTCTTGTTGAAGGCTCTAGCTATCTTATTCTGATGCCATTCCAGATTGTGCAGGGCGCGGATCCTATTCTTATCTAGTTCTTCCAATTCAACTAGATAGATTTCGGCCACCTTATCTGGCGCCTGTTGGTCATAGACTGTAGTGCGTAACGATGAAAGGTGGATCTCAATGGGCAGGATGGCCTCAGCCCCATACACCAGGGAATATGGGGTCACCTAGGTGGAATTGCGAGTCGTCGTCTGATAAGCCCAGAGGGCGTTGGGGAGCTTGTCTGGCCAACTCTTATTTTTCTGACCAACCATCTTTTGCAGAATGTTATAGAGGGTTTTATTGAACGCCTCGATCTTTCTATTTGCTTGTGCATGATAGCAAGAGGTATGGTTCGAACGGATATTGTACTTGGCGTACAATTTCTTCAGCTCGACTACTCAGATGTTGGTGCCGTTATCGGTGACGATAGCGTGAGGGACTCTAAACTGGTGGATGATATTGGAGCTCACGAAGTCAATGATGGAACGGGCCTTGACCTCTTTTAGTGGAACTGCCTCTTCCCACATGGAGAAGAAATCTGTAGAAGTCAGGACGAACCTATATTGACGAGCTGTTGCCAGTGGGTATGGTCCCACGACATCAGGTCCCCACACCGCAAATGTCCAAGAGTACTTGGTGGAGTGGAGAGGCTCTGGTGGACGATGTAGGAAGTTAGCATGAAATTTGCACGCATGGCATATCTTTGAAAACTCAATACAATCATGGATCATAGAGGGACAGAAGTACCCCAACCTCTAGATCTGATGGGACAGCTTGGGCCCATCCTGATGGGCACCGCAAGAACAGACATGAACCCCTTGCATAACCTAAGAAATCTCGACTCCTTGAATGCAACGGAGGATAACACCATCTAAGCTCCACTTATAGAGGATTCTCCCAAGGCAGGGACCACTCTGGAGAGTAAATTGCAGTGCGCGACTTCGGATTTTCTCACGTTTGGCCCAATCATCCGGGAAGCAACCATTTCGGAGGTACTCGAGAAAAGGTTCCCTCCAGTCGGCAGTGGCCTCAACCACTGCATCTGAGGAACCTGGGACCCCTGACTTGGTGGGTCCAACGGTAAGGTGGCTTATCTGCAAGCCGTCGTTATCCTCTGGGGTGATGAGGGTGATGAATCTCCGATGTGCTATATGTATGATCAAATCATCCTGCTTGGGTTCTGTGAGGGACACAGCTAAGCCGGCCAAAGCGTCTGCTCGACCTTGCTGTGACCGAGGGACGTGGGTAACCTCTGGTCAAGAAGGGAACTGGTCCATTAGATGGAGTGTGCACTCCAAAAATGGCATAAGCTCCGGCTTCCTTACAACATAGTCACCATTGACCTACTTGATGACCAGATCATAATCCCCTTTCACATGCAGATGGGGTACATTAATCTCAAGATCCAGTTTGAGGCCTGTGATGAGAGCCTAATACTCTGCCTCATTGATGGTGTAGCCTTCTGACAACAATAATGAGTATGGAAGAACGTCTTGCGCCGGGGTGATGAAGATGATACCCAAACCTACTCTTTTGAGCTTAGGATTGTTGCTCCTCCTACCGGTGGGGCTCCGGGAGGAACCGTCGAAGTACATTTCCAGCATGAGACGGCATGATCGACTGAGAGGATCGCCTCATCAGGAAAATCTAGATCCAAGGATTGATCCGTAGGGGTTGGATGAGCAGCTAGGAAGTCTTCCAATGCCTGTCTCTTGATGGCCTTCTGAGGAACGAACCTGACGTTGAACTGCTGGAGGATCACCGCCCACCGCGCTAGTCGGCCAATTAACATAGGGTGGTTCAGGATGTACTTCAGTGGGTCTACCCGAGAGACCAACTGTACCTCATGGTGCTTCAGGTAATGCCGCAATTTATATACAACGAACACGAGCGCAAGACAGCTCTTTTCGATAGGGGAGTATCCGGTCTCCATATCGAGGAGCATGTGGCTGAGATAATAGAGAATCTTCTCTGTTCCCTCATTGTTCTTATGGGTGAGAAGTGCACTGAGGGATCATTCCAGGGCGGTCACATAAAGGACCAGTGGCTTTCCGGAGACGGGTGTCATCAAGACCAGAGGTTGGAGCAGATACTGTTTGATTTCCCCAAAGGTGTTCTAACACTCTTCATCCCATTCATAGGTGGATCCTTTCTTCATGAGCCAGGAAAAGGGCTTACACTTTCCATCCAGATTCACAATGAATCAGCGTATATAGGCTACGTAGCCTTAGAGACCTCATAGCTCCCGAATATTGCTCGGGGGAGGCATCTGGATGATGGCCTTGATCTTATCTGGGTCGATCTCAATGCCTCAGTATCTGACAAAAAATCCAAGAAACTACCTGGAGGTGACCCCGAAGGCACACTTCAGCAGGTTCATCTTCAGGTGGTGGGAATGGAGGAATCCGAACACTTTCTCAAGGTCCTTGAGATGGTCCTGGTGCTAGCGAGATTTGACCACCAGATAATCCACATAGCATTCCACCAGTGTCCTGAGAATCGTCTTGAATATGCGATGCATGGCCCATTGATAGGTGGTACCTACATTTTTCAGGCCGAAAGGCATGACCTGTAACAGAAACTACCTTGGGGAGCCCTGAAGGCAGTGGAATCTTCTTCCTTGCGGGCCATCCGGATCTGGTTGTACCCGGAATGCCCATCCATGAAAGAGAGGCCTTGGAACCCAGACGTGGAATCAATCAACAACTCTGTCACTGAGAGGGGAAAATTATCCTTCAGACAGTGGTGGTTGAGATCGTGGAAGTCAATTCAGACTCTGATCTTCCCATTTTTCTTCCTGACGGGCACAATGTTGGAAAGCCACCTAGGGTACTGAACTTCTTTGACAATGTTGGCTTTGATGAGCTTATCAAAATCATCCTAGACCATGGCACCATGAGAAGGGTGAATCTTTCTAGGAGGTTGTTTGAACCCACGACTACATGGGGATATAGTTCTGGCATCTCATCGTAACTCCAGGAAAACACGTCACAATGCTGTTTGAGAAAGTCCACATACCATTGCTTCTTCTCGAGGGGCATGGTAGCACTGATTAATGTGGGTCTTAGATCTGCCTTTCTACCAAGGTTCACCTGTACCAGTTCATCAACCGTGGTAGAGATTCCTTCTTCAAAGGCAGGGGAGCATCCTCCAGATCCTATTCTCCACCTATGGAGGGATCTTCTGCGGGGGGAGCTACTTCTGAGTTATCAAACCCTGATGGGCAGTTGGTGCTGACCTGGGCATTAGTGGTCATCATATCAGAAGATTCATGCCCCACTGAGACCATATCGATGAAGGTAGTTAATCCAATACCATCTGGTCTTCGGCCCAAGGGGCCACGATTGATGACATCAAAGCAGTAGTGACGTGTCAGCCTGAGCCAGCTAATCCCATCCCGGCGGAAGACACACGTATGACGTACCGCTGTTTCCATGAGCCTGACATCCCGATAATGCACAGAGGTAGGAGGTTTCGGGATCACCTGAGCCTGGTTGTTGTAGGAGTACGATGTGATTTTCCATAGTCGCTTGGACATGGGATCATGCCTTTCTCTTGTACCTGAAACAACAAAACACTGCCCCATATCGGGGTTCGTGGCCTCCAACTGATGGATCGGGAAGATGTAGGCATCGTCCAAGCCTATCCAGGGATCACTTGTGACCGGGGCAGGTTTATCCTCACTTTCCAGGATTTGTTTATCTTTGCTCTTTAAATATTCAGCATCCAGATAGCAGTCTTCACAAGAGGCAAAGGGAGACGCATCTCCCTGGAGCACGCCTACTCGACCATTGAGGGAGTATTTGAGGCATTGGTGATACAATGTGGGGATCGCTGCATGCAGATAGAGCCGTGACCTGCCCATCAATACATTGAATAGGGTGTCCTGGGAGACAACCATGAACTCGGTACTGGTAATTAGGCACCTGAATTGGGTCTTCAAGTAGATCTTTCCAACCAGGGATTGCTCGGTCCTATCGTATCCCTAGATTCTTAGGTCGAAGGGAGTTATATCAACCTCAGACAAACCCAGCTTTCGTAGTGTTAGAGTCGGGATTAGGTTAATCCCAAAACCCGTGTAAACAGGGAAACGATGAACTTCCATGCCATTGAACTGGCCAATGACATAGAATGGGCGAATGTGCCCCTGTATGGAAGGGTCCTCGTCTTCACCAGAGAACGAGATAAATGCCTGACATTCGGCAATCTCAATCGCCTTAGTCTGGAAGACTTCTGCAGCCGCTACCTCCGCCTTAAACTGGAGGGGGCTCTTTAGGGCCTCGGCAAGGGCCTCACGCATTTCAGATGATAGGCGAAGAGCCTAAAGAATGGATAGACTTTCTGGAATGCCAGCAAGGTGCTTCAAAACATCATACTTTCATGCCAAACTCAAACCTCTGCTTAGAGGAGGTCATTCAGCAGTAGGAGTCATGGAGGGCCCTACTGGCTGGACTGATGGATGGTTGGTACTGGGTACATCCCACTACCTTCTAGTTGATGCCTGAAGAGTAGCTGCTAGGTGAGGACCGGACAACTGAGATTGGCCTGTAGCATGGAAAGACTGGTCGCGGTACAGACAAGATAGATCTACTTGATGTAGTAGCACAAACGTTGATGTTGGTAGATCTGAGGGCACTAGATGAGTTTGTGCGTGCTGAGCTCTGTGTGGGGCCTGCTGTCTGGTTTCAGTAGCATGCACGGCCTAACTGAAAGAACCCACTGATGAGCCTTGACGACTCATGTGGCTGCGGTTTCACTGACGTTGACATCGGCTAGGGATGTTGGGGTGGTTCTCCTAGCGTCCCCCCTCACCGGGAGTCATATAGGGATTTACCAGCTCCACGGTATTAACCGAGGCGTACCCCTAATTGTCGCTTGATGAATCATCCACCACTAGGAGGATTCTGGGAATAATCCCCATTTTAGGGGGAATGAAGTCACCGAGAGTGCGGGATGATGACGGTAGTGGTGGAGCACGTTGCTTCTTCATGTGTCGCCGCTGCTTGCCCTTTTGGGAAGAGGTCGGTTGAGATGACGACGCAGAGGTACTGGTCGCATATTCGGATGTCTCCAGCTGATTCAGGCATGCCCGAATGATACCATGGGTGCGGGCGGTGGTTTTATAGACCATCCAATCATTGTACTTCTGGGACCCATGGCTGGGAACCTGCTGTCACCTGCCTCTGTCATCGTTACCGCATTCTGACCTTAGAAAGACACCCGCCACTTGTGTTGGGGCTGGACCCAACCTAACTATGTTGTTCTCGACCTAGTCTTGGAGCCAGTCTTTAAACACATAGCGCTACTGAGGGTGTGCCCCAGAATCCGATGATAGGGGTAGTAGATGGGAAGATCGGTGATATTCACCTTTGTCGACCTTCTGCACTCAGGTATGCACAAAATCCCTTGCTCTATGGAGCTACGGAACTAACCGGGGACAAGATTCTTGTCGAACGAGTAAGTCGAGTGCCTTATTTTCCGTATAGGGGGCTCTAGGAGCCTGGCCCTGACGAGGGGCTGGTGGGGCCTACCGAGGAGGTGGAGCCTGATTGTCCCTCCTAGGCGGTGGTGGTGCATTGAGCGGGGGAACCTATTGGTTCTGAGGCGATCGCTGCTGGGCAAGAGCCTGTCCCTGAGGTGGAGGGCCTCTACGGGGTTGCGGGGCCAGTGCCACTGGTAACAATTCTAGCCGCTTGGGGGCTTCTACTTGGTCCACCGTGGCGGGTTCGGCTCTGTCTTCCCTCCTAGATAGGATCACAGGGGGCAACAATCGTGCCTGACTAGCCTGTTATAGAGCTTCATCGAGGCGCTGGGCCTTATCTGAGAAGTCCTGAAACCCTCCGGGGTAGTTTTGGGTGATCTGGGAAGGAACCCGTTCTGTTTTAACATTCCATATGCACATCGGCAATAATTTCTCTTGAGTCAGTGCCATGCCGAGGGAGTATGTAAGCCCCTTCCACCGGGCGATGAAGTCCATGACTCGCTCATCAGGCCTATGTTCGCACTTGAAGAGGTCTGCGATGCTAGTCTTTCACGTGGTTGAGCTGAACTGGTATAAAGAACTGCCGGCAGAGATCCTCCCAACCGTTCACCGATCCAATAGGGAGCTGGCTGTACCAGACGAATGCAGGACCCTCCAATGTCTGCACAAAACATTGTAGCTTGGTGGGTTTCTATTGTGCCGGGGTCCCCAATAAGGGGCCACACCTAGAGGAAAAATGAGCCAAGTGCTGCGGCGGGTACCTAGTCCTATTAATGGGCGGGAATGTGGGATTCCCAAAACCCGGGGGTGCGGGCATATCATCCACCCATGCAGGATATGGCTTTCCATATGGTGGCACTGCCACCTACCGTGTTTCCATCACCTCAAGGCGGGCGATGAGTGCCGCTATAGGATCATCCGGGTGGGGGTCCCTGTCTTGACGGGGATCCCTAACCATGAGTGCATTTACGGGCTCTTCAACACGGTAGACGGCTTCAATGGCTCATGGAACGACTGGCAGAACGGACCTCGGGGTGGCTGGGGGAACCCGGGCTGGATTCCTCAGATTGACTCACCGTTCAGGGGGGTTTGGTGAGACGTATCGTGCCCTTTTACCATGAGTTCCGGCTTCTGCCCTGCCCATGGGAGTAGCACGATCAGGGTTTCCCGGAAGCATCTCACCGGGGGGAAGTTGTTCCTGCCCTTGCTGCCCCGGCATGGGATCACCATAGTCAGGTCGCCTCTCTATAGCGTGCTCGGCTAAGAGTTCGTCGACTTGCCTCTTCTGCTCAGAATGTTGCTGGCGCAACGCAGCCTTTTCGGAGTCCTCATCCGTATTCTGTACAGAGGCAGACGGGTCGGAGTGCTTGAAAGTTCTGACATGTTCTTTACCCTTACCGACATTTCGGCTGAGTACCAGTGACTCGGTGGGCGCAGGGAGGCCTAGAAGGTTCCTCAGCTGATGAGTAATCCTCCCTAATGGGTCCAACAATGGTGGTACACCCTTAGGGGGTAAATCTCCATCAAGAAACTCCAGCTCTCCCTCCTTGTCTACTATGTCAGCCATGTGGTCCGCAACCCTTCTTGGGGGCATGTCCTCAATGTCGCATAATGAATCGGGTTGCCGTCAGATAGGACTGAAAAGGAGGGTGGCGTACTGTCCCCATCCACGGACTTGCACGTGGGGGGGTAGCTTCCCTGATGATTTTGCAGAGTACCTTCAAACTCCGAACACATTTTTGTTGGTGGGCGCTCTGGCGACCTGGCGACTCAGGGCGCTGGGCCACGGGAGTGCGGCCAAATCCACCAAACGACATTGATCTCCAATTCCCGTAAAGTGAACATAAATCCTAGGGTACAAAACCTTTTGATAGAAAAGACGGAAGTGCATCACCCATAGGGTTTGATGGAAGCATTCAACTTCATCCGGGTTGAGGGTTTCCAATGCACAAAAGTTCGACGCTGCCTCGGGCCAGAACTTATCCGGGAACTGATCCACTGCAAGAATGTTCCAGAAACTCCTGGGCTCAAATTCAAGGTCTGGCCCCATGTTCTCCCACTTGTCAATTGGGTGAGCCTGAAGAAACGGGTAGCAGTACTGTGGTGGACTGCTGGGACAGTAAACTAGGCAGCGGAGAATACGGCGAACTACCCGACTGGCTGCCGAAATCTGGGCCATCCTCTAAAGAGTGTGGTGACCTAACCACAATGTCATGATACGACGGGCTGAAAACCACAGCTTTTGGTGTGGGGATCACAGTTACCGGTGATGGGTCACACTGTTTCTCAACCGCCATCAGTCCCCAAAATAGCTCTTTGTGATCTCTGGTTGAGGTAGAGGGTGCTTCTTGTGACGAAGATGATGACTGCATGGTCGGAACTTGCAGGATTCCCACAACTTCCTCCTCTTGGATGTACCTACGAAGAGAGGCGGGAATCCAGTGGACTTCTAATTCCGGAAGGATGATGTTGACACACCTTGTTCCTGCCCCGGTCTTTGATGCCAAGGAATAAGGGGAGGGTTCCAATGCCGAGTCGCATTCTGCTTCAGAATCTGAGAAGTAATTCAGTTTGATCTCCATCCGGGATTTCCCAAGATTCTTCTTGTGGCAGTGACGACCTGCCCTCCTGCCCCTAGATGGCTCTTCGAGACAAGGTTGATTCCCGACATGTAGTCTCGGGGCCGTGCTGGCGCCGGGGCGGGGAGGACTTCCGATTTAGACAGCCGGGGTGCGAGGGGCACCAGGGAAAACATCGAAGGGAACATGGGGAGGACCTCCATGAATAGCACCTTCACTCCTTTGGTTTCCAGGGCGAGGTGGACCTTTTCCGACTGCAGAGAGAACATAGGGAGGATCCCCACGTTGGAGAGGGACTGGATGGGCAATGCCTTCACATCGATGGTCGGGGGTAGGAGGAGGAACTCCATACCCAGTGTGATGGGCATGGGAAAGACTTCTGTGCTGAGTGTCGCTGCCATGGGGCAGGTCTTCATTCGGGCTGGAGGTAACACGAGAAAAACCTCCATGATTAACATCAGGGTGGGGAAGTCCCACGCTCTGTGGAGTGGAGGTATGGGGAGGACCTCCATACGGAGTGACACCACGGCGGGTTGGTTCGCGGTGATCACTACTCGGGCCTGTGACCCAGAATTTCAACCTAGACTGTCTGTGGGGTGGTTGGGGCCTCGATCCCAGTCGGGCGTAGGAGTGTTCCTGCTCAGTTTGTGTAGGGGATTCATGATATATGTCGGCGGTGGCTCGGGCCACAGTAGTTGTCGATGTCGACACCCCTTGGAGGGCAACCTCAGCTCGGGCCCAATGCAGGTGTCGGGTCAGGTGAGCCGGTGCAGGTGGTGTAGGGGCATAGCCTACCTGCTCCTCTGGCAAGGCCATACGGCAGCGCAGACACAGCAGGGTGGGGGCCCTTTCTTGGAGTCCTTGGATCGGGACTATAACCGAGCTGAGCCGGACATCACCCACCTCATCAGCGTAAGGCAGGGAGTTGTCGAGGCGTTCTGGGGACAGGCTCCCGAAACGATTGAATGTTGGGGTGGGGAGCAGGGACTCCCTCCACGACACTCGAGGGCAGCGTTGATGGCATGGCCTAGACACTTCCGGGTCTAGGTGGGCCATATCCCGATTTGGGATTATGCCCTCTTCCACGTAACAACGTACAAGGTCATTAATAACCCTCCGTTGGATGACTTCTGATGGGGAGAGGGGGTGTGGGCGCCCCACGCTTGTGGATGCAGAGGTCATTGTAGCAGCAGTGGAGCCACGCAGAGTGGATGTGCTAGTATTTCCCCTGACCCTACGTAGGTGGGTGGGTGGCGATCATGTTCCTGTAGTAGCGACCTGATTCTTGGGAAGCAGGGAGATTAACTCATCAGCACTGCGAGGAAAAGAAACCGACAACCAGTTCCCCAGTGCCATTCCGTCTTCCGTGGCCGGTAAGAGGGATCCATGTCGAGAACATTGTAGAATATAATTCCCCACGTTCTAATGCCCCATCTTATGGTGAGTTTCACGCCAGGCCCGCTATTTTCTTTGTAGGACCTGGCGCCAGATATTTGGATCAGGTGACACGTCAATCTACTGATGTATCTACCGCTACTAATCTCCACATTGATGATAAGAAATTAACGTCGTCTTCACCATTTCTGTTTCTGACCCTATCGCTGGGGCACGTGTGTCTGTCCGCTTGGGGGAACAACAAGCGCGCCTTTTGTTACCCCACATTCCCTCTTTCCAAAGGCAGGCGACATTCGGTCTTTATTCAAGGATGTCTGCTCGTTGATCAAAACGAGATGATGGGATGGCGGTTCTTCTTTCCGTGGATTCCTCCTCGGAACACGTTACCTAGTTCGGGTCTCTCTCATAGATTTAATACATAGTTCGTGAATCTCTTCCCAGTGCCATATTTCCATAGACGCTGTTTAATTACACTACTTCTGTCAGGACATTCGAAAGGGTCCAGTCAGGGTAGCAACCTTCAATTGGGAGAGTAGTCACGTCGAGGCATCAGTAATGTGTCTGAACGCTTTGGATTTGGCGTGTCTGTCTTTTGTCATTTATTATAGGGCTTCTTGAGGGCACGGAAGCTTGAGGCATCCCACATCGAGTGTGGGGAATCATATTCCCTTGGCATATATCTGAGGTGTTCCTCATCTTCCCATGTTTAGCACAGGGTATGCCGCGAGTTTAACGTCCAGCGGAGACGGATCGGCCTGATCAGATTACCAGCCGGAGTGGAACAGATTAAGGAATCCCCCTTGAGGGAATGCCGATATCACAGCCAGCCCGTGGGCGGCTTCCTGAATACTGTGGAGGGGAATGGGGTGGCATGATCTCACTGGGATGTGGCGGCCCAGGTAAGAATCAGAATGGATGATGGAGAATCGCATGGAGTGAAGGAGGAATGAAATGGAGCCGTCGTGAAGATGGCGGTGGTGATGGGATTGAGTCTCGAAGAGACTTCCTACATATGCCCATGGCAGGGAATCAAAGTCCACGTAGTTCAGGATGGATGTCTGGGGCTTACACTCTAGGCTGCCCAAGGTGTTGGAAGAACTGACGTGAATACGGTCGGAACGACCAAGTGGTGGTGGGCTTAAACCTCGTGAGGCTTCCTACATACCATGCCTTAACTTAGATCAAAGACCACGTAGTTCAGGTTGAGCGCCGGAAAACTGGCGTGAAAAGAACCTTGGCCCAATGGGTGGTGGTCTTGCACCTCGTGAGGCTTCCAACGTACTATGCCTTGACATGGATCAAAGACCACGTTGTTCAGGTTGAGCACCAGAAAACTGGCGTGCAAAGGACCTTGGCCCAATGGGTGGTGGGCTTGCACCTCGTGAGGCTTCCTACGTACCATGCCTTGACATGGATCAAAGTCCACGTAGTTCGGGAAAAGGGGATGTTATACTGACACGAAGGGGTATCAGAACAACTGGATGGAAGTGTCACAACAGATTACCGTTGTATCGGGATGCAGTTTAATGTCATGCGGGACGGGGACATGTCAGAGAACCGACGTGAAGAAGGACCTTGGCCCAGGTGGATGGTGGTGGTGGGATTGAACCTCAATAGGCTTCCTACCTACCATGCCTTAACATGGATCAAATACCACGTAGATTAGGTTGAGCGCCAGAAAACCATCATGAAAAGGACCTTGGCTTAATGGGTGGTGGGCTTACACCTCGTGAGGCTTCCTACGTACTATGCCTTGACATGGATCAAAGACCACGTAGTTCAGGTTGTGCGCCGGAAAACCGGCATGAAAAGGACCTTGGCCCAATGGGTGGTGGTCTTGCACCACATGAGGCTTCCTACGTACTATGTCTTGACAAAGATCAAAGACCACATAGTTCAAGTTGAGCGCTGGAAAACTAGCGTGCAAAGGACCTTGGCCCAATGGGTGGTGGGCTTGCACCTCGTGAGGCTTCCTACATACCATGCCTTGACATGGATCAAAGTCCACGTAGTTCGGGAAAAGGGGATGTTATACTGACACGAAGGGGTATCAGAACAACTGGATGGAAGTGTCACAATGGATTGCCGCTGGATCGGGATGCAGTTTAATTTCATGCGGGATGGGGACATGTCGAAGAACCGATGTGAAGAAGGACCTTGGCCTAGGTGGATGGTGGGCCTGAACCTTGGGGTGGCTTCCTACATACCATGCCTTAACATGGATCAAAGACCACGTAGTTTAGGTGAAAATGGGGGCTTGGCACACAGACATGGAGATGGTCAGGGCCAATGATTATTGGGCTTGAACCTCAGAGAGGCTTCCTACGTACCATGCCTTGACATGGATCAAAGTCCTTGTAGTTCGGGAAAAATGTGGGGGTCGACGAAATGACATGAGAAAGGAACTTGGTCTGATGGGTGACGGGATTGAACCTCAGGGAGGCTTCCTACGTACCATGCCTTGACATGGATCAAAGACCACATAGTTTAGGTGGTGGTTTTCATCAGAAAACTGACGTGAAGGTGAACTCGTGGGTCCACTGGTTGTGAGATTTAACCTCATGAGGCTTCCTACGTACCATGCCTTGACATGGATCAAAGTCCTCATAGTTCGGGATAGTCACAATGGCTTACCGCTGGACTGGAATGCAATTTAACGTCATGCGGGATGAGGGAAAACCCTGACATGAATAAAAGATGGGCGGTGGGCTTGAACCTCATGGAGGCTTCCAACATATCATGCCCTAACATGGGTCAAAGACCTCATAGTTCAAATGGATGTACAATTTAATGTCATGCGGAACAGGGGTATGCAGTTTAATGTCATGCTGGACGAGGGCATGTAGTTTAACATTATGCTTGACAAGGGCATACAGTTTAACATCATGTTGGACGAGGGCATTTCCATGGTCGATTCTTACTCTAAGCCCACTTGATTCATGCTCGGTGTGAGAAACAAGAGGCGGATGATACCTGACAATCACGTCATGAAGGGTGCGTCCGTGAGAGGCGAAGAGGGGCTTATGTGTTAGGCGGCCCATTGTGCTGGGACTTACTCCATAATGGAGGCCCAATGTGCAGCAATGCACGACATGAGAGGTATTTGGGACTGAAGATGGGAGGTTACTCATTCCATATCACGCCCTCCACTGGCCTTGGAAGTGGGGAAGTACGGAGGTGCATGGGTGCTACCATCCGTAAGAGAGGATTGGGGCTTATGCTCTAAGGCAGCCCTTCCCTCATGGACAAACTCCACTCTGAGAGGGAAGATATCATCCCATGGGGGAGTTATTCCATTCTCGTGGAGACAAGCGGCGTAAAGAATGTCCGAGCTGGGGGGGACCCTGAGTACGAGGCATGGGATCAGGGCACAGTTTAACATCATGTGTTGAAGACGAGGTGTTTGGCAGTTTAACATCCTGCATCTTGGACGAGGCGGGTTTACTCCGCACCCCTAGGACTTACATGATTGGTACCCTCTTTTCCTTGGGGGAGGGAAGGCATCGGCAAGGCTGTGGAAAAGGGGGGTTGCAGAGCAAACCATCAAGGGGTCCACGTTAGCGTGGCTATGCGCACAAGCAACAGCCGTTATCGTGCCTATGCTAAGAAGCATTAGGCGAAGCAATGCTACAGGTGATGTCATCCAGGTTACTTTGAAGCCACATCGTGAAAACCTGGAGGGTCGCACAGGAAAAGGAATTGCCAAGGGGAGGGGTCCACAGGTAGGGACCTTGCGGAGCTTTGTTTCATTGCATAGTGGAGAGCACTTGTGAAGGGGTGTGCTTTGCGAACTGGTGTGCCTTGGCCTCAGCATGGGGCAAAGGTGTGAGTCGGAGGTGCTTCACAAAGTGGAAGGGTGTTCACAGAGCACTGCCTCACGAAGTAGGGGTTCCTCGAGAAGCAAGGTGTTGTGAAGCAGTGTGCTTCGCGAAGTACAGTGACCCTGCCTTGGCATGTGGATCACTTGTACAGGATGGGTGTTTCACGAAGCATAAACGCTCCATGACTGTCCAGGTTCCCTTGGGAATCCCCTTCCTTCGTGAAGGCCCATAGGCTTCGTGAAGGGAATCCCTCTCATAAGAGGGACTCAAAGTGAGATAAGGGGAAGGCCTCTCTCCAAGCAAAAATACCTCACAGAGCTCATGATTCCCAGAATGAAGAGTGCTTCATGATTTGGGAGTTGAGAAGCAAAAAGGTTGGATTGTCTATCCAGAGAGCTCAGGGGGAGCTCGGTATTTATAGGCAAGGGGCGCCGCGATGCAGAGCTCACGCGGAACGAAGGGGGGCTCGGTGGATTCTTGGCGGGTCACGAATGGCAATCGGATTCGAAGAGAGGTACCTCCTCCTCCGCTTCGTGGGAGGTCGCGAAAATCAGGGCATTCACGGAGGGCTACCGCCTCTGGTGCTTCGCGGCAGTCGTGGAGGCAGGGGGCTTCGTGTTGAGGCTTCGCGAGGAAGGGCGCGGGGCCTCTATCGTTCTTTTAGTCCAATATTTTGGCGCCAACAGCTATCAAAGAAGGTTTAATAATATATTCAACCTAATTTGATTTTATTTGTTGAACAAGTGGTAAGAAAAAAAACAAATCAGAAAATGAAATGTGGGGACTTCTGGCTACAATCAATTCAATGATAGATGAGTATAAAGGATATTTGGATATTGTTATCAAAAGAATTAATATTGTTACCTATGACGCTTTAGCTCCAAAAAAATTATTCTCAAACCTCTTTACCTTTGGATAGTGATTTTATCATATCAGTGAATAGAGAAGATCCTCAGACTCTGGTGGGTGTTTCAAATCAATAAAGCTTATGTATGATTAAAAAGTACAGTGAGCAGGTGCATGTTATGGTCATAATTTACTCCATGGATTCTGATGAAAAAAAAAATATTTCTTAGAATGTGGATTCCTATTTTACAATGATTTATGCCAAGCACCGGTTGACAAGTCATTTCAAATATCTAGTTGAGATATTGAAGCTACCTTCAGTGACTCAAGACTTCAAAGAGAAAATCGAACAGTTGAAGGATTTTACTCCTAAACTTTAGAAGTTTATGGAAAATAAGGATGACATTATGTAATCCTTGTATAATAGTGGTGAAATCATCTAGGATTTCATCAACCCATTGAATAATTATTTATATATTCATATCATAGCCATAGTTTTCCATGAAGCTACTCCTCTCAGACCTATCCTGCTTTCTTATTCCACACCTTGTTCATATACCTCTATTTCTCTAGTTACCCTGACCCCTGCATAGGCTCGAGCCAGATCAGGCCTATAATCACTGAGAAATCCTTACCTCATTCTTCATCTAGATCGAGCGTTGCCACTTATATTATTGAAGGAGTTCCTCTCTCTTTCAGCTCTATGCCAACCCCCGCTATTACTTCTTCCCAGGATGCTCCTCCTCATGCAGTCTCGGATAAGGATAAATAGAGGGCAATAGAATTTGAATAGAAGCGAAGGATGATTATTGTTATGGATATGATGTATTTTATTGGGCTTGTTATGTACTATTTCAGTATATTCAATAAATTTTGATACCACATTAATTAAATTTATTATTTTCTTTAGTGTTTCTTTTTCTTTTTGATACTTTCTTTTTGATAATCCTAAAATGGGGAGAAGAACATTCATTTATGATATTATTATATATATTATCTAATACTATAGTGGACTACCTTTATTATATGTATTAATCTCATATAATCTATTTGATATGCTCAAAATACTGTTTATTCCTTTCTGAAGTGTATGAATTGTAAATTCCATGATTTGTGATTAGTAAGAAGAGGGAGATTGTTGGAATCATCTTGTTTTAATGCTTGAAAATCATTTTTAACTCTCCTAAATCATGATAAATCTTGTTCTATTATGTATCAATATGGTTAGGTTTAATATTAATCCATTCTTTGATTATTACTTCATAAGATAAATTTCATATATTTGACAAAGTAGGAGTCACCCTTAAGGTGAACACACAATCACCATTGCTGTGAACAAAAAACCTCACTGTTTAGACTGAAAATTTTCAAAGTACCAGACACTCTTTCAATGACACCGTTATAGTGACACCATTATATCATTATATTGGCTCCATAATTCACAATGTACTATACACTGTTTTGAAGAAAATGTATCCAGTGACATTGTTTCTCACCAAGGACCTGACACTATTGCCACACCACTGTTGCATCACCTAACTGTTTTAGATTTTTTGTAAAGTATGAGTGACTAGTATGAAGACACCTCCTAGAAGAAAAGAATGAGCCACCCCTAACTATATCACTTCTCCTTACTCACCATTTTTATGACACTATTCCTATGTCACTACTGACTATGACACCATTCCATACATAGCCAGTTTTTCCTTATTTTATGTAAATTCCAAATCATTTCAAATAGTCATATTTGAGTTATTACATGACACTGATATTATTACTTATCATTTCAAACCTTGTTAGTAGGAAATACTAGGTATTATTTACCTTCACATGATTGAGATCATGATCCCTACCAGCTAAAAGGGAAGCACCCCAGATTAAATTAAAAAAAGTGTAGAGAGATGAAGAATAAGTGAGTATGAAAAACACTAGATCACGTGGAAGAGCCACGATAAACCATCTTTCTTGCTGTGAGATAAAAAATAACTTGTTGTGAGAAATTGTGAAAACATACTTGCTGTAGTATCAAGGTAAAAAGGAATAAGTGCTGCGTAGAATATCTCATTGAATTAAAAACAAAAAAATTGAACTAACAACACTTTGTTTCGAAGCATATTTCTAGAAGAGGACCCAAGCATCAAATCTACCGCATTCGAAGGGCCTATAACTACTCAGAACAAATCTAATATAATTTTTAATCCCTTTTTATTATAATATACTCCATTTTATATAGTTTTATTATTCCTTTGAATAGTGTGTGTATCTATATCAAAAACACACACTATCTCCTATGCTAAATAAGAGGATACATGATATCCTATCCTTAACACTCTTTTACAGAATTGTACTCCCACGTATAACTGTGGAAGGGATTTCTATATAACCTAATAATATTATTTCCCACATAAAACTATGGTAGAGGTCTAATTAACCTGGACAGCTTGTATGCTATTGTAAACACCGATCCAGGGTATGGATCAATCTTGTTTAAATATATATATTTTTGGTTGAAGGTGATCACTAAGGGTATAGGAACAAGTCTCTGCTTGAGATTGAACCACTTATTTTTCTCCACTGTGTTCATGTTCTATTTTCCTATCTATCTTTATTTATTCAACCAAAAAAAAAATACTTTGATTTGACAGTTAATCTTGGATTGTGCTTGTAGTAGAATTTGTATTAGTAGTCTGATTTCAAATGTTAAAGTAATCTCAAAAATTTATTTAACTGATAATTAATCAATATTTGTGAAATATTTTAAAAAAAATAATTCTTTTACAAATATGATTCTTTGTTTAACTAGACTATTTGATTTTAAATCAGGGAACTATCAAATAATTAATTTGTTTAACAGAACATTTTATAGGAACTCAATTTACACCCCTCTTGATTGTCTTACTCCAAAAAATAAAACAAATGATTACGAGTTTTATTTCTCTTATATTCTTTGATATCTATATTATTTCTAGACAAGAACCACAGATTAATGTTTAAATGCTGATATATGTGAATTGGATGAGTTTTGATGGGATATTATTGGGTTTTAATGGAGGAATAAAAGATAGAGTTTTGACCGATGGTAATATATTACTCCTTCCATACCAATTGAACTTATGGTTAGTGGATTCTCTCTGACACTACTATTCTAGAACTAGTTTACTTGAGTTTTCCTTTATTATTATCTTTATTTTTTAGGGAATACATTTTAATTTTTTTTTTGTAAATTCTTATTTTTATGTGATTCCAAAAGGGATAGAATTTAAAGATGGATTTTGTTTAATTTTAAATAAAGCTAATTGAGAATTGATTTTTCATTAAATGTTTTAGTGGAAACCCAATTTTTTTTGTATTATGTTCATTAGAGAATTATATAGAATAAATGTGTGAATTGTAGAGACCCGTATCCTGACGTACATTGACATTACATTACATTTTAGGAATACTTAGTACATAACAAAAACACACACACAAGGATCGTAATAGTTTAGTGTCTTTGGAAACTCGGAACGTAATCTTCTAATCGTGGTGAAAGATCTTCAAAATCTCCCATAAAGATCTTCCTTTTTTTTACCTAAAACCTTTATTTATATCTTGGGGAAAAGAAAACATAAAAGGGTGAGCTCAAATGCTCAGTAAGGGTAAACAAAATAAATATCAATCACATCTTATACATAAGCACATAACTTTTGGAAATATTAACCTGCAAAAGAGATCATAATTTCATAACATGGGGTAAATCATGGTAGTGAAATGTAATCACAATAATCATAACATAAAACATGAAACTTTGTGGCATTCACACATAATCATAGAGAATCATTTCTTGTTAGTCAAGACTCATTGCCAAGACTATCTTTGTGGACAAAGTCCCTTTCTGAATCGAGTAACCCTCGTTTCAGTCCTGTTTCACTGAACCGGTATAACCTACCGTTCCAGCCCTGTCTATCTCATGAGATATAAAATATTTACCCAATGCATTGTAGGGAGATATAGGTCCCACCCATCTCATAATGATACCATTCTTATGTGTGCCACAAAATCATAAATCATACATCATTGCATAACCCATGTAATAAAAATGGGATTCTTAAACAACATGACATCATAAAACAATTCATATAAGATAAAGGAATTCATAAAAATATTTCCATCACAACATAATCAAATCCATGTAATAATAGGGATAGAAATAGAACCCTTTATTATCTTATATGGAAAATAATTTTGATAAAACACTTGAAATCCATTCTTGAGGAAAATATCCTTTCTACTTAAATTTTTTTTTCCTTTCTTAACATGTCTTACAATTTAAAACTAAAAGAAGTTGATTAAAAATAAACATGAAAACTTGTAAAGGAAGCTTCTTGGAAATAATGTTTTAAAAATCCATTCATGCAGTATAAGTTAAAAAAAACATTCTTCTCGTACTTTTGTCGGAAAAGTCAAAAAAGTACCTTGTACGAAAAACGACAAAAGATTCCTTTCATATCTTTTACTAAAAACTCACCGAATGGTAAAATTGGATTTAAACAATTGTAGGTGGATAGAAATAATATTACATATTGAGGAAATATGGATGTGGATGATAAAATACACCACAGTAAATACTAAAGTATAAACAATCTCGGATAAAAATGAGACTATGATATTTCCCTTACCTTAGGTCTGATTTGCTTCATATGTGTCCGAACCTCCTCTTCTTTGAAGCGCCTCTTTGAGACCTCCTCTTAGGGAACTAAAATTTGTCTTTGAGGAAGACCAGAACCTCTAGGATGTTTCTAGGGAAGTGGAGAAGAGATTTTGGCAGGGGTTGGCCGAGCTTGAGTGCTCAAATTGGTGTGAGGAGGAGGGGGAGGAGGTGTCCTTTTATAAGGGAGGAGAGGGGAACCTTAGGAATATCTCAAAATATTATTTTATATTAAAGTCAAAATCGGTTTATAATGGTTCCAAAGGGTCTTATTTCGAAGCTAAAGTGGGGAGGGGTCGAAATCCTATCATCCAATAGGATTTAGACAAGTTTAGGGTATTATTTTGACCTTATCAATTAGATTTAACTCTAAGTTAAATAATTTAACTTTTACCGTGTCTTTTTGTTTTCTTTCACTATATGGTTAATACACTTACTATAACATGCCAAACGAACCCCAAATTGTATATTGTTAACACATATATCCTTATCTAAGTCATTTGGCCGAACCTTAGATTTTTAGGAATAAAATAACAATTAATAATATAATATTTGATTTAAAAACTATTTTGTGTCAATTTTGACACTATTTGATATATGATTTTTGTGAAAGTCATAACAGAATTATATGTTCGAACAAAGTTGATTAAATCAATACTAATATATCATAGGAACCTAGAAAATTAGTGGAATTCATAAAAAGTCTCAAATTACATTTATTTTTGTGTTTATAACATCAATTATGTCAATATTTCATAAATAAGATAATTACTATATCATCTTTGTGTCATAAATAAATTAACTTATTTGATGTCTAAAAATTACAAATAAACTACGATTCTGTAGGAAATCGTTTTAGCTTTCTAATGAATATTTACAATCGAATTTATCTTATGTACAACCCTATATAAAAAATGTTCTAGTAAATAAACTTTGATTTTAACTCTTTTAACTCTTCTTTGAATTAAATAATAATAAATGTCCTAATCTAATCCAAGTGGGCCTAAATGATAATAATTTACACTTAAGGTTGTTTTTGGTCAAGATACACTTGTCCAATAGAATTAGGACATGTGTTAGGGTAATATTAATATCATTCTTACCCTTAATTAACCTATTTACTTTTAACCGTGGTAAATAAAAGTAAAAAGTTACTATTCACCAAAAATTATTTTCATCTCATTGAACCACATTTTACTTACTGACATCAACCGTGTCTCTCGGATTTTTGAAATTCAATTCACAGAAGCAGTAAACTTAAGTTTTATGAAAAATTCAGTTTTTTTAACTACCACTTAGTAGTTTCACTATTCATCAAAAATTGATGTTTTTTAGAACAATGCCAAAATTTCATCCTAACCTATTTTTCATATTCCGAATTCAAAAATGAAGTCTATTTTACCAAATTCATAACATAGTAGTTGCATTAATTAATTTTATAATTAAATCCCGTTGTTAAATCAAATAGCGTGTTTTTAAGAAACAATATCTATCATAAGATTGACACTTGATTATGTCTGGTTTAAATGTGAAATTACATTCAATGACCAACATTGTATTAAATTGTAAAAATATATTCTAAATATACTTTAAAACAACTCAAATTAATAATTTATCACTATTAATTATTTTGATTAAAAAAGTTGTTTTTAATTATAATTTAGTAATTTTCACTATTCATCAGAATATGAAAGTTATCCGAAAAGTACCAAAATTTTCACCTTAGGCTAAATTCGATACTCCGAATCCAAAAATGAAGTCCATTTTGAGAGCTAAAATTTATAAAATTTTAAAAGGTGGTTATTACTATTCATAACGGCTAGTTATAATAATATTTTAATAGCATATCGTTGTTTAGTGAAACTCGGTATTGCGTACTACACACGCTATCGAGGAAGGTCGCGACTGTGTGTAATGCAAGGTAAGTCAGGGTTGCGTGTTGTGCAAGCTCCTTTTGGTGTAGCGTACAACACAAGACATTAGTGAAATAAAAAAGAATATTTTTCATAAAATCTCGGGCTGTTACATTCTACCCCCCTTAAAATGAATTTCGCCCTCGAAATTCGTTGGGGTTATAAATGGTTTACTATTCGAAAGTTTCTTTAATAGAAACCCACATCGTAAAAAGGAATACCAAAACTTGGCTTTAAAAACTAAAGTATGAAATGTAACGATTACCCAAATAAACTAATCACTGGGTTTCCACATAGGTGAAAATATGAATATGGAAGAGAAATCTAACCATCATGTTCTGATGGAGAGTGGTAGAGAACATGGCTATGGAAAAGCCAACAATCACAAAGCCATAAATTTGTGATGATCTAAGGTACCATCTGATTCATCAGATATAAGATCACTAGGACAACATTTTTGGTTTTCAAGATCGTTTCCCTAAAGTTAAAGAATTTGAATTAGAATAAATACTTACTTTATTTTGGTACAATCTCACTATTGTTCGTGCCTTTAACAATTTCCACTTCATCTCTTAAATAAATGAAGTTGAATTTGTTATTCGTGAAGTGTTAGCAGATCATGTGATAGAATGACAGGTCATTCCATCTGTCTCAAACAAAAGGTTAGCAAAATTATATACATAAGTCGATCTATAGTGAGATTAATCATATATGGTTCCTAAAATGGACTTTATACTTCACATATCATACTGATTAATAAAACTAGTTTCTAATAAACAGGGACTTCCTGTAGGTCATTGGTAGGCGATAAAGGCCAGTCGCACTTCGGTTGTGGGTTCGATTTCCACAGCCTTGTCCGACGCGATGGGATGTCGCCCGTCCTGCAGGTTGTCCTTTTTCTAAAACTATATTACTATAACATCCCATCAATAATATCGAGAAAACTTCTATCCTTAAACAATACTAACTTATGTCCAACATAATCCATTCCAATCTTTAGGCTTATCCATAATACTGCAGTCCACTCTCATAACATAGTGAAAACGATTACCAGAGATTTAACACCATCGTCGATCCCCATATATCATAAGATATGTTTTGTTGGTCACATTCCAAACATTCAAAGTCCTTAATCATGTATTCTCTTGAATACCTTAGTGAAAACATGAATGCAGTTAAAATTTAACACTTTCCACATACCAAAATCCTCAAAATTCTATATACTCAAACAATGATATCACTTAGTCCTTATATCAATCATGAGCTCATGAATACCGTTAAACATTTTGTTTTCACGTTTTCTCTTCATTATGCGCATATCATCTTATTTCCAAAAATATCTCAATCACTTTGAATACCACATTAGACCAATACATAAATATTCCAATACTCCATGATACAACATTATTTTGGAATCCCATTTCATAAACACTTAATCATTCCACCACATCGTTTTCATATTCAACATTGCCAATAGTGATCGGATGTGACTTCCCTTTGTCCTTTTCCTTCAGTGGTTGCTCATGTTGATCATCACTATCCCTTGGATTAGGGCATTTATTAGCATAATGCCCCATTTCCTTACACTTGAAGCATTGAAGTGTTTGTGGTGCGTTCTCTGCAGTGTTTTCTTTATTCACATCATTAGAAACCCTTTTTCCATTACTTCGACACTCAACTGCTTGATGACCTTCTTTTCCACACTTAAAACATTTTCTAGTCCCTTTAAGACAATCTCCACCATGCTTCTTTCCACACTTTGTGCATAAGGAAACATTTATCTTCTTTTCACCATTATTCTGAGATTTCTCCTTGAACTCCATCTTTCATTTCTTGTCAAAACCATGAGATTGATATGTAACACCAACTTCCATTTATACCTTGATAGCACAACGCACAATTTCTTCATAGCTACTGAAGTCTCTTATAACTAATGCCCTTCGAAGAATTGGTTTTAAGCCACTGAAAAATCGATCAACTTTACTTTCAGGTTGGATGATAATGTCAGATGCATACCTTGCAAGTCTTGTAAAATTCGCTTCGTATATACCAACAGATTCATCATCCTTTTGCATTAGTTCAAGAAACTCCTTCTCCATCTTTGTTCGAAGAATACGAGGGAAGTACTTATTGAAAAATAAGTTTCTGAACTCGTCCCATTCCATGGACTCAATTTCATCTCTTTGCCTTGTATTCTTGATAAGATTCCACCATTGATCAGCTTCACCTTCCAAACGATATACTGATAAGATGACTTTATCATGTTCAGAACATTGAAGAACTGAAAATATATTTTCAGTGGTACTGATCCATTGTTCAGCAACAAGTGAATCAGAAGACCCACTGAAAGAAGGTGGACGTTGCATCATGAAGGACTCAATAGAATATTGTTCCCTTCTCTGCTCATTTGGAAGTCCAGAATGATTCATATCTTGTGTAAGTATAGCAATAAGATTTTGCACTCCATCTCCCATAACATTTGTTTGTTCAGGAGGACAATCATTGCATTGTCCATTGCATTGATCAACATGGTTCCTTCGGGTTCCATCCATCGTCTAAAACCCAAAAAGAATAGCGTGAGAGGCAAAAATCATGCTAGGGAAAACAACATAATAAAGGGGGAGTACCTTCAATATCTAACATCTTAGGTTTAATTCTATGATCGTTAGCGTAGTTCTAGTACAATAACCTATACGTATACTTAACCTTAGGGACATCCCTAGACATACCGTAGAAATATCTCTAGGGATCTCACTAACGTTTTCGCATCCTAGTTTCCAAAGGTTGACTAAACCTTTCCTCTGATACCAACTGTAGAGACCCGTATCCTGACGTACATTGACATTACATTACATTTGCAGAATACTTAGTACATAACAAACACACACACACAAGGATCGTAATAGTTTAGTGTCTTTGGAAACTCGGAACGTAATCTTCTAATCGTGGTGAAAGATCTTCAAAATCTCCCATAAAGATCTTCCTTTTTTTTACCTAAAACCTTTCTTTATATCTTGGTGAAAAGAAAACATAAAAGGGTGAGCTCAAATGCTCAGTAAGGGTAAACAAAAGAAATATCAATCACATCTTATACATAAGCACATAACTTTTGGAAATCTTAACATGCAAAAGAGATCATAACTTCATAACATGGGGTAACTCATGGTAGTGAAATGTAATCACAATAATCATAACATAAAACATGAAACTTTGTGGAATTCACACATAATCATAGAGAATCATTTCTTGTTAGTCAATAGTCATTGCCAAGACTATCTTAGTGGACAATGTCCCTTTCTGAATCGAGTAACCCTCGTTTCAGTCCTGTTTCACTGAACCGGTATAACCTACCGTTCCATCCCTGTCCATCTCATGAGATATAAAATCTTTACCCAATGCATTGGAGGGAGATATAGGTCCCACCCATCTCATAATGATACCATTCTTATGTGTGCCACAGAATCATAAATCATACATCATTGCATAACCCATGTAATAAAAGTGGGATTCTTAAACAACATGACATCATAAAACAATTCATATAAGATAAAGGAATTCATAAAAATAATTCCATCACAACATAATCAAATCCATGTAATAATAGGGATAGAAACAGAACCCTTTATTATCTTAGATGGAAAATAATTTTGATAAAACACTTGAAATCCATTCTTGAGGAAAATATCCTTTCTACTTAAAAAATTTTTTCCTTTCTTAACATGTCTTACAATTTAAAACTAAGAGAAGTTGATTAAAAATAAACATGAAAACATGTAAATGAAGCTTCTTGGAAATAATGTTTTAAAAATCCATTCATGCGGTATAAGTTAAAAAAAACATTCTTCTCGTACTTTTGTCGGAAAAGTCAAAAAAGTACCTCGTACGAAAAACGACAAGAGATTCCTTTCATATCTTTTAGTAAAAACTCACCGAAGGGTAAAATTGGAATTAAAAAATTGTAGGTGGATGGAAATAATATTACATATTGAGGAAATATGGATGTGGATGATAAAATACACCCCAGTAAATACTAAAGTATAAACAATCTCGGATAAAAATGAGACTGTGATATTTCCCTTACCTTAGGTCTGATTTGCTTCATATGTGTCCGAACCTCCTCTTCTTTGAAGCGCCTCTTTGAGACCTCCTCTTAGGGCACAATAATTTGTCTTTGAGGAAGACCAGAACCTCTAGGATGTTTCTAGGGAAGTGGAGAAGAGATTTTGGAAGGGGTTGGCCGAGCTTGAGTGCTCAAATTGGTGTGAGGAGGAGGGGGAGGAGGTGTCCTTTTATAAGGGAGGAGAGGGGCACCTTAGGAATATCTCAAAATATTATTTTATATTAAAGTCAAAATCGGTTTATAATGGTTCCAAAGGGTCTTATTTCGAAGCTAAAGTAGGGAGGGGTCGAAATCCTATCATCCAATAGGATTTAGACAAGTTTAGGGTATTATTTTAACCTTATCAATTAGATTTAACTCTAAGTTAAATAATTTAACTTTTACCGTGTCTTTTTGTTTTCTTTCACTATATGGTTAATACACTTACTATAACATTCCAAACGAACCCCAAATTGTATATTATTAACACATATATCCTTATCTAAGTCATTTGGCCGAACCTTAGATTTTTAGGAATAAAATAACAATTAATAATATAATATTTGATTTAAAAACTATTTTGTGTCAATTTTGACACTATTTGATATATGATTTTTGTGAAAGTCATAACAGAATTATATGTTCGAAAAAAGTTGATTAAATCAATACTAATATATCATAGGAACCTAGAAAATTAGTGGAATTCATAAAAAGTCTCAAATTACATTTATTTTTGTGTTTATAACATCAATTATGTCAATATTTCATAAATAAGATAATTACTGTATCATCTTTGTGTCATAAATAAATTAACTTATTTGATGTCTAAAAATTAAAAATAAAATACGATTCTGTAGGCAATCTTTTTAGCTTTCTAATGAATATTTACAATCTAATTTATCATATGTACAACCCTATATAAAAAATGTTTTAGTAAATAAACTTTGATTTTAACTCTTTTAACTCTTCTTTGAATTAAATAATAATAAATGTCCTAATCTAATCCAAGTGGGCCTAAATGATAATAATTTACACTTAAGGTTGTTTTTGGTCGAGATACACTTGTCTAATAGAATTATGACATGTGTTAGGGTAATATTAATATCATTCTTACCCTTAATTACCCGATTTACTTTTAACCGTGGTAAATAAAAGTAAAAAGTTACTATTCACCAAAAATTATTTTCATCTCATTGAACCACATTTTACTTACTGAAATAAACCGTGTCTCTCTGATTTTTGAAATTCAATTCACAGAAGCGGTAAAGTTAAGTTTTATGAAAAATTCAGTTTTTTTAACTACCACTTAGTAGTTTCACTATTCATCAAAAAATTGATGTTTTTTAGAACAATGACAAAATTTCATCCTAAGCTATATTTCATATTCCGAATTCAAAAATGAAGTCTATTTTACCAAATTCATAACATAGTAGTTGCATTAATTAATTTTATAATTAAATCCCGTTGTTAAATCAAATAGCGTGTTTTTAAGAAACAATATCTATCAAAAGATTGACACTTGATTATGTCTGGTTTAAATGTGAAATTACATTCAATGACCAACATTGTATTAAATTGTAAAAATATATTCTAAATATACTTTAAAACAACTCAAATTAATAATTTATCACTATTAATTATTTTGATTAAAAAAGTTGTTTTTAATTATAATTTAGTAATTTTCACTATTCATCAGAATATGAAAGTTATCCGAAAAGTACCAAAATTTCACCTTAGGCTAAATTCGATACTCCGAATCCAAAAATGAAGTCCATTTTGAGAGCTAAAATTTCTAAAATTTTAAAAGGTGGTTATTACTATTCATAACGGCTAGTTATAATAATATTTTAATAGCATATCGTTGTTTAGTGAAACTCGGTATTGCGTACTACACACGCTATCGAGGAAGGTCGCGATTGCGTGTAATGCAAGGTAAGTCAGGGATGCGTGTTGTGCAAGATCCTTTTGGTGTAGCGTACAACACAAGACATTAGTGAAATAAAAAAGAATACTTTTCATAAAATCTCGGGCTGTTACATGAATGTACCCTTTCCAAAATAGGATGGAAGAATATGGTGAAATTACCCATACCAAACTGGTTCTCCAAGTGATTACTTGGGGATGGGATGAAGTGACACTCATGAGCTAGTGAGGTTCATGGTTTTATGAATTGTGTATATGTGGGTATAGATTTTGAGTTATTTTTCATGTAATGGATAAGGTATTTAAAATATTTGTTTAAAATTTTACATGGAACTTTTTATACCTTGTATTAACTCTTTATCTTCTTCTCAAAATGTTTTATATAAAATGCTATAACCTTACCTCTTCTTAGTGAAATGTGTTGGGATGTCTCTTGGTATTACCTACTATTTGTAAAACAGACTCCCCACTTCGTAACATTGGATAATTTTTAGAGTTTTTTACTAGGATATTTGGAATGGGTAAGATTATTACTTAACTAGTGGAATTCCATGGAATTTAGTGCTTTGGTTATTTAAGGTGGAGCTAGGGAGTACCTATATATTGACTTGTTGTGGAACCACATTGGTTCCATTGTCTCTTGGATTTGGTGTCCTAACCTCATAATATTTTACCTTTTATGATGTTACAGTAATCTTATTCTTGCACTATTATTTTAGTTAGTGATGTGGCTTATATTTCATACATCATACTGTGGTCTTGGTTGTTATATATTTCCTGAAAATTTGATTGGGTTCTTATGGAAAATAATCCCTTAAAATCCCTTTAATCCCTTAGAATTTGTTGCTAGATATTTTTTTCTTGGTTATGTCACCTTAAGTTATTAGAACTATAACCCTTCCCCTTCTAATGAGTTGGGGTGGGTTGTTACAACCAAGAACCATCAAGTGGAATTAGATTGTTCAAATTAAAATTTTTAATAATTATATTGATTTATAATAATTAAAATTTTCAATGTTAAATTTCATTTAATGTTTTTATTAGTGCTTGACCTGTTATTGAAATAAACTCTTACTCCTCTTTGTTTTACACTCACATAATCTGGAATAGTTAACAATTAACAAAGAATGCATCAGAAGAACTCATAAAAAGGTGACAATAATTTTGGCTAGATAATATAAGGATACATGACATTTAATCCTATGTCTCATGCCTGTATAATTTTTCATTACACTATAACCTCCACATGGACTTCATGTCTTTGGGTGGTGAATAAACACCACATTCAATTAATGCACCATGTATTGACTATATTGGGTGGAACATATGTTTTATGGACCGTAGACTATTTAGATTCCTGACACACCATGTAGTATATATGTTTTTATGGTAGATAACACATGATCATTTTGCACTTTATAATTAATACACTGTCTGTATTAAATTAGTGTTTTGTATTGACTGGAATCCATGTAACTTAGATTACATGATGTGTATTCTTACTACATGTCATGTACATTATAAATTTATCCAATAAGTATAAATTGATTCCCCGGTCATGTATTATAGATATCAGGCACAGTAATGTAGATGTTGCGTGTCTATATGAACAAAATTTGTACATTACCTATTTAAATGTAAATATTAAATTTTTATAATTACTCCATTAAATATCATTAAACATAGTGTGTTGAGGCATTAAATTTAATTAGAAAAAATTATTTAGGTTTTATATTATATTAGTTATATAATTAATTCCATGTAATATTCAAAAAAACAATTCATATATAATCATTTCATACTAAAGATTGAACACAATGTTTTAGAAATGTAATATTCATGTGTTCTATGAGAAATTAATTTAAAAGTGAAAACCATGAAATCTTGAAAAAAGTCATGTATACAATATGTTTCATGATTCCATTATATATAATTATAACCATAATGAGTAGTTTAGAGAGGTACTCATAGAGTTACTTCCATATAAAAATTTGTGTACTGCTTCATTATTTTTTAAATAAAATTAAAATATTTATTTTATTTAAAATCAATGTGAGTTATAATTTTAGGATGATTTCATGGAGTAATAAATAATTAATTAGTTGATTTATAAATCCATTATTCAGTTTAGCAAGATAATGTTTTATCTTATCCAAGAGTAAGTTGAAATTAATACTAGCTCGTGGTTTTAAATGCGTAAACATCTGATGTTTATGACTGATCAATGGATTTGACTAGACTAATTTATGTGTGGGTTTAAATTTAATTTAGGTTAATTTATTACATAGTATTTTAATTAATTACTATAAATTTTAATTTTACGTCATGTGTGCCATACCTCCCCCATTTATTACATAGGCATTGAGTTTCAATGATTGTATTATGTAATTTCATTTGGTCTATCCACTGGTTCTTATCACCTATATGTGAGTTATAAAACATATCTAATAAAAAAGTATCTGAATGAATATTGATTCAATTCTAGGAAGAATATTGGTGGAGGTAGTTCCACAAAGAACCTAGAGAAAACAACCATGGGTGATACATAGGTGGACCAGTGGGATGTTGAAACTTGTACCAAGACCAGAACATGTTGTTTTTCTCTCGAGTCATAGGTTATTTTATATTCTAATCAACTAATCAACAATTCGATTAGTCTCGTGATTGGTTCATTTATTTTTTCATTTTATTTCTATCTGTTGGTTGATTTATTTTATGGAATCTAGTCTTCAATCAAAAAAATAAATGGACTAATATGAAAACATGGAATTAAAATAAATGGATTCTATATAATGTTTTTATCAAAACATGGTTAATCCAATATATAAAGTATAATTAATATTAACCTGAAATTTTAAGGATAAAAAATAGAAAATGTTTGATTAATTAACAAAATAAATGAAGTTGATATTATTTCATTAATCCTTCCATCATATGATTTAATGAAAATCCATAGTTAATTTTTTTTGACCTCTATGATGAGAAATATTTAATTATTAGGAAGTATTAACTGACATAATGTGTGCAATTAACTAAATATATAATGGTTTTAATGGACTCTATCAATCTTATACAAATTTTAGAGGTATGTTATGAGGACATCCGAGTTAGTATTTCTTGATTTGGCCATCCACTTAATGGTTCATGGAGTTTTTAGTCTATAGTTAGAAAAAAGACTACCTAAATAGTTTAGTATAATTTAAATGGCCTCCATATAGATTATAAGAAGATAAATATGGATAATGTTTAGTAGAATTTATAATATAATGGGACATTCTATGTTTAATGGTAGGGACTATTGAGACTTTCTAAAATAGTTGGAGACTTAATGAAATTAAAAATTATTATATCACACATTATTTATAAATCTAGTAAAGTAAAAATAATATATCATTTTGTTGTATAATAAAGGAATTATCTTTAACTAAATTATCCCAATGATAAATTCTTTATAAAGGATATCTTTTAACTGGTAGTAAATCATTGGAATGGTTTATAAAACTACAAGTAGTATTTATCCATGAAGGAATGTCTTATGTACTAGAATACGCAATGTCTGATTCTCCTTAAAGGAGGTGTGTGATGGGTAGTTTAGTAACTATGATAAACATATGAAATATGTTGTTTAAAATATGTGTTTAATGATTTTATCGATGTATAATGATCTCATGAAGAGACATAAATACATGGGTACTTAAATAATTCAAAAACATCTCCATGGTATTTATTATGAGAGGGAAAGGGAGGAACATTTTGAGATATCCAAGGTGTTATTTCATAGCAATGACGGAGAAGGTGTTCCAACTAGGCCTCAGGTAGTCTGATTCATATGCTACATTAATTGCCTAGAGGTTATAGGGTTTAAACATCCTTAATTAAGGCACACCAATATCATTATTTCATTAGTCCCCCAGAGCTTCTCAATCTTTATTATTAATTTTAGTACGAAAAATATAGAGGTGCATCTTTCGATTTTATCCCTACACTTTGCAATGTTTAAAATGATATAACGTTTGAAAATTGATTTGACTTATTGTTAACAGAAGGAAAGGCCAAAAAAGGTATCTAGGAATAAATCCAAGTTTATATATTCTAATAAACACTATTATGAGAATATAAAAATAAAATTACAAGCAAGGGAATGTGACACTATCTATTTTTCAAGTGGAAGGAAGGACCAGAAGATGAAATACTACACTCATACAAATAAGAAAGGGGGAACTTTTGATTCATTTTTAATCAGGGATTATTTATCTATTTTTACTAATTGGGTATTTGTGGTAAAATATAAGAACCTGGTTATTTATTGAGGTATGGAATATTTTTCTTTACTTTAATTTTCAGTTTAAATTATTTTTATGGCCAAATGTGATTACACTTTGATCTCATGGGTGTATCAAGGGTTTCCAATGATTTTTTAGATCTTAGATCATGGATTTTGGGAAGAAAAGGACCAGAAATATAGTTAGTTGAAACCATGCGGGGCAGTTTGCATGGTTACTGCTAATTGTACAAGACTATACAGTGGGATAGAGGTACCCACATTGTTTTTTCTAACGGTGCGGAAGGAGGTGCATTCCCATTATAGTGCATCTTCATGTTTTATAGTGGAATGATATATAGTTTTAGATTGATTAGAAAAACTGTGAATGCAAGCCATGCTAGGTGACCCTTCTTACAATAATGGGTATATGGTTGGTGCACAGTCTGGCCCGCTTTGCGACCAGACTACATGACTGTTATATTCTTTGCGAAATAAACATTTAACATTAATTACGATTATAAAATTATTATTTTTTTATTTTCTTCTTACAGTGGACAAAACCTATGTGGGAGATCTCCTGTGAAGGAAATTTGTCGGTTTTGATCCCATTTCACTGTTTCATCTTAGAATCGAGTATCGGAAGTCTCATTGGAACTAAATCAAGGAGTACTCAATTCATTTTGATCCATTCAACATTCTTCTTGGCATCAAAAATATTATTAAATTGTAAGATAATGTTCATTGTGTCTATGTTCTTCATCCTTATTAGTTTTTCTTCTAATCTATATTGAATAAACAGTGGATATTGTATGATCAATCCACTATTGATATATGATAGGCTTTCTCGTGATTTCCCCTCTAGTAGAGGTGTTTATATATATGTGATTATACTAAAAAGACATTTTTCTGAGTGTCACCTTTGAACTAGAACTTAATCCTAGATTTAAATAGAAAGGTATGACTTATGTAATTAATTAGAACATTGATATATTATCAATTTTTATTATCCTTGAGTTGGAACCACCCCTTGGGTGTGTTGTTAAATAAAATTGACCTCCATCGGTGGAATGTTTAATTGGATTACCTTGGAGTGTTTCATTTTCCTATTTCCTTGGGATGTTAAATGATATTTTGTATATTGTAATTTTAATAGATTAAAGAAAATGAATGGATGAACAAGTAATTAGGCTTTGGCCATGCCATTACCTGTTTAAGAATGGGTTTCTTCTTATGTTGATATACCCACGTGAGATTATTGAGAGGCAAGGATATCTGAGATTAGATCATTCCTAGAGCCACTTTCTGAGGTGAGGATTAATTGAAATGATGAAATGATTTTGATTGGTTGAATGTTTTATATATTCCTTTATTAATACATGGGTTCTAATGAGAACTTTTTAGAATGAATCATTTGGATAATGCCTTGCTTATGATCAAGTGACACTCAGAAACCCTAATGAATTGCCATGGAAAAACCTAAAGGGTTGAATTTACATACACCTGATTGATACTTGAATTCCATATGGACTTAAAAGGATGATATTAAAGGGATATTTATTATATATTCCATGGGTGAAACTTGGGCTCCCACAACAGAGAAACATGGATTGACTTGATAAGTGATGCTATTATACAACACCTGGAGTGATACTGGCATTCTGAAGAGGATCACTATGGAATGGATTGTAAAGTTTTTGGTTCATGATACTCATAGAGGGATACATGGATTAAAAATAAGGATTGTAAAGGATTGTTTTAGGATCTTTATTGATTAATTAATGTAATATTATATATGATGCATCTATCAAGACAAATCATAATATCAAATTCAATTATGTCTTACACCTTATATATGGCATGGTCATGAACTTGTTGATAACATAAATTTATGGGGGTGGTTGAGCTATAAGAAATGTATTGAGACCTACATAAAAAATGATACTTATTAATTAAATGTAATTTATTATAAATTGATATAGGACTACCTATTAGTTCATAGACATATTGACTAAGGACAAAGTAGGTAGAGGAGGATGAGTGTCTATAGGAACACAAACCATTATGGGTCCTTTACATTCAATACATCCTCTACATAATCTATCACTATATACACAAGGTTATTTTTATAAATTCACTGACCAAATGAAATTACACACCATTGGTGGTGGCCTATTAGAATTTATCTAACAGCATACTTAGGTTTCCTATTGTACCTAAGAATATTATATAACTGTAGTTGTGGATGAGGGAAAGTTCCCTGCTACAATTTTCTGACTGATATTAGGGTTCATAGGAGCATAAGATCGATCTAAAGCTAGTAATTCTGGAAGAGATAGCTTTTGTTCTTTTTGGAATTTTGTTTCTTGTATTTTCTTATATTATGTACACCTGTTTGGATACTTTATCGACAAGAGACATGAAAATTATTATATATGACATTCATTACTGTTGTATATATATATATCTTTCTTGGATGTTTATATCCTTTTAGGCAATTATTTTATGAATGTTTTACTACTTATTCAATTGATTATATGATTTATACTACTGTGTTACACGCTAATAATAGGGAATAGAATCCCTATAGACACTGTAGTCCCTCATAGCTTGTCATAAGCCTCTGGTATTTAAGTTGATGCACTTGAGGTAACGTGAGGAACTATGAACGCTGAACCTTAGAGTGGAATATGGGTATGAGACACTACAAAGTGGTATGAGCGAATTTTTTATTGGTTTATTATTTGGAAACAATAGACATATATAGTAAGGAATATAAATTTGTTAATTAATTTTTCGTAGGCATAGCTAACCCACATACAATAAAAATCCAAATTTTCTAAAATGAAATTGTTGTTCTCTAGATTTTTGTTTTTACAGTTGATTTTATTCAACCATTGGGTGATGAACTGGAATTGTGATGGTATAATTAAGATGTTTTTGGGTTCCATTTTGTTGCAACAAAATGATATGTGGGTATTCCACCTCATGAAACATTTTAGGAACCTTATAGGATTCACATGACATCAATTATTCCATGACATATAGGATTCATTTCTTGATCACATTACATTGTGATATGTGCCCTAATTGATATCCCTCATATATGGTAGATCTTACGTGCAAGGATTGGAGAACATGGTGGGTACTTTGAGTGACTACCATAACCTACCAATGTTTTACTGATTAGAATATAAAAAAACCCTAAGTGTCTAATTTTAGAATGTTTATTGAAGGACTAGAACTTGTTATGGTATGTATTATGTGGACACCATGTTTTTTCATGAGGACTATGGGCCCTTATGGATCAGAATTTGGTGAACCATGTGGTCCAAAAAATTAAAAATGAATTATGATATAATGGAAATTAATATGAGAGTATAATGGGAAATAAAATTGCGTATAGTATAGAACTTGACCTAGAACCGACCTTAGTAGGGTGGATTAGGCAGTATCTCTTGCTTTTAAATGATCTGTACATCACCCAGTCCTGATACATGGATAATGAAGTGTGGTGAGATCTTGTAATAAAAGACTTGTAACTATAATATTGTAATATATTCACTTCTAGAAGATGTTGGATCTTTAAATGAGTCATGCCCTTGGCATTTGTAGAGATATTACACCACAATGTCCTCTAGTTTCATGTCAGGAGGGTGGAAGTGACCGTGCTTTGGAGGGGGTAGGCCATGGGATACCAGTAGATGCTCCAGTAGATCTAGATTTAGAATCAATGATAATATCGGACACATGTGATGTGGCAAAGTTCTATAAAGGATTTACATATTTCATGTAGACAATTCAGGGAGCACCGCGACCTACGTAGACTATGGAAGTGTTGATGTGTGAGTTCCAGTAGCAACATCAGCACACTTTTTTAGGGGATTAAAGACCACATGTGATGTAGTAATTAGAAGAGGTAATGATATCTATCTTTTATAATTTCAAGACACCTCAGGATAGGAGGGTAAATATATCTACTTATATGTGTGTGATTCCACCAAGTGGTGATGGTATGCCATTAATAAGGCATATCTTCACCGATTGATGGATTGTATGGATTTTCATATGGCCTTATATGATTTATTTTATCTCAATACTTTGAGGGGTCATAGATAATGAGAGTTCCTTCACTTGGAGTATGGCGTGTTATCAGTCATGTCTTATTCATCCCATTACACATAACTCTACTGCTTCACACCTATTTTGATGGGTGATGAGTTATCTAAATCTAAGCGATTAGAGGATGGTATAAAGTATAACATACAATCATAGGTGAATGTATTTCGATTGACTACCATTTCTGGAATAATGAATCAGAAAAATATCACAAAGAGTAACTTGAGAGAGGATGGGGGTGTGATCCATGGAGTTCTGGATATTAGATCTGGTGTATCATCAACCTTAAGTTGGATGCCTCATCTAGAGCTTCCATATGGTGATATCAGTTTGCATAGAACACAGTCAAGTACCCTGATGCAGTGCCACTAGTGTAGTAGATGAGTACATATAAGAACTCAATGTATGAAAGACATAGTCGGGTGCTAATATTATAGAAATATGGGCCATCTACAATGCTTTGGTGGAAATTTTCCTTTAGTAGCAAGTGAGAGAGGCTATAAATCCACTCGATGTGTTGGAGTGGGGTCATCAACTTCTCATTAGGTATGGAGCTAGAGTATAGCTGGCCGACCAGGCTGAGGTGGTGGTTGTGATCATGGTAGTGAGACACCAGATTTGTAGTGATAACAAAACATATATGATCAGGGTAGCTAGGATGTGTCTTAGGGCCACAGTTTGGTCATGATATATACGGGGAAAAATAAACCTGAAGAGAAGAATCCCAGACCTCCTACTATGAGAGGTACTATTTTAGTAGACTATACTTTAGAATATTCTCTTTTCGATACATGAAACTCTCATGGATTTATATCTCTACCCATTGTAGAGTTCCTTGGGATCGTCATCCAATGTTACAAATGATTTACGATTATTTATACATTGAAGGGGATTGAAACATATGATTTAACATAGTGTAGGGAGTTTTCCCTTGAGTTTTCAAACTATCACATCATGTGGGACATCTTTTTACTCAAGATCATAGGTTTTGACATCATTCTCAGGATGGAATATTTGGTTCCATTTCATGAATTCATTTATTTTTATCACTAAAGGTTTACCATCACATCACTATAGTTTGGAGATTTTATTCAAAATGGTGAATGGTATTTCTTGGTGAGCTGAGATGGACCTAAGCATCATGGGTTGGGTGGGATGATATTCCAGATTGTGAGTTTATTTTTGGATGACCAGGGAACACATCAGGAATATTTCCCTATAGTGGTTGATAATTTTAGGGACGTTTTCTGAGAAAAATTTTTATGATTACCTATAGAGAGTGATATATTGTTCTTTATCAAGATAATGTAAGGAGATGCACTAATATATATTCCTCCATACATGATAGATACTAATTAGATACAAGATCACAAGAGTCATCTAGAGGATTTAGAATAAAATGGGTTTATATTTTATAGTAATTTTTCAAGGGATTCACCAGTCCATTTGAGACAAAGGAGGATAGAAATATCATGATATATGTGGACTACTAAAATATGAACCATCTGACGATGAGGAATTGATATCATCTACCACTAATAAGTAAAATATTTGAACATCTATGATGAGATCATGTTTTCTTGAAGATTGATTTGAGATTGAGATATCATTAGATACATGTTAGACTTGTGGAAATACATTTAATAGCTTTTTATAGTAGTTATGGTCTCTTTGTGTAATTTTTTATGTCATTCTATCTCCCAAATGCGCTTGCAGATTTCACAGAATTGATTAAATGTGTCTTCCAACCTTACCTAGATTTTTTTGTTGTGGAATTCAAGGATGATATATTCATGTATTATAACAGTCGACGCAACCATGAAAAACATCTGGAGATCATATTGGAAACCCTGGGAGAGCATCAGTTATATGCTAAGACCACAATTTTCCACTTCTATATTTATCAAAATCACTTCATTGGTCACATTATCATAGATACAAGAGTATTAATTAACACAGGGAATGTGAGAGATATAGTTTCCTAAGAGAAATGGAAGATCATATTTGGGATATGGAGTTTCTTGGGGTGAGATGAATATTACTGGCATTTCATATAGGACATCTCATGCTTATCAACACCGATCAATGTCTTGCCTAAGAAGGGTGTGATTTTTTCATGATAAGATGCATTCCATTTGTCCTTTTTAGAGAATAAAGTGAGATTAACTTCACCTTCGATACTGATTTTTTTAGATCCCATAAAAATTTAAAGTATTTATTATGCTTCATCATGTATCGGGATGGGGGAAGTTATTATATAGGGGGATATATTCATAGCATACATGTATATCTAGTTGATCCCACATGAGTGGAACTACCTAATGTATGATCTTGAGTATGCTACATTTGTTCATATATTGAACCATTTGATAAATTACTTACTCATAGAGTGTTTTATGGTGTTAATTGACCAAAAACCCTACATTAGATATTTACAAAGTAATATTTGAATCTGAGGTAGTGAAGGAGGGTTGAGTACAAACATTCGTTTGACTTAGAGCTTGCCTATATTCCTGGTAAAGGAAATTAATTTTCTGGTGAACTGAGTAGATAGACTCAGGCACATGATGTTTAGGAGGCTAGTATTGAGTTTCATATTTTGTATTTGTTCTTTGAGTTGCACATGGATGTGAAAAATAATCATGGGAAGAATTTTCTTTCATTCTTACATGTGAGCTATACCCTTATAGAATGAGTGATAATGAGGAATCTATAAGATTTTTAGGGCTTAGTCCTGTAGGAGTTTACATTGGGTACATACCTAAATCCTAATACTATTGTAGGAGAGGATATGGTTTTTCAGGTATACGGTCATGTATGGGATTCAATAGACATGCATGAAGAGTTGATGTATGGTTTTAATGCTTCATATTGGTCAGTACATTCCAATGTCACAAAGAGGTATCGATATTTACATCATCAATTTTTGTGGTCAAGTATGAAAACAGATGTTTGTTTTTTTGTTAAGAGAGGTTCCACCTATCTACAAGTGAAGGCAGAACAATAGCAGCCATCTGAAGTTTTACAATAGCTTCCCATTCCGGATTGGTAATGGGAAGACATCATGATGGACTTTTTGACAGGTTATTTGATTTCACCAAGAGGAAATGATGTTTTATGGGTTATTGCTAGCAGGTTTAAAAAGGATTGTTCTTTACTTCCTATCAAGGAATGTTTTTAGTAGATTAGCTTGGGAGTTTGTATATCCTTGAGGTAGTATGACTTCACGGGGTCCCTCATACTATCATTTCATATAGGTACATATAGTTTACTAAATGATTCAGAAAAGGGTCACTAAGGTTTTTGGGTTACAAGGTGATTCTTATCCCCAAAGACCACCATAAGACCATTGGCCTGTCCTAGCGCATGATACATGTTTTTGAGGAAATGCGGGGAGTATGTGTCTAAGAACATTGAGTCACTTAGGAGTGGAACATACCACTAGTTGGATTTTCCTGTAACAACGGATTATACTATACAATTCAGATCTCACCTTTTGATGATTTTTATGGTAGGCTATGCGAATCACCCGAATATTGGTTAGTGGTAGGAGAGGCATCTATGATTTGAACTCATATAATGAAGGAGACTATAGAGAAGGTTTAGTTTGTTTCGATTCAGGTGGATAATGCACAGTCTCGACAGAAATATCAAGAAGATCTATGTTGATAACTTCTAGAGTTTGAGTTCAGGGATTGGGTTTTTTTACCTGTCTCCCCGAGGATGGGGAATAGAAGGATCATGATACAAGGTGATATTTCTCTATGATATTTCCATCCATACATGATTTTGGAATGCTTTTGGCTTGTATCCTATCAGTTGTGGTTACCTCAGAGGTACCAGAACAAGCACAATGTATTCCTCATTTCTCAGAAATTCCATTATAATTGATACCCATATCATTCTTTTCATCCTTATGAGGTTGATTTACATGTAGATGCGTCCTTTAAGGAGAATCCTATTCATATTTTGAATAATTTCATGATGGTTTTTAAAGGACAATCAGTTCCTATAGTATGGGTTCTATGGTAGTAGGACCAAGTACAAGGTGAGAACTTGGAGAGGGAGTTTGATGTATGAACAATGTGGAGAGAGTAGTTCAAAGATGATACTTCATAGCCCTTGGACGGAAAATTTAGTGATGAATTTATTTGGGGGGGGGGGGAGATTGTAAGAACCATATTGTTTCTTGAGGTACATTACCTTTTTATTTCCATAAATTTTAATTTAAATTACTTTTTAGGGCCCAGTGTGAATACCATTTGAGGTAAATTGTGTATCACAGGTTTATGGGGATTTTTTTGGATCCCAGATCCCAAATTTTTTTAAGAGAAGGATAATATTAGTGGTTAGTAAAACCCATGCAGTACAGGTCACATGGTTACTAAAAACCTTACGATCCTTGGAAATGAGATGGAGGAGACCACATAGGTTGTATTACTATAATAATGGAGGAAAAACCCATGCAGGTGAATCTTCATTATTGATAGTGGGATAAGCCAATGTTTTTTCAGGGTAAGTCAAATCATTCATGCATGTTGTATGAGGTTCCCCTTCTTATAATAGTGGGTACATGGTTGGCGAATGGGTTGTACAACCTTGAATTTAAACCATGCGACCCTGTAATTATTTGGTGAATTAATATTTTCCCTTAATTAATCATATAACATATTTTTTCTTTTCACATTCTTCTCAATGTGGATAGATCCGATGTCATGCTCTCCTTTGATGGAAATTTTTATGTTTTGATCCCTTTTATCCATATGATCAAATAATTGAGCCTTATTGATCTATTTGGATCCACGTCAGTGAGTACTCAATTCCTTTAGTGTCATGCTTCATTCTTATTAGTATATACATATTGTTTTGGTGAGAGGTAATTTTCTCTCTTTCTATGTTATTCATATATTCTTCATTTTTATTTTGATCTGAGTTTTTTCATGTTATAATACTAGATGATCACTCATATATAGACCTACGATAGGTGGTCTCTTGCTTTTCCCTAATGGGTGAGGTATTTATATGTATTCAGTTGTTCTACATGCACATTTCTCTAAGAATCATATTTGAAATGTAACATTTTCATTGATTTAAATGGATAGATGTGACCTATTTAATTAATGATACAATTGATAAATGATTTAAGGTTATGAAACATGATATTAAACCACCTAATGGGTGTGTTTTTTAATTAAATGAACGACCATTGATGGCATATTGAATTGGATTAACTGGGAGTGTGTCCTTTAACTCTTTCCATGGGATGTAAAATTATTAGTTGGAAATTTTAATTTTAATTTATTAAGGAAAGGGAATGAATTAACATGTACCTAGTCATTGTACATGTCATTTCCTGCTTAATCTTCAATTTATTCTTATATTGGTATGAACTTGTGAGATAGTTTAGAGGGTAATCCTTCTATGTTTTTCCCATTCCTTGAGCCACCATATGAGGTGAGATTTAATTGAAATGATAAAATGTTACGGGTTTAATTAATTTTTAATATATTCTTTGGGTGACACATGGGTTCATATAAAAATACCATGTACATAATCATTTGGACAATTCCTTGCATATTCCCTAGTGACACTTGAACTCACTAGTGGATTTCAAAGGATAGACTTAGAGGGATGATTTTATATATGCCTGAGTTATAAGAGGACTGTATATAGACTACCAAGGATAAAATCATAAGAAAATTGAATATATATTCCATGGGTGAAACTTGGGATCCCATAGCTAACAACAAAGGTGGAGTCAGTGAGCGATGATGTTATACCACACATAGAGAGATACATGGGTTTTGATGAGGATCTCCATGGACAGGCTTGTACACTGTCTAGTTTTTGATAAGACTGGAGTGATACATGGATTAAAAATAAATAATTCCAAGGATAAGATTAGGTTATTAATTTATTAATTAACGAAATTTTTTTATGACGTTCCTTCCAAGAAAATGAACATGCCTAGATTTTTTCTTTGTCTTACACCTAATAGATGGCATGGTTAGGCATCTCATGATCACATATCTTTACATGGGGAAATTGGGTTATATGAAATGTATCAAGGCTTACTTAATAAATGAGACTGATTAATTAAATGAACATGATTAAAAATTTATATATGATAGACTATTAATTTAGAGACTTATCAGATAAGGATAAAGCAGGTTGTAGAGGATGAGTGTTCATTAGAGCCTTGGACTTTATGGGTTGTATACATTCAGTACAAACATTAAATATTATTTTGAAACCCACACATTGTTCTTACTATATATTCTATGAATGGAAGGTATTAGACAACAATGGTGGTGGACTATTCGGATTTTATCTCACAACCCAATTAGGTTTCCTTTGGTACTCGAGAGTATTATATGCCTTTTTGTAGGGATAAGTAAAATAACCATAAAACAAGTTTTTGATTGCTGGTATGGGGAAGGGGAGCACATGACCAATATGAGGACCTTTATTCTAGTTGAGATATCGTTTAGTATTTTTTGTATTTTTTGTTTAATACTATAATATTTTATGGTATGTCTTCTTTAAATTTAACATCTTCAATAGCTAATATGAATCATCCTGTTTTAAACCATGATATACTATTTAAAATGTGACTGTCATATTCTAGTCATTAATTTGGAGGGAATTAAAAGTATTAACTACATTAGGATTTCTAGATATTATGTTCGAATGTTTTTTGTAGGCATAAGATAAGATTAAATCTAATTTTATGTACAAAAGACTATTTTTTCTAAAGAAATTTTAACATCCTTTTGATGAAACACTTTTTTTAAAACATAATTTTAACACTATTATATATTCTATTAAACAATATAAACATAATTTTTAAAATAATAATTTCAAAAGTAGTTTAGGGTGAAATTTTGGTATTTTTTTGAAAATATTTATTTTTGAGTGAATAGTTAAAACACCAATTTTGTTAAAATACTCAATTTTTTTATGTTAAAAGTATATTTAGAATTTTAATTTGATAGAACCAAGAAATTTACATGTAATTTTTAGCTATATCATAAATTAATATATGATATTTTTATGACACGATATATGTTAATAAATGCTTTAATAATAATAAATTAAGTGTCGGTTTTTTTATAAAACATAATTTTTTTACAATTTTATAATTACTATATTGATCTAAAAGATTTTTTTATAAATAGATTTATAAATTAATATTTTTTCTATGATTCTATGATAATTTTATGAGACCTTAATTTACTTTTCAAAGTGTCCTAAAATTAGTTATAACATTAAAATCTATATTTTTTTTGAATAAATGATGATTTTAATTAAAAATTAAATTATTCAAATTTATATAATTAATTTATTAAAATGGAGTCCAGTTTTGTAATTATACATGTTGGAAAATGGTTAGGGTGATTTTTTTGTATTTTTCTAAAATAATTTATTTTTTTTGGTGAATAGTGAAATATGGTAATTTACTGTATAAAATATTTTAAGTTAATAACATAATTTATTGAGTCATTGCTAATATAGAACCATAATATATAACTATCCATATTTATTTACTATAAAGATTCATGAAAATAAAAACTATTCATTGTCTTGAGATAAAATAATAAAATAATGAATAAAATAATAAAAAAATCCTTCCGCCCCACTATAAATACTACCTATCACCACCACTTCTACTAAAACCTCCCAAGCCTTGAATACTGTAAAATATATTCCCAATACACTTTCTCAAGTCTTTAACCCACATTTATGAGTGTTTTTTGTCAACTAGATTCCAATCCCAACTACCCTAAGGAGTATCTCAAGGAGAAGAAGCTGAAGAGGTAAAATTACCTTTTCATTTTCTTTTAATTCCATTTCATTTTCAATTCCTTTATTATGCACTCATTACCTCTATATCTAATGGTGCCATTATATCACTAGAATATTTTATATACTAGAATTTTATTATGTTAATGGAATAATATATCATCAAATCTCTTCCATCTTCCCCTTTTTTTTGAAAAATTAAAACATCACCCGTGAGGTGTCGATTCCCCACCTTGGTGGATGATGGTTTTTTGTTTCCTAATAACTCCTTAAAAGATGGTAATAAAACCATTATAATTGTTAAAATATATTTTTAAATGTATATTACAACTTATTTTGTGTTCTATAACTAGTATTCATAAATAATATTAATTAATTAATTTTAACTAGTGTGTTTCGGTTGAAAAAATACCAAAATAATCTAAACGATTATCATTAAAATTTTATCTATTTAATCATCCTAATATCTGAAAAAATGATGTATAATATTATTTAATATTTATTAATTTCATTAAGAACATATAATTTTATTTCTATATAACTATTCCAATTGTACATGATCTTTCATACATGTATACAAGTGAACCATTCATGTAAACCAAGGAAACAGACACTCTCGAACAACAAAATTAAATATTATAACTCTTCAAAAATGATATATATGAACTTAATATAATTATAAAAATTTAAATACATGTTGAATATGTATTTAATTAAATTATTATTCAATCTAGTTTCATTATCCAAGACCTTAATCGTAGGTAATGAACACTTTCAGACATAAGGTAAGGGATTCTCCCCGATTCTTGATTTTCCTTCACGTCACGACTTCTATTTATTTACCCCAATGTAATTATTAAATAATATTATGTATAAATCCTAAATTATATTTTTATTTTTTAAATATAACTTCCTTTCTCAATTATTTTTTCTTTGATGGGGAAAACATGTTTTATAAGATTCCCTTCTCAATTCCTCCCGATAAGAAAACCTGATTAAAGGGAAGTTCAATTTTTTTTACCCATTTTGAATTACACTCCATAATCTATTTTATAAAACCATTATTTTTCTAAATACAATAAATTGATCATAAAAACATTCTTTTTTAAATTATGGTTTTAATAAAAAATTATTCCTTTTTTCTTTAATGACTCTTTTGTATTTTCCCTCTAACCACACTAACGTGATCCATTTCTGAAGTTTCATAAAAAACATTTTTACATGTTTTCACTTTAGTTGGAAAAAATTTATGACTCAAATATAATTTTTTTATTATTTTAGGATATACATGTTTAAAATTTTATTTTATGACAAATAGACATTAGTTTAAAAAAGAACTCTTATTTCCAAAGAAAAAAGTGTATTTTCTCAAGAATTTCCCAATGATTTTATTAGAGTATTTTAACCTATTTCAAAAACATATTTTGATTATTATTATTAATTTAGATTTGATATCTTATATCTCCATCTACCATATTTTTTTGACTAGTTTTTGACTATTTTTTGGGATTTAAATTCTTGATACCATTCTCTATATTACTGTGGATGGTTTCTAATTATGTCTATTTTTTGGGAAAGTTATTTATCATATAATATTCTTGTATAAATAATATATATATATATATTATCTTATAACACCGTCATATATAGAATTAATTGGACTTATTAATTAATGGTTGGGGAAACTATATCCTCGAGATGCGTCAATAGGTCTCATGAGATAATCTAGACAATGTTTTCACCCATTCATGTATGGTGTCTTAGCCAAGTCCTTGACTAAATTTTTATGATGTCTCTTATTATTAATCATTTCATTATGATAATAGTAGTTGATAATCGATGTGATTATTGGACTATTATAAAATAAATGGGTAAATTTTATTCTCATTTGATTATTTTTTTGCATTAGTTATTTAAATTTTATTCCTACTATATCATCCTCAATATTATGTATTAATGTAATGTGTTTTTTAGTTATTAACCATACCATATTGTTTATGTTGATAATATTTTCATATATATATTTATTACCCTTAATAAGAATTTTATCACACCACTTTATTAATTTTTTTTTTCCCTAGGATGCAAAGGTGTATATTATGAATGACATTTAGGGATAATCTAGGAGTTTATGGGTGATTAAATTAGAGTTTTTCTATTTATTTAAAAGAAATTGTAATATAAAACATTATTTTGTATCTGATTTTACTAATATACTAAAATGTTCTCTCTTTTGAGATGAAATATATTATTCATATTAAAATTGTACAAAAGGTATCATCTTTGGGCTTTTGGGGTATGGGTGATTATTGTTGTTATTAGAGAATGTTTATTTGAATTATTAGAAACTAGATTTTTTAAAACATAGATTAGGGAAATATAACCCCGTAACTGATTTTTAGAATATTCCCAACGTAAACATGATTCTGATTTAGAGATTATCATTACCTAAAATTTAAAACTACATTAAGTGTTTCACTAGTTTTAAATTATACATTATGTTTCGTAATATAATGATGTAATCTAGTGCATGTAATTATTTTGAAATGGAGAATAGAGAATGGAATGAAAACCATATCCACACACATATTCCATGTAAGAATTTACCTTCTATAAGAGATAATGATGCTGGAACTAGAGCCACATCTATAGATGAAGTAAGTATAACGACATTGGGAAAATTAACTGATGTTATAAGCAATAACCTTACTCACATAGAGCATCCTGACCCCCAACATGGTGTAACGGTATTAGACTACTTCATGCTGCAACAACCATCATCATTAAATGGGACTATAAACCCATTTTTAATTGATAAATGGATAAGTTCCTTAGAGAAGAGATTTATCACATTGGGAAGTAAAAAATTGGGCATGGTTATCATGGATTCTTATCATCTCTCAATAGATTCGAATCAATGGTGGTCATTGATTCGAATAATTGAGGTGGATAAGGAAATATTAAACAAGTAATGGAAGGATTTTAATGAAAATATCTGGGAAAATATTTCCCTCGTAAACAAAAATAAAATATGCAGAGGAATTCCTTGAACCTGAGAGAGGAAGACGATAAACACATTACTATGTATGAATCCAACGTTACAAGGTTAGTAAAGCATGTTGTAGACTACATACATAATCCAAAAGTGAGATTGATCATTCCTTCAATGGTTTTTAACTAATTATTTGAAGTTCACTAGTCTCCCAAAAATTCTCAACATATGAGGATATAGTCTCATGTTCTATGAAGACTGAGAATTAATTTTTCAAGAACTGTAGTTTCGAAGGGAACAAAGATAAGAAGATGGATTCTGAGTTCTCCAGAAAAGGAAATAAAGAAAAACGGAAGAAGGTAAGATAGAATCTTCAACGTTGAATAATTTTAGGAATTAACATAATGGAACATTCCTATTTGGAATGGGAGTTTGTTATATGTGTGGAAATTTTTTTTACCAGATCTATGATTACAAGGGAAGGAAAGAAGATGACCATGTCTAATGCTTCGACTATAATTATATGGGGAACTACACAAATGAATGTTCTTTGTGATAAGGGTGTATAGCTCAAAAAAAGAAAAGGGATAAATGTAAAGATTATGTTGTGACTAAAATCGATGTGGAATAATTAAGGTGTTTTTGTCGTTGGATTCAAGAATTACGTTAATGTATTATAGTTACAAGAATCTTTAGATATAAAAGTATTTTAATACAGTAATTCTTCGTCATGAAATTTGCATCATATGATGAATAACACAAATAATAAAGATAAGTGATTATATTATAAGTTTATATTCTTGAAGACATGTGAATTGAGAAGGATAACCCTAAATATGTGATTGATGTTGAGATGATAATAAAGATATATTAATGGGATAGTATTGGTAACCATAAAGGTGGTTAGTGATTTGATGGTTTGTATTATAATTACTATAATTATTAGATTTTTGGATTCAAGGAATTTATTCATAAACTAGAGACTATACTTCTAGAAGAATGAATGGTTTCATTAAGGTTATCAATTATCAGGGTATTTATATATTTTTTATGTGAAAATAAGAGATATATTATATTTTTTTTGGGAAAATATTATGTTGAAAAACATTTACTCTAAATCTTATGTCTTCGATTTTGGAAAAATGTATTTTGGACGAGTATTAGGGTTAAATACATACATAATGGATTAAAGATAATATTTATTAAGATTAATGTATGATTTATAAAATTTTATAATGTGTTATAACCTCATTGGTTTCTGTAGTCATTAAAATTTAAAAGTAATGACTTAGGAATCATTTGTTAAAAGTGGTCCAGGTATAAAAATTTGTTTTGAATATCTATATCAACATTTAATAAATGATGTGGATACAGATCGAAACACAAAAAAAAGATTAGATTATAAGCTTTAAAGGAATCATGTAAGTATATTTTCTCATGATATTCTTTGGATAGTATAAGAAATCATCGACTCCAAAAGAAGGATTTTGGAACAATAACAAAATTTGTTTAATTTTTCTTATGATAAATCATCCGTTATTTAACCGATCACAAATTTAATTTTTTTATGATGGTTAACTTTCTGATGATAATGTTTTCTATCACTTTCCATCATAATGTGATAGTTATATTTTTCTTCCATATCCATATTTTCACTTATCTCTAATTTTATCCAATTTAAATGCCCAATTTTTTGGTGACCTTCACCTTTCTCTTTCCCTCTTTTTAAAGGAAGTTTTATTAAGTAATTTTAAGATTTGGAATTACCAAAATTGTAGTTGAAAATGAAAAGTTTTTTATTACAAATCACAAATTTAAATTGCAGGGCTCAATTTATTAAAGTAAGGGAGAATTTAATACCCCAAGATTTTATGGTATGTGTCTTTTAAAGTAAACATCTTTTATAGCATATATGAAACACCAACCATAAAACCACGATATACTATTTAAAATATTGTAGTTATAACCTAGAAATTAAATTGAATGAAATTAAGATTATTAATAACAGTATAAAATTTTTATATTATATTAAACTTATTTTTATATTAATATGATATGAATGAATCTAACTTTACACATAAAAGACTATTTTTTTTCTAAAGACAATTTTACAACTTTTTAATGGCACACTTGTTGTAAAACTATATTGTGAATCATTTTTATATTTTCTTAGACTAAATAAACCTCATTTTTAAATGTGGAATTTAAAAATTAGTTATGGTGAAATTTGGGTATTTTCTAAACAAAATATTTTCCAGTGAATAGTAAAAATACCCATTTTTAAAAAACATTCAATTACATTATATTAAATATACATTTATGATTTGAATTTTATCTGACCAATGAATTTATAAATAAAATTTACCTATCTCATAAATGAAAAAATTATATGCTTATAACATGGGATAAGTAATTAAATGTTTGTATTTTTGTAAAACATAGATGTTTATTTAATATTTTCTAATTAATATAATGATGTAAAAGAAAACTTATTTTCAAAAAAAATATTCATAAATTAGTTTTTTTCATATGATTATATTATAATTTTATTATACTTTAATTAAATTTGGATAGTTTCAAAAAAGTAGTTATAACATGAAAATCTGTATTATTTTTTAATAAATGATGATTTTAATTAAAAATTGAAGTTATAATATTTTGAAAATTATTTTCATGAAATGGAGTCCACATTTGAGTTTTACACCTAAAAAATGGTTAGGTTGATTTTTTGATATTTTTCTAAAATAGTTGAATTTTTGGTGAATAGTGAACCATAATAATTTTCAGTATATACAATAATAAGTTTGATACATTATTTATTAAGTCATTTATGATTTGTAAACCATAATATCTAACCCTGCTTCTCTATTTTCTGTATTTTGTCATGGGAATAAAAAATATTCATATTCTCGAGAAAAGGTAATAAACAAGTGAATAAAATAATAAAAAAAACAACCCTCTCCTCCACTATAAATACTACCCCTCACCACCTCTTCTACTCACATCTCCAAATCTTAAAATCTTGTAAATTTTTTTCCAAATACTCCTAAATAGTATATAAACCATTTATAGGAGACATTTTATTTATCTAGAGACCAAACCAAATTCTCATATGGTGGTTCTCAAGGAGAATAAGTTCAAGAGGTAAAATCCAGTTTCCGTTTTCTTTAAATTATTTTTCAATTTGTTTCATTTCTTTTTCTCTCCTAAGCACTCTATAAAAAACTAGAATGATAACTCCATTATATTTTATATAATTTTATTTTATTTTTTAAATTCAATATTCCATCATTAAATCTCTTCCATATTCCCCTTTTGTTTTAAAAATTGAAACATAACCAGTTAGGTGCCAATTCATATCCTTCCTAGATGATGATTTTTCATTTTCTAATAACACACTAAAGAATGTTCATAAAACCATTATAATGGTTAAACAATATTTTAAAATGTATATTAATACATATTTTTAGTTATATAACCAGTATATATTCATAATATTAATTAATTAAACAAAAATACGGTGTGGTGATTGGAAAAACACAAAAAATAATTAGTTACCATTAAAATTTTATCATTTGAATAATACTCGTATTTGGAAATAAAATGATATATAATACCATTTCATATTCATTAATTTCATTAATAATCTATAATTTCAATTCTGTATAACTATTCCGATTATACATGATATTTTATTCAAGCATACAAGTGAACCAGTCCGGAAAACCAGTGAAATAAATACTTCCAAATGATGAAATTGAATATTATAACACATAAAAAAGGAAATAAATGAACATAATATAATATTAATAAATATAATACATGTTTAAGAGTCTTTTAATTAAATTTTTAATGAATCTTATTTCATTATCCAGAACATTCAGTGCAAGTATAGGACACTTTCTGACACATGGTAAGTGATTCTCCCCGAATATCTATTTCCTTCAAGTTACTTTTTCTCTCCCTTTACCCTAATTTAATTATTAAATATTCTAATATACTCCTCCTAAATTATATTTATATGTTCCAAATATATTTACTTTTTTTAAATTTTTCTTTTTCTTATGGGGAAGTACAGTTTTTATAAGGTTCCTTTCTCAATTACTCTTTGTAAGAATGCTTGATTAAATACAACTGACAAATTTCATACCCATTTTCAAGTGTAATCCATAATATATTTTATTAAACAATAAATTTTATGAAATATTTCATTTAATAATGAAAATATATCTTAGTTAATTTCCACTTTTTTGAAAAAATTATTCATTTTCCTCTTTAAAGACTCTTATATTTTACCTAATACATCACTAATGGGGCACATTTATAATGTTTCAGAAAAACTATTTTTACATGACTTCACTTCAATTTTAAATCTCATATGACTCAAATATAATTTATCATCCCATTTATTTTATGGTATATACTTGATTAAAATTTTAGTTTATTACAAATACAAATGTTTTTTCAAAATAACTCTTTATTCTAAAGAATAATGAGTATTTCTCTTAATCATTTCCCCATGATTTTCTTATAGTATTTTCATCTATTTCAAAAAACCACTATGTATTCTAATTATTAATTGATATTGATATATAATGTTTCCATGTACCATATTTTATTAAATGGTTTATGAATATTTTTGGGATGAACTGTCTTGATACCATTCACCGTATTACTCTTAATGGTTTATGATTATGTTTATTATTTGGGGAAAGTTATTAATATTTCAGATTCTAGTTTTAATATGAATGTATATTATGATTATATTCCACCCATTTCAAATAAGGAACACATTTTTATTAGTAATTGATAGGTGGGTCTCACTCTAGCCCCTCGATGTATCCATTGGTCTAATGAGACAAACTAAACCAGGTTTTTACCCATGTATATATTGTGTCTGGGATGAATCCTTGATGGTATGTTTATAATGTATTGAAATATTTACTCTATCATTATGATATTAATAATTTATAATACTTGTGATTATTATACTAGTAGAATATCAATGGTTTATTTTTTAATCTTAAGTGATTATTTATATGACATTATTTATTCAAATTTTAGTCTTATTATATTTTGTTAAAAATTTTAGTTTTAATAGCCTGTGTTTTTTTAGTTATATATATTTAATTATTGTTTATGTTTATGATTGTTTCCACTTTATTTATAACCATTAATGTGGATCATATCTCACCGATTTCTTATGTTTGATTTTCCCCAGGTTATGAAGAAGTTTATTATGAATGAATTTTCGGAATAATCTAGGAGTTTAAGGTAGTTTCTAATGAAGTTTTTATGTTGTATTTAAATTCAAATTATAATGTAAAACATATTTTTGTATATGGTTTTACAAATATACTAAACCATTCATTCCTTAGGGATGAGATATCTTATCCACAGTAAAAAAAGTAATGAATAAAGGAACCAAATATGGGATACTGGGGTCAAGGTCTTTACATTTGTTATATGTATTATAATATTGTATATTCAAATATTATGATTATTTTTAGACACATGACATTAGAATCATTTTATATGATATTATTTCTAGAATTCTTCCTTATATATCCATCTTGGATGATTATCTCTGGTTTATTTTTATTTTTTCGGCCAATTTACTGCTTCTGCTATTTATTATATAATTTTTACTACTATATTACACTTTGATAGGAGGGAATAGTCTACCTATAGTCACACCCAAATACCTAAATAATAGCCAGAAACCTCTAGTACTTGGGGTGACACACTTGAGGCCATATGACCAATCGGTCTTGGGGCTCCTTAAAGTGGCAGCTGGGTCTGGGATGTTACACAACCTGTGGTTCTCACATATGTATTCAAATAAAGGAACCATGTTTTTTTTGTAATATTTATAGAGGGTAGGTAGATATTTTACATCCAATAAAGCCATATTTGCAATTATTTATATCAGGAATCACCGCGAAACATCAGAAATGATATTGATCTTGGTATTGATATATTATAATTATTAGGTGATTTTTGTTACCAAAACAATATTTATACATCCAGACATGATATAAAAGGATTTATTACAATATTTGAAAATAAAGGTTTATTATTTTATATTGAAATAATTTTTTGGTATATAATATTGTAATAATTTTATTCATGTGTTATATTAAACAATAAATGTAATGTAAATAGATAAAGAAAATAGTTGACATGATTCATTCCACGCCCCACCATAGAATCATTTAGTAGGTCATTTAATTGAATTTTTTCCATATTTTACCAATATAGATATTTAGATTCTTTTGAACTAAAATAAATTTGTGTGTGTAATGTATGTTTGCATGAAAAATGAGAAAAATACCCTTTTAGATGAAAGGGTAAACTAGACACTAAGCTTCTTGAGTTGATTTATAGTGATATGTGTGGACTATTCCCAATTGAAACCAATGCTGGGTTCTGAAACTTTAGAACTTTGTATAGATGAATTTTTGAATAAATAGGTATTTCTACTTAATTTAGTATAATTAATATTCTTTTAAATGATTATAGTATTATAATAATGAATTTGGGGGCCATCTTGGTAATAAGATTAATAAACTTCACTCAAAATGTGGTGGTGATTATCTTTTTTAATACATCATTGATTATTTACAAGAGTTTGCAATTCAATCCCAAATCACTCCTTATACACCGTAATATAATTGTATAAGTGGATTTAGGAACCAAACTCTGTTGTACATGGTGATATCGATGATGATTCACGTGAGTATTCCATTATCCTTTTCAAGATACACATTTTAGACAATAATGAAATTTGTAAACTGAGTTCCAACTAAAGCAGCAATTAATATTCTTTATGAAATTGTGTATGGAAATAAATAAATGTGATGAAATGTATGATTGCTGGGAAACATAGCATTTTTCAAGGTCATTTATGGAAACAGGATTTCATCCTAATGAACTTTATGTATCATTATATGATATCTTGGGGTACTAAGAGGATATTACCTATAAGACCCTTCAGATAAAATGGTTATGGTTCTTTGTTATCCCATATAGTTTTAGAGGGATCATCTCTCTAAAGGGATATTGGGATAGAGATAGGCTTTGGTGATGTATAGGATTATAACCCAAAAGAGTAGGCATATGAACTAATCCCATAAATCTCAATAGAGGAGAACCTTTTAGGGAAAATAGTACTATAATGAAATACAAAACAGGCTAGATATCATGAAATTTATCTTCAATATATTATTGATACTCATTATTAGTCGATAATAATAAACCTATACCCTATAAGGAAGTAGTAACTGACAGATATTTTTCCAATTCGAAGGAAACTATGAAATATAAATTGCATTCCTTGTATTAATTTTTTTTTGGAATTTTCAAAGTCCTAAAGAGGATTTAAACCTTTTTTTAAATGGTTATTACAAAAGGAATTGGACACAGTAGTATATGTTAGTACATATATGACATGACAGGTTGTAAATGGTTTTTAACAGTATTTTATTCATTAACTATGACGAATCCTTTTCACTAGTTTCTTTCATGAAATAAATCAAAATCCTAATTTACATATAATATTCCACTATAATTAGATTTATACTATGGGTGTCAAAACAACATTTCTTAATGGGAACCTTTAGTTTGATATCTATAGAACACAATTTAAGGGGTTTTTGGATCCAAATGATTCAAGTAACATATAAAAGTTGAAGAGATCCATTTATAAATTAATGAAAGTGTGTAAATCCTTGAACATTTATTTTCAAAATGAATAATGGTGTTTAGTTTCAGAAATAAATAACGTGATCAATTTTTTTATAAAGAGTTTGATGGGTGTGTGTTCATTATCATAACATTTTATGTCAATGAAATAAAACTCATTGGAAATAAAAGAGTAGTCTTACTTTTTTTCCAAAGACTGGTTGAACACATGATTCTCGGTGAAGAAATTGTGTAAATAAAAATATATTCTTGGGATCAAGATCAATCATGATAGATATAATATTTTTCTCTATTTATGACAAAGTTGAAAAATTGAGAGGATACTAAAAGGATTCGACAATGAAATATCCAGGAGAGGATTACATTAAGTGTCACATGGCATTCTTATTTTATAAAAAATGTGACATTAGTAACATAAGGAGAGATAGAGGATGATAAATATTTTATAAAATATCTGATGGGCTAATACATTTATTCTCTGTTACATACAAGGATAAATTCCAGCTAAAAATTAATTGGGGTAGGAAAAATACAAGATGACCTAGGTGACCACTAATGGATGGAATTCAGGACTATCATTAAGTATTTGAGCGGAACTAAGGATATTTTCTTGGTCTATAAAGGTGTTGATAATCAATTCATTAAAGTATAATCATATTATTATTTCTAATCATATCAAGACAATCATAAATAACCTTCAAGATTCATCTTCACTCTCAATAGAGTTGTTATGAGATAGAAGATATCAAAGAAGGTAGTGGTAACAGAATCTATAGTAGCATTTGAGTATATTTCAACTTTTGTGGCATCTAATTAGGAAATTTTGATATATAAATTCATCTAAAGAGTTCTTTGGGATTCCAGGATGTAAATATCCTATAACACGTTATTGTGTTAATATTATTGTAGTGTCTCTTGAAATTTGTCCAAGATCACATCAAATAATGAAGCTCATACTTTGGAAATATCATCACTTGAGTGATTTTTCTTAGGGAGGTGAATTAATAGTGACTAGAGCCTCAATGGAAGAAATCATGGTAGACCCAATGACTACAGGCTTAACTAATACAAAACATGATCATTATGAAATCTCTAGATGACTAAAAGTCTTTAGAAGTTAGTTGTAGTCCATGTGGGATATTTTTTATGTTAGTGTCCAATAACCAACTGTGTTAACTATAGAATATATGTATATTCACACAATAGAATATTATTTTAAATACCATATTACAATTAATTTATAGTTAGATGCGAATTTAATGTAATAATTCACAATAGTGTCATTCACATTAAAAGTGAATAATAGTTCCCCACTACTATGAGAACCTTAAAATGCCAAGACAATATTCCTATACCTTGTTCTACATATGAATAACAATCTATGCATGGGAACATAATATTTAGACTATTTGGTGTGTGCACTCATTATAAGAATATACATTATCTCTTGAAGTTCAAACATGGTAGTCTCCAAGATAGGATATTATGAGAACAAACCCACCATTAGGAATTCAATATGTTTATGTGTTATTGAATATTCCTATCAACGAGAATGTGTAATAGTCATTTTAATTTCATATGTTTATTAATTAATTCCATGAGTTAAAAACATATATTTATTACCATAAACCATGATTAAAAATAGTTTATTTTTATGTTATGGATATTGGATGCGTCATGAATGACATGTTGTTAATGAATAACTAGTACTCGCCTGTGCGTACGCACAATGATATGGATTAATAGTTATTTTTTAATAAGATAATACTATTCATAAAATATGAGAAATATAGTAATGTTGAATCAATCATAATAAAAATCTACTGGGGCATAATATAGCAATATAATAGAATAAAAATATGGATACAACATTAAAATAGTTCAAAAAATACAAAATAAATTTAGAGTAAATGCATTTCTAGTTTTTAAGGATGGAGATTTCAAGTCAATTTCAACCGCATTTACGAAAAAAAATATTGGGTACAATAAAATAAATAGTGATGATAAATAATATAAAGAACACTGTTTGTAATAATAAATATGAAAAAAGATGAATAATTTTAATATAAAATGAGAGAAACTCATTTAGTAGTTGCAGCAAATTTTTTGAGGTTTATATACATATATTTTTTTAGAAAGTAGTAGTTGTACAATCATCCAATCATAAAATTTTATTTCAACAAGTAGTCATCTTCAAAATATTCCAATAGATTCATTATCAAGATACAATACTAATTTAAAAGATGAATATATATTAATGATATCAATTAAAAGTTAAAGTTATAAAATCAGACAATCAAAAAGGGTTCTTCCAATAAGTTTTGAGGTCGAATGATATCAATTTGAAATAAAATTCCATGATATGTATATTTAATCACATTAATTTTTTTTTGTTTCAACTATTCCCAACTGAATCAAAAAAATGTACAAAATTTCTGAATAAGTCAACAGATTCATAAAATTCGACAGACCTAAACTGGAAAAATCATTTGGATTTTTTCAGTTTTTCAAAGATATAGAATTAAATAAGAGCTACAAACATATCAATCCCACATAAAGGCATAAAAAAATAATAACATGTAATAATAGATATGTTCTTGTGGAAATGATGATTAAATAAAATTGAGGTGTCACATGTGACTTTGATAACTGTATCTCTTTTATCTATGAATTTATCAATTCTAAAATCATGAAATATATTTTTTTGAGTGCTAGGTTATGAGGAAACGTTTTCAAGGACCTACATAAATTACAAAAAGTTATCATTTGGTATATCCAATATGAAATTAATTAGATCCAATGATGTTGACAAGATACTAATTTATGATTTTCATTGAATCTTTTCCTAGTTGAGAAGTGATTCTATTTTTTGAGATATCCTTAAATGTGTCATATCCCAAATAATCAGTAAAATTTTATATCTTTGAATGAATATCAACAATCATAATTGTGAATTTTCCTTTAAGTTAATTAATATCCTATCAATTTCAAAGTTTTGAAAAATTTATGAGCCACAATACTATAGAATAATTTTTACTTGTCGATTTTATCTCTAGATAAAATATTTCCAGCCAAATATAATGTGAATGTTCAAACAAATCATTATCTATCTGAGAGGGATCATGAGTTTTATTTTTTTCATAATTAATAGAAGTGAATGATATAATAGTACTACAAGATCCTCTAGATTACTTATCCATTTATAATAGAGTAATAGACAATTATTTTATTTTCAATGAGATTAGACCTGAAACTCAAGATTTAACTGACAAATATGTTAAGGGATTTAATATAATCTAAGTTATAATATTGTTCAACTGCTAAATTTTGGAGTTCTCTCATCTCAATTACATGAATATGAGATCCTAGAGAAAACTCTACCTTATAAGGGTTTTTCTATTTCTCCAAATAAAGATAATTTGTAGCCAATTACAATGATTGGAAACAACAGTATAAGCAATAGTACACGAATTAGACCCAATAAAGTAAATCATTAGAATAGTTGTGGATTTTTATCATACATAATGACAAAATTAATTCGAATTATTTTATATTAAAAGGAATGAAATAGAAAATAAAAAATGAAGTATCATACATTTCAAATAAATAATAGTAGAAAATAATCATTGAAGTTGAATAATTGAAATTCTAACACTAACATAATAGATATTTTTTTGAAATAAAAGAAACATATCATAAATTATACACATAAATATTTGTTAGATAATTTATCTATGAAACTGTTACAATAATAGTAAATCTTAACTGTATTTGGTGTGCAAGTCGGACTGACATACGGAGGTTCCTCCATCTTACTTCAAGCCTTCTAGAAGTGTGCATCTATTGGGAATTGGACAACTGAATTCTGGATGGTGGTTGATGCAACTATTTAATATATCTAATAAAAAATAAACAAGGAAAACATTACAATGTACAACCTATATTAATAAGAAAAAAATAACCGTGTGTTATATGTTTTATAACTACTTTCTGGTATCCTATAATAAAATTAGAGTTAAAATTTGATATAAAAACTATAAGCTAATTTGAAAAAAAAATGTTTCAATAAGGTTCTTGTGATACCTTTTAAATTCTCCACTTAATTTCAATTAGTTTTGGATGTCTTATTGTTTATGTTTTCCTTTAAACGGGGATGTAGTTCATTTGCATGGCTTGTGATTACAGCATCATCGTGAGTCATTGTAACTGTCCATTTCACAACATCGTCATCATAAAACTCAATCATCAAATTTCTATACATTAAGAGGTGAATTAAATCAATAAGTTTTAAAAAATACTTACCACTGCAATTATTGAATAATTAATTTGATTTTTAAAATTTGAAAAATGAGACAAAAAACTGAATTTTGTTTTAATGATACAATGAAAATGTTACCGCAAAAATACAGTATTGTCTAATAATTTGATGTAATCAAAATATAAAACATTGAAAATAGAAAACATCTAACTGGGATATTGTTTTGACTAATTGCATGAATATAGATCAATCCTTGTTATGAGAAGGGGTTGCTAGATATCATTTCCCTCAATGGATACATTCACCCATGATAAGCAGCATCAACAGGAGCCCTAACCAACATCATAAGACATGATAGCATGAAAGTGAAAAAATAGATGAAGATAGATTGGATTTTGAGTAGTATTTACTCAATTTCAAGAGTGATGTATTTATGGTTTTAAATCTCACCTTAATAGTGGCAAGTAATGGATAAACAGAGGAGATTCCAGATTTGTTTCCACTGATTCGAGAACTTCACCCATGCCAAGAAGCTTCGAAAGGTCATGGCTTGTGGATACAACATCATTGTGAGTCATTATAAATTCCTTTGCACCGCATTGTCTTCATAAAACTCAGTCAACATATTTCTGTACATTAAGAGATTAACTAAATCAATAAGTTCAAAAAAATACTTACCACTGTAATTATTGAATAATTTATTTGATGTTTACAATTTGAAAAATGAGACGAAAACTGAATTGTGTTTTAATGATACAATAAAAATGTTACTGCAAAAATGTAGTATTGTCTAATACTATTATGTAATCAAAATATAAAATAGTGAAAATAAAAAACATCTACCTGGGATATTGTTTTTAAAACTTTCATTAACATATACCAATCCTTGTTAAGAAAAGGGGTAGCTAGATATCATTTCCCTAAATGGATACATTCACCCATGCTAAGCAGCATCAACAGAGAGCCCTAAACAACATCATAATACCTGACTACATGAAAGTGAAAAAAATAGCTGAATATAGATTGGATTTTGGGGACTATTAAATCAATGTCAAGAGTGATGTATTTATGGTTTTAAATCTCACCTTAATAGTGGAAAGTAATGAATAAATAGAGGATATTCCATATTTTTTTCCATTGATTCGAGACATTCACCCATGCCAAGAAACTTCGAAAGTGTTCTGTAAACCACTTTATAAGACCTTCCAACATGATATTGAATAAGAAAATATATATGAAGACAGATTGAATCTTGGTTTTGTATGATAATAAATGTCACCATTCTACTAAACTTCGATGCTCTATAAGTAATAAGTCCAAGTAGAATATGCATACACACAAGGGAATAGATATTCAAACATTCAAAAATTTCATTACTATATAAATACAATCGACACAACCTTTGTTTGATGGGTGACCTCCATTGTCGAGCCCATGAAAGTGTAGAACCCAATGAGAATTCTAGCCCAGCATGGTTCTACAATGGTAAGAAACATTGACTTGATTATTGAATGATAAAATTTGACTGAACAAAAAATCTTCCAATGAAATTTTTTTCCGTAATTATTAAAACATGACTGTACTAATTGAATATGAATCATTTACCATGTTTCCAATAGAACAAAATATCATATGTTTCGATGCTAGAAAAAATGTTTATCATAAAAAGTGTTGTAGTAATTTTAGTTTCATTCCATGTTGTGGTACCAAAGAATTATTTCATCACCCTAATGCGCCAACCCAATTGGAATAAGAAACATTTTCCAATAAAAATAAGATAATTTAGGAAAAATGTTTCCAACTGGAATTAGAGTCATGGAGCAATAAAAATAATATAATATTTGAAAACCACAATAAACTTCTCGTATATATTTGATCAAGCATATTGATATGGCACAATTTGACATTATAAAAATCAATGATAACTTTGTGTGTTATATGTGTTATAACTAATTTACTGTATCCTATAATAAATGTATAGTTAAACTTTGGTATAAAAATTATAAGCTAATTTGAAAAAAAAAACAGGTTCAATAAGGTTCTTGTGATACCTTGAAAAACCTCCAGTTAATGTCAATTAGTTTTGGAAGTATTTTTGTTTATGTTTTCCTTAAAATAGGGATTCAGTTCATCGGTATGGCTTGTGGACACCACATCCTCGTGAGTCATTGTAACTGTCCTTTGCACCACATCGTTGTCAGAAAACTCAATCAACAGAATTTTGTACATTAAGATGTGAATTAAATCAATAAGTTGAAAAAAAAACTTACCACTGTAATTATTAAAATAGTAATTTGATGTTTACAAATTGAAAAATGAGACAAAAAACTAAATTGTGTTTTAATTATACAATTAAAATGTTAATGAAAAACTATAGTATTCCATAATCATATGATGTAATCAAAATAGAAGACATTGAAAACAAAAATCATCTACCTGGGTTATTTTTTTTATAGCTTGTATGAACAGAGACTAATCCTTGTTAAAAGGAGGGGTAGCTAGATATCATTTCCCCAAATGGAGGCATTCATCCATACTAAGAATCATTAACAGAGTGCCCTAAACAATATCATAAGACCTGATAACATGAAAGTGAAAAAATAGAAGAAGACAGATTTGATTTTGATGATTCTTAACTCAATGTCAATATTGATGTGTTTATGGTTTTAAAGCTCACCTTAATAGTGGCATGTAATGGACAAACGAAGGGGATTCGTGATTTGTTTCCACTGATTCGAGACATTCACCCATTCCAAGATGCTTTGAAAGGGATCTCTAAACCACGTTATAAGTCATGACAACATGATATTGAATTAGAAAATAAATATGAATACAGATTGAATCTTGGTGTAGCATGAGAATAAAAGTCTCCATTCTACTAAACTCTGATGCTCTGTAAATAATAATTGAATGTATAATATTCAAAGACACATAAGGGAATACATATTGAAAAATCCAAAAATTTCATTACTATATGAATACAATTATCATAGCTTGTGTTAAATGGGTGTCCTCCATTGTCGAGCCCATGCATGTGTAGAACCCAATGAGAAGTCTGGCCGAGCATGGTTCTGCAATGGGAGGAAACATTTCCATGATTATTGAATAATAAATTTTGAATTGAAAAAACATCTTCCAATGACCATTTTTCTATAAATAATAATACATGAATGTACTAATTGAATATGAATCATTTAGAGTGTTTCCAGTAGAAAAAAATATCAATTTTTTTTATGCTAGGAAAAATGTACATCATAAAAAGTGTTGGAGTAATTTTAATTTCATACTATGTTGTGGTACCAATGTAGTATTTCTTCACCCATGTTCCCCTACCCAATTTAAATTAGAAACATGGACCGATTAAAATAAGATAATATTGGAAAAATCGCAATAACCTTCTCGTAAATATTTTATCAGGCGTATTATTATGACACAAATTAACATTATAAATGTAACATCCCAAGTAAGTAATGAATAATAAATATTTTTATCGATGTCTATTAATGATTGAGATAGTTTTTTAGAGGCTTAAAATGAAAATAAATACAATCTTATGCATGGAATACACTAATATTCTTAACAGATTGTCTTACTGCCTTTTGATGGAAAACCCTTTTTAAATCAAACTTTTGACAATTTTATAATCTATATTTGTCAAAATAAACATATAAATTATGATTGGGACATTGAAATTTACATTGGATAAATTTTTGGTATTTTTCTGTCAATGTTCATTTTTTTTAATGAATAGAGAAAAATACTTCAATTTACATCAAAACTGATTTTTAATTTAATTTAATTATATGGTTAGATTATATTTTTAATTGGTATTAAAGTGTAATATGAATATATTTTTACCATTTAATCCAATGGTGGTCATTATGATTAATTTCACTTTGAAATTGGTCATAAACTAATGCCAAACATTTCATAGATATTGTTTCAAAAAACCTGCTATTTGTTTTGACAACGAGAATTATTTTTTAAATCAATTATTGCAATTTATGTGTATGGAATTTGGTAAAATGGAATACATATTTGGAATCAGAAGGTCCAAATTATTTAATTACGACTCTTTTGTTTTTGGACATTATGAATAGTAACGACAATAATTATCTTTAATTATCTTGATTAATGAGTAATCAGGTAGTTAAAGATAATAAAATGATATCATAATAATACAAAAACACCACAACATGTGTCCTAAGGCTACTGGTTGTCTCATGGCCGACCATGGGATGCCTTGTGCCAAACTTGGGGGCCCCATGAAATCACTTTTGTGAGAAAGTGACTTTTTATCTTTTTATTTTTTAAAGAATGTTAAATGTGACAAAGAATATAACACCTAAGTAAAATATTTCTAATTTTGTCCACATAAATGATCTTTTAGACTATAAATATTCATTAGAAAGATAAAACTATTTCCTAAATCATGATATTTTTTTATAATTTTTAGACATTAAACTTATTAAATTATATATGACATCATGATGATGCAGTGATTACATCATTAATAAAGGATTTAAATAAAATGGAAAGATAATGTAAAATCTAAGACCTACACATGTCCAAAACCTATTTTACGGGTGGATTTCGAACCCTTATCACCTTACCCTCGAATTATATCAATGTGGGACCTTTTTAATCCAAAACGCATTTTAGAATAATGTAACATTTCTTTACATTCCATGAGTGCCCCTCCTCTCCTCTTATAAAAGGTCCCCACCTCTACCTCCTTCCCCACACTTCCAAATCATTTGGATCGGACAACCCCTGCCCATTTTGTCTCTCCACATCCCTCTCTTACTCTTTGAAGCCTCACTTTGGGCAGAAGTCTTCCCAAGGAAGCCTTTGATCTCAAACCAAAGGGAGTTACCCGATTTTAAGGTAATGTATTCACTTGAGTCCTTTTGTTTTATTTTGCTTCTCCAACACCCTAAAATCTTTTTAATAATTTCTTTTGTAACAACTACAGTATCTTCAATATACTAGGATGTTGTTATAAGAAGGATTCGAGCTACACTTACACACTCCTACATCTAATGGTTAAAGGACATACTGTTTCCGTGGATGGTGAATTTATGCCTCCTGAAACGATGATTGTTCAACATTCTTTTAACACCTTAAAAGGTGGACATTAAGATGTAACTATATTTATATATGATATATAATATGTCTATGTGTTTCTTAAGCTTCCATATTTTTCATTTTGGGCATACCTTTATTGTTTTTATTATGGGTAAACGCGATATCTTCATTTAAGGAAGTGCGGACTACCGCCCCCCCAAAGTGATTTGATTCGTTAAATACCATATGTGGGACGTATAAAGGATGGAACTATGATATTATATATGATATTATATTGGAATTATAATATACCTTTATATAATTATGATTCCATTCTATAAAATACAAAATAGAAATGAAAGTAGCGTTCATGCGTACGTACGGCTTACCGTCTCCATGAACGGTGCATTTCATTTCTTACCTCTAAATGATTATGTAATATTATAAATGCATGCATTTACTGGATATATATGACATATATGATATCTATATCATTAATCCCATTCTGGATATAATGGATACAAGAAAAACTTGTAATTATAAAGGGCTTATTTTTTACTCAAGTACCAATGATTGATAAAACGACCGTTATTAACTTAAATAATTACATAGTGTTCATTACATGGAAATAAGTGATATAAAAGGAATAATGAACTTGAAAAAGGTTCTTAAACAAGTATAAATTAACTCATGTTTATTATTCAGGAGATTAAAGAATGACCGAGTCAAGTCGGACCCGAGGTATGGGACTTCGTCTCAATCTCCTTTCATTGAAGCATATTTTTTTTTATACACAACCTTCTTTTATATGGTGTATAAACCCCTTTGACTTTTATGTTTATTCAAAATGAATCTTTTTTATACGAAGCGTTTACTAAACGACAAAAGGGAATTTTTTTGTCTTACGTATGCGGCGACAACGACTTCTCCACCGCCGTGACCATTATTTGAGTTTCGGCTTCCTCTACAAGCCATACCTTCTTTTTAAATGAAAAATAAATACCATGTTATAATTTTCTTTTATTTTGGTATTGAAAATGGTTTTCATAATGTTTTTATTATATCAATGTGTTGTATTGATATCTTGTGATTGAAATGTGGAAATGTTCTGTTTCCTTTATGCATGTTTTATGTGATACGATTATGTTGAGGTTTTTGGGAATTATTATGAAGACGGGTGGTTCCTTGATAAACTAAGGGCGGGTGAGCCCGATATAGCTCTCCAATGCATTGGGTAACATGAAGGAGTGAAACTTTAAGGTTTCTCCAAAGAGATTTAGGGAATATACTGTGATGGGTATTCCAAACGTAACCAAGAGGGTTACTCCCTACGTAAGAATGTTATGAATGCCTCAAGTTACCTTTATGTCTTATGATTTTTATGATTTATTCATGATTTGATGAGGTATGTTAAAGTGATTATGTTTTATGGGTAAAGTATGATTTCATTCTTATGTATATATATACCCATGTTTCCTTTCCATATTTTTATATACCTTACTGAGATTTTTATGCTCATCCCAAGTTTTTTGAAATGTTTTTCACAGGTCAAGGGAAAGGTACATGATATGATGATAGTGTCAAGGAAGTGTCAAGAAAGAATCCATGTTTTATTTTAAATATGTTTCCATTGATGGGAATGAAGAATACTATCTTTATGTAACCAATTTGTTTATATGTGGAATGCAATGCATGTTTCATGATCTAAATGTCTAAAACTCTAAACCCGAAAAGATCCTCAATGTGTAATCTTGTAATAACTCAAGATTAAGTAAGGTTTAAGGCTAGGTCCTTATAATAAAAATATATGAAATCAATGTTTCCTAGTTAATTTATTGTTCCATAAAGATCCAGGGTTACTAAATACATAGTTTTTGAACTTTATTTATCTAATAAGTCTATTCCATCATCTCAAAATAATGAAAATTTATCAAATCTATAAAACACATCGCCACAGTAAATAATTTAAATACAATTTATAAATGAAATCCCAAATGAAATATGCAATGTATCCCAAACATTCAAAAATCTCCGACCGCATAATAAAAATAAAAAATGTTGTATAACATGAATCAAGATTCCACTGAACTAATTTTATCTTTCCTGATTGGAGTCTCCCTAAATTTTAAAAACCACATTAAGATAGATCATTAAGGAATTAGAGGAAAAATGATACAGAACTCAAGCAACATATGAAACATCTATAGTGATAAGTAATTAATTATTCTAACCAAGTGAGTAGAAAATAGAAATTAGAAAATCCAACATGAAAAATGAATGCATTAGTAGAGAAATTCATTCCACCTTTAAAAAACTATTGTTAGGGAATAATATATAGTTGAATTCTATGCATTGAAAAAGAGGTTGAGAGAACCATTATCAGTATCATTAATAGTAACAATGTTTGCAATATCAAATATTTTTATCACTAAAATACACATATGAAACATAGTTAAATTAAGAGAAATAAAACTATAGGAAATGAAGATAACGGGCCTTAATATTCCCATAACCTGTATGATAAAAGATGTTCTATTTGGTGATAGAAAAATAATATAAAAAAAGAAAATTATGAGATTCATTAGTACAATAATACAAGTTCCTAAGAAAGGTATGATGATACTGCATAATAGAATAAAGAGTTGTTCAGAATAACAATATTTACTAATCGTTAGTCAAAAAATTCAAAAACTAACAATATCTCAATAGTTGAGAGTTGAGGTGGAGGAATTCAACACCTAAAAAATGAAAATCAGTGAGAAATAAATGAACAATCATATAACCTATTGGAAAAGGAAGATCTGAAATCAAGAAAATTTATTGAAGCAGCGAAAAAATTATATACTGACCTTAGATGAGTTTGTTGGAAAAAATTGGATCAAGAGGACAAGGCTCTATGAGACATTTCAACCAAATCCGAACCATGTGAGAGAAATTAACGCAGGTTCTCTGAGTCCAGCTGGTTCTGAGCTTAGAAGTAGATCCGTAATTTGATTCAACTAGGTTCTCACATTAGACGCCGTTGAAATTGTGATTTTTCTCTAAACTGGGATTCTAACGGAAGCTGGGACCAATAGATAGGGCTTGTATGGGTAAGGGTTCCAAGAAATGAAGAACATATGAATTCGAATGAGGAGTCGAGATGGGCTTCGAAAACTGAACCTATGATTAGTCAACATTGTAGAAAAAATCAGAGGGGTTGTATTTAGTAGAACTTTTAGGATATCAAATCCACCGGGAAGCATTGTAGTGGGCGATGAAAATCGCGAGTGAGAGTGGTGAGGGCTGGAGGGGATTATCAGACATGGGGGTGGGAGAGGGGAATTAGGGAGGGAAGTAGGAAGTTAGGGGATTTGGGGAGGGGAGTGGGAATCAGAGTGCGGGGAGAGGGGATTTTGGGAGGGGTTTCAGAGTGGGGAGGGAGAGATGGAGAAAATTCCCAAGAGGGTGCTAGATAATAGGAGATTTTTTAGGGTTTAGAGCAAGGAATGGAGAAATGAAGGTGACATGGAATCATGGGAAGGTGGCACATATGCATGGAGAATCCAAGTTTATTATAGATAGTTGAAGTTGAAGTTCATTCAAGGAAGTAATTGTCCATTTTATTTTTATGGAAACTGATATCTCAGCACTTTGATTGAAATGAAATAGTGTAATTAAAACCCAAAGACTTGGTATAATGGAAATATTATTTATGATATTCAAAGAAAGAAATATCATGTGTATTGGTTTATGGAACAAGTTTGAAACCATCTTGATGATATATCATAACAGATTCATCATATCACATAGTGAACAGTCTCATGTGGTTGTCAATGTTGCGATATTAACTTCTTTCCATTGGGTTCCATGACTCTTTGCTATATAGTAATTATGGGCTTTAGGAAAGACTAACTAATTCCAGGGAAAAATAATCCTATAGGGTCACACAATATGTTCTTCCATTGATTTTGAATGAAATCTATTTGAATTTAATTATGGGTGTAAATATTATCCTCAATATGGAGGAAAAATTTTATTCGGGATATATTAATCCCATAAATTAAATAAATATTTATTCACAAATTGATTATTTATTTACAAATATGTATAATATTTATTTATTTAATGAATGAATAAATATTTATTTAAGTATTTAATAAATTCCCAGGAGTACAAGTGGACCATAATTGTGTCTAGTGAAAAATATTTATTTTCAAGGTGGTAAAAAAAATATTTATCATTGCTCTAATCATCCCCCACAATGAGAAAATAATAATAATATTATTATTACAATAAATGTGTTTAGATAAGGATTAATTTATTAGTTAATCTATTTTGGGAAATTTAAAAATATATTAACCCCATTCTTGTCTCTATAAAATTATAATTATGTCAATTGTGCAGAGATTTATTGAAATAGTGAAACATTGAGAACAGTGAACTCTGGATATCTCTCTCAGGATCAAATAATTATCTATAGGTCATTCTTTATTCTTTATCATCTCAAAAATGGGAGTTAATGTATTACTCTTCAAGATATAAGGATTCATTGTAATCCTCAATAAAAACAAATCTATATGGTTGATACGCTATGTTAGAACCTAAAAAAAATCAACATTATTCAGAGACCATAGGATCATATATGGATCATAAATAGAGGGATTCTATAATTTAAGCCTATAAATGCAATGGTGGTTAATAAAAACTTGTTTTATATGATGTACACCTTCATCAAGGAAATATATAGAGAATGAGGTATTCTTTCTTTTGATACATTTTAATTAATTATATATTTAACAAGAAAAGATAATCTCTTGGTTCTGATTTTCATTTTATTCAATATATTTATTTAAACATTACTATTCATGAAATTTAAAACTTACAAAATACGTGAATGATACATAAAATTTATCACTTTATGAGTCGAGATTTTAGCCAATAATTGATTCTAATGTGCCATGAACAAGTATAGACCTCAAAAGCACCAAAAATTACACCATGGTCATGGTCATACCCATTTTTTCCTTCTCAAACTCTAAGTGGGGAAACTCATGTACCATTGCATCACTGTGGCCATTTTATGATTATTCATGCTTCACAAGAGAACCATCTGATCACCATGAGGACCACTACATGCATGATTCCTATCCATCTTCCCGTTTTGGGGCTTTCCTTATCCCCATACCTTATTCTATGTGTGTGGCCCACTCATAGATTATTCTCCAACGTCATTATGAACATATCTTTGGTGTTAACTTCTCATGTTATATAGTATTCAACACATCAGTTTTATTATTGTCAACAATTCTATTATTAAAAAATATATCTATTTGAGAATATTTCAATCCTTATTGTCAAAAAATAAAACTCAATCCATTTGTATTTATAATAGTATACCCCTTTGGATTTAATTTAAAATAATTAAATTAATCTTTTTATCTTTGAAAGTTAATACTCTTCTATTTTGAGAATGAAATTTGAAGGTCAATGATGGGGTCATCTTAATATTTTCCTCTCAAACATATTAACCTCCCTTTTTCTATTTAATTAAATGTTTTAAATAACATGGTCCCTTAGAAAATTACCTTTTTTAAATCCAATATAATTGTACATAGTTTATCATCATGATGAAAACAAGATATTTATAATTAAGGCAGACTAATTAGACTAAATCAACACATAATGTGATAAAATGAATTGAAAACCATCAGTCCTCCAATCATGGGGACAAAACATTTAACATGAAAATGATATATACATCACAAAACACCACCAATAATTTCAGGTTTTCAAAAATATTTCCACATTTTTCACACACAAAAATAATCAAAAACTTGACCTTGAAAAATATTTTTAACATATTCAGAAAATTGGAGAGAAATTGAGGTTTCTCATACCTCATTGCTTAATTTCTATAACATTTTAAAAAAATTATATATTTCAAAAAAATCTAAAATTATCAAACCTAAAGGTATTCACTATTATCCTCTTCATAACCTATTAGTATGTCATTTTCATCAAATCATCATTGTTGAAAAAAAATAAAGTTTAAATCATCAATTTTAATTTAATAAATGTTACAATGTGATATAAGAAATATTATGGGAGTTAAGAGGTACTATGTTATGCCTCAAGGGAATACCTTAGGATAAGACCTTCATCTCAACCTATGCTATTCTATATATCCAATCTCAACATTAGTATGGTGTGAATAAATTTTCTACATCTTAGGAATTATTAAATCTTCACTTTCTAGTGATTTATGTTTCTTTATAACATACCCATTTTACTCAATTATTTCACACATGTTAAAATTATCACTTGTATATAAATTATAAATTAATTTATTCTCTTATTTCAACAAAAAAGTATTTATATTATTTTTCATCCTCTCATTATCACTATACCCCTTAATTCTATCCACTTAAATGTAAATACATGTTGGACCAACATGATTAATTCTTGTGTTCGTACCTGTCATAATACCAAAAATAACCCTTGAATAGAGATCTCCTTTACTGATTCTTGATATTTTTAGAATGGGGTGGATGTTTCCATACCTAAGACATTTATTTCTTAAAAGGGTGGTTATTTTCTTAGAAAATTATTTTATTTCTCATGAGTTGAGGTTTTCCTATCAATGTTCATCGATTTAATTTTTCCACTTACACCATTAGAAAAAAAATAACTATTTTCGTATAGGTGTAGGATAAACTTGTTTTCTGATCTTCCATAAATAGGATGCCCTCCTATAATATTTATTGATTTCTTAAAATATTATATAACTTTATTAGACTTTTTTTTGCTATAAAATAGATATATTTTGTCTTGAATAACTCTTCTTCCATATCTTTTAGTTTTTTCTTTTGATCACATATCGAATTCCACTACCCAACTATATTCCACTTTTGTTCCTTGATTTACTCGGCAAGGGTTAACCCCCTTTTGATCAGATAATATTTTTTTTACAAAAACCAATTTTCTTTTTACAAAACTCACTGATTTGAGTATCCATTAACTAGTTCTCTTCCTATAGTTTCTTTTCTCCTTGAGTTAAAAAATGTACATAATAAATTATTCCACATTACCTTTTATGTTCCCACTCAATTATAATTCTCTATTAAAAATTATTATAGATTTTTTATGAATAATAAATTTTATCCACATGAAAAAAGTGTGACTTTATTGTCATAATCTCAATATGAAGCACCATCCTTTATAAAAATATTTTTTGGGTTCCAAATGTGTGCATTTTCTTTTACCTTTTCTTCCATTGAGGGATTTATTATTTCATGTCTAATTCATATTTATCATCCTTTATCTTTTGGAATATATTTTCAATTAGGCCAATGAATTTTCAATTAAAAAATTTAATAAAATTTTCAGCAATCACCCTCAAATATCCCTTCAATATTCTCTTTATGAATATGGTGATAATTTCATTTAGATGTTCATCATCTTCTTAATCGATAATGTCTTCATATTTTCCACCCTTGCCTTTTCTAATTGTTTCAAAGGAAACATATTTTGTATATTGATACATAAAATCTCAAGACTTTCTCTTTTCATAGATAATAATAATATTTTGTTTAACATCAAATAAAATCTCATATTAATATTCTAAAGTTGACACCTATTAATCAAATCGATCTGAATAGATACTCATATGTTTCTTAAAAAAGAGTATAGTATTCAATTTTATCACCAAATCCATTAATATTTATAAAATTTTCATTTACCCATATGAAATATCTATCAAAATATTTATATACATCAATCAAATTATTCTTAAATATTCACGTCAAAATTTGAGGCATCACATCCTTCAATTTTACATTTACCTCATAGATGATTCTAAATTTATCATATATTTACCTTTTAGTTTTATTACCCATCAACATGGTGTAGTACCTCTTTAAATGTAACAAAAAAAGTATTTCTATGCCTTTCCATAAATATCCATATTTCTATTATCTTCATGGATCATATCTTCATTAATTGAAATAGGTGAAAAACCAATTGTTGAAGAATCACAAACCTCAGGGCCAAGATAATAGAGATATGGAATCATCATATTCCTATACCAATTTAATTTTTTCAATAAAATATAGGAAATCATTAACTATTCATAAAATTATGATTCTCTATTCATCCTAGATCAATGAGGTAACCTTCTTTTGGTACTACTTATTAGGATCCAAATTCATTTAATCACAATGAGGGGGAGGGGTTAATCATTGATCCTATTTTCATTTATTAGATTCTCCTTTTAAAATGCATGATCTTGAACATGTGACGTTTCTTAATCTATTCATTATAAAATCTTAACCATTTTTAATATATAAATCAACGAAGGAAAATAACTCATGATATTTAAAATGTTTAAAACCCATTATTATTTCATTTAATGATTGTTAGTTCCCCCAATATGGACTCATCCACAACTTTAAGAATTTCTTTACAATAATATATTTACACTCTGTTCACAAAAAAACATCTAGTATCCACTAGAAGATATAATGTATCTATAAAATATGCTTAAAAAGGAAAAAATACATTTTATAACTTCAACCCAGTGATAATATCACATTTTGATGATCCTCCTCCAAAAAAATATGGATCAACAGATATGTAATTTTACTCATTCTTTATGAACTTCCAAATTTTTTATCAATTCTCAATCCACCTGTCTAAAACATTATGTAAGAATCCGAATGATATGGTCTTAGTCAATTTATACATATGTATTTATTCACAATATATTCTTATGTATGATCCACTTCATAAACTCTTATTTTGGAGCATTTATATCTCCGAAATTCACATAGATTTATCACTTATATCTCTTCTATATCACTCTACACATATCCTATAATCCAGTCCATCTCCCTTGTTTAAATTAGTGGGTTATGGACCCAAAAAAGTGGACACAATTAAACACCATAATGGGATCCATAAGACACCCAATAAATCCTCAATAATTTCAAAACGTTTCTCACACAACTATAATAGTGTAATAACTTTTTGGTATTTCACTCTCTTTATATGTCATGGAATAATTCCACATTATTACACCAAATTAAACACTTAATATCCATAAAATTATACTAGAATCATGCCATAAAACCAAATCTAATGATTATAGAAGCCTAAATATATATTTTAGAATCACATAGAGATCATGTTAGGAATTGTCTTGATATGAGAGGGAGGGGGCATATGTTCTATTCCGGTTTTAGCTATCCAAGACCTCACTAGTAGGATTATCCAAAAAGTGACTGTAATATGGTATTAGTAGTGTATTCTTTGATTGTTGGAGGCAGTACTTGTCTAGGAAAATTTTTGTGGTGTATATAGATCATGAAATACTGAATTATATCAACCCCACTCGGAAATGATCCTTTATTAGTGAAGGTGGTTATAGTTAATAAAACCCTTTGATTTTGAGATGGCTTACACCCTATAATGTAGAGTGTCTTATTGGATTCATTAATCCATAATATGCATGCTCATTTAGAATAGGATTCCAGTAGTGATAAATAGTTAATGGATATTTTCCCTGAAATGGATTGGGACATCTAGAAAAATCTTGGTTAAGAAAAACATTAGGCATATTTTCATTTCACCTTCATTACTAAAAAAGAGAAAGAGGATATAGCTATCAATCACATAGTATTTACCTTTGAGGGGTCTCTTATATTGTGGGAAGATTCTACCAGACTATAAAATTGACGAGGATTAGCTTCTCTATGTTTATAATCATGTCTTAGTTCCCATTACCATTTATGAAGAGTTGTTGAACAATTCTCATGAAAAAAAATATTTCATCTTCCATTTTTAATTATTATGTACAAATACATGTGAAAATAATATTAGTATATTTGAATAATGAATTATGTTAGTTGTTTTTTCACACGATGCTCCACCTATCAGTTGGTGATGGATAAGAACCCTCAACCCATTGGCATTTTTCATCTTTTTTCTTACTGAGTGGAAATGGGATGACACTACTATGGGTTTTGTGATAGAGTTGTTGAGAAAACAATAGGGAAGTGATATAGATATGGAAATTCTTTTTTGGTTGAAAAATATGTAACACGATTTACCAATCTAATATATATTTTTAGTGTATGAGATAAAAAACATCAATGTCTATGATGTGGTGTGCTTACATTGGGTACCTCAATCCAGTATATCATAACAAGATTATCATTTCACATCACTATCCTAGTAGCAGTTGTAGAATGATTTAGGTATTCATGTTATTTTTGGAATCTAAAATCATCCACATATAGTTGGATGTTTTGATCAAAGTCTGTAGATTTTGGAAGACATGTTGAGCTCATGTGTCCAATATTTTTGTGGATACTAGTAGAACTACTTATCCTTAGAAAAATTAACCTAAATAAATAGTTATTCAGATTACTTAGCGATGTAATATTACAAGGATTCACTTGGTAAACCTTGTTTCTCAAATTTATATTGTTTATAAGTTGGTGATTTAGTGTCGATTAGAATGTGTCCTGTATTAGAGGCATCATAGTACATACAGTTGATATGAAAGTGTCCAATTATCACTAAAAGACAAAAAATATCTTATACAGACTAGTTAAATAAGCCCATTGATTTCATTTTAGGTGAGTTAGTACTCTTTTGAGTGTCACTGAGGATAGGGAATCATCAGATTCCATGGTAGGGGAATCTTCCACCTAGATTTTTGGGGCCATCCTAGATAGTGGATATAATTGATCAATTATTGAACTAGTCTACAATATCATAAAAATTTAGTTATATTAATTATTATTTTTATATGTTTCCATGTTTATTAAATATTATTTAAATACATCCCACATTATTTACAGTGATGATACTAATCTTGAGACTAATGTGACCTTTGGCGAGTGCCCAATTTTTATAGTGGATCAAAGTGAAATGAATATTAATATTAATACAATTCCTTTTGTATAGGGGTTGTGGAAGAATAACTTTATAGAAGAGGATAAATGTGATTAGGAATTATATATGAGGAATTAATGGCTAGAGTTATTTAACTATGAGGCCTAGTGACATTCTTGAATGTATGTCAAGTATAAACTATTATGTGATGGGGAGGTTTTAAAACCCCCATTATTCTCCCTAGGTAAAAAATTGATTACTAGTTCAATTTACATTGAAATAAATTTATTTATATGAGATATGACGTTTTTGGAGTTTGGGAGTGGTTCATAACACGATTCATGGGGTGAATCATGTTTTTTCATATTATTCAGAGTGTGGATAAAGTTGTGAATTATGGCATGTCCATTTTATCAAGTGTTGTGGTTGGATTGATGTCTCCAAGATATGGGGTGAAAATTGGAGATGGATTGAAAATACTAGATATTAGGATTTTTGATCTAATATTTTGGGTTATTTGGTATAGGACCCTCAAGAAACTTGTCCAGGATGGGATGTCCTTATTGGGGGTATTTGTAACACCCTCTATTTTTTAGTAACAATACTTTTTATGTTTTTTTACTCAGTTCAAGAAAATTAGTATTTTTATATGTTAGAGGTATTGAGATTATTCAAATTTTTTTTGGGTAGGTCAAGAAGGATATAAAAAATTATGATATCATTGGTTGGGCATTCATATAATGGAACATGTGTCATTCCATAAAAAAAAGGCTTAGGGCTCCAGAAGAGTTTGGTCACAAACTTTTAGGGTGGAAAATTTTCTTTCATGATGTGAACTACCCTTGGGTCTTCGATTTGGGGTTTTCAAATTAGGGCCTCACTTTGGAGACCAAATAATTATATACCCCATAATATATTATTATATTGTATATTTTTGTTCTTATAAACTCATTTTAAATTGATTAATGTTTTTTTATTGCGATTGATTCTTCTCGGTAAGTATAATCTTGGTCAAGCCCTAAATGTCAAATTTCTTCACTATTTATTATTTAACTTCTCAAAAAACCTAATATCATGCTGATATAATTTGATTTACGTATCTTGGATCATTGGTTAGGTTCTGGGTGGTGTTCCTTGATGATTTAGATTTTTTTGCGTGGGGTAGGTGGTTCTGAAGAATTCCCATAAAAGTACCAAATTTTTAGATTTTGTGTTTGATGTGTAGTCTGAATAGTATTATATTTTCAAATAATTAAAATTTAAATAAATATTATATTACTTATATGATTAAATTGAACCTCCCTATTGTTCATGATTATTCCATTATTGAGTAGACTAGAATTTATCCACCCATGGTGTGTGTGTAACCTTAGTTGTAAAAAGAGAAAATTAAAAAGGGAGACTATGGTAGTAATAGGTCTTATGTGGCTTGAATATGAATTAATGATAAGGCATTACTAGTAAATTAAATAGGATCCAATTAAAATGTTAATTTTATGAGACCTATTTCACTTCAAATTGTGTAATAATCCTTTTAATTGTATGAAAACTAGAACTATTATTACTAATTTCAGACACCATGGATTTTATCTATTCGATAAATGGGATTGTATATTTGGACCAATTTTTATTTGATCCACGGGATTGGGATAACTACTAATACTTAATTGGACCACATTAGATTTGATCCATGGGTTCTATATAATGATAGATACTAATTTGGACCACATTAAATAAGATAGAAGGGGTTGGGAAAACTACTGATACTTATTTGGACAACTTTGGATATGATTTAAGGGGTTGGGAAGAGTACTGATACTGGTTTTGGATCCCTTTGATATAATATGTATGGTTATGTTGACTTATGATTTGGTTTACATTGGCTTTTTTCCTTAGAGCCGAGAGGACAATTTATTTTGGGTTTCATTGGACTAGCTCCTAAGACCCGATTGTTACTATGTGGATAATATGGGTAGAATAATCTTACAAAAAACAAAACAGTTATGGATAACTCTGGGTGTAACCTTGAAACCCTATAGTCAATGATGTTAATTTATTTATTTATTTTTTTCATTTATTATGCACATAAGCTTTCAACATTTACTCAGATTGGATATTCATTTGAAATTATTAGTGTTTGTATATTAAGTTATAATCACACTCTAATCAGGTAGTATATATTTCCTAAGAAGACTTCCTAAATATAGTATTGGATAATAGAAAAGACCATTTGGGTGATGCATGATATGGGATACTAAGGTGGCGCATTTAATTTTCGGAAAACGATGGGAGTCAACTCTATTTTGAGGAGTCTTCATGTTTTTGTTTTTTTTTTCTTTAGTGATTTTTTGGATGTGGTTTTATACTATGTGACTAATATAAATTCATATAATTATTTTTTTATAGCAAGGATGAATATTAATTAAAACATTCCAATATATCTGTTTGTCTTTCATTGTGGATGATTATATAATTAATTTTATTTTTTAATTATCGTACTAAATCATATGGGTATAGTCACCCCACCGTACCATAATAGACGTACTAAACCTTTAAGAATACATTAGCATACTAGGAGGCTTTTCTTGAGGCCTAATGAGACACCGATATTGGCATTTCTCAGTATATCATCAACAGTGGGATATCAAACTTTTACAAAGATCATTTTTATTCCCAAAATGTTTTATTCCTACGCTGACACATAGATCATATGTTGAATTTTACCCTGAAAAAATTAGTATATAACATTTTATCATCCTTTTTTTATAACAAAATTATATACATAAATAATATTTTTATTAAATCTATAAATATATTTTCAAAAACACTAGAAAAATGATTTGTTTATCCAAACTTAAAAGCTGTCCCCTTAAAACCTTCAAATTGTTTTCAACACTTATTTAAGTATCTAAATAAATTATAAAATTTTCTATGTTGTACAATACTTGAAATAATATTTCATCCTTCAAAACCATTGGCTTCAACACAAATTTATCTAGATGTAAAGAGGCTCTCTAAACATCAATTGAACTGTAAAAATCACCGCCATATAACCAAAATACATGGAGGTCTATTCAACATCTTTATTGGTTGACAAGAAATACATATAGGTTTCCGAAAAAATAGATGCACCTGGTGGGTGGATGGACATAATTATTTTATCAGACAAAATGAATCATTATCCAGTTCTAAAAGACATAAACATCCTTTCTATATAAAATTTTACATTGAAAATTGACATAGAACAACATGAAACCCAATGATAGGACATTTTTAATGTTAAATTTATAATTAATTTATATATGATTGATAGAATTGTTACCACTTGTTAGGAACTTTCATTAATGAAGATGTTATTGATCACATTGAATACCCCTTTCGGATTACCATCATATCACTTATAGGATCCATACATAATCTTGGTCATTCTCAACATTTAGTTGATATCTTAATAATTATTCATTAAAATATATATCTATAAATAAATATCCAGTTCATAGTATAGAAAATAAATATTATTAAATATTCCATGAATAAAATAAATACTATATTCGTAATCCTTTGAATAAATATTTTATTAATATATGTGATCAATAAAAAGAACTAAAATTATTCCTTGTTCATGATAAAAATATTTACTCCAATAATTAAATTAAATATAATTTTATTCAGAGTAATGGAAAAACATACTGTGTGACCCTTCACGGTTCATTCTCATTGGTACTAGGCGGACTTACCTAACGTTCAAGATTATTTTCTATAAGAGGGTAAAGAAAACTAAGAGAAAGAACTTATTTTCAACAAACCATAAACTACATATAACCACTTACTATGTAATATAATTCATTTTTCAGAATATCTCATCAAGAAGGTTACACATTGATGTAATTAACCTATATTATTGACCTATATTTCTTTAACTATCTGAAATAAACACTTCATAATACTATGTGAATGGAATTTAATGTGACACATTCCTTTCAATTAATGTTATTAGATATCAACATCCATAAAGATGGAATTGAAAATTCATCCCCATATTAACATTTAATAACATGTCATACTCGATGAACATGACATATCCAACATTTCCTTGAATTGTATCATCAAGGATTACAAAATACAACTAAGTGTTTGATTAATAACTTAAATTGATAATAATATTAAAGGTTAAGGATCAATTTTCATTCTCTTAAATAGGAATATCTAATAACTCATAAACATGAATTATTCTTATAGGTGTCTATGTTCTTATAATCTCCCATATTAGAGATTACAAAGAATGAAAAACATGAGAGTAAGTCTTATATGCTTTCGAGTACTCTCATTTGATAGTCAACATTCTACATGTCCCATAATAATATGTTATTGAAAAATAGAACTATATTTATGAATACTGTATTGAAATTTCAAGGTTTTCTTCATTTAGGGGATCTTCTATAACATTATCAATGAAAGAAATACTCTATAACATAGTACAATTATAGTCATGACTGAAAGTTAACAATATATAATAAGGTGTTTTATTAATATTCATATCCTTGAATACACATGTAATCCAACATAAAAATATTGGGTTCTAGAAAAATGACTCCAACGGACAATAACTGAGACTAGATCCAACTACCAATGAATTTCAGTCCACTAGACCTTATATAATAATAATTTTTTTACTATTTTAAGGTTTTAGTCAAGTGCTCAACCACATTGTATTCCTTGGATATTCTTCTCAATGTGACTTGACCTCTTTGAGAAAAAATACCTTATGATATTATACTTTTAAAGTATATTCTTCATATATTGATGTCAACTTGGATCACATATTGGGGCCACAACAATAGTATTGTCACAATATAGTGTGGCATGATATTTAATTTTACGTATGATGTTAAGGTCTTAGAAAAAGATTCATATCCAAAATAATTTATTAGGTACTTAAGAAGAAAAAATATACTCAAGCTCTGGTAAATAATCTATGACCACAACCATTATAGAGCCCTTCCAGTTCAGTACAGCTCTATTGAGATTTAATATGTATCCAATTTGACATTTCAGATCACCTGGATCAGTTTGGAAACCAAAAACTATATATCCTCTGATGGATTCTTCTACACATCCTCTTTAAAAATGGAAAATTTACTTGTTATGCCTTAGAAAATTAAGGATAATCTTTACTACCATGCAATGACAGTCACCAGGGTCATCATGATGTCTACTTACCATACCTAGGGCATAAAAACATCTATCCTAGTATATAGTATATCATACATGACTGGACCAATGTATAATACATCTGTAATCCTTTCCACTATTTATTTCTCATATTCTTGAAGAAATATTTTCCTTAGAAGATGAATTCCTTGTGACATTAGAAACAATCCCATATTGGATTGTTCAATAATGAATATCTTTTGTATCTTATTTATATATGTACCTTGGTTTAGGTAGAGTATCCTATTTGATCTATCGTGATGGATTTTGATCCGATGAATATATACATTACCACACAAGTCCTTCATGTAATATAATCTATTAAATCAAGATTTAACATACTATAAGAGTTGTATTTCATCTCAAATAAGTAGTATATCATCAACAAAAACTGGTTGTAAAATGTCTAAATTCCACCTAAACTTCTTATAGACACATGTATCTTATTTATTCTTTATTTAACTGAATTCTATTATGGATTCATCAAATCAAATGGTCCATAACCTAGATTCATATATTAGTCCGTAAATAGGTCTTTTTAATGTGCATAAATTGTTAATATCATATAGAATCATAAACCCTTTAGGATATGTCATAGACAAATGCTCCCTATAGTTCATATCATGGAAGACTATTTTGAAATAAATTGTACAAATCTCATCCCTTGTAATACATAATGCCATGTACAATTATGATGGATTTCATCATTTCTACTGGTTAAAATATTTCTTCTTAGTATATACCTTGATGTTGTTTGAACCCTTTTGCAACTATTTATTGATTATATGTAATAAAATTTCCATCCATGTCCAGTTTCTTCTTTAATACCCATTTACATCCAAAATTATTTGCATCCACAGGAGGGTCTATCAAAATATAGGCTTTGTTTTGGTCTGTGGAATCCATTTCAAAAAATTTAATATTTTTCATTTGGAAAAATATATTCCATGGAATACATTCTTGTAATTTAAAGAAACATTATTGTCCAATAATAATTAGTGACCATACTTGGTGACTAGAAAACCATACCATCAGGGTTCTCTAACCTCTCTTATAATCCCATGCAGTACTAATGTCTCTAGATCTTCCTTCTACATGGTTTTATATGGAATTTGTTCCCATGACAACCCTTGTGTATCTTGATATTGGACTTCATCAAAGTCTATCTCACTCCCATTGTCTCATTTGTATATTTTATCCACATCAATAAATGTGGTTAATTTTTTGTCAAAACATTCCCTGTCTCTTAGGTAAAATAGTTAATATCCATTTGTTTTCTTAGGATACACTATAAAGATACACTTTTCATGTAGTGTGAATGTTTGTTTATGAAAATGGAATAAATAAATGATTCTCAAACCCAAAACAATATTTAAAAAAACATGGTATTACTTTAATACCAAATATGACATGGAATTATGTCTAATACTTTAGTGAGAACTTGATTTTGTATATATGCTGCTGTTTTTAATGGATATACCCAAAAGGAAAATAAAAGACTAACATGAATCACTATTGATCTCTCAATGTATAACTATGTGAAGTCCCACTTTTCTCTCACACCATTACATTGAGGTTTATAATAAGAGGTGTTTTGGGATAGAATCCAATAATCCTGTAAATAATCAAAGAATCAAGGACTAATAAATTTTACACCATCATCTCAGTAGAGTTTCTTAATTATCTTATCAATATGGTTCTCAGCATCATTCATGTATTCTTTGAAACAATTAACGTACTAAAACGTATACCTAATTAATTATATATATCTATATATACTTACATAATCACTAAAAGATATGATGTGTGAGGACCAACCTTTTTATTCAACTAGAAATAGTCTATAATCATCAGTATAAACTAATTCAAGAATTTATTTGGCCCTATCATCTTTTCAATTGAATGGGGTTCTTTTTAAATTAACCTTGTAAACATGAATGACATAAACCATGTGATTTTAGTTCAATAGAATAAAAATACCCATCTTGATTTAATTTATTCAAACAAAAATAATTTATATGAAATGGATGGTGATTCTATAGTTTGGTGTGGTATGAGTCATATGAAATAGCTTTTTATCATTCACCATTACGTAGTTTGTGTAATCAATCATGAAAAGACCATTATTTAAATATTACTTACCATTAAAATGATATATCTATAAAATATGAGAATTTTATTCCCAAATATGAAAATAAATTCATATATACAATTTCTAGATAGACAAATAAGTTTTTGGAAACTGATTGAACATGGTAAAAACCACTTAAAATCATAATCTTTCTCATAGGAAATGTGAGGTTGTTGTCTGTGATATCCACAATAATGATTCTTGATCCATTGTCTATGCATAGATCTACCTCCCCACAATCATTCTCCATGAATGTACATGATTCATCTATTTGAATATATAAGTGATCATTACATGATGTGTCTAATACCCAATTGGTAGAATCGTATAAATTCAACTTGCTATAAAACACTCTGGAAGCTTATCTATTCTTCTTGGTCTGGGAAAATTTTTACTTCCTATAGACCTTCCTACCACATGAAAAATATATCAACTCGTTTCATTTCTTATCCCTTGTTCATTATCCTTTTAGATAGTTGTTCTAATGAATATTTGTTATTATAGATCATTATATAGAATTTACTTTTATTTACAATAAGGATGGATGTTTTTTAGGATTCATGTCCTTATAAACATGATGAATTAGTGTATGAAATTATGGGATAGAATTCTCAATTTTTTTATATTAAAAATCTTAAAAAAATTGTGAATATATGAGAGAGTGATGATAAAATGATACCTTCATAGAATTATTTAGAAAATTTATACACTATAACCTCTAGGAACTCAGTGTAGAAAATTAGTTTTACTATGTGAGGACATGAAGGTGTACCTTACATAATAATACTCAAAAAGAACACATTAAATATCTCAAACCATTAATATCTAGATTTATCCTGATATAGGCCATGTAGATTCTTGATAACACTATAAAAATCCATTTCTTAATGATACTTAATGAGTTTACTAGACATGGATGAAATAATTTTGCATTGAACATAAAACATGTTTCTCATATGTTTATCATATCCAATGAACTCCCATTTAGTCACCTCTTTTTCATGAGGATTAGTCAATGAGGATTCTAGCATATAAGATTTCCAATCATGGCATAATGGAACTCATAGGTGTCTGAAACCACTACTAGAAGTTACATCCAGTAAGAAGATGATCTTTCCCTAATATCTATCAAATGGATAATGTGGATGATAGAAATTATAGTATTATATAATTATGAAATATTAGATTATTATTTCTTCATTTTATCATAGATTTTATGAGTTGTAATAAATTTAATTTTATTAAATGACCCACTATTTTATCATGACATAACAACCCTTATAATTTAACACAAAATATCACATCAGTTAAGACATTATAGTGGAGGGGATCGATATTTCCTTTCATAATGATCCATATTATATACATGAAAATCATAAGAATGTATTTTGGTAGTTGGTCTTACTGATTGTGGTCTTGCAGTTCCTTTATCCATTGATTGGACTGCCCAATCCAGAAATCGTAACTAGTATTTCCACAATACATACCTCCAAATTTCTATTTAATAGAAAATTCCCATTAGATTAACCAATTTTTTTTCAACTCAAGCCAGAACCTGTATGATAACACCACGTGAAAAATAGGCATCTAATCTATGTCCATGTAAATAATTAGTTCTATGATTTAATTCCAAATGAAGTAAGGGAAGGATTTGTTCGACTTATTGTTATGTGAGAGATTTATTATTTATTGTCAATAAATAATTGTTATTTTATCCATTACATATATTATTAATATTATTTGGATTTTAGTGAAGTTATTAACCATGTTTTGAAAAAAAACATTTATGTATAATACATTTATTTAAATTCCATCTTTTCATATTAGTCCATTTATTTATGTGTTCAAATTATTACATCGATAAAATAAATAACGAATGAGAAAAATAAATAAATAAATAAATTTTCCAATCATGAGCTTAATCAATGGTTGATCTATTGAGTGGGAAATAAATCAACCTTTGATTAAGGAGAAAACACATTGTGCCGGTTTTGGCATGAGTTGCAGCATTTTATGTAACACCCCAAGCTTCTACGGTACGCTTCTCTTTGAATAATGCAGTAGCGTGTGTTGTACGCAACATCGAGTTCTAACACACCACAACCAATCAAAATAGCCGTTATGAATAGTAATATCCACTTTTTTTAAATTTATAAATTTTATTTTTTAAATTGGACTTCATTTTTGGATTCAGAATATCGAAATTAGCCTAGGGTGAATTTTTGGTATTTTTCTGAAAAACTTCATTTTTTGATTAATAGTGAAACCACTATGTGGTAGTTAAAAAACTAAATTTTTCATAAAACATAATTTTACCACTTCTGTGAGTGGAATTTCTAAAATCCAAGAGACATGGTTAATATCAAGGAGTAAAATATGGTTCAATGAGATGAAAATAATTTTTGGTGAATAGTAACTTTTTACTTTTATTTACCATGGTTAAAAGTAAATAGGGTAATTAAGGGTAAAAAAGATATTAATATTACCCTAGCACATGTCCTAATTCTATTTTACAAGTGTATCTCGACCAAAAACAACCTTAGGAATAAAATATTATCATTTATATCCACTTGTATTAGATTAGGACGTTTATTATTATTTAATTCAAAGAAGTGTTAAAATAGTTAAAATCAATGTTTATTTACTAAAACATATTTAATATAGGGTTACACAGAAGATAAATTTGATTATAAATATTCATTAGAAAGCTAAAACTATTTCCTACATAATTATATTTTAATTATAATTTTTAGACATTAAATAATTTATTTATTTATGACACAATGATGATGTAGTAATTACCATAATAGTGAAAAATTAAAATAATTGATATTATAAATACCCAAATAAATATAATTTGAGACTTTTTATGAATTAAACTAATTTTATAGGTTAACATGACATGTTAAGAATTATTTAATTAACTTTTTTCGAAGTAATCATTCTGTTATGATTTTCACAAAAATCAATTTTCCAAATAGTGTCAAAATTGACATAAAAGAGTTTTTTAAAACAAATGTTATATTATTAATTGGTATTCAATTCCTAGAAATCTAAGGTTCTGCCAAGAGACTTATATCATGATAGGTGTATCACTAATGGACCACTTGGGGGTCTCTTGGAGATATATAGAATGTTTATTAACTATATAATATTAAAACACAAAGTGACATGGTAAGTGTCAAACTAATTAACTAAGAGTTAAAGCTAAAGGATAAGGTTAATATAATGTCCCAAACCTGTCTAAATTCTATTTTTTGAGTGGTTCTCAACCCATACCCACCTTAAACATTAAATAATCCACTTTGGAGCCATTATAAACTGAATAATAATTTATTATAAAATAACATTTCTAGCTTTTCCAAAGGTGCCCCTCACCCCTCTTATGAAAGGGAACTCCCCTTCTCATTAATTAACACCTTAAAAGAAATTTTTCTAGGCCAAAATCTGACCCAATACTCTCTAAACTTCCTTAACTTCGTCATAGAGGCCTTCCTTTAGTCATAAATCCATCCTAAGGAGCCCTTTTGATCAAATCAAAAAGAAGAACTTGAAAAAGAGGTAATGTTTTCACCACCCTCTTTCAAGTTCCTTTATTCTTCAACTAATTCTTTATTTCCCATTCTAAAATAATAACTCTAGTATATTATATATATATTTATGTTATTATAAACATGGTACAACCATGTTTCAGTATTCCTTCTACCCTTTTAATGACATGTCACCATACGTGCCTGCGTACGGCTTACCGTCTCCACGTCGTGGTGTAATTGTTATTCAAAACATTATTATTTGGAAGGGTATAATAATGATGTGTAGTTCATGTAAATAATAAATATAACATGATAATGATTCTGTATATATGATATAAAATCCAATTATATATTATTTTAATATCAAAATAATGATATTTCCGCTCGTGCATACGTACGGACTACCGTCTCCACTAACGCGATGAGATTCATTCCCCATCGTATCCATTCATGTCTAATTCTCATTTCATTATTAATAATAGTATCTAAGGACTTAATATCATTATGGATATTATTAATATACAACCTATCCATGACAAACATGGCTTACGTAAAAATACATATAAAAGAAAACGAGTAAGTTAACACCCGAAACAACGATAATACTAAGATATTATTAACAAATTAATATTAAAAGATCATATATGATATCATATTAATGTATATGATTCTTGTATAATTTAAAAACAATTATTTCACCATTATACAGGAGTTTAACCTACCCCAACCAAGGAAAATTACAAGGTAAGGTTTTATATCGCAATCTCTTCATTATCTGAGATTGTTTATATATAATAATCTACTAGGACTTCTTTATCATCCACATCCATGTTTCTTAAAAATGTATTTCAAAAAAATTTTACTAACTACTAGAATATGGGTTAATGTCATTTATACCCTTGTTTAATTTTAAAAGTGGTTTATAAAGGAATCTTTCCGTCATTTTCCAAACAAGGTCCTTTTTAAACTTTTCGACATAATTAATGTAAGAATGTTTTTTAACTTATACGGCGGGCACGACTATTTTCCACCGTTATAAAATCTTCGAAGATTACCTTAAAATCTTATAAAAATATTTTCAAAGAAAATGTTTTATTTTATAAATATATGACTCTTAAATGATTTCAAAATAGAAAGAGATATTTCTCTAAAAAGAGTTTTGATTTCATCTATGTCAACATCCTTTGATGGATTTTACGCTTATTTGAAGTTAATTTATTATGATACAAAACTTATATATTGTATTGAAGGTTTTTTGAAATTTTTGATTGTGGATGTGTTATTTTTATACCATTCATGGTTTATGGATGAAGTATTTACATTTCGTATGCTCGTTTTATTACGAATGTTTATGTTATGTTTCAACCTTTTCATTTGGGAATGCATTGGACTTAATATGTGACGGGTGGAGCCCACTATAGCTCCTCGATGCATTGGTAGGTCTCATGAGAAAAAATAGTGTCTTGGCACAAGGCCTTGACAAAATCTTATTTGTAGTCTTGGTACGGGGCCTTGGCTATGTGGTTATGATAGTCTGGAATTATGCATTCCATCATTATGAAAGTGGTTATTGATATTGCTTGTGAATATTCGATTAGTAGAATATCCATATGAAAAAGTAAATGGCATTATTTCAATTTATTTTTTCCATAGTATGTTGATGTTCAAGTTTAAAAGGCTTTTGTTTTAGTTATACATTTCCTTAAATGTTTATTCTTATTTATAAAAGTTTCTGCTATATTTTTATCCTTACTGGACATTTGAGCTCACCCCTTTTCTATGTTTTATTTTTTACAGGATGTGAAGAAGTAAATTATGAATGACCTACAGGGATAGTTTTAGGGGATAAGAGTGTGGACTATGGATACTATATTTTTGTAGTTTTCATTTTTATGATTTAATGTCAAACTTTATGAATATATCTAGTGTTTCTAAGTCTACTAAACTAATCGGTCTTTCTAGATTTGATCTTTCTTGTGATCATGCCAATGTTATGTAATAATGCACAAACTTTGGGAAACTGGGGTCGGGGCATTACAGTTGGTATCTAAGGAAGTTTAGTACAAACCATGGAAGCTATATTTAGATAAACTTTGATTAGAGCACATAGATTTAAGATGGACTTTGAGGATTAGTATAGAAGAACTTCCTAAAATTTTGGTATTGTAGATATTTTGTGAGTTTTCTGAGCAATACATCCCTATCTGGATACGAGCAGGTAGAGGTGGGTCTGGCACAGATGTACCCAGGGGTAAAACCCGAATACACGGCTTTGAGGTAGACTCGAACGGGAACTGGTGCACGACAACGGGCCTTGCTGCACTCTTGGTTATGACACTCCTGGGGGATATGCTTAGGATAACTCTCATTTTCTTTACAAATCATTATGAAGGGTTTATGAGTATATAATTCCTCAAAGAAAACATTTTTATGATTATGGATTATATCCATAAATAGTTCATTTTATGTTAAGTGTTTTATAAGTATGAAATTATGTATTTTGATTCATAAACTGATCTAGTTTATGCCATTGTTTAAAAATGGAACCTAGTGGTAGAAATGGAAACCATATCATTGCACGCAATCCATGTAACGATTGCCCTCCTGCTCAAGATAATTATAGTGGAGCTGGTGATGAAACTGGTGCTGATCAACTAATCACCATACTGAGACAACTCACTCAGGTTATGAATAATAACCTTACCCGTATGGAGCACCCTGATCCACAGTGTGGAGGATCAATGTTAGATCGTTTCATGAGGCAATAACAATCACCGTTAAATGGTAGTACAAATCCATTAGTAGATGAGAAATGGATAAATTCCCTAGAGAAAATATTTCAGGATTTGTGGAGTAGTGAAAGGGAAAAAGCTATCATAGCAGTTTACCACCTCATTGGAGATTTTGATCAATGGTGGTCATTGATTAAAAACATGAAGGAAGATGATGAAGTATCAAATATGGAATGGAGGGAGTTAAAATATCTGTTTTAGAAAAATACATTCCTTTTGACCATCGAGTAGATTTGGAAAGACAATTTCTATGTTTGAGACAAAAGGAGGATGAGAATGTCGCAAAGTATGAGGCTAACTTTACAAGATTAGAAAAGTATGCTGGATATTATATACGTAACCCAAGAAGTATGATTGATCATTTCATTAATGGGTTAAAAACATTTCTCCGTCGAGAATTAGTCTCACAATCCTTTTCATCGTACGAAGACATTGTCTCATGTGATATCAAGAAAGAAAAGGAATTCTCTAAGTCTTATAACTTTAAAGCAAAGCAAGAAAAGAATAGATCTGCTGATCAATCTGGGAATGGAAATAAGGGGAAGAAGGGAAAGGTTGAATATCCATCCTGTGGTAAATATAGGAAGAAACACCTCGGTACTTGCTAGAAGGGAATGGTTGTCTATTATAAGTGTGGTGAAAAAGGCCACCAAGCTCTTGATTGCAAAGGGAAGAAGGAAGATATCGATGTTCAGTGCTACAATTGCAGGGAGATGGGACATTATATAAATGAATTCCCTAAGCGTCAGGGGATCTTACCTCAGAAAAGGCCAAGGGATCAAGGACAAGCTTATGCTATCACTACTACTGAGTTAGAAGCTCCAAAAGACGTGGTGGCAGGTAATTTAATGGTTTCCTCAAGTTTAGAAAATGCATTATTTGATTCTGGATCATCGCATTGTTTCATATCTTCCCAATTTACTATGAAAATTAGATATTTCCAATTTGATTTAACAAGGGAGTTGTCAGTTAAAATCATAAGGGAAGTATCATTGCAACAATGTTTTGTGAATCAGTCCCCATTAGTGCACATAAATGTTCTTTATCAGCTGATCTCATCGTCATACCTATGATTGAGTTTGATATAATCTTTGGTATGGATTGGATTTCGAACCATGATGTGAAGATTTATTGTAAAAAGGAGGTTACGATTTTTGATGATGATGATAAGGAGCACCTTATCTTTAGAGAAGAATCGTCACCACCTAATTCTTATCTAGATCCACCCCCAGTAGATCAACTAAATTCAATTATTGGGGAGGAAGAGAATGAAATGACTATGGGTGAATAAGGTAATGTTCAAATAGAGGATGTACCTGTTGTGAAAGAATATGTAGATGTGTTTCCCGAATCATTACCTGGACATCCTCCAGAACGAGAAGTTGAGTTTCCCATTGATTTAATTCCTGGATCAAGGCCTATATCGAAGACCCCTTATAGAATGGCTACTGTATAATTAGTTGAACTAAAGAAAAAACTAGAGTAATTGAGTACTAAGGGATTTATTTTCCCTAGTGGTTCTCCATGGGGAGCCCCTGTTATTTTTGTTAAAAAGAAAGATGGATCTATGAGGTTATGTATCGACTACAGGGAGATCAATGCAATAACAATAAAGAACTAGTATCCCCTACCCTACATTGATGATATATTTGACCAAATGCATGGAGCTCAATAATATTCAAAGATTGACCTTCGATATGGATACCATCAGTTGTGTGTGAAGACGAAATACATTCTGAAGACAGCATTTTGAACAAGGTACGGGCATTACGAGTTTACAGTAATGCCTTTTGGATTGACTAATACACCCTCTGTTTTTATGGATCTAATGAACAGTGTTTTCACGGAATATCTTGATGACATTATAGTGGTATTTATTGATGATATCTTGGTAGAATCCAAAAGCTACAAAGATCATGAAAGTCACTTGCACATTATATTGAAGACTCTGAGAAGACATTAATTATATGGGATGTTTAGAAAGTGTGAATTCTGGCTTCAAAAGATTTATTTTCTTGGCCATATTGTCTCTAATGATGGAATTTTCGTTGATCCTTCTAAGACCAAGGAAATCCAAGAATGTCCTGCACCGACGAGTATAACTGAGGTACGTAGTTTTATTGGTTTAGTAGGTTATTATCAATGTTTCGTCCAGAATTTTTCCCGGTTGGATCACCCATTAACAAAGCTCACACGTAAAGGGGTTAAATTTGTTTGGAAAAAAGAGTGTGAAGATTATTTCAAAGAACTGAAGAGAAGATTAGTCAATGCTCCTATATTAACTCTACCATCGGGGAATGATGGGTTCATTATTTATAGTGATGCATCGAATAAAGGACTTGGTTGTGTCCTTATGCAGAATGATAGGGTTATTGCCTATGCATCATGACAGTTGAAAATTCAGGAACAAAACTATCCTTCTAATGATCTCAAGTTAGCAGCTTTGATCTTTGCATTGAAGATATGGAGGCACTACCTCTATTGTGAAAAATGTGAGATTTATACTGATTACAAGAGTTTGAAATATATTTTCTCACAAAAAAACTCAACATGAGGCAAATGAGATGGCTTGAATTAATCAAGGATTATGATTGTACGATACACTACCACTCGGGGAAAGCAAACAAGGTGGCAGATGCTTTGAGCAGAAAAGACCATGGAGTTTTGAACAATATGAGAATTTAAAGGGATCAAATTTTCATGGATCTAGTGAAGATAGACATGGGAATAACCAGGGAAGGTGAAACATCAATTCTTTTTTAAATGGTTTCCAAACCATCTTTACAAGAAAGGATTAAGAGTTATCAGACCGATGATGAATAATTTCAAAAGAAGATTAAAGCTATGAATTATGGGAGATTGAGAGACTTTGTGTATGAAGAAGGAATTTTGAAATTCGGGAAGAGACTTTGTGTTCCCGATATACCTGATCTAAAAAGGGAATTGCTGGATGATGCTCATAGTTCCAATTTCTTTGTACACCCTGGGAGCACCAAAATGTAAAGAGATTTGAAGGAACATTTTTTGTGGGACAACATGAAGAGGGAGATTGCTGATTTTGTGTCAAGATGTTTGGTTTGTCAACAAGTGAAAGCTGGAAGGCAACGGCCTGGTGGAGTATTGCAACCTCTTCCCATACCTGAGTGTAAATGGGATAATATCACGATGGACTTTGTCATGGGACTACCAAAGAATCCTAGAAGGACTGATGCAATATGGGTTATTGTTGATCGTCTTACCAAGTCATCACATTTTCTTGCTATAAGAGATGATCTACCACTGGAATGTCTAGCAAGACTATATATTGATGAAGTTGTGAGACTTCATGGAGTACCCCTATTGATTGTTTCTGATAGTGATCCCCATTTTACTTAATGATTCTGGAAAAGTCTTCAGAAAGCCTTGGATACTAAATGTCATTTTAGCATTGCCTACCACCCTCAAACAGATGGACAATCAGAACGAACTATTCAAACCTTAGAAGACATGTTGATATCCTGCTCACTTGACTTTCAGGGTATGTGGGAACAATATTTACCTCTAGTAGAATTTTCCTACAACAATAGCTTCCATTCGAGTATTCATATGGCACCATATGAAGCGTTATACGGATAGAGATATTGCACACCAACCTGTTGGGATGACGTTGGTAAAAGAAAACTTGTAGTTCTAGAACTGGTGGAGGAAATGATGGAAAAGGTCATGGTAATCCAAAATTCCATCAAAGCAGCTCAATGTGGGCATAAGAGCTATGTAGATAATCTAAGGAATGATTTGGAATTTGAATTAGGTGATCATGTTTTTCTGAAGGTATATCTCCATGGAAGGGAGTCATACATTTTGGTAAGAAAGGTAAATTGAGTCACAGGTACATCGGACCTTTCTAAATTCTAGAACGAATTGGGGCTGTAGCTTGCCATTTGGCAATGCCTCCTAATCTCTCCAAAGTTCACAATGTGTTCCATGTATCTCTATTGATGAAAATACATGTCTGACCCAACACATGTACTCACAAATGAGGAAATGTGGGAACCCGAGGAACTTATGATGAAGAACCACCCGAGTCTTTTCATCTGGTAGTATTCTTGAAATTTCGAGGATGAAATTATTTGTAGGAGGGGAGAATATAACACCCCAAGCTTCTATGGAAAGCTTCTGTTTGAATAATGCAGTAGCGTGTGTTGTACACAACATTGAGTTCTAACACACCATAACCAATCAAACTAGCCGTTATGAATAGTAATACCCACTTTTTTAAATTTATAAATTTTATTTTTCAAAATGGACTTCATTTTTTGATTTGGAATATCGTAATTAGCCTAGGGTGAATTTTCGGTATTTTTCTGAAAAACTTCATTTTTTGATGAATAGTGAAACCACTATGTGGTAGTTAAAAAACTGAATTTTTCATAAAACTTAATTTTACCACTTCTATGAGTATAATTTCAAAAATCCGAGAGACATGGTTAATATCAAGGAGTAAAATTTGGTACAATGAGATGAAAATAATTTTTGGTGAATAGTAACTTTTTACTTTTATTTACCGCGGTTAAAAGTAAATTGGGTAATTAAGGGTAAAAATGATATTAATATTACCCTAACACATGTCCTAATTCTATTGGACAAGTGTATCTCGAACAAAAACAACCTTAGGAATAAAATATTATCATTTAGGTCCACTTGGATTAGATTAGGACGTTTATTATTATTTAATTCAAAGAAGAGTTAAAAGAGTTAAAATGAGCCTTTAGTTACTAAAAAAAAATTAATATAGGGTTACACATAAGATAAATTCGATTATAAATATTAATTAGCAATATAAAAATATTTACTACATAATGATATTTTATTTATAATTTTTAGACATTAAATAATTTAATTTATTTATGACACAATGATGATTCAATAATTACCAAAATAGTGAAAAATTAAAATAATTGATATTATAAATACCCATATAAATATAATTTGAGACTTTTTATTAATTACACTAATTTTATAGGTTAAAATGATATGTTAGGAATTATTTAATTAACTTTGTTTGAAGTAATCATTCTGTTATGATTTTCACAAAAATAAATTTTCCAAATAGTGTCAAAATTGACATAAAAGAGTTTTTTAAAACAAATATTATATTATTAATTGATATTCAATTCCTAAAAATATGAGGTTCATCCAAGAGACTTATATCATGATAGGTGTATCATTAATGGACCACTTGGGGGTCTCTTGGAGGTATATAGTATGTTTATTAACTATATAAAATAAAAATACAAAGTGACATGGTACGTGTCAAACTAATTAACTAAGAGTTAAAACTAAAAGATAAGGTTAATATAATTACACAAACCTATCTAAATTCTATTGGTTGAGTGGTTTTTGACCCATTACCACCTTAAACTTTAAATAATATACTTTGGAGACATTATAAACTGAATATGAATTTATTATAAAATAATATTTCTAGCTTTTCCAAAGTTGCCCCTCACCCCTCTTATAAAAGGGAAGTCCCCCTTCTCATTAATTCACACATTCAAAGCCATTTGGCATCACCAAACTCTGCTCAAATACTCTCTCAAATTCCCTCACATAATCCTAGAGTCCTTCCTTTAGTCAAAAAGCCAACCTAAGGAGCCATTTTGATCAAATGAAAAGGAAGAATCCAAAGAAGAGGTAATGCTTTCACCACCCTCTTTCAAGTTCCTTTTTTCTTCAACTTCTTCTTTATTTCCCATTCTAAAATAATAAATCTAGTATCTTACATATACTTTGATTTTATTATAAATATGGTACAACCATATTTCAGTATTCTATCCATCCTTTGAATGACATGGCACCATACGTGCGTACGTACGGCTTACCGTCTCCATGTCGTGGTGTAATTGTTATTCAAAACATTATTATTTGGATGGGTAAAATAATGATGTGTAATTCAGGTAAATAATAAATATAACATGATAATGATTCCGTATATATGATATAACATCCAATTATTTATTATTTTAATATCCAAAGAATGATATTGTCGCTCGTGCGTACGTACGGACTACCGTCTCCATGAACGCGATGAGATTCATTCCCCATCGTATCCATTCAAGTATAATTCTCATTTTATGATTAATAATGGTATCTAAGGACTTAATATCATTCTAGATATGATCAAGATACAACCTATCCATGAAAAACACGGCTTACGTAACAAAACATATAAATGAAAACGAGTAAGTTGACACCTGAAACAACGATAATACTAAGATATTATTAACAAATCAATGTTAAAAGATAATATATGATATCATATTAATGTATATGATTCTTGTATAATTTAATAACAATTATATCACCATTATAAAGGAGTTTAACCTACCCCATCCAAGGAAAAGTACAAGGTAAGGGTTTATTTCACAATCTCTTCATTATCCGAGGTTGTTTATATGTAATAATCTACTGGGATTTCTTCATCGTCAACATCCATGTTTCTTAAAAATGTATTTGAAAAAAAATTACTATTTACTATAATATGGGTTAAAGTCATTTATACCCTTGTTTACTTTTAAAAGTGGTTTATAAAGGAATCTTTCCGTCGTTTTCCAAACAAGGTCCTTTTTAACCTTTTCGACAGAATTAAGGTAAGAATGTTTTTTTAACTTATACGGTGGGTGCAGATATTTTCAGCAATTATAAAATCATTGAAGCTTCCCTTACAAGCTTATAAGAATATTTTCAAAAAAAATGTTTTATTTTATAAATATATGACTCTTAAATGATTTCAAAATAGAAAGAGATATTTCTCAAAAAAGAGTTTTGATTTCATCTATGTCAACATCCTTTGATGGATTTTACACTAATTTGATGTTGATTTATTATGATAAAAAATTTATATATTGTATTGAAGGTTTTGTGATATGTTTGACTGTGGATGTGTTATTTTTATACCATTCATGGTTTATGGATGAAGTATTTACATTTCGTATGCTAGTTTTATTACGAATGTTTATGTTATGTCTAAACCTTTTCATATGGGGATGCATTGGACTTAATATGTGACAGGTGGAGCCCGCAATAACTCCTCGATGAATCGGTAGGTCTCATGAGGCAAACTAGTGTCTTGGCACAAAGCCTTGATGAAATCTTATTTGTAGTCTTGGCATGAGGCCTTGGATACGTGGTTATGATAGTCTGGCATTATGAATTCCATTATTATGAAAGTGGTTATTGATATTGCATTTGAATATTCGATTAGTAGAATATCCATGTGAATAAGTAAATGACATTATTTCATTTTATTTTTTCCATAATATGTTGAAGTTCAAGTTTAAAAGACTTTTTTTTAGTTATACATTGCCTTAAATGTTTATTCTTATTTATAAAATTTTCCGCTATATTGTTATCTTTACTGGGTATTTGAGCTCACCCCTTTTCTATGTTTTATTTTTCCCAGGATGTGAAGAAGTAAATTATGAATGACCTACAGGGATAGTATGAGGGATAAGAGTGTAGACTCTAGAGACTATTTTGTTGTAGTTTTCATTTTTATGATGTAATGTAAAACTTTATGAATATATCTAGTGTTTCCAATGCTACTAAACTAATCAGTATTTTGAGATTTGATCTTTCTTGTGATCATTCCAATGTTATGTAATAATGCACCGACTCTAGGAAACTGGGTTCGGGGAGGTACATTTGACCATTACACCTGTGTAACTCCTAGGATGGAATCATCACTATCATGTCTTGAAGTACATCAACTAACCTAGAGATACCCCTTTAATTACATGTAATTGAACATTACATAAAAGTGAGGGGAACTAAATGATTGGTTAAGGGGAATTACATAAATCACTAGGGACACAAAATTACTGAACAATAAAATAGGGAGGGATAACTTGTTGTCCATCACAATTAATTTAGCATAAAATAATTGAAATATCATGAAATACATTCTTTTAAATAAAATAAACCCATACATAGGTCCTGATCAATATCATAAATTTTCATACACAAGCAATGTATATGGGAACCTAAACTGGTTAACATTCATTTATATTCCTTCATTATTATTAAGATAAAAACACTTTTAATAATTAATTAAATCCCTTTACTTTTAATGATATTTTTTATTATCTTTGAGATACCTATCATAAATTCATCCTTGGAAAATAAACGACATTACCCATAATTAAAATGAACTATATTCATTTTTTGAGAATTTAATAATACCTTAAAAAAGTTTTACTTAGTAAAAAACTTATGGTTCCAATAATATAATTAGAGTTTAATGTATTAATTAATTATTTTAATGATTTTTTTATATATTGGGATACTACAAGGAATGTAATTGCAAGGTACACATAGTGTTCTCCAATTATCGTGTACCCGAGATAATGATATGGGGCCTTGGAACATGTCTATAAAAAAGTACATAACCTATCTAACCAGATACAAGATGTGTATCATGCGTTTTGTGTGTCTATGTGACACATCAAAGGATTTATCATGTTCTTTGGATGATGGACCACATGACGTGTAGTCCAGCTACACATTTCATGTCACACTGACTGTGTGTCTATATAACTTACCAAATGACTCACTGTGTATTTAAGATGTGCGAATTAATGAATTATGTATTGAATGGAATAACTACAAGTGGTGTGTTTCATTAATTACACTGGTTATTAGTTTCACAATGTTAGGAACCATGTATTCCACCACAATGTTAGCACAAATTTCTCTATTAAACTGTGTTGCCAACATGATGTGTATGCCATCAAAATATTATGAGATTCAATTATTCTTCAAACAATAATCTTTTTTATACAACAATTAATTCAGTAAAAAATAATTTATATATATATAAAAATTATATTCCAACAAATGAAATGGTCTTTCATCCATCTAAACATTGGACTACGAGACACATCGAACTAAACATAAAGATTCTCTCTACACTTCAACAGTCCACTAAGAATAACTATCGTATCTAAAATAAAATTCAATATAGTTTTATTCATAATCCTTAAATTATATCCATGTATGATATAGGTTTAGTGGAACCACATGGTGGGTAGATAACCATAATGAATGTTTTGGATTCAACGAATCATTCGTTAATTTTTCATCATGTGAATGTCAAGACAAATGAAACTTTTCTATTAAATATTGACATAGAAAAACCTAGAAACAATGGAGGTGGTCTTTTTCATGATAAATTTATTATTTTATTATTTATGAAGGAAACAAAGGTTATATATTATTTGTAATATTTATTGACAATGATTTTTTTTCATCTGAGTAACCCTTTTTTGGATTATTGTCATCATGCTTATAGGATCCAACTATAGAATCCCTACCATCGAGAACCAAATGTCCTAAAATGGTCATTGAATGAAACTAATTTATTGTTGGGTATTTTCATATATGAAAAATAAACATGTATTATTTTTCTTGATCAATTAAAGATCCTACAAAATTGAAGGATTTCTTCTCGCTATTGAGAAGATGATCGTTAGAAGAATCAAGTGGGAAGTCTTCTGTCTACAATGATTCTAAGATGTTGATTAACCCTACACAATAGACATCTCAATATCTTTGTAGAGTTAGTATATATGTTAAAATTTTATTTAATTGGGTACTGAACCTTAAATTATATAATAATATATTCCTAACCCAGTGATTTTATAATATTAGTAATATTGTTATTTTATGTCATGCAATAACTGGGGTAATTATAAAAAATATTTTATTAGATTGTAAATTAATAATTATCACTAGAAAGGATCTTGGAAAGTTCTTCCTTATCATTATTTATCGAATACCTAAATAAATATGCATGTATAAATAAATAATATTTTTCTAATATAGTGAATAAATATTTACTAAAAATTATATAAATAAAATTAACATCATTTACCACATTTGAAAAAATAGTATTTATTAAATATACGTGATCAAAATAACCTAAATAATATTGATTATTGGTCTTGAGAATAACATTTATTAAAATAATTAAATTCAAATATAATTTTATAGAGGTAAATAGAAAAACTTTTTGGGTGACCTTTTAGAATTATTTCTCATTAGCATTAAGTGGGCTTTCCTAAAGTCTATGATTACTGTCTATCGATGGGTCAAGGAACCCAAGAGAAATAAAATAATATCACAACGGAAAATAGAACCTAAAAATTTACCCTTTGTAATATAATCCATTTCCCACAATATCTCAAAAATAATGTTCCACTTTCACTTCATCAACCCATATTCTTGATACATATTTATTTTACTATTTAAAATAATTTAATTATTACACCATTTCCATGGAAGATAATGCTACAATTTTATTTCAATCTATGGTCTACGATACCAAATTCAAAAAATATGGAAGGGATATGTCCCTCATTAAATTATTAGATAATAACATATCATTCATGATGCACCCAAAATATTTATCTACAATAAGAAATATATCATAAATATTTATGAAATAAAACTATGTGTCTCAGTCACAACATAAATTAATAATAATTTTAAATTCTAATGAACATTACACACACTCATATATGGGAGTATTAAAGGATGGATATGTATGATAAATTCCAACAGGTCGATATTTTCTCATAATATCCCATGTTGGACATTACCTAGTGTGAGATTCATGAGAAGAAGTGTCATTTTCTTAAGAGTATTCATAGCTAAAAGTCAAAATTCTTTACGGCCCATCATAGTATGTTAATTGACCATAAAACTCTACATACGAGTATTATTTTTGAATCTAATGGTTCTCATCCTAGAATGGAATTTTTATAACTATATCAATGTGATATATACTGAATAACATTATTAAACTAATCTCATGACAAAATAATAAAAAATAAGCAATAATATGACTTATTAATCTTCAAATATTCAAATATGCATGTAATCAAAAATATAAATTGTTGGTTCTAGAACCAAAACTCCAAAAATCCATAAAAATAATAAAAAGTTTTTTAAAACTCTCACATTATAGATTTGGTTGTGAACTAGTAACTGTATCACATTTTGATACACAAATACAAAGACATAATATTCATTTTATTCAATTGATAATAAACTTATTATCAAAATATTTATGATTCATATTCATATAGAGAATCCCAATTATTATTAAATAAAAATAAAACATCCCTAAATGTCAACTAGGTCATAGAATTGTCTATAAATAAGAGGTATCATCCAATAAATTAATATTTTCCATTGATATATCTGTTTCATTATTTACACTATGTAACAATTAATGAATAATTTTAAATAAATATAATTAGACTATTAACCTTCACCTATATTTTATAAAGAACACTATAATAAAAAAATCATGATAAAAAATAACTACAATGGGGGATATGAGTATACGACTATTCATACCTTCTACGCTCCCATTGAATATTGGATATCCACCTAAATATGACATCTCGATATTTATCTTTACTTTTATTCTCATAAAAATAGTTCATCACTATTCTAAAGTCATAATTGGATAAAATATTCTTTCATACTTATATTAAACCATCACTTTTTTGAATAAAATATAAATATACAAAAAAAATCAAATGAAATATCTATTTATTTATTTCAGGGTATCCATGATATCATTTTTACTAAAATTAATCTTAATTTTCATCCCTAAAATGAGGGTTCTTTCACTTAATCCTCATTGTGAGGGAGGTTGTTGAGTTTTTAGACCCAAACCATATTTCCACTTTAACAATTTATTTTAATTTTTCCACTCTGTAGTATTACAATAATTATAACTATTGAAATAAAAATTACCTTCTACATTTAAAGAAAATATCCAATCCCTTAAATATCTCCTTACCAAACATATTTTTTGAACAAGAACATTTTCCAAATTAATTAATTTTTATATAATATTTTTATCTATCTCATGATCTATACAACCATTAAAATATTTATATTTTTTCACATATAAAACCCCAAATATATCACCATTCATATATTGTATTAATAATTCATATTCAATGTAATATACTTAGCCTACTCTACTTTAACTATGCCTAAATTCAAGTACTATATTACCCTTGCCTGAATCCCAATAAACTATAGGCTAATAAATAATAGTGAGGGCCTAAACTAATGATGGAGAGACTAATATGTAAATGATTATCCATGAGGTACTTTCTAAGATCTACCAAACATTTAGTATAATCCATCCATAAATTATATATATATATATATATCACTCATTAAATCGAATCAAGCAGCCATAAGTGTTATCCCATAGTCAAGAATAAAAATGTTAAATTGTCTATATAACGCACCATATATACAACATAATAGTTTAGATTAACAAAATAGTACAATGTATAATAAATTAAAATACCTATTATCTCATTTGCTGATATATATGTAGTATGTTAATAATATAAACATATATAATGACCTTAAACCCAAATCATAAATAAAACTCATATTGAATCATTTGCCTTCACTACACTAATCATCCTAAACATAAGTCGAACCCCAAGATGATAATTAAAACTTGAATGGAATATGATGTATTTCCCACATACTTCAAGAAACATTTCATGTATATAAGTAGGGGTGACTTCATGGATGATGTAAGATTATACATTTCAAGTTGTCACATGAACTCTCTTTCTCTTATCATAAACTCTATATCAAAAGAATCATCTAACCCCAAGATCCATGGCCGACCATTTAATTTAAAAATTTCCATTGCATTTTTATATTAATTTTTTTTTCAATAAATTGTTTTACCAAACAATCTCATAAAAAATACCTAGTTGATTAAATATTATAGAAAATTATTAAAATATTATACACAAAAAAACTCCCTATGCCAGACTCAATAATAGATCCTTTTTTCAATCAAATATATCATTAAGGGCGAAATTACAATTTTATTGTCATTTAAAAAATATTATTTCTTTAGAAGTGTTCCATAAAATTTAACTAGACCACAAGATAGCCTCATTTATTGGAAATACAGTCTAATAATTCCATTAAATATGAAACAAGTCAAAAATTACTTGTTCAGGTAAATTCATTATCAGATGAGAACCTATACAAGGTATAAAATAATTAAAACCAATTTGTATGTTATATATGAAAACATATTAACAAATTCATTATTTCCTTTAATCTTATCTCGTTTTTACATAGGATGATTAAAGTAAAATATGTGACTATGAATTTATTTTAGAACCTTCAGATCATCTAGAAAATTATGGTTGTGAAAGAGGTACAAGATATGGAGTCTATTCTTGAGATTACTTTGGGAAAGAAAACGAATAGGCGAAATATGATAAGAAAATAACATACCTGAATGATAAGAATAAATTTATATAATAAAATGTAAATTTATAAATTAATTAATAAAAATATACTATAAATAGATCATTAAAATTTTCTAACACAAAAATGGTACATTTCATTGATCCACACACCCATAGTTTTGAGGGAATCCAATCACCAAAAATTCCTAGCTAAGCTATGGTAATAAATATTTATATAATATTTTATATTATTTTTGTGTTAAAATAATTCATAATATTTTTTTCAATATTAAGTAGGTAGTTTATTATTGTTTTTATTTATCATCACCCAATTCTATACCCCTTTTTGGAAGAATAATGTAAAATTTTCAAGGTGATACCCTATGAAATAAACTAGTACTAAAAAACCATGTGATATTTGAAATTGAAGTAACGCATTGTTATCTAAGATATATTATACCTATTTTCAAATAATATATCAATATTCGCATGATGGAAATGGTTTTTTTGACATATATAATGATACCATTTAATCGTATAATGAACTATGATGATAAAGAAGTATTCCATTTTTATCTTTTAATATATTCAATAATGAAAATGAATGGACTAGAATAATGTATATAATGAAAAATGGAAAATATATAGGTTCATATAGATAATCTACAGGATCCAGGGTTAGATAAGAAAACAAACTTGTGGTATGTTTTTTTGAACCATAGTTCCACTATATTTACTGATGTTATAATGTCTTATAAATATAATGTTTCAAAAAGGTGAAACTTGTTACATTGTATTTTATTAATAGATATATGGCATAGAGAATCATATAATTGTTGGTCTTTATAGTATAAATGATAATATAATACATGATTTATTAGTGGAATCCATTATGAATTTATATAGGTGGAATATTTTTAAAATTATTACCTTGTCTAGTTTATTTAATTCTTTTATTATAGTTTAAATTTTTTGTAAATATTAATTTATTATAATATAATGGCATTAGAAATACATATTAATAATGAATTTTTAATTCCTTATGGTACATTTACACACTAAAAATTGACAAACCAAATATAAATTATGATACTCACCTCTCTTGAGATATAAATTTTATCAGAATCACTTCAAGGGGGGAAAATCATTTCTCCTCTAGCATAAAATTCCCCTTCCCTTATTCCCACTTTATTGCCTCCATCTCGATAGACCTACCTGCTCCATCTCTTTTTCTGATGGATTTAGGATCATAATTACTCTGACGGTGGTTATGGATCTCTATTGAAGTCTACGTTAACTCTTCCTTTACTCTTATAACATGAACATGGCAGTCTGACCCCATCTTGGTCCAGTGTGAATACTCTTTTATAGTGTTTTAGGATATACTTATGCATCTCTTGTTGGAATATTTGGAGTGTAGTAATCCATTGATGGTGGGTTTTGTTAAATCTATTGCTCATGGAAGGAAGCGGTTGGTGGTGCCACCGTCTTGATGATGGTTTCATAGAAAAAAGTGATAGTCTTGGCACAATGCATAGGTCTTTGTTATGGACGTAAACAACTTATACTCTAATATTTCATATTATTTCATAAATCCTATCACAATTTTTTATTGTTAAGTGTATATAATATGGTTAAGAGATGTTTTTTATGGGTAATGGTTATCATGGAAGAAGATCCTATATGGATTCTCTCCTTTTAATGGTAGTTTTATGTCATTTCATTTTTTATTTTTTATTGCGTGGGTATCATCTATTCATACCTCTCATTCATGTATCCAAATATTTTTTTAAGCTCTATCATTCTCTTTTATAAAATTTTGGGTTTATTATTTCTTTGCAGCAGTCTTTAGTGACCTTTGATTCCAATTGTGTATCTTAACATTATGTTCATCGATCATATTATTCATGGATTTATGTTTGGTTTTTATTTATGATATAATTTTTGGGTTGTCCTTAATAATGTTCAGTTTCTAGATTTAATTTATGTTTTTGGTATAATTCACTGATAGATAATTTAAAAGGGTTTTTTTGGTGTATGTGAGTTTGATGTGGTTTAGGTTTTGATGTTTCATCTACACTAACTAGTTGTTTCAACCACATCTTGTTGATACTGTATGATTCTTCAATTATTTGTTTTTTATTTTTTATCTTTTTGTTGGATCTACATTGGATTATTTTGTTTTTGGATATTTTTAGATGAATAGATGATATTATTTGTTAATTTTCATCATCGTAGTTATAATTTTTTCTCAATGATGGTGGTCTTTAAGTATCACCATTTTTTTATTCTGATGAATTATGTTTTTGGTGGAAATGGAGTCTGGGCTTGGATTTGTAGGCTGACATTAGTTTATGGGGCAGATGATTAGTTGGAGGTTCACTAGTCTTAGGGTTAGGCATCTCTTGAGGTATATGTTTTTTACCGGATTTCCCCTTTACTAGCTTTCCATTTATTTTCATATATAAAATTATGACTTTTGTTTGTGGTTCGATTTTGAATTTTTATTTTTGTGTATGAATTATGTTTCTTGTATAGTTAAAAATTAACCAGAAAATTGGATTTTCCAAAAATACAAAAAAAAAATTATTTTTGATGGGGAAGTCCAAGGTAAATTAATGTGAGAGTAAAAAAAATTCTAATTTTTTAAAATGAAAGTAACTAATAATAAAATATTTTTATTACCCACCATACAAAATTAAATCTACATCATCATATTTTTTTAGTATATTTTTTTTTTGATATGAATTACTTATTAATTTTTATATTTATTGGGATTACCATAGGTTGTGTTTAGTCAATACATATAGATCTATGATATATTTTATAGACCCAAATCATTGAAAAATAAAAAATCAACCACACCTGATATTCATTTTGAATCAATAATAAACCATCCAATTTTTTTTATAAAATCATTCAGTTACTAGTTTTATAATATATTATAAAAATATATTTCTTTATGAAATTTTGTGGTTTCTCTATCATCATGTTTATGGTATAAGGAATCATAATACACAAGAAAAGTTATTTTATTTCTATAATTGGAAATGTATCATGATATATATAATAAAATTTCACTATTAAAATATATATCATAAATTTTTTTGAATGTTTTTCAATGTTTTTTTGTGTCTTTAACAAGAGAATGGTTTTGATTATCCTTATTACAGCTATAAAATAATGAAAAATTTCATACAACATCAATAATTATAGATCCATTCAGATATATTTATAAGTTCTGTCTATATTTTAAATTAAAATAGTTTAATTAAAAGTGTTTATTAAACCTAAATATATCTATATTTATTTTATATTATGCACATACTAGTAAATAATATTTCAAAATTATGAAATTGATTTCTTAAAGAATGAGTGGGGATCTTACATAGTTTCAAAATTTTTCCAAACATCATGAAGATGTGTTCTTAATAATTAAATAATAATTATTCTTATACTATTATTTAAATTTAAATATTGATTTCATTGTCAATATTATAACAGTTATATGTTTTCCTTCTCCAAATTTACCTTTTTGAAATATTAGAGTTTTCTATTTTTTTTATAAAAGTCATTAAATGATAAAAATAAGAATCACAGCTTATGTTGTCTTCAAAACATTAGAAAATTATGGTTGATTAATCATGGATGTACATAAATAAGCATCACATCAATCTAATGTGTGATGTTTTTTAAATGATCCAAAGTGTATTTTTAATATAAATAATTCTTATAGTTCTATAACATGCATCAAATGAACAAAATAGAGAAAATGAGATCCAATTATTTCAAAAACATCTGACAAAAAATATTGATTCATTATTGAACTATCGAACAAAACCCCACATCAATATAATGTATGGTTTTTTGAAAAGTGAAATGTTCTTTTTTTACTATTATATATCTTTTTAATTCTATAATAATTTAGATAATAATAAAAATTTAGTAAAAAAATAGATTATGGAAAAAAATAAATGAATGACCATTGACCAATTTGCCACTAAGATTATGAAACAACACATCGGTCCTATTTTTTATCTAACATTAATGATACAAAATAATTTTTTAAGAACTACAAATCTATTATATTTAATATACATCCATAAAAAATGAAAACCAAAAAAATAAGATCAAATTGTCAAACAAATTTTAGAAACAAATAAATATTTCATTTATAAATTGTAGGGAAAACCATCAAAGTAATACAAG